>CM053570.1:69900872-69943986 GCA_028646485.1 Cryptoprocta ferox | reverse complement strand
CTATATAGGTATCCCTTGTTTGGAGGTAGGAGCAGAGGACACACAGATTCTAGCCAAGTAGAAAAGCAATCTCTCCATCTATTTCCTCAAGCTGGAGATGCATTCTCAGGGAAAGAAGTGCCATAATGGCAAAGAGTAAGGCTTTCCTAACTGAGGATGAAGAATGGCCATCCTTGGGCTGCTGAAAATTCAAGTACATAAAAATGCAACTTCATTTTTCTTCTGTGGCATTCTAGACAATCAGAACTGCTTTCAAGCCTAAGGATTCCTTGACTTCACATTCACGGCTCTAATAATTTTCTATTCCTTCTCTCTCCTTCTGCCCTCCAAACTGAGAAATCCCAACTCTCTTCATCACTTACTCTGTTCTAGCCACATTGACTTCCTCATTGTCCCTCCAACACACAAGGCAAGTCTCCTGCTCTACCAATTCCTGGATTCCCTCTGCCTGGAATGCTCATATTCCACATACCCAAAGTACAAGAGTCTATCACTCTTTCAGGTCTTCAATTGTCACGATTTCAGTAAAGGTTTCCTTGGCTACCCTATCTAAAAATAACACATACCCCTATATTTCCCATTCCCTTTCTCTATTTTTTTCCTTAGTCCTTATCACTAACATACATTTTATGCTCACTTCAGCACCATCTATACCAACAGATACTTGTTTATTAATTGTCCCTTCACCAGAGCGTAGCTCCAGATTGTAGGATTTTGCTCTGTTACGTTCACTGCTACAGCCCTAGCATTGAGAATAGTGCTTGACAACATACTAGGTACTCATATGCCAAATAAATGATGCACTAGCTGAAGCAGTTACATGTAGTTATATGATGCTGCCATCAACACTTCATATGCTAGTCTGAAGATTTTAATTAACAGATTAGACTTAGGTTATTTTTTCAGACTGTTCTCTCTCTGGAAACTGCAACGACCCCTCAGGGGCAACTATGGGGATAGAAAGTGAAAGCCTAAGCAAGCAGAAAAAAGTCCTGCATGAATCTGTGTTATTCACTGGATTTCACATAAGATTTAATTTGTAGAAAGGACTTAGCAACATCAAAAAAAAAAATCTAAGACTACTAGGTTGTATATAACTTAGTTCCTACTTTTTACACTTTATTTATTGTAAATGAGGATCATCTAGGTATCATGTTCATATCATTACAAAGAGATAAAAACTAGCATCGAATCTTATTTAATCTGCTACACAAAGGCAATCAAAATTTACCGAGTATTTTCTAATTAAAACAAGTAGAAAGTAGAATCATTTTTTTAAAGGAATGACAAAGTATAAAAATTTTGTTACTCCACATACAAGAACATATGTAAATTCACTAAATGGAAATTGAGATCCAAATCACATTATCACAAATGTCTCTGTAAGGAAAAACTATCTCCCAACCCATCAAATAGCACTGCCTGACAAAAACAACAATATTTTATCACAAATTAGAAATTCATTCTAATATGATCTGACCAGCATAACTTTTAAAAATGTTACACGTTCCAATAAGGAGAAAGAAGAGTACTGACCTTAATGAAGTTACAGATGGACAAGCCTGTCCATACAAACCCATCTGGCCACAAAGAGAATCTGAAAAGTAAAGAAGAGTTAGTTATTAGAAGCTCCGAAGTAAATTAAACTATAAATAAGACTCATTTCTAATTAAAACACTCTGAAAACAAATAGAAGGCTAAAAGATTCACCACTATCTGAATACCCATATGAATCAAAAATGCTACGAAATGATAAGAGGAATTATACTGAAGAAAACAAACATACCAGAGCATAACAGAAATAGGTACACTATAACTGTAACATCCAAAGGAGCTGAAAACTCAAAATTTAACAAATTGTTATGCTTATGATATACAGAGAGTGTGTCCAAACTATTTAGTAGAATCCATGGATGGCAGAGAGGTGCCTAAAGGAGACCAAAGAGCTGAGGATGTAGGTTCCCATCCCCACATAATTGTCCCCCACTCTATCTACTCTTCAATCAAAGCAGAGCTATCTTTACTGGTTTTATATACCGGACTTCACTAAGACTTCATTTGAAGAACAGTTCCATTGCTTAAAAAAAAGAAAATTAATAATAGCATTTGAACAGAGGAGTTTTTGATTAAGAAGTTCTAGGTTCAAATTCTGTGATACCGTTAAGACTTTGAAGAATTTATGTAAATTCAGATTGTTCATCTGTAACATGGGGATAAATACCACCTATATAATTTTATTTATTCATCAGGGCCAAATTGCAGGTTTGTTAGAATTCAATAAATTAATGAACATATGTAAAATTGTCTATTAGCACCACTACCTGGCACGACAACGAGCCACAAGTGTCTACAGGTAACATGAATGAGAGAAGCCGGAATGGATATAAGCATACACATATGCATACCTGCACAAATGGTGAAGACTGTGTGCAACTATAAAGAAAACATGTTCACGCTGCAGGGGATGAATCAGCTACTATTCCCAGTTCCAGCCAATTGCTGCTAAGCAGGACTGCAAGCCCAATAATCTCAAGAAATAATTTTTTTAAATTTTTTTAAGATTTATATATACTATAGATGTATATATATGTATATATGTTTTTTAATGTTTCTGAAAGACAGAGAGAGAGAGAGAGAGAGAGAGAGAGATGGAGTGTGAGCGGGGAAGGGGCAGAGAGGGAGAGAGAGAATCCCAGGCAGGTTCCACACTGATAGCACAGAGCCCAACACAGGGCTCAAACTCACAAACCATGAGATCATGACCTGAGCCAAAGTCAGACGCACAAAAGACTGAGCCACCCAGGAGCCCCCAAGATTTTATATAATTTTTAATCTGTACACGCAACGTGGGGCTTGAACTCACAACCTCAAGATCAAGAGTTGTTGCATGCTCTTCCAACTGAGCCAGCTAGATGCCCCTCTAAGAACTTTAAGAGAAGATATCTAAAATTTTATTTATAATCTGATTTTTATTTTCTTAATACTATGTGGACCAAAGAAAACATCAGATTTTGTCCCAAGTGTATAACCTTTAATCTAGAGGCTGACTGAACTCCCTGCATCTAATTGTTGTTCCTGCATACACCAGACAGAAACAAGACACTTCTTTTTCTGCCAGAATGACAGACTAGATAGCTTAATTAACACACCACTGAAAATTATTAACAATGGATAAAATCTTTATCAATTAATCAATAATCCTGCCAAAAACTAAGTAAAAGAAAGATACTAACCAAGTATGCGGAGTACTGAAACCAGCTTTCATTCACCATTGAGGCATTTTGCCAAACCCTATGACTTTCAGTTTGCACTTATAAGGCCTAATGGGACCCAAGGTACAAGCAGCAAATCCAGGGGTTACCCAAAAGAATAGCAAGGAAAACTGTTTCTTAACCTTGGTACTGAGTGCCAAGGAGGACATGGGGGGGCTATGATAGCAATAAAACAGTATCTCCCCTGATATTCATAACCATAAGCTGACTCTCACTAGGTTATGATTTAAAGAGCTTCATACTTAAAATTTTCTTTAGGGTAGTCCTAGAATGGTAATGTTTCCCACCCATCCTTGAGAAAAGCAAATGTGAATCCTCTCTGGGGAACCTGCCTTTGTTCTAGGTCTAGAAGAATTTCCACAGGTAAGGTTCCAAAATAAATAAATTCACAACCGAAAATCACAAAACCCAGAAGGAGGGAGGGAAAAAGGTCACAAAACATAGAAGAAAACAAGCCACTCAGAATAAGATACGGTTGAAACATCAGCTGGCAGAATCAAAACCTCCAAGACTTCCAGATATGGTAACCACTAGACACTTTTCTCTACTGTTTCACTTTATGGGTGATTTAACTACTCCTATATTTTAATTACCTATATGAATCTCAAATCTATATACAGCAGGGATCAATCTCCTACTCTCCAAACATAAATATCTACTAACAGTCCATCCTGGAAAACCCAAATCTGTCATTTCCAAAAAAAAAATCATCATCTTTCTTTAACGTATTTCCTATCATAAAATGACACAATCCTTTTATCTAAGAATGGCCTTCCAGCCTAACTCCTTTCTTTGCCTTTGTTAGAGCAGAACACTTCTTTCCAACTCTTGATTTCTATGAAGAATGACCGACTTCTCTAAACACTCCTGTTCTCTTAGCCCACTTCTCACCAAAGAGGTAAGTAACTTGGTTACTAGATGGAGATAACTCCAGGACTCTGCATCCAGGACTCAACTGGCAGTGCTCTGGGTGTACCTGCTCTGCTGACCCTAACAATCTAGATGCCAGGTTGGCTGTTCCTTGGTCTAGATTAGGTACGTGGGAATAAGAGAATGTGGAGAGTGAGCTAGCCCATTTGGCTTTTAAATCTAAACCACATTCTACAATATTCTACAATATCAGCTTTAGCAAAAACAAAGGTAACTCCTCAAAGAGTTACCTTATGATCCAGCAATTCAATCCTAGACATGTATGTATGTGTGTATGTCTATAAAAAAAAATCCTCTTGGGGACAGATGGATGGACACACACAGATAGGTGTGTGCACATCCCAAAAGAATTTAAAACATGTTCACAAAAATTTGCACACAAATGTTCATAGTAGTATTATTTATAATAGCAAAAAACGGAAATAAAACAAATGCTCAACTGATGAATGAATAAACAAAATGTGGCATATCTACACAATATCCATATATGATATTATTCAGCCATAAAGAGGAATGACAGTCTATTACATGCTACAACATAGATAACCTTATGCTAAGTGAAAGAAGTCAGACAGGAAAGGCCACATATTTGGAAAGCAGATTAGTAGTGACCATAAATAGGGGGATACAGATGGACTGCTACCAGGTGTTTTTTTTTTGGAATGATGAAAGTATTCTGGCACTAGACAGCAGCGACAGTTGTACAAAACTAGTACAAAATTAGTTTAAAAAAACTAATTTTAAAAGCACTAATATTTCATTTTTTCAACTGTTTGTTCTTGTTTAAACTCCTCAGTTCAGAAATCAAGCAAGGGAAAAGAATAGTATATTCTGAGTCCCCCAAATATCAACACCTTTAGGATCCCCAGTTAGTTACCATTTACTGCCAACTCTAGCTCCTAGATCTCTTTCTAATCTGCTCTAGCTTCAATGCCTTAGTTTCAGTTTTCTCCATTTTTAATCCAGATAACTGCTCCTAAATGGTGAATCCCAGGCTGGGGTTCTGCCAACCTTCTCCCTACCCAGCAAATGATCAGCAACATGGAAATCTCACAAAAGGCAGCTAAGGTTCACAGTTCAGTCAGGAAAGTCTCAGTGTCCTCTGAATTACAAGCTCATATTTCTGAAGCCAACTATAGTTGAATAATTATATTAACTAATTGATTACATCCATAATTTATACAGTTTAAGGTGGTGTCAAAAGTACCTAGAATTTTCTCCAAATGCTTTAAAACCCAACATGCAAGAAAATCTGAGCAGAATGATGCTACCAGACTGGTAGTAAAAACCAGTCATTTCACTGAAGAATATACTCCAGTAGAAGCTACTGTACTATATACCATTAGCAACACAAGAGTATGGAATTCCTTTTAACATAAGCAGTCTTCAAGTGTACATTAAATTGAGTTACAGGGGTATTTGCCTGGCTCAGTCAGTAGAGCATGTGACT
The DNA here is from genome assembly GCA_028646485.1 of Cryptoprocta ferox. Classification (NCBI taxonomy): domain Eukaryota; kingdom Metazoa; phylum Chordata; class Mammalia; order Carnivora; family Eupleridae; genus Cryptoprocta; species Cryptoprocta ferox. The sequence goes on along the minus strand of CM053570.1, from coordinate 69,938,334 downwards.
CTTGATCTTAGGGTCATGAATTCAAGCTCCACAGTGGGCACAGAGATTACTTTTAAAAAAATTTGTTTTAATGTTTATTTTTCAGACAGAGTGTGGGGGGGGAGGGGCAGAGAGAGAGGGAGACAGAGGATTTGAGGCAGGCTCCAGGCTCCAAGCTGTCAGCACAGAGCCCGACGTGGGGCTCAAACTCATGGACCACGAGATCATGACCTGAGCTGAAATCTGACACTTGACTGAGCCACCCAGGCACCCCAAAAATTTTTTTAATAAAATAAAATAAACTGAGTTACAAACTATTTACACTTAGGAAGCAAACAAACTAAGACCAGTATAATAATGCATTATTTGGGAGCAGGAGGTGAAATGTGACTAAGTATTTTGAAAAAGCTCCCAAGTAATTCTCTTAATTCTTATTCTCCTTTCTCCCACTGATACAGGGATAGAATGCCTTATAGTTTACAAAGAACAACATTCATGACCTTGAGTCAAGACCTAGACTGGAATCCCAATATACCCTTAGGTATACTGTTAACTTGTCTAAGGCTTAATTTCCTCATCTCCACAGAAGAGAAGATTCATGTATCAGTTCCTGTGAGCATAGCTTGAATGAAATCATTGGCATAATAGAAGAAAGAATTAAAAGTCTGTTCAAAATAAATGCTACAGCACTAGAGGTAAGAGACTATTCCTTCTTTTTTTCCTTACTTCCTAACTAAGACTTATCTTTCAGAAGATTATCAAAGTATAAAATGCACTAGCATCCGTGAAGGAACAACCCCTTTGACTCATGTTACTTAACTGAGCACTGTGACTTGTTATACCATTAGTCACAGGTAATTATTAAAGCAGTCAAAGAAATAACCTAAATCAGCCTGAAGAGAAGAAATGTGCCCGAGGAAGGAATAAAGGGAAAAGAATCCTGCTGAGTAGCAATCAGCTGCTCATCTCAGCTCCACCAGCTAAACCTGAAGGCAGTGGCACAACCTGAGCTAAAAACGTGAGATCTGAGTCCTATGCTCTCAGAAAGTAATTAAAATCATGTGAGAATGATCGATTCACCCGGAGTATTAAAGGAAGATGAGACGCCAAACTTAACTTTGGAGAACTCTAATAGATAATTAAGAGAAGAGGAACTAATTAAAAAAAAAACTTGAGAAAACTGTACTGGAGATGGCTGCAAGTGATTTAAGGCAATAATGTTACTACATGTCAATTAAGATGGACATACACAGAAAACACTGGCTTTTAATACACTATCATTAATACTATAGAGGGTGGGTTTTATGGCCTAGTGGAAGCAAAAAATAGACTGCAAAAGGGTTAAGAATTAGGAAGAGAGAAATACAAGGTTAGCCACATATTGTATAATATGAAAGTAAACGGAAAGTGCAGTAAGGTCAAGCGTAAGAGCAAAGAAGAACAGACTAAGATAATCAGGAAGGGTGAAAAATATGTCAGAATGTTCATCACACTGTATCCCCCCATTACCCTGTCTTGGAGCCAGCTTGGGATTCTCTCCCTCCGCCCCTGCCCTGTTCACGTGCATGCATGAATATTCTCGCTCTCTCGCTCTCCCTTTCTCTAATAAAAAAAAAAAAAAAAAAGATCCGAATGAAAATTCACCAGACCTTTTAACTGAATATTTCTCCTACCTCAAGGCAAGTAATTTAGGACCAATCCTCAGTAAGAACAAGTATCCAGAATATATGAAGAACCTTTAAAACTCAATAATAAAAAGATAACCCAATTTAAAAATAGGCAAAGATCTGAATATATAGCTCATCGGTAGAGCATCTGACTGCAAAATATGGCTAAGATCAGTACACCTGGGTGGCTCAGTCAGTTGAGCATCCAACTCTTGATTTTGGCTCAGGTCATGATTCCAGGGTTGTAGGATCAAGCTTCGTGTCAGGCTCCACACTCAGCGTGAAACATGCTTAAGATTCTCTCTCTCTCTCTCTCTCTCTCTCTCTCTCTCTCTCTCTCTCTCCCCCCCCCGCCCCTCTCCCCCACTCATCCACGCTCTCCAAAATAAATAAATAAACGGCATTTTTAAAAATGACCAAAGATAAAAGTTACAATGTCCAATAAGCACATGAAAAGATTAGTCATCAAGGAAATGCAAATCAAAACCACAATGAGATACCACTTCACACCCACTTGGATAACTATAATAAAAAAAAAAATAGACAATAGCAAGTGTTGCAAAGACATGGAGAAAATGAAACAAATATTACTAGTATTACTAGTGGAAATGTAAAATAATGCAGCCACTTCAGAAAACAGTTTGGCAGTTTACTGAAAAGTTAAACACAAAGTTACCATATGACACAGCCATTCCACTCCTAAGATATATAGTGAAAAAAACAAAAACACGCATTCACAGAAAAATCTGTATACAAATGTTCTTAGCACCATTAAATCATAATAGCAAAAAAGTGAAAACAATCCATATGCCCATCAGCTAATGAATGGGTAAATAAGATGTGCTACATCCAAACAGTGGAACAGCTGGCAATAAAAAGGAACGATACACGCTACAACATGTATGAGCCTCAAAAACATGCTAAGAAACCAGTCACAAGACTACATGATTCCATTTACATCAACGGGAAAATTTATGTTAGACTATGGATTAGTAGTTACATTAGATTAGTAGTTTCTAAGGGTGCCTGGGTGGCTCAGTCAGTTAAGCATCCAACTTTGGCGCAGGTCATGATCTCGCAGTTTGTGGGTTCGAGCCCCCGGTTAGGCTCTGTGCTGACAGCTCAGAGCCTGGAGCCTGCTTCAGATTGTTTGTCTCCCTCTCTCTCTGCCCCTCCCCTACTCATGCACTCTCTCCCTCTCAAACAATAAACAAACATTTAAAAAAACTTTAGATTAGTAGTTTCTTAGGGTTGAGGGGTAGGGGAGTAAACGACACTGGGTATGGGGTTTCTTTCAGAGGAAGAGGAAAATGTTCTAAAATTAGATTGCAGTGATAGTTACACAACTCTGAATACACTGAGAAACACTGAATTTCACACTTCATATAGGTGAACTGTACCATATATGAATTCTATCTCTATACTGCTGAAAAAAACGAGTTTAGAACTCAATCACACACAAATGTTCTTTGTCTGTTAAGTTCCTGCTTCCCTCACTAGTACCACAGGAGCCACCTCAACCTCCCAAACTAGAACAGGAAGGGGAGAGTAAAAGTAATGACTTCACCAGAAAGCAACACTACGATAGCAATTATTTTCAAACCTATAACCCCCTGAACCACTGTGGTTCAGGAAAGTTTGTTTTCTGGTGGGCTCTACTATTTCCAAACTGTACCATCTATTAGTTAAACAGGTTTAATGAAGATACACTTACGGTTCATAAAAAATGTTTTATATTAAATTCTACAGAAAATCATCCTACTAGTATCTACAAATGAACTACTTAGGTTATACCTCTCTCCTCCTAAAACAAAACCAAGGCCAGGTCCTATTATTCTCTAATAACAGATGATTAAAAATGCATGCCAACCAACAATCAGCATTGGCTTTTTAAAACTATTTTAAGACTAAGAAATCTGAACTATCTCTTTCCCCACCACAGTTTAGGTCTGGTGTCAAACAGGTGGTAAATGTGAGGGAGAGGAGCTTCTTGGCCAAACATCACAGAGCTATAGCTTCTTCCAAACACCAAACCTTACTTCCTGCAATTTATGTAAACAGATCACAGGCCATCCTCTTCAAACCAAATCATAACCCAAGCAAGTAACACAGGATTCTATTTCTGGGTCTGTCATTGACTTACTGGATACTCCTGAAGCTTCAATCACTCTACTTTTCTCAATAACTTAATCACAATTTCCGGTCTCAAAATCAAATTATGTGATCTAATAAAAAACTTTTTCCCAATTTATAGATTTGGTTTTATGGAAATGACAAAAGCATATGATATTAAATAGTGTTATACGTTTAAGCTATTTTTATTGAATGTACATGAAATATGAAAAATTCAAAAGATTGTTCAGTCTAAAAATGTTGAGCCTTTCTATTTTAAACTCCTAAAGGTATTCACTAAACAGAGAGAGAATAAGCTTTCAGAGGGCTGAAGCATTTTGAGGCTTTAATTTTAAACTCAGTTATATTTAGAAAGCCAAGATGCCACCTCTCTGGATCCTGTATCTTTATCTTGGGCATTTGATTCATGTGCTTTGCCTGGTGTAATTCAAAGCAAGAGATCCTACCATATCCCTAAAAAGTAAACATATCAGAACTGATTACCAGAGGAATGTCCTACTGTACTGCAAATGAAAAGATGGGAAGCTATAGTCTCTCACTGCTAGAGCGATTTAACAAAATAAAAATTACCTGTCTGGTCCCCAAAGTCAGTCTACAAACCACTTTATAAGAACCAATTCTATTCCATTCCTGAAAATCCCGACTCAAGAGTTTATGGTGAAATCTAGGGAATCTATTAAATAAAAGTATGCCAGGCGATTCTGATGTACAGCTTAATACAGGAACTAGTGGTTTAGGACAAGGATAGCAGAAAGGCTTCATATCATTTACCAATTATGCTCAATGTGCTCAATAGGTAATAGCTACCTGAAATGCTACACCACGAAGGTCATACCTAAAAACAACCTGAAATTAGTAGTTTGGCACAGACATAGTGATGGGGAAGTGGCCACACGTAAATCATCTATCTGCATTCTGTGATTAAGACTTCTGAATGGGCTTTTTTTTATGGACGCTTTGGGGTACAAGAAGAGACTTAGATCTGATTTACTTTCAACTGGCAGAAGCTCTGGCTGATTCTGGGAGGGTAAGAAGCAGCAAGAGTAGGCCCCCTAGCATCCGTATCAGTATTCTCTACAAGTACTTATTAAGCTTCCCAGTATTATACAGAAAAGAAGATAAAGTTTCTGCTCTCAAAATGTCAATAATCTTCTGTGAGAAATGAAAATTCTACACAATTATATAAATTTGGTTCAGGAAAAAGAAAAAGAGGTTGTGCCCTGAGGGGTTCCACTTTAGGTAAAGGTGGAAGCTAGTAGAACACGGAGTACCATGCAAAAACACTATAATTTGGATTGATTCAAGAGAGAATCAACTGTCGGTTCCTCACCAATACATGACTAAATTAACACATTAAGATTCCACTGGCAGCATTTTCCGGGGGAAAAAAAACAAAAACAAAAATGGGGTAGGGGGAGGCTATATAATCAAGGCATGACCCACTGGAAGGCAAATAACCTGCTTTGTATTGTTTTGTACACATCTATCTCTAACATTGGATTGCTGGCTCCTAGAGGCCAGGTATACATCAAACTAACCTTTCTATGTCCCACAATGCTTAGTTCATGTTTTGTACATAATACTCTAAAAATGTCTGAATTAGTGTAAAGAAGGACAACTCTTAAAGATACTTCAAAAAGAACAGTAAAAGAACTTGGTACAAAGACATGAAGGGTCAAAAGAGTGGACAGAGGGAAATTATGCCAAAAAAAGGAAGGGAAGGAGGTAAAGTGTTAGATTAAAAGAGAAAATAAAACATAATAACCAAATGTAATGTGCAGACATTGTCTGGGTACTGATTCAATTAAAAACCAACTGTAAAAAGACATTTTTAAACAACTGAAAATATTTTATTATAAACTGGCTATTAGATAACACCAGGAAACATTGTCAACTTTGTTATACACGATGGCATGTGGTTATGTGCCAAAGATATCTTTAAGAGACGTATACTAAAGTGTACAGAGGTGAAAAGACAATGTCTATGATTTTCTTTAAAATATTTAGGCAAGGGGCACCTGGGTGGCTCACTCGGTTGAGCGTCCGACTTCGGCTCAGGTCATGATCTCACAGTTCGTGGGTTTGAGCCCTGCATTGGGCTCTGTGCTGACAGCTAGCTCAGAGCCTGGAGCCTGTCTTCAAAATCTGTGTCTCCCTCTCTCTCTCTGACCCTCCCCTGCTCACACTGTCTCTCTCAAAAACAAATAAAAACATTTAAAAAATAAATAAAATAAAATATTTAGGCAAAAAAGAAAAAGACACTTGAGGTATATGTGACACATACAGTCAAATCTGTGATGGATAAATAGGGATTTGTTATATTTTATCTACTTTTGCATATACTCAGCAATGCAGTTGCAGACTTTCCTGTCACTTGATCAACTCAGGCACTGTACGATTAATTCTTTTTCTTTTCTTAGATTTCAGGAAGCTTAAGAATGACTACTACTTCTGAAGAAAACAGCCTAGACTCGATCAGAAGAAAACAGGCATTCATTTGTCAGCTCTACTAATAGAAATCTCTCTGAATCTACTCAAAGAACTTCTTGTAAATTAATATGAGAACTGAATATGAGCCAAGACAGTGACTCAGCTGCTAAAAAGAAAAAAATACAATCTTAAACTTCATTAAAAGAATAGTATCCAGATCAAGGAGGGTAGCAGTCCCATGCACTCTTCACTGGTTAGTTCACAACTGGAGTATTGTGCTGTTTTGAGCACCAAATTTTAAGAACACTTACAAGCTAGAATGCTTGCAGGGAGAGATATCAGACCAGTGAAGAGTTTAGAAGCCAAATGTCAAATGCAGAATGACTGAAAAAACTAGGTGTGTTTAGCGTAAAGAAGAAAACACTTCTCAGTCTTCCATGTCACCTTAACCATAGAGACCCCCAGCTTAGTATTTTCCAGAGGATTTCCAGAGTTGTTAATAGGCATTCCACTGTCAGATAAGTTTAAGATAAATATGTTTTCTCGAATAAACTTACCAAATGTCCAATATCCTCAAGTGCTTCATGATTCTTCAAGAAGGATGTTCAGTATTTCCCAAATGTGAACATCTATTCATTCATACAACAAAAATCCACCAAGCCCCAATTATTTGCCAAACACTCCTCCAAGTGCTGGGGATACAATGAACATTTTTAATATTCTGGAGCATACTTTCCGAAATAGCCAACCTGGACCTCTTGATAGTCCTCTAACTTCCACTGTGCTTCCGTATCTCTGGTTTTTTTATTATGCTGTCAGCCTAGATGGTCCATCACAAATCTTGATTCAAACATTATCTCCAACACAAAGCTTTTCTGACCATAAGCAAAAACTCTTTTCAACAAGCCAATGGCTCTTTCTCTGTATCCGTTCTTTGTGAACAGACTATGCCTCTTAATTACCTTCAGATCTCTCATCATGCCCAGGACAGTGTCCTGCATGCACAGGTGTTCAAGAAATATTTGCTGGGGGACCTGGGTGGCTCAGTCGGTTGAGCGTCCAACTTCAGCTCAGGTCATGATCTCATGGCTTGTGAGTTCAAGCCCCATGTCAGGCTCTGTGCTTACAGCTGAAAGCCTGGAGCCTGCTTTGGATTCTGTGTCTCCCCTTCTCTCTCTCTGCCCTCCCCTGCTCTCTCTCAAAATAAACATTAAAAAAAATTTTTTTTAAAAAGATCAGTTACTTCTCACTGGAAGAACTATGCTTTAAAAAAAAGAAATATTTGCTGAATGAATAATCATTAAAATAGTTGAAGGATTATCTTGTTAAAGAATGCAAACTAGGTCTCTACTGTTCCACAAAGGACTAGGAAAGAGATGAAGTTAAAGGAAATTTTGCCTCAATTAGAGCTAACAACAATCTACCTTACAGGTATCAATGACTACAGGTGTTCTAAGAGTAGCCAAATGACTATGTATCAAGTGCTTTAGTGGGAAATCTCCCTGGCCTGAATGATTAATTCTTAAGATTCTAAGAACTACTGTTATTTCTCACTATATCAGACAAAAGGAAACTTCTGATATCATATGTTTGTATTAATATTAAAATTCTTAAAATTAAGCTTAAATATCCTTTCATTTACTGCTATAGTGAATATATAACGATGCCTATTATGTGTCATTTACAGTGTTAAGTATAGAGGATAAATAACAAAAAGACACTGTCTCCATCCTAGAAGAGTCAATACAAGGTTGCTCCCAAAGCAAATATGAATACCTAGGTCATTTACCTTAATAAGAAATGCTCCTTAGATGAGGAAATTCTCTAGATACATGATTTTCAATATTTTGCAGGCAGAGAAATACATGAAGCCATTAGCTCTTCTTAAAGCCATTTACTGACACCACTAAATACATTAAGTTCTTCAAAAAGCAAAGCTAAACATTCTGCCTTTTTAGTTAAAAACCAGAAAACAGAAGAAATTCCAGGATACCCCCATATGCCAAGGCTTATCTCTGCAATGTCACTCCCAAACTAAAAACTGTATGTAGTCTTTGCTGGCAAGGACCCTTTTACTTGTGTCCCCAGCATTCAGTACGTTGCCCAAGACATAGCAGATGGTAATAAATGAGCAAACAAGTGAGAGAAATTAATGAGTCCAATGTCCCTGGATGAAAACAATACTTTAAAGAAGCACTAACAAGTGGCTTTTCTTATGAGAAACCTGCCAACAGTACGGTAGCAGAGTAGATCTTAAGTCTAGTTTTCATTATAAATCAAAGTGCTATTTTTGAGTCACTTATTGATAAGTAATTACTGTAAGTAAAACTAAAGTCTTGGTTGCTTCTAGGGAACTAAAATTCCTTCCTTAATCAGCAGAGCTAAATGACCAAATTCTAATGCAGAGAAAAATCCCAACACTTAATACACCCTCAAGTTGACCCATGGATTATAATCAAATACTTTATTATAAAACTGATTAACATAACTCCCTAAAAAGGAAAATACTTTGGGGTCACCTAGGTGACTCAGTTGGTTAGGTGTCCGACTTCAGCTCAGGTCATGAACGCATGGTTCATGGGTTCAAGCCACACATCAGGCTCTGTGCTGACAACTCAGAGCCTGGAGCCTGCTTCGGATTCTGTGTCTCCCTCTCTCTCAGCCCCTCCCTCGCTCACATTGTATTGCTCTCTGCCCCTCCCCGACTCAAGCTCTGTCTCTCAAAAACAAACAAAAAATTTTTTTAATTAAAAAAAGCACAATACTTTGATAACACCAAGTGTTTAAAATGCTCTTCAAAAGCGTTACAATTCACGTTTTTCTAAGTTCTCATTTGAACCATAAAAATCATACTTATTTTTTCTGATTATAAAAATGGTATGAGCTCACTGTAGAGAACTTAGCAAATATAAACAGGTTCAAAGAAGAATATGAGGACTACCCATTGTGATGGTTTCTTTCAGTCTTTTTTTCTATCCAGTTGTAACTTCTTTATATACTATCACTCTTCCTACCCCCCGGGAAAGAAACAATGTCCTAACTATGATAGTAACCCAAAAGCCACAGTAGATTCATGTTCCAAGTACAATTTCTTAATGTCTAAATTTTACAGATGCGTACTTCCATAAAATAAGACCAAAACTGTTATTTTGTAATTCTTTTTTAATTTATTTATTTTGAGATGGTGTGTGCATGTGCAAGAGGGGGAGGGGCAGAGAGAGGGAAAATATCCCAAGCAGGCTCCGCACTGTCAGCAGAGAGCCTGACACCTGGATCGATCTCACAAACCATGAGATCTTGACCTGAGCAGACATCAAAAATCGGATGCTTAATCTACTGAGCCACCCAGGCACCCTGCTATTTTATAATTCTTAAAAGGGTCCCTTTTGGTTCTGTCTCCTCCTTGCCTCCAGAATTCCACAAAGAAAGGAGACTCAAGTAAAAATACATCCAATGACTGGAAATGGACCCAAAGTTAACAAGGGAAGAAGGTGTTCTCAATAGTTTTATGTTCCTTACTCTGTTATTAATCACAAGACAAGTTCTGCTCCAAGGAGCCCAGGTTCTTTAGGGTCCATAACCTTTAAGTTCTATCTCAAAAATCCAAAGTATGTTCTTCTTAAAACTTTCTCAGTTTTCTACTAAAGAGTACAAGACCAGAAACAGAATGCAGGATCTGGGTCCCAGTCTCTGCTCTACTAAATAACTAGAGTAACACTAAGTCTTAGCTTCTATCTCATTGTCTCCATTTGTCAATAAGCATGTTACTTGCCCTACCTCTATTACTGGGCTGTTGGGAGGTTCCAAAATCCAACATATTAGAGAAAATGCTTTTCAAAACGTATCATTCAAATGTAAGATGGATATTTTTCCAAAACACACATCCCCTATAATAAACAATATAAAACATGACTTCCCCGTGTCATGGGGAAGGCAAAGATGACTTTTCTGATGGTGATTACTGTCTGTATATTTACATGGGGGTACAATACCATCAACAGCTCCTTCCAGAAGGTAGACAGGTAAAGCATGTCCTAAATTCACAGACCCAACCACACCAGCATAAACTGAATCCACATATTATTTATCTCCCACCTTGTAAGTCAACCTGCTCCTCACTATAGCATATTTGACTGTATATTTCCCGAAGTTCTATATGCAAACCACAGAAACTTTGGTCATTTTTAACAATTTAATAAGCATCCACGTACCCACGAACTAAAATCTAAGATCTTAACAATAACATATTTTTACCATATTACGCTCCTGTCTCAACCCCATCTCTATGTAAACAAACAGAATTTAAAATTATTAGCGAGTTCTAGTGGTTGCCCCTCTCATCCATTCCTCTCACAAATCTGTGTCAACATACAGTAAGGACAAGTCTCAACTTTAAGAAAAATTACAATTACAGTTTCAGAGATCTTCAATATGGTAACATCAGCACTATGCCAATCCAATCAATCTTATTTCCTTGGTATCACTATACCACTTCCAGGTAGGTGAATTCAGTTACGGTGAATTTAGCTGTACTGAAAACGAAATGTAGTGAAATATACTGAAACTGTTGTATTACAGATGAAAAGTTTAGCTAAAAGTTTAGTGGGTACTCTCCTTCCAATACAGGGTCATCCTGGAATAATCAATCAAGTCTTCAGTGACCCTTTCCCATATGTGACCCAAATCTTCATGACCCTCTCTACACAGGAAGATAATGAAAACATAGACAATCCTATGCTACAGTTTGAATGTTTGTGTCCCCCCTAAAATTCACATGTTGAAATCCTAACCCCCAAAAATGATGGTAGTAGGACATGGAACTTTAGGAGGTGCTTAGGTTGTGAGAGTAGAACTTATTTCCCATCATCAGTGGGTGAAGTAGTTTGTAATGGACTCACGTTTATGGAATGTAATAAGAGGGAACTATTGAAATCCTAACCCCCCAAAATGATGGTAGTAGGTCGTGAGTCTTTGGGAGGTGCTTATGTCATGAGAGTAGAACCTTCATGAATAGGATTAATGTCTTATTAAAGAGGCTCCAGAGGGATCCCTTGCCCCTTTCACCATGGTTAAGGTGCCAGCTATGAATCAGGAAGGGGGCCTTTACCAGAAGGCAACCATGCTGGTGTGCCTTGATCTTAAATTTTCCAGCCTCCAGAATTCCAAGCAATTAACTTGTTACTTATAAACTATGTAGTCTGTGGTATTTTGTTACAGCCATCCAAACAGACTAAGACAGCAAAGTTTGTAGAGACTCTCTCTAAAAACTCCCACACAAGGACTTTCCCCACCCCCAAACTATTAGCATTTCAACTCAGAAGAGAGTTCTCTAAGATTATGTTCCGACAATAGTTCCTCTTACTACATTCCATAAGTGTGAGTCCATTACAAACTACTTCACCCACTGATGATGGGAAATAAGTCAGGACAGTGTCAATGTAGGTGTGATTAGGCTAAAACGAATTTATGGTAAAAATTCTTAAAGCAACCAGAGTAGCTTAGTTAATTATTAAAACTAGGCTTATGAAATGTGTCAAAGTAAGAGTTCTTATTGAATATGGTCCTAATTATATTATATTCTTATTTATCCTATATTTTATCTTGCTACAGTGCTGAAGTGTGACACCATGTATGAGTCTCATTTGCTTTCTGTTTGAGTTGCTTTGTTTCAGTTCTACAGAAAAGTAATAACCATTTTGAAAGACATCACATTCTCAGGTTATCAGTTGATATGTCAAGCAGAATAGCAGCCAAAGATACCTAACTACAAAAGGTTACTTAAAATAAGCAGAATGCCATTGTTATAAATATAAATACAACATCTGGTTCCATATAACAAAACTATTTCCATATCCCAACAGATGGCCCACAGTAATAATGCTTTGCTGATCTGGTTATAACAAATTATATTAAATCCAAAATCCTGTATAGCAGATGCCTTTCCCAATTTCAGTATAAGTCAATCTCTTTAACCAAAACACTGTGCTTTGCTTCTTGTGATTTGTGCACTAAAATCCAATTACACCAATTAAGATGGTCAAATTTTTTTGACAGTTGTTATAAAATACCACTGTCGTGTTCTCTGAGTTTTGGAGTGAAAGAGGGTAGTATACCTCTATCTAGGATACTAACTGCTGAAAATGGAAAACAAAAATTCAGTTACAGGAAAGTTAAGGAGAGGTAAAAGTGAGTTTTTGCTGTCTTAAGCCAAGGTTTCTGAACAGTAACAATGCGGAAAGTTAAGTGACTAACAAAGCCAACAGTGAAGAGCACTGAAAATAATGCAATTTCTGAGCTGAGAGGCTATTAGCAAGGACAAACAAAAAGTGTACCTGAAAGCATAACCATGTAACCCTGTACACCACAGTAGAAGGTTCATATTTTTTTAAATGTGCACACATTAAAGGTCAACTTTAATTTTGCTGTCTGCTTCTCCAACACACTCAAAATCCAATCTTCACATTCTCATCACGCTCCCTTACTTGAAATATTACCCTCTATTAACTCATATAACACAGTAAGCAGTACAATAGAGTGATTAACAGTCACAGAGTTCTGAAAATAGACTGCAGGTGTTCAAATCCTGCCTCTTTCCATCCCTAGCTATACAACCCTAGGCAAGCTACTTAATCTCTCTGGGCCTGTTTCCTCTCTGTGCCTGTAAAATTGATAAAAATAAAATCTTTTAGAGTTATGAGAATTATATGAATAATAAATGTAAAGTACTTAGAACATTTTTGGACCCATAGTAAGGCTTCAGAAAATGTTAGCTATTATTATTATCGCTACCACTATCATCATCATCACACCCACTGATGTTCTGAAAGAAAAGGCAGAAATATGAAATGACTTATCTAAATCACAAACAAGTGACAGAATCTGGTAAAAACAAACAAAAAAAAAAGTACACACACACACACACACACACACAGGTATTCATATTAAGTCCTGAAGATTAAACATTAGAAATCACTGATTCACTAAGGGGATTTCCCAGCTCCTCTAATTATCCGGAAATTCACGTAAGAATCCTTTAAGTTAGAGTAGCAAGAGTAATAGAGATAGCAGTGAACACGGACCAAGAAGATCCAATAGCTCCATCACTGATTTAAATGTACAATCTTGGGTAAATTACCTAATCTAAACTTCAAATTGCTCATCTCAAAAAATGTTTTGCCTACATGACAGGACTGGGAATGTTGTATGAGAAAAAATATATAAACCATAAACACTACATGAATGTTCAAGGGCTGTGTCTTACTCATTTTTATATCCCTAAGGCCTAGCAGAATGCATAGCAGAGGTTACACTCTAAAAGAGGGGTGGAGAGCACCTGGGTGGCTCAGTCAGTTAAGCATCAGACTTGATTTTGGCTCAGGTCATGATCTCAAGGTCATGAGATCAAGCCCTGCATTGGACTCTATACTGAGAGTGGAGCCTGCTTGGGATTGGGATTCATTCATTCTCTCTCTCTCTCTCTCTCTCTCTCACTCTCACTCACTCACTCTGCTCCTCCCCCAGTTAGGGCAAGTGCTCTCTCTAAAAAAAAAAAAAAAAAAAAAAAAAAGAAAGAAAGAAAGAAAGAGCCTTAAGAAATTGAAAAATAAAATAAAAGAGAGGTAAAATTGGCAGGGTGAGGATTAAGAAGAAGAAAGGGAAGGGTTCTTAATAAGAAACTCAAACGTTCAATCGATAAATGGACAAATAAAAGGTAGCATAGCCATACAATGGAATATTATTCAGCAATAAAACGGAATGAGATAGTGATACAAACTACAAGATGGATAACCCCTGAAACACTATGCTAAGTGAAACAAGCCAGACACAAAAGACCATATGCTGTATGATTCCATTTATATGAAATATCCAAAACACGGTGCAGACTTCCTTTTTTGGGATGATGAAATGACTAAAGATGATTGTGGTGATGGATGAACAACTTGATGAATATACTAAAAACTGTTAAGCCGTCTAAACCAGTGAACTATATAGTATGTGAATTATACCTCAACAAAACGTTAAAAAAAGAATTAAAAAAAGTTTGCGAAAACAAAGTATAAAGTCACTGGCTTTACAACATGTTTGTTTCTTTTTTAAAGGAAAATAACCTGAGTTTTCTGATATTTGAGTAGCTCTTACATGTGGACAAGAATGAGACTGGCAGAAGCATTAGAAGAAAATACTTAAAATTACCACACCAGACTATAATGTCTCTATAAATCTTTCTGTGGAAAACAAATCTGACATCTACTCTTATCCTTCCTTTCGAAATTCTAAGGTTAAAAATTACTTCCTGTTCCTAGTTTAATAGTCTTTTCATCATGATCATTGTTTCTAAACTTCCAGACTACCTTTGATGCCATCAACCATACTACCTCTCCTCTTCTTGGCTTCTGTAGCACTAATGTACTTCCTGATTCTTCTCAGAATGTTTACCTGTTAGCCTATATAAAATGACACCCAAAATTCCAAACCTCAGTTATTTCACCTTCATGCTACCAACTTCCCATCACTCATCTACTCACCTGTTTTTACTACCATCTGTAGCCCTGGTCAGTGAAAAATCTACATTTTCATCTCTGTTAATCCTACAGCAATGTACTACTCTACCCAATTCTTCACTGTCTTCACTAAGGCTGGGAAGCAGTGGTATGGCTCAACCAAAATAATTCCTACGCTATTTCTAAGTGGCTCTGCAACATGGGGTACATTTTTTCCTTCTGAATAGTCTGTTTTTCTCATTGTTTTGCTTAAACTAGCCCCCATTTCCAGAGTCAAACAAGCAAGGAGAAAAGGCCATCAGGACTGGCAGGAAACTAGCCTGCTACTGAAAAATTTATCTTACACAATCTAATGTTGCCCATAACCAATCTTAGCTCATTTTCCTTCACAGTGATACTTTCCTGATTTCCTACTATCAGTCATCCTCCCAGGACTCTAGCTTTTTATCTTTTAATGTTTTATTTGCATTCTTCCCTTTGCCCACAATCATTACTAAGTTCAAATTAATTTTTACTCACACATACATCTTCTTACACATCCTACGCTTCTTCCTTAGGACAGCGTAGTTTAATGACTAAATGTAAAAGCTCAAAGATGAGATTGCCTGGGTTCAAATCCTGACTCTGCAGCTTACTCTATGGGATTTGGGGCAAGTTACTTAACCTCTCCGTAACTCGGTTTCTTCATAGGAATAGTAAGACCTTATTATGAAGATTTTGAGTTAAACACACGTAAAGAGCTTAGAATAGTGCCTGGGAAACAGGAAACAATGAATATTGGCTATTATTTTATTCCCATAATCATAATATGTCAGAACCTAATCTTATTCCTAAAATTCTCCAAGAGCATTCTAATCAGTCTCCTTAACTCCAGAACATTCAGATAATACAAAAACCTTCCTCAGGAACAATATGCATGGTCTTACTCCTAGTCTTTAGAACCCAATATGGTACCCCATCAAACTAAACCTTATTTCCTTGATAGGTCCTCCACAAACACCCACTCACCAACCCTGAACTCGACCGTCACCAGTCACCAACACAGATTCTCTGTGCCAGTCAACACACTTAATATCTCTTATGGACACCGTCACTTCTCCACCTTTGTAAACAGCCCTTCTTTACCCTCCTGGAATACATCTTCTCCCCTTTGAAAATTCCCATCTTTTGCAAATCTCACTTATACCTTTAACGTTGGTTGCACTGTTATTCCAACCAGGAGTTGATGTTGCTTGGTAATTATGAATGACCTGTTACATGTTGTTTCCCCAAAGAAATTGAAGCATTTGTAGAGGCCACGTATTTTATTCCTTGTGACTCTTCAGAGACTTCGTACACAGCACAGTATTTTGCAGAAGTACACAAATGCTGACTGACTTACTAAAAAACTATGTTTCAGAATGCATCAGAAAAAGTCTCTATTTTCCACTGCCCCACCCAAACTTAGCATGATGAAAGCAGACAGAATCTGTATTTATTTTTATTTTGCATAGAATATACTAACAATTGTACCACATAAAAGAAAAAATATATATATATATGTTCAAAGAGAACACACAATGCAAAAAACCAATCTAGCCATCTTGGAATCTAAAAAAAAAACCTTCAAATATTAAGACTTTTTTATTTCACCCAAACTAATGAACCAAAGAGAGCCAAAATAAACATGCCCTGACTCCCTCCAAAAAATACCTAATGAAAGCATGAGAAAGTCCCCAGTATCACAAAAATCAAGAACAAGATTCACCTCAACTCCAAGAGACACAAAAACAAGACAAAAATTCTCGGGTGTACATTAAAAAAAAAAAAAAACTAAAAAAGTCAATCACATCTATATATGCCACCAAAACAGAAATATGAAGGAAGTTACTGCTTTTCTACAAACATTTGCTATGGTCTACGAGGAATAAAAGGCTTCTCTCCCTGCTACTCTACCTACCGGGAGCAATCTGTGGTCACACAAGAGCAAAACACAGGAAGATGTAAACCTTTAACCTGGAAGAAACATTAAGGAAAGAAACTACCCAAAACCCATGTTTCAAAACACAAAGTAGCGCAAAGATACTCAAGAAAACGAAAAGAAAAGTGAAATAAAAGAGCTCCCACGAAATATGTGACTCAGTGAAAACGATCTGTACCTCGCTGTAAATAGGAGCTATGAATGTAATACTTTCATGACATGCACTCGTTTCCCTGGGAAGCAAAATGGAAGGAAAAAAATAAAGTAAATGTCAGAAAAAAAGACAAAAAAAAAGATGCCCACCAATCTGTAACTCCCTGGCCAGCCCCACTCAGCTCATTCAGGGATCCAACTGAACTGCACGACACAGCAAGGAGAAACCTTTGCCAACCACACACTCACAAAGTAGAACGGATAAGGGAAAACTACACACCTCCGTGCATAAGCAGCTGGAGCACTCTCTTAGATGAAGCAACAGGGAAAAGAACAAGAACAGCTAAAGGGAGAGGAGGAAAGATGTCTCTGAAAACTAAGCCCTGCCAGGTCCCCTACTGGTCTCAATTTCAGAGAGTACAACTCTGGCTTCTCCCAGCTCCCCAACAGTCGGCCTCGGCAAAGCAGACTGACCCCTAACACCTTCCACGCCACGGGAGGAAATCACAGAGGAAAAACCACCGCGCAAACCTCCCTCCTCGCCAGCTGCAAAAAATGGAGGGGGGAGGGGGGAGACACCCTACCACGTGGGCAGGATGCAACACACACAGGACAGCAACACGTCCGCATGGAACGGCTGCCCCTGCCCCAATGCCGGCAGAGGACACGGCGTCAGGATGGGTGGGAACGGAGGCCCCTCGCACGGGCCTCACCCAGAAGGGCACCCCTGAGACGCGACGTACGGGCCGACTCGCCGGACAACAAGCACCCCAAGCTTGGAGGGAAGAAGCTGCCATGCCGAGGTAGGGGGCCAGGCCAGGGGGCAGGTCGCGGAGCAGAGGAGACAGACGGCCGCCGTCCTCGGACGGCGCCCCGGGGAACCCATCTGGCTCCCCCGGGCCCCGCCTGGGGGAGGGGCTGGAGGCGCGGAGCCGCCGCTTCCCGGCTGAGGGGCAGCAGCAGCTGAGAAGACGCGCCGCGGGGGAGGGAGGGACCCAGCCCTCGCCACCCGCCCAGGCCCCAGCCCGGGCCCGGGCCCCCTGCCCCGCCCGCCGCCCACCCCGCAGCGCGGCCGCGGCCAAGAGAAGGGAGAGGGCGTCTCGCGGAGGGCAGCCCCTGCCTCCGTCCCGGGAGATGCCCCAGCCCCGCCTCCTCGCCCGCCGCCCCGGCCCCGCCGCCCCGGCGACGGGCACTCACCTCAGGCTGCGCAGGCCGGGACGGCCCGGCCGAGCCCCCGGCCGCTGCGTGCGTCTCCGCCCCCCGGGAAAGATCCCAACGGCGCCTGGTGCGAGCGGCCGAGGCCCCGAGCAGCGCCGAGAGCGGCGGCGGCAGCGGGAGCAGCCAACATCCGGGGCCGCGCACCCGGAACTACTTCTCGACCCGCTCCCCTCCCGCCCCCGCCGTCGCCCCCGCCTCTCGCGACGTCGCTGCGCCACCGGCACCGCGTCGGCGACGTCCCCTCCTCTCCGCGGTCACTTCGCGGCGCCGGGCGTGGGATCCCTCCGCTGGGACAAGTAGTGCCCCGGGACGCGGGGGGGCTCTGCCTCGGCGCAGCCCGTGTTTTGAGCGACCGGCAGCTCCGAGCAATGTGGGGGTCTCTGCGCCTCAAAGGGGTGACTAGGAAGTCGGGGAGAAGGCTGTGGACAGCAAGGACCTGCGGCCTTGGACCCTGGTCACGGATTTCTCGGACCCCGTGTTCCGGGGGTTGGCGCCTCGTGACCTTGCCCCCCACCGGGTCCCAGCCACTTCACCGTAGCGACAGGCACCTCAGCCTGTCGGGGAAACCAGACTCCTTTTCCAACTTTGTACACCGCGAATTCTACAGGACCCAAACAAGGGCACCTTGGAGCTTCAGCTCACCCTTCGTTTTGAACCTCCCAAGTCTTGGGGTCTAGGCCCATCTCTGCCGAGGCCCTTCCCGGTCCTAGCCTTAGTTTCCTTCGTAAAGTAGCTGGCACTCTAAAGGCCCTTCTGATTCTAAAGTAGCTGTCCAGGTTAGGGTCCTTGCTATCAACAGGTGGAGCCTATAGAAGGGCAGTTTGGACGACTTGTGAACTTTGGAATTTACCTCTACGCCAATCTTCGCTGATTCTTTCTCTAAACGATTAGCACTGCTAATCTGACCTGTAATTTCACACTTAATTACACTCAGACCTCTAATTCGCTGTTGCTTCATTGGGTTAGTCACATATATAAAAAAAGCATCCAGCATGCTTTTGAGCTCAACAGTAGGTGCTCAATATTTGGATATTCGGATATTTGTTAAATGAACACTAGCTTTATTGGATGAAGGAAATAGGAGAGGCTTGAGTGAATTGGCCCTGGGAATCTTTCTGACATGGCCCGGTAGGGATCAGATAAAGACCTCAAGTAGTTAAAGAGCTGAGTACCCAATTCCTTCAGCAAACATTGAACACCTGCCGTTTGCCGAGCATTTCTAGGCAATGGGGATTCAAAGTACTCCTCTGTTCCTTTTCTATTTAAGACTCCAGCAAGATTCTGAAAATAAAAAGATTCATTCGTGCGTTTATCCAACAAATATTTGCTAATTACTACTAATGTTTTCAGACACGATTTTAGTGCTTGGGATGTATCAGCCGACAATAGAGAGGAGGAAACATATCCTTCCCTTTTGGAGCTTTCCTCTATTATGGGGAGAAAGCCAATGAACATAACAAGAAAATTACTTGGTGTATTAAAAGGTATTTAGTGCTATAGGGAAAAATAGACCACGGTAAGGTATAAAGAAAACTGGAGGAGGGTGGGGCTTGGGTGTTTTTTTTAAGCACCAGTTTATTGATCAATAAGTTGTTTATTTGTTCAACAAATACTTCAGCCAAACCATGTGTTAGGTGCTGGGGCTTTAGTGAACAAGCTCAACAAAGTTCTGACCTAATGGACTAGCCAGCTAGGGGGACCACATAGCAGCTACTTTCATGTGTCCTCTCATGCAATGCTTTCGCAAGTCTGTCAGAAAGGACTCCTATGCTCATTTTTGCTGCTGATGAAATTGCAGCTCAGAAGAGAATAACCAGCTGGGGAAAAACAACCACCAGAATTCAACCCTAATGTCTTCAGAGTCTAACTCCCTTTCTACCTTCACCTCAGCTTCATCTCATATTTTTCTATTTCATTATACCTTACCTCTTTCATCATGGAAACTCATGTGTTAATCTAGGCAAGTGGCCTTAGGCCTGTATTGGGGCAAAAGCGGGGGCGGGGGGGCGGAAAATATATTTAGAGGAGGAGAGTGAAGACATTAAAAATCTAGACAGGTGGAGCAAAGTAATACAGGTAGCAAGAGGATTTAGTGGAAGAGAAATGAAGTAGATTCATAATATTCCAATTCTGGTTTTACAGGGTGAGGTTTTAAACAGCCATCAGAGAGAGCCCAATTCATAAGGTGACTTTAATGAGACTCTTGAAAGAGGTGAGGGAGAGAGCCATGCCATTGTCTGGGAGTGTCCCAGGCAGAAGGAATAGCTAGTGGAAAGGCCCGGAGGCGACAGCATTCCTGGAAGTGGTAGAATCTAGGACAACTAGAACAGGGCGAGCAACTGAGACAGGAATGGGGAGATAAGGTCAGAGTGGGGTCTTGTAGGCCGTTGTAAGGCTCTTGACTAAAATGAAACCGCCACGGGGCTTTGAAAAGAGGAGTGGTATATAGTTCATGCTTTCAAAAGACCATTCTAGCTACTGTGCTAAGAGTAGATGGTGAGTGAACAACACTGGAAGCCAGAGGTTCCACTCTCCTGGTTCAAGGTGATGACCTGGACCAGTGTGATAGACTGAGTAGGAAAAATATTATACAGTCGATACTTTAAGAACTCACAGTATAGTGGAAAGCAAATAGATTAATCACAATATACTTTGATAAGGGAAATAGTATCCTAAAGAAGGGGCTACCCTTGTCAGTTTTCTTGAGAGAGGGTAGATCTCTCTTCTACCAAGTTGCCAAGGGAATCAGAAGTCCCTAGTTCTTTTTTGGACCACTGGGTGAATCCTTGATAACACAGCTAAAATTCATCTTCTTCCCAGCCCTTCAGGTCTCAAAACTCACCATTATCTGAGGGGCTATAGGCAGAAGTGTTCCAAAGAACAGTCTGGGTCATGCAATTAAAAATATGGGAAAAGCTGAGATTGTTTCTATTTATCCGAGGAAGAAACCGTGGCAAATAGTCACCAGGTTTTAACCTGAGACTAGGATAAAGGTCATCAAAGTCCCAAACCAGAAGTCTCTCTGAGCCACTCGAGTGGGGTCAGCCAAATCATGGGGTAAAGGAATAGAAGGACCTGTGTCTGGACAGCTGCCAGAATGGGGTTGGGGGCTTGGCAATCTGCACCCTTTGATAAGGAAAGAAGCACAAGTCCCATAATGTCAAAGATGGAGAGGCACCCTTCCTCATCCAGCCCCCAAAGGGTGTAATGGCCATGGAGGGATTCTGGGACCTGGTAGGAGTAGGGAGGAAAAGCTTAAAGCTCGAACTGGGAAGGCAGACCTGTGTTCAATCATGTTCTAGAGCTTTCTTCCTGTGTGCCTATATCAAGCTATTTAGTTTCACTTAATCCTTATTTTCTTGCCTATTAAATGGAAACAATAATCATAGCTACGTAGCAAAAGAGATCATGCACAGGCTGCTATAAAATAAAGGCCCCCAAAGACAGTTATTGTTATGTACAAGGTTGAGTGTCAGCACAAGAAAGAATAGTTCATGCAGCCTTGGGAGGTGAAGTAGGCTGGGACGGAGTGAGGGGAACAGGAGAGCCCTCAAAGAGATCAACTCGGGAAAGATCCTTAAGAGAAATAGATTGCTCAAAACAATGAGATAGAGGTTTTATTGTTTTTGTGTTATCTGCAGTCTTTTCCCAGCCTCATGTGGATTATAAATTCCCTGAAAGAAGCACAGCCCTGAGCTGGGCTGCAATTGCCCTACAAAACCCTTGATTCAGCCTCACTGGCAGTATATCAACAGCGGGGTGCTCAACGCTTCACGTGACCCGCAGCCACTTAGACAAATGAGGCTTTACCTGATCCTTTTCTCCCTCTTTATTTATTGTAAGAGGAAAGCAAAAAAATGAGAAATGAATTTTAAATGAGCCAAGACCTACAAGAGGAAGAGAGAAAAACATGAGAGACTCCATCCTATTATTCCCCGGCCCTGGAGGACCCTTCCAGATTGCCTGGATGTCTTTATATAATATTTTATATTTCGTGTATTAGATGAACAACAACAAAGCCTATATGCAAAGGCCACTGGGAAGCTCTCAACACCACTAATGCTATTTAAAAACAACACTTGGGAGTTGGGCGTTGGTCACTCTGCATACTTAACTAGCATTCAGTAATCATTTATTGAATTCCTACCCTATACCTTGCATTGGACTAAATACTAGGGAGTAAAAAAGGGAATAAATAAATTCTCTATCTTCAGTGTGCTCCTAGGCTTCTGGAGAAGCTGACATGTAAACAATCCCAATGCTATTTGGTAGAGATTTGTACTTGCGCCATGGAAACTGAGAAGAAACAAGGCTTAACTGGGTCAGATTGGATGGGATGGGGCACCACAAAAAAGATGTACCCTTAGTGGTAAAGTTAAGGCTAAGTCTGAATAAATGAAGAGGAGTTTACCATATAAAGACAGAAGTAACACTGGAGTAGAGAAAAATCTCTAACAGAGGAGGACAGCTTCTATAAAGTCAGAGGTTGGATAAATATGAGAAAAGTAGAGGCCATGGAAATTACAGTCATGTAGGTGGTCATTAAATACTAGTGACTAATGGGAATAACTAACTCATGAAGCTAGACCATATCAGACTATGTAAACCATCCATAAATTGAGTTCCTGCCCTCTGGAAGCTTGATATTAACTTCAGATTATATCAGTACAGCAGAAAAAAGGAATAGCTTAGAATATTTTTCCTCAGTAGAAGACAGTAGCCTAAACTTTTTTTTCTAATTTCTAGCAATGCATTTGCACTAGTGCACTAATACCATCCGCCTACCTCACTCCGCAGCCCCCAACCTGAGGTGGTACCCCCATCCATCTTCCTTGTAACCACCTGGCTCAAAGTTTGGTTTGCCTCCACTCATAATCAACCAGGCTAATTAAAAGCATAATGAAAGACACAAGGGCATCGAGACAGCTGAACAAACATTGACAGATACATAGATTAAATAAAGTATTTACATTATGTGTAAGCAATGGTGGAGAAGAAATTTAGGCAGCACTAGGAAGAGTGAGTCACAGGTTGTTCAAATAGAGTGGGATTAGAAGAAATCTCCTCTCTTCCAGGTAGTTAGCTGTATCTTTTGGGACAAATGAATGAAAAACATAGTTAGCAGGAAAAGAAAGCCAAGGTTTGCAGCTCAAAGGAGGCTGAAACTCTGGATATAAACATGATAGTTAAGAAACAATTATTTGAGGGGCTCTTGGGTAGCTCAGTCGGTTGAACGTACGACTTCGGCTCAGGTCATGATCTCACAGGTTGTAAATTCGAGCCCGGCATCGGGCTCTGTGCTGACTGCTCAGAGCCTGGAGCCTGCTTCAGATTCTGTGTCTCCTCTCTCTGCCCCTCCCCCGTTCACACTCTGTCTCTCAGAAATGAATAAACGTTAAAAATTTTTTAAAAGGAGAAAGGAAACAAAGAAACAATTATTTGAGGGGGTGCCTGGGTGGCTCGGTTGGTTGGATGCCCAACTTCAGCTCAGGTCATGATCTCACGGGTTCGTGGGTTCAAGCCCCACATCGGGCTCTCTGCTGTCAGCATGGTCCTCTGTCCCCCTCTCATTCTGCCCTCCCCTACTTCTACTTTCTCTCAAAAATAAATAAACATTAAAAAAAAAAGAAACAATTATTTTATTTCAAGTTGTGAAGTATTGCCTAATGAGCCAAACAAGAACAATTCGAGAACCCCCAGCATGGTGAGAGAGTGGCTAATATTTATTGTGTCCCTTGTGTGATTGGGAACATGATAGCCCCTTTCATACTTTTTAATTTAATCCTTAGAGTAAAACCAAGAGGTAGGTGTCCCGTTTTATTTATTTATTTTTCTAAAGATTTTATTTATTTTTCTTATTATTTGTTTTTGAGTTTTTACTTAAATTCTCGTTAGTTAACACAGTGTAATACTGGCTTCAGGAGTACAATTTAGTGATTTGTCACTTACAGAAAACACTTGGTGCTCATCACAACAAGTGCTCTCCTTAGTATCAATCACCCATTTAACCCATCCTCTGCCCATCTCCCCTCCAGCAACCCTCAGTTTGCTCTCTATTGTTAAGAGTCTCTCTTACGGTTTTCTTCCTTCTCTTTTTTTCCCCCTTCCCCTGGGTTCATATGTTTTGTTTCTTAAATTCATATGGTATTTGTCTTTCTCTGACTTATTTTGCTTCTCATAATAAATACACTGTAGCTCCATCCATGTTGTTGCACATGGCAAGATTTCATTCTTTTTGATCTGAGTAATATTCCATTGCATATATATATATATGTATTCTTTATTCATCAGTCAACACTTGGACTCTTTCTATAATTTGGGTATTGTTGATAATACTGCTATAATCATCAATGCACATGTGTCCCTTCAAATCAGTATTTTTGTATACTTTGGGTAAATACCTAGTAGTGCAATTGCTGGATTGTAGGGTAGTTCTATTTTTAACTTTTTGAGGAATCTCCATACTGTTTTCCACAGCGGATGCACCAGTTTGCATTCCCACCAACAGTGTAAGAGGGTTCTCCTCTCTCTGCATCCTCCCCCACATCTGTTGTTTCCTGTGCTGTTAATTTTAGTCATAATGACAGGTATAAAGTGATATCTCTTTGTGGTTTTGATTTGCATTTCCCTGATGATGAGTGATATTGAGCACCTTTTCATGTGTCCGTTGGAAAAATGTCTATTCATGTCTTCTGCCCATTTCTTCACTGGATTATTTGCTTTCTGGGTGTTGAGCCTGATAAGTTCTTTATAGATTTTGGATACTAACCCTTTATCAGACATGTCATTTGCAAATATCTTCTCCCATTCCACTGGTTGCCTTTTAGTTTTGTTTATTGCTTCCTTCACTGTGCAGAAGGTTTTTATTTTGATGAAGTCCCAATAGTTTATTTTTGCTTTTGTTTCCTTTACCGCCAGAGACATGTCTAGTAAGAAGTTGCTATGGCCGATGTCAAAGAGGTTGCTGCCTATGATCTCCTCTGGGATTTTGATGGTTTCCTATCTCACATTTGGGTCACTCATCCATTTTGAATTTATTTCTGTTCATGGAATAAGAAAATGGCTCCGTTTCATTCTTCTGCATGCTGCGGTCCAGTTTTCCCATTACCATTTGTTGAAAAGACTGTCTTTTCTCCATTGGATATTCTTTCCTGCTTTGTCGAAGATTAATTGACCATATATTTGTGGGTAAGATTTAAAAAATGTTTTTAATGTTAATTTGTGGGTAAGATTTAAAAAAAAAATTTTTAATGTTTATTTGTGGGGAAGACTTTTTTTTTAATTTTTTAATGTTTATTTGTTTTTGAGAGACAGAGAGAGAGAGACAGAGTGTGAGCAGGGGACAAGCAGAGAGAGAGGGAGACACAGAATCCAAAGCAGGCTCCAGGCTCTGAGCTGTCAACACAGACCGTGATGCAGGGCTCAAACTCACGAACCGAGAGCTCATGACCTGAGCCAAAGTTGGACGCTCAACCAACTGAGCCACCCAGGCACCCCTGTGGGTGAGATTTTTTTAAAGTAATCTCCACACCCAGTGTGGGGCTGGAACTCACAACCCCAAGATCAAGAGTCACATGCTCTGCCTACTGAGCTAGCCAGGTGCCCCGGTCATCCCCATTTTAAAGAAGAAAAAATAGAGGGTTAGTAGTGACACTGGTAGTCAGAATTTGGACCCAGAACTGCCTGGCTCTAAGCTCATCTTCAAAGACCCTCAAAACCATCAATTCACATAGATATGAGAATTGTAACCTTTTGGGTGCTAGGCACTGCAAAAGGGTGTATTTACGTCCAAGTACTACTTCAGGTAACCTTTCAAATCTTGTTAGAGACACAGTTTGGATTGGAACCTATATACAACGTCCCAAAGAATTCTCTTCATTTTTTCTATGGGCAGTCCAGTTTTTACTGCATGAGGGGGGAGGTAGTTGGAAATCTGTTTGTTTTGCAACAACAACAACAACAACAATAAAAGGATAAAGAGAGCAACTATAGACCATTTTGTTGTTCCCAAACATCTACTGTGCCTCTCAGAGGTAGATCCAGGATGAATTGTACTTCCCTCACTCCCTTGACAGCAGGCTCGATTATGTGACTTGCATTAGCCACATGAAATGTATGAGTGGCTATATGAGCCACTTTCAGATGGAGGCTTTAAGAGTCGGTGTGCTTCACTATGTTTTCCTTTCCTGCTGTGCTGATGACTGGCAACATTCAAGGCTAGTCCATTTGCCTTAATTCCAGAGTGAAGACAATGTGCAGCCAAGCTACAGCTGACCCGGGAAGGACACAAAGCATAAGGAAGAAAAACAACTTTTGCTGACTGAGTCATTAAAATTTGGGAGTTACTACCATAGTGTAACAGAGTCTATCCTGACTAATGCAGACTCCTGTTGAATTTTTTCCCTTTGGTGATCCAAATTTCTGGTGTCATCCCCAGGTATAAAAGGTTGCTTGGGAAGTATGAGAAAATATGGGAAATGGAATGATTGGTGTAATGTAGTAAAAGGCTTTAAAATAGAAAAAAAATTAAGATTTTTATTTTTATTTATTTATTTTTAAAATAATGTTTATTTATTTTTGAGAGACAGAGAGAGACAGAGCAAGGGCCAGGGAGGGGCAGAGAGAGAGAGACAGAGACAAAGAATCCGAAACAGGCTCCAGGCTCTGAGCCATCAGCACAGAGCCCAATGCAGCGCTCGAACCCACGAGCTGTGAGATTATGACCCGAGCCAAAGTCGGACGCTCAACCGACTGAGCCGCCCAGGCAACCCAGGATTTACTCTTTTAACATCTTTCCTATGTATCATACAGCAGTGTTAACTATAGTCTTCATGTTGTACATTACATCCCAGTTACTTATTTATCTTATAAATAGAAGTTTGTACCTTTTGGCCACCTTCTTCCAATTCCCCCTCCTTGCACCTTCTGCCTATGTTAGCCACAAATTTGATCTTTTTCTGTGAGTTTTATTTCATTTTTAGATTTCACACATAAGTGAGATCAGATAGTATTTGTCTTTCTCTGTCCAACTTATTTCACTTACCATGATGCCTTCAAGGTCCAGCCATGTTTTCCCAAATGGTAAGATTTCCTCATTCCCTCTTGTGGCTAAATAATATTCCATATGTGGTATATATACCACAACTTTTTTTTTTTTTTAAGTAAGGTCTACACCCAGCGTGGGGCTTGAACTCTTGACCCTGAGACCAAGAGTCACACTCTCTACTGACCGAGCCAGCCAGGCACCCCCTATACCACAACTTCTTTATCCATTCATCCATCAGTGGACACTTAGGTTGTTTCCATGTCTTGGCTATTGTAAGTAATACTGCTGTGAAAAAGGGGTGCAGATATCTTTTTGAATTAGTGTTTTTGTTTTCTTTGGATATATTCCCGGAAGTGGAATTACTGGATCATATGGTAGTTCTATTTTTAGTTTTTTGAGGATTCTCCCTACTGTTTTCCATTCTGGCTGTGCCCCTTTACAATCCCACCAACAGTGCACAAGGGTTCCCTTTTCTCCATATCCATGCTAGCATTTATCTCTTGCCTTTTGGATGATGGCCATTCTGACCGGTATGAAGAAATATCTCACTGTGGTTTTAATTTGCATTTCCCAAGTGACTAGTGATATTAAGCATCTTTTTGTATACCTGTTGGCTTTTCATATGTCTTCTTTGGGGAAATGTCTACTCAGGTCCTCTGCCCATTTTTTAATTGGGTTATTTGTGTTTTTTGCTATTGAGTTGTATGAGTTCTTTCTATATTTTGGACATTAACCCCTTATCAGATATATGGTTTGCAAATATTTTTTTCCTACTCTGGAGGTTTTGTTTTCACTTTGTTGATGTTTCTTTTGCTGTGCAGAAGCTCTTTGTTTGATGTAGTCACCCTGGTTTGTTATTTGTGCTAAATTTGTTATTTGTGTTGTGTTATATATTTATGGTAATATTATTAGCTAATTTTTATATGATACCTTGTAATTTATATGCACTTCATTTATTTGAAATGCCACATGAATGAAAAATGATAGAACATTAGCATCTGCTGGGCTGGAACATAGTAGGTACTCAATAAAGGCACACAAATCTCCCTGAGTACATTACAAAGAATAGAAAGCCTTGAAGAGCCCAGGGGACTTGGCAATAAGAAATCCAGCTTGAAGTGCACAATGAGTCGATTTTTTAATGCGACCAGACTCAGAAACTATATAGGAGAAGGTTAAACCCATACAAAAGTACAGGGCCCTGAGACATCTCCAAAGAATGCAGAGCAGTAATTAAAACACTTTCCATGGAACATCCTTGAAGCAAGTATTGAAGAAAGTCCTGAAAATGAATTAGGACTGTCCAAATCTGTGGATCAGTCCTTCAAAACCAGAAAAAGATTCAACCTGTTATTACTACTAGTCATTTAAAAAGCTAAGATACTGTGAATATGATTTGCATCTGATTCTGAAGTAGAACAGTGTTTGGGCATAATTAGAATATCCAAAGAGCTAAGACAAAGCAGAGAAATGGAGAGTAATCCAGTGAGCTGATTTGGGTTAACTTACCAGATTAATCTAACTGAATAACATGTGCAAAAAAATTCTTTATATTTTTTGCCAGGAGACCACATGGAGGGTTTTTTGGTAAAAAAAAAAAAAAATACAGAAATCTTTGCAACTGAAATATTTAAAATGAACTAACATGATGTCTGGGATTTGCTTTTCAATATCCAGGGGAAAAAATGTGGGGGAGATCTATGAAAAAAGACTGGCAAAATGTTAATGTCTATAGAAGTTAAGAGGAGGGAACAATGGCTCCCTCAGGAATAAGGGAGTGGGAAAAGGAAGTAATATTTTGTCTTACTAAATCGCTGTAATGATGCTAAGTTGGAGATCATTGTCCCCACTTTACAGGCAAGGAAAACTGAGGTCATATTGTTAGTGAATGACAGTGTAAAAACTTGAGCCTCAATCCCACAACTTCAAAATCCCTTTTGCTTATACCCCACATTGATTGTCTAAATATATTTTTTCAGATTCTGATATTTTAATGGAAATGGAGAAGAGTTGTTTTTCTGTATAATGGAAACTTATTTGTAATCCCTCCACCTTTCATTATAGGTTCTCGTCTCCACTTTGTTTTTTTTCCTTTTTTTTTTTTTTTTTTTGAAGTAATCTCTGTACCCAATATGGGCTCAAACTCATGACCCCAAGACCAGGAGTCAGACGCTCTACCGACTGAGCCAGCCAGGTGCTCCTCGCATCTCCATTTGTGAGCAACTATTTTGAATACTTTCTGACTCACGAAGTTGTTTTAATTTCATTTAATCTGAATTGATGATCCATCTGTGGTTTGCCTCCATCATTCAGCAGAGAATGAATGTGGAACGGTGTTTTTTCTTTTTTGCAACAATTCTCAAAGCAAGAGATGCCAAAATGCCATCATGCACATGCATATCCACTCATAAACACAAAGCTTATGTATAAGTACTTAGGTACAGTTTTTCCTTTTTAACTACTTAGCAGTTAATTTGTGGCCTGCTATGCCCACTTCCTCTACCCAGTCGCTTTTTCTGCCATGTTAGGTAGAGCCAAGCTTGACCCGTCTAGTGGAATTTGTTGTACCTTGCTACCATGAAATACATTTGTCATCCTTGTGTCTATAAATTGCATCTGGATTTGATCTGTTTCTAAAATGGAATTTACTAGAAATGCTGGCTTGATGGCTATCCATTCATTCAGTAAACATTTATTAGTTGCTGACTCTAGGCTGGGTTCTGTGCTCAGGCTTTGGAGCACAAAGATAAAAGCAATAGTTTGGGGGCAGTGTGGTGCATAATAGTGATTAAGTGAGTACGTGGTAGTGATAAGTAAGCACTAGTGAGTGTTAAGCGAGTAGGGGCTCCCTTGCCTAGGGTGAAATCCCAACCCTGCCACGTAGTAGCTCAATGACTTGAGTTGGGCAAATTGCTTAATCTCTCTGAGCCTCAATTTCTTCATCTGTAAATGGGTATAATAATAGTACCTACTACATAGCTATGTTGTGAGTTAGCTGAAACAATTGCACAGGTAGAGAGCTTAACATGGTGTTTAGATGTTAAAAAGTGTTATAAATGTGAGCTCTTCCTGTTCCCCTGTATGTTCATAGAGGAAGGAGAGTGGACGAAGAAATTTGACCTGACTGGGGATGGAGTTTTTAAATTTTTATTTAAATTCCAGTCAGTTAACATACAGTGTAATATTAGTTTCAGGAGTACAGTAGAGTGAGTCAACAGTTCCATACATCACCCAGTGCTCATCATCTAGGGAACTCCTTAATCCCCATCGTCTATTTAACCCATCCCCCTACCAATCTCCCCTCTGGTAACCATCAGCTTGTTCTCTATAGTTAAGAGTCTGTTTCTTGGTTTGCCTCTTTCTCACTTTTCCTTTTGCTCATTTGTTTTGTTTATTAAATTCTACACATGAGTGAAACCATGTAGTATTTTTCTTTCTGACTTATTTCACTTAGCATAATACTCTCTAGCTCCATCCATGTTGTTGCAAATCGCAAGACACATTTTTTATGGCTAATATTCCATTGTACATGTATACCACATCTTTTTTTTTAATGGTCATTTATTTTTGAGAGAGGGCAAGTAAGTGGTGGAGGGGCAGAATGAGGTGGGGACAGAAGATCTGAAGCGGACTGTGCACTGACAGCAGCAAGCCCGATGTTGGGCTTAAACCCATGAATCACTAGATCACAACCTGAGCCAAAGTCAGACACTCAACTGACTGAGCCACCCAGGTGCTCCTACACCACATCTTCTTTATCCCTTCATCAATTGATGTACACTTGGGTTGTTTCTGTAATTTTGCTATTGCAAATAATGCTGCTATAAACATTGGGGTGCATGTATTCTTTTGAGTTAGTATCTTTGTATTCTTTGGGTAAATACCTACTAGTGCAATTGCTGGATCGTAGGGTGATTCTATCTTTAATTTTTTGAGGATCCTCCATACTGTTGTCCATAGTAGCTGCACCAGTTTGCATTCCCACCAACAGTGCAAGAGGGTTCCCATGTCTCCACATCTTTGCCAACACCTGTTGTTTCTTGTGTTGTTGATTTCAGTCATTCTGAGGTGATATCTCATTGTAGGTTTGTTGGTTTGTTTGTTTTTGAGAGAGAGAGAGAGAGAGAGAGAGCACGGGAACAGAGGAGGGGCAGAGAGAGAGGGAGAGAGACAATTCCAAGCAGATTCCACACTCTCAGTGCAGAGCCTGATATGGGGCTTGATCTCACAAACCGTAAATCCAGCCGAAATCCAGAGTTGGACACTTAACTGACTGAGCCACCCAGGAAACCCTCATTGTAGTTTTGATTTGCATTTCCCTGCATAACTGATGTCGAGTATCTTTTCGCATTGTCTGTTGGCCATCTGTACGTCTTTGAAAAAATGTCTATTCACAACTTCTGTCCATTTTTAATTGAATTATTCATTTTTAGGGTGTTGTTTTTAAGTTCTTTGTATATTTTGGACACTAATCCCTTATCAGATATGTCATTTGCAAATACATTCTCCCATTGTGGAGATTGCCTTTTAGATTTGTTGATTGTTTCCTTTGCTGTGCAGAAGCTTTTTATTTTGATATAGTCCCAATAGTTTATTTTTTGTTTTGTTTCCCATGCCTCAGGAGACCTATCTAGAAAGAATTGCTATAACCAGTGTCAAAGAGGTTACTCCTGTGTCTTTCTTAGCATTTTCATGGTTTCAGGTCTCACATTTAGGTCTTTAATCAATTTTGAATTTATTTTATGTATGGTATAAAAGAAACTAATTAAAATGTCTATACTACCCAAAGCAGTCTACACATTTGATGTAGACCCTATCAAAATATCAACAGCATTTTTCACAGAGCTAGAATAAGTAATCCTAAAAGTTGTATAGAATCACGAAATGCCCCCAAATAGCCAAAGCAACCTTGAAAAAGAAAAACAAAGCTGGAGGCATCACAATTCTGGACTTCAAGTTATATTACAAAGCGATAGTGATCAAAACAGTATGGAACTGGCACAAGAATAGACACATAGATCAATGGAACAGAATAGAAAACCCAGAAATGAACCTACACGTATAGGGTCATTTAATCTTTGACAAAGCAGGAAAGAATATCCAATGGGAGAAAGAATGTCTCTTTAACAAATGACGCTGGGAAAACTGGACAGCAACATGGGAGTGGATGTTTTAAGAAAATTTCACAGACACAGAAACATTTGAGATCAATCTTGAAGGCTTAGTTCAAGTTTGTCGGGGCAAGAGAGGTAGGAGGGTGATGTCAGGTGTAAAGACCTGGCCTCAGTACTCCAGGCTGTATGTATTTGAAGGGTCCTTCTATCTCTTGAGCTCCCTAGGTGTTGGGGGTATGGGTGGGATCAGATGACATCTGTTTGACAACTGGATCACAGGTCAACTCCTTCCTCTGCCCATTCCTCTTTACTGCACTCCCCCGCTAGAACTGATCACAAAAACAGACTTCACCCCCCCAAAAAAAACTTCTTGCCCACAAACTCCCTATCAGAGTCTGGTTTTTTTTCAAGGAATTTAACCTATGACATCATGAATGATACTAATTGTAATTTGAAATAGAAAAATATCATTTGTGTGCACATTGTCGAAACCTCACTGTGGAGGACCAGCTAGGGGAGATGTATACATTAATTTATTTGTTAAACCAACACAGTGCATTTGTCCAACACTGCAGCATGGAATATGCTGTATTTCTTTATATCTGAGCATCTTTACTGTGCATACAGTCTTGGATAAATGTACTTACTGTTTTAAATATGATTCTTTAATCCTCTTCAAACATAGGCAAATAGACAAATAATACAATGAATCCTCCCCATGATCTAGCATCAAAAGTTATCAAGTAGTAGCCAATCTTGTTTCATCTAGATCCCCACCCTCACATTGCCCCTTAAATTCCATACTTCATCATATACACATACTTCATCAATATACACATATCTTAAAACTATATCTGCAAAAGGTAACAGGTTTTTTTGACAAATCATACCATTCTTTTATCTAAGAATGGGAATCTCTGAAGTCATAAAATAAATTAAAACATATATTAAGATATATCTTTGATCCATCCTGTCAGTGTTTAAATTTCCAATCCCCTTAAGAATTTCTTAAAATTTTGTTTGTTTGAATCATGGCTCAAGTAACATCCACAAATGGAAATTGGATGACATGTCCCTTAAATTTTTTTTTTTTTTTGAGAGAGAGAGAGAGAGGGCATGCATGTGTATGCGTGAGTGGGGGAGGGGCAGAGAGAGAGAATCCCAAGCAGGCTCCATGCTATCAGCACAGAGCCCGACACGGGGCTCAAACCCATGAGATCATGACCTGAGTCCAAACCAAGAGTTGGATGCTTAACCGACTGAGCCACCCAGGTGCCCCAGATCTTTTTTAATTTAGAAGTTCCCTCTACCTCTTTTTTTTCTTGCACTGTATTTGTTGAAGAAACTACAGTATTTTTCCTGTAGTATTTTTCACAGTCTGGATCTTGCCAATTGTTTCCCTGTGGTGGTTTTTAACATGAGTTGTGCCCTCTGTGTTGTAAATCAGTAGTTGGGTCTAGAGGCTGAATCAGATTCATGTGTGATTTTTAAGGGGGTGAGGGGGGCACAACTACTTCACTGGTAGTATGTTCTTCTATCAAGGAGGCAACAAAATATGGGGTTATCTCTCCTCTCCTTTTTCCTAACCAAATGCTTAAAAATTTTTTCTCCCAAGAAGTTACAATCAGCATAACTTGGATTTCAGGATAAGAATTGCAGCTGAGGTGGGGTGCCTGGGTGGCTCAGTCGATTGAGTGTCAGACTTCAGCTCCGGTCATGATCTTGTGGTTCATGAGTTCAAGCCCCACATCGGGCTCTGTGCTCCAGCTCAGAGCCTGGAGCCTGCTTCAGATTCTGTGTCTCCCCCTTTCTCTGCCCCTACGCCACTCACTCTCAGTTTCTCTCTCTCTCAAAAATAAATAAACTTAAAAAAAATAAGCCTGTAAAAAAAAAAAAAGAATTGCAGCTGAGGTATAGTTGGGCAGATCACAGGACAACTGATCTTTAAGGACTCTGGAGATTAAATCTAGTCCCACTGTTATCCTATCATCTGTCATCATTGTCTTATTGTTCTTAAGGTGTTACTAAGTGCTAATCATGGCATCCAGGACTGGGGCTGGGCACCATGTTATAATAATTGAAACTATTTATTGAGTCCCTACCACAGGCCAGCTACTTTATTTAGGTTATCTGTAATCATCACAACAATACCACCATGCAAGTTTTATTATCCCCATTTTATAGAAGAAAACTAAATTTCAAGAAGATAAAATGACTTCGCTAAGGCCACACAATTGGCAAATGACAGAAGCACATGTGGTATGTAAATGCAAATTTGTCTACCCCAAAGGTCTCTTTGGTCTCTTTTTTTCCACCAACCCCCAGTACTTTGAAAACACAACTGCATTACACGAATGATCCCTGCCTTCAACAAGATTATATCTATATAGGAGAAAGAGATAAATTACCAAGACAATTAAAGACTATCAGACACAGAAACACTATATAGAACATGAACAATGAAACTGTGTGCACTTTACAAGCAGTGATTGCTATAAATGAACAAGAAGGAGGAGGGAGGCCATCAATGCTGATTGAAGTTGCTGGGGGAGGTTTCATCAAGCAATGCAGGAATTATTGCAAATATAAAAGCTTTACCAATGAGCAAAGGGTCCTTTGCACAAGCATCCTCTCCCTTGGGATCCATGTCACACTGACACAAAGATTTTGTCACCATGGCAACTGGTCATTGGACCAATGAAACAATCAGTTGTCATGGTAACATGATCTCCATCTTACTCCCACCAGGCACCTGTTCCAAATCATCACATCCTCCAACAACTTCATGCCACCTCAGTGATCCTTTCTTTTTTCCCTAGTCACCCTGTTATCCCCAGCTACCCATGTCTGAGCCCCTAAATTTATGGCTAAATATATATACGAGACTATTAAAGCCAGAGCAAAGGAAAGTGACTTTGTAGTAGAGAGCTTCACTACAGATGGGGGAACCTCTAAAATCTAAGAGTTGAATAAGCCAGAGCACTGAAGAAAAAAAGCATGTGATGCTTCCCACCCCTCACCCCTTACATTTCCTTAAGTAAAATTCCTTTGGATGTTGAAACATTGCATTATTCTGAGTCTCCTCCTACTTCTGTCTATTCATCCACTGGGTCTGTTTCCTCCTCCTGGCTCCTAAATGCATATGTCTCTCAAGGCTCCACCCTTTGTGTCTGCTCTTTCTCTAAACAGCACCATCCAGTATAGTAGCCACCAACCACGTGACGGTTATACAGCTCTTGAAATTAGAGACGTACTGAACTGAGATGTGCTGTAAGTATAATATGCCTACAAGATTTTAAAGGCTTCATACCAAAAAAAGAATAAAAAATATCTTATTAATAATTGCAATTGTTAGTGGAAATGATAATAATTTGGATATGTTGAGTACAATTAAATATGCCATTAAAATTTAATTTTATCTCTTCCTTTTTAATGTTTTTAACATGGTTCCTGAAAAATTTAAATTGCAAATGTGGCTCACATCATAGATTGTGTTCTATTTCTATTGCACGGCGTTGCTCTAAATTTTCTCTTTCAAGCCATCTCACCCATGCTTCAGGTATCAAGTACCTCCTCTGTGAGATGATTCTAGAATCCCAAATCCCACCTTCTTTTCTGAGATCCAAGCCCACATTTCCGATGGACTTCTGGCCCTTTCACAAATAACCACCTGCTCCTTACCTCAGCAAGAGCAAAGCCATGAGCTTTCCTTCAAAACCTTTCCTTTCTCCTGATTCGCTTTCTTAAACTTTTGGGTTATTTTCATAATGTTACTGTAACAAATTACCAAAAACTTGGCTTAAAATAACACAAATTTACTATCTAAAAGTTCTGTAGGTCTGAAGTCTAAAATGGGACTTACTGTTCTAAACTCAAGATCTCCCCAGGCTGCGTTTTCCTCTGAAAGCTCTATGAAAGAATCCATTTTCTTACCCTTTTCAGCCTCTAGAGGCTGCCGTCATTCTTTGGCTCATGACCCCCTTCCATCTTCAAAGCCAACAATGGTCAAGTCTTTCTCAGGCTGCATCCCTTTGGCACTAACTCTCCTGCTTCCCTCTTTGACTTCTGGATGGCTCTAACTTCGGCTCAGGTCATGATCTCATGGTGCATGAGTTCGAGCCCCCCATCGGACTCTCTGTTGTCTGCACAGAGCCCACTTCAGATCCTCCGTCTCCCTCTCTCTGTCCCTTCCCCGTTCATTCCCCCCTCTCAAAAATAAACATTTAAAAAGTAACTAAAATTAAAAATAATAGTTAAAAGTAATAATTAAAATAATCAGCTGATTAGCAAATTTATTTCCATCTTCAGTCTTAGTTCTCCCTTGCCATGTAACATGACACATTCACAAGTTCTAGGGATTAGGGTGTGGATTTATCATCTGAAAGGTCTGGGCAGAGAGGGACAATCCATGTGCAAGGCCAACAAGAAAAGAAATGGTAATCAGGGCAGACAAGATAGCTCTCATTCCTTTCAAGGCAATTGCTGATTTATAGGGAACAGTTAAATTCCCTCTGGCTGGTATGGACAGCAATGGTCTCACACCTTTCTTGGCTCACTGCAGAATCTACCTCCTCTAAGACTCCTTTCCTGCTCACTCCTTTTCCCCAGTTACACCTCCCCTCATGACAGTTTTTTTGTTTTTTTTTTTGTTTTTTTTTGTTTTGTTTTTTTATATTTGATATGAACGTATTAAGTTAAAACTGTTTAGGAGAGTGTACAATACTCTTTAGAGTGTTTTTCTTTTTTTCTTTTTCTTTTTTATTAACTTTATAGTTTATTGTCAGGTTGGTTTCCATATAACACCCAGTGCTCTTCCCCACAAGTGACCTCCACCATGACCATCACCCCCCTTCCCCTTTCCCCATCCCCCGTCTGCCCTCAGTTTGTTTTTAGTATTCAAGAGTCTCTCGTGCTTTGTCTCCCTCCCTCCCTCTTTTCCCTCCTTCCCCTCCCCATGGTCCTCTGTTAGGTTTCTCCTGTTAGACCTGTGAGTGAGAACATATGGTATCTGTCCTTCTCCGCCTGACTTATTTCGCTTAGCATGACACCCTCGAGGTCCATGCACTTTGCTACGAATGGCCAGATTTCATTCTTTCTCATGGCCATGTAGTATTCCATTGTATAGATGAACCACATCTTCCTGATCCATTCATCAGTTGATGGACATTTAGGCTCTTTCCATGATTTGGCTATTGTTGAAAGTGCCGCTACGAACATTGGGGTACAAGTGCCCCTATGCATCAGCACTTCTGTATCCCTTG
>CM053570.1:69810350-69900372 GCA_028646485.1 Cryptoprocta ferox | reverse complement strand
CCCAATAGTTTATTTTGGTTCTTGATTCCCTTGCCTTTGGGGATGTGTCAAGTAGGAAATTGCTGCGGTTGAGGTCATAGAGGTTGTTTCCTGCTTTCTCCTCTAGGGTTTTGATGGTTTCCTGTCTCACGTTCAGGTCCTTTATCCATTTTGAGTTTATTTTTGTGTACGGTGTAAGAGAGTGGTCTAGTTTCATTCTTCTGCAAGTTGCTGTCCAGTTCTCCCAGCACCACCTGCTAAAGAGGCTATCTTTTTTCCATTGGATACTCTTTCCTTCATTGTCAAAGATTAATTGGCCGTACATTTGTGGGTCCAGTTCTGGGCTCTCTAATCTATTCCATTGGTCCCCTCATGACAGTTTTTGTCCATCCTAGACATCTTTCTTACCCTTTTTGTATCATGATTATGTATATATGCACTTGGTCTTAACTTCTCTACGAGGCTGGAAAATATTTGGTAAACAGTAACTATTTGTTCATGCCTAACATGGTACTTACTGTAGTTTCTCAATAACTATTTCTTTTTTTTATGCTTATTTATATTTGAGAGAGAGAGACAGAGACAGAGACAGAGCATGCGTGGGGGAGGAGCAGAGAGAGAGGGAGATAAAAATCTGAAGCAGGCTCCAGGCTCTGAGCTGTCAGCACAGAGACCAATGAGGGGCTGAAACCCACAAACAGTAAGATCATGACCTGAGCCAAAGTCGCACGCTTAACCGACTGACCCACCCAGGCGCCCCGTCTCAATAACTATTTCTTGAATTTAGTTGAATGGAAACAACTCATGTTGACTTATAAAGTGTGTGCATTGTCGCCACACCCATTGATTTCCTTAAACCAAATACTTTTTAAACTGACTTCCACTTAACTGATACTCTCCATTCTGTTTTAAAAGAGCCATCGGCAGTGCCTAGGTAGCTCAGTTGCTTGAGTAACCAACTCTATGATTTCAGCCCAGGTCATGGTCCCAGCGTCATGGGATCGAGCCCTGTATTGATCCCTGTGTCGGGCTCCACACTAAGCATGAAGACTGCTTGAGATCCTCTCTCTCTCTCTCTCTCTCTCTCTCTCTCCCTGTCTCTCTTTCTCCCCCCGACTTTGCCCCTCTCCCCCACTCATGCTCTCTCTCTCTCTCTCTCTGTCAAAATAAATAAATAAAATACAAGATCTATCAATGTGGGGCACCTGGCTAGCTCAGTTGGTAGAGCATGTGACTCTTGATCTTGGGGCTGTAAGTTTGAGCCCCACGATGGGCATAGAGATTATTTAAACATAAAAGCTTTAAGGAAAAAAACAACAACAGGGAACCTGGGTGGCTCAGTTGGCTAAGTATCCAACTCTTGATTTCAGCTTAGGTCATGATCTCACAATTGTGAGATCAAGCCCTGTGTCAGGCTCTGCGCTGACAGCACAGGGCCTGCTTGGATTCAGTCCCTCTCTTTCTCTCTTTCAAATAAATAAACATTAAAAAAAAAAAAAACATCAGTATAATATTTGTAGGTAATGGGCTGCTGTGCACTTGAGTTTTATGCTCATCCGGGGTCAGTTGTATTTGATTTCATAACCTACTGATGCCAGGTATACTTAAATAATATAAATATAATTTAATTTAAAGTTACGTATAGCAATGTAATCTGAATGAGAATTGTTTCTACAAAGACTAAGCTGGTTATCCAAAAAATGGAAGAAAGTGCAACACCCTAAAATCTGTTAATATTATATACCATGTGAACAGATTAAAGGAGAAAAACTGACCATGCCAATAAATGCAAAAAAATCAACAAAATTTAACACTCGTTCATGATTTTTAAAAATCTTTAACACTGAGATCAGAAGACCATTGTCCTTATTTACAGATAAAATGATTGATTACATACAGAATCCCAAGATATTGCACAGAATAGAATCTATTAAAACTAATAAGGGAGTTTAGCAGATTTGCAGTATTTGAGACCAATACGGAGAAATCAGTAGTGTTTCAACATCAGTAAATAATCAGAACTTGTAGCAAGAATGAAGATCCCATTCATAACAAGGACAAAAACAAGATTACTAGGAACCAATCTAACACAATTATCATTGTGAAGAAAATTACAAAATTGAAAAATGCATGTACATGTACACACACAGAGAGACCTGAGTAAATGCAGAGATCTACCAGGTTCATGAATTGGAAGATTCAATGTCATAAAGATGTAAATTCTTCTCAAATTTGTTCATAAATTCAATACAATTTTAAATAAAATTGAAAAATGACTGTGAAACTAAACAGACTGGTCTTAAAATTCATATAGAAGAAAAAAAGGATAAGACTGTTTAGAAGATGAGAACAAAATAGACTCTCCCACCAGATAATCAACTTATTCTAAAGTTACAGTTATGGCAATATATGGCATTATATTGGCTTAGGGATAAATAAATTGGTGAATGGAATAGAAAAGAGACTCTGGAAAGAGGTCTGTGAGCATATGCAGACCTTGATATATTCAAATGTGGCATTATAATAGTGAGGGGTGGGAGTGGAGAGAATGAACTATTCAATTATGAGAAATTTGGTTGTAAAGAATCCGAACAATACAGCTGGACCCACCTGCCCCAGGAAGCCCCCAGTCACTATTGAGATTTCTTCGTCTAATACTTCTAGTTTTCTCAACCTCACCATAGCATGAGAGCCTTTGGTGTGGTCTCCATTGCTCCCAATACAGCAGAAAACACAATGGCTGTGGTGTCCAGGTCCCACCCTTCCAGACTCATGGAGGATACATGCCTCTTCCATCACTGTCAGGCTTGGATAAAGCATCAAGCTCTATATAAAAGCACTGGAGGGATGCCTGGATGGTTCAGTCGGTTAGGCGTCCCACTTCAGCTCAGGTCATGATCTCTCGGTTCACGGGTTCGAGCACCGCATCAGGCTCTGAGCTGACGGTTCAGATTCTGTATCTCCCTCTCTCTCTCTCTGCCCCTCTCCCTCTCTCTCTCTCTCTCTCTCTCTCTCTCTGTCTCAACAATAAACATTTTAAAAATTAAAAATAAATAAATAAAGGCACTAGAGACTGTTTGCCCCCTGGCTACACAGAGAAAATGTGGAGCTCAACCAAGAAGTGAATTAAATCCCTGTGGAGTAAACTTCAACCAAAAACAGGGAGGAGAAAAGAGGATCCAGCAGGTAAATTGTTCACCCTTCTTCCTCTCTCTGATGGACTATTCTGAGGTGTGGTACATACACAGAACTTGTCCAGAAGATGTCCTAGGTGACCAAGGCTGGATTTCCTTGGGACGCTATAGCCAGCTTGCTACCCTAATATATCAACTAATATTTCCTTTCTTCCACTCCTCACTTCCCTTTTCCTTAACTCTTGCTACCCTGGGATTGCTCTTCTCAATACTTCAACAAGAGTGCCTTGGGTTCTGTTTTTCGGAGAACCTGGGGTAAGATGATTCTGTATATAGAAAAAAAGAAAGCTAGGTCCCTACTCCCACACCACACTGAAAACCATATCTAAGTGGAATAAAGACCTAAACATTAGAAATAAAGCTTCAGAACATTTTGAAGAGAATGTTAGGAGAAGCTTTCTCTCAGAATAAGCAAGCATTTCTTAAAACCCAAAAGCACAAACCATGACAGAAAAGATTGGTAAATGTGATTACCTACAATTTAGAAACATTTATTCAACAAAAGATGACATGAACAGGGGTGCCTGGCTGGCCCAGTTGGTGGAGCGTGTGACACTTGATCTCGGGGTTGAGAGTTAGAGCTCCACATTGGGCACAGAGATTACTTAAAAATAAAATCTTTAAAAAAAAAAGATGATACGAACAAAGTTAATTACAAGCTTCAATCTGAGAAAGAAAGATATTTGCAATTCATTTGATTGACTAGATAACCGGAATTTAACAAAAATTTCTACAAGTCAAGAATGAAAGATAAACAACAGAGAAATGAGCAAAGGACAGAAACAAGCAATTCCTAGAAGAGACTTCCGGGTGGCCAATAAACATATGAAAGATAATGAACCTCATTACCGGTTGGACAAATCAAAATAAAACCACTTGGGACACCATTTCACATCCATCTAACTGGAGAATCTTGAAAGAATGATAAGGTGTGTCAGGTGTGGAACAATGAACTTTCACACGCTGCCAATGAGAGTGTAAATTGCTAAACCATGTTAGAAATTAATTAGACAAAATATTTGTGAGGATATGCATGCCCTTTGACTCCCAAATTCCATTTCTTCTTATATTATCTAGGCTAGGGAAACTCCTACCTAAATCTACCAGGAGATTTATGAAGAAATGATCACTGTAGTGTTGTTTGTAATAGAAAAAAATGGAAATAACTCAAATGTTGGATAAGAGAAAAAAACAAGTTTTGGAATATTTACAAAATACTACAAATTGAATGGAAATGAATTAACTAGAGCTCTATATATCGACAAGGATAAATCATAAACACATAATTAGAGAAAATAATCAAGCTGAAGAATAATGCATGCAGTATGATACCATTTACATATAGATGCAAAATATGGAAAACAAAGCCATACCCTTATCGGCACACATATGTAATAAGTATAAAAACTCTTATGGGGAAGGTAAATGCTGAATTCAGGACAGTTATTATGGTTGAGGGAGGTGGAATAGAAATGAAATCAGGGGTGCCTGGGGGGCTCAGTTGATTGAGCATCAGGCTCTTGATTTCGGCTCAGGTCATGATCTCACAGTTTGTGAGTTCAAGTCCTGCGTCCATGTCAGCGCAGATCCCTCTTGGGATTCTCTCTCTTCTCCTCCCCCCCCCTCAAATTTAAATAAAAATAAACTTTTTAAAAAAAAAGAAATAAAATCAGTGTGGAGTGTGTGCAGGAGTTTTCAACTCTATCTGTAATGTTTATTTCTTTTTGGAAAATCTGAAGCAACTATAGCAAAACATTAGCATTCATACAGCTGAGCGTGGAAACAGGTGTTCCCTCTGTTTTTCTTCTTGTATGTTTGCAACATTTAATTAAGTTTTTTTTAAGTGGAATGCTTTGAAAAGATTCAGTAAAAGCTGAGTCACTGAAAAACCAAAAAACAAAAACAAAAACTACCATTGAAATAAGTGTAGGCAAAACAATTGTAAAAAGTTGAGTAAATAATTCTAACCACAGTAATTTCAAGTCCTGCACACAGATTTCCTTCTTAGGTGTGTTGAAATTCTTGTTCCATTTTAAAGAAACCCAAAGTAGAAATCATCAAAATGCATATTGTGGGTGTAGTTTGCTCAAGAAAGGTAATGCAGAGTTCCCAACAGTGGACTCATTCTCAACCTTGCCTTACATCAAATATTGGTGAGTGAATGTATATAAATATGTTTGGGGGGCACCTGGGTGGCTCAGTCAGTGAAACATTGGACTCGATTTTGGCTCAGGTCATAATTTCATGGTTTGTGGAATCGAGCCCCACATCCGGTGCAGAGTCTGTTTGGGATTCTCTCTCCCTGTCTCTCTCTGCCCCTCCCCTGCTCATGCTCTCTTTCTTTCTCTCTCTTTCAAAATAAATAAGTAAACATTGTGGTAGGGTCCCCTCTCTAAGGAAAGAAAAAAACAACCTCAAAGCACCCTGGCTATACACATACATGACAACATCCCTCACGACCCTGTAACATGAGACCACTTAGTCAGACTACATGTTTATGTGTTACCATATACAGGAGACAAAGAAGTAAAAAATATATTAAAAAAAACTATGCCACATGGCGTTCAGGACTCAGTTCTTTGGGTACGAACCCAACAGAGCAGTGCCGACAGGAATAAAGTTGCTTCCTGGAAAGAAAAGCCTCGGTGTCACGACTCCTTATGTGAGAATCCTGCTACAACATTAAAAACAATAAATGTGCTTGAAGTTAAAATATTTAAAGTTAGTATAGATCTCATTTTGTGATTTCCTACTTTAACAGAAGTGTTCCATTTCTGGTCCTGATCTGCTGGATAAGAAGACTTCTACGGTAATCATTCTAAGGTCCATAAACACATATTATGTGTTATATGCCTCCATGTTATGCATTGAACTAGGTGTAGATGGCTTCTTGAAGGATTCAGTGAACCAAAGAGGTGGGGGTGCAAGCCTCCTGGGCAGAGGATAAAATGGGAGCAAATTCAGCAAAACATGGACGGGAAATAGAGCATGGATTTCTTCTACTGGAAGGTGTAGGAGCAGGGAAGAGATAGGTTGAGAAAATAGGTTATGGTAAGACTAAAGAAAGAGGTATTTGAGTTTTGTCTTAATCTCAGTTTTAGCATACTGTAGTTTCCAAATTTGATGCATTTTGCTATCGTATTTTTTAAATGTTTATTTTTATTTTTGCTAGAAGGAGAAAATTCTAGCC
This sequence comes from Cryptoprocta ferox, assembly GCA_028646485.1. Lineage (NCBI taxonomy): Eukaryota > Metazoa > Chordata > Mammalia > Carnivora > Eupleridae > Cryptoprocta > Cryptoprocta ferox. Next base: position 69,894,009 of record CM053570.1, on the reverse strand, counting down.
GGAGAGGGGCAGAGAGAGAGGGAGACAGAGAACCCAAAGCTGGCTGGCTCCACACTAACAGCACAGAGCCCCATGTGGGGCTTGAGCTCACAAGAGCCATGAGATCATGACCTGAGCCGAAGTCAGAAGTTTAACCGACTGAACCAGCCAGGCGCCCCTTTTGTTCATCATATTTTAAGTGGTCATGTCAGAAAGTGGTCAATTGCAGTTTCTAAAGCGTTTCCCAAAAAGCTAATGCTAATGTCATTTCTAAGAATAACAATATGGGATCAAAGTTACCTCTTTCACCTTCTATAATAATTGGTAAATTGTCATATTTTTTAAATAAATTTTGACACAAAAAATTAATACACCTTAAAAAAAAAAAACACTACAGATTAGGCCATGGTTCCTTTGACCTCCATGCAAATCCTAATTCCCCCTCCCCACAGAAAACCACAGTTAAGACCTATAGCTCTGGAGCAAGACTGTCCAAGTTCAAATCTTTTGTTTGTTTGTTTGGTTTTGGTTTTGATTTTTTCTCTTTAAAAAACCACTTTATTGGGATGCCTGGGTGGCTCAGTCAGTTGAGCTTCCAACTCTTGATTTTGGCTCAGGTCATGATCCCAGGGTCATGGGATCAAGCCCTGCATTGGACTCCACAGTAAATGTAGAGCCTGCTTGAGATTCTCTCTCCGTCTGCCCCTCTCCTCCACTCGCTCTCTCTCTCAAAAGAAAAGAAAAGAAGAGAAAAGAAAAGAAAAAACACTTTATTCATGTATGATTAACACATAAAATAAGATACATACATTTAATACACACAATTTGATGAGTTTGGTATTAAGTATATGCCTATGAAATCACCACCATTAAGGCCATAGATGTTTCCATACTCCCCCAAAGTTTTCTTCCTCTCCCTTTCTTATATTTTGTTATGTGGTATTATTGTTTTTTGTTGTGTGGTGAGAGCATCTAACATAATATCTACCCGCTTAGCAAATTTTAAGTATAAAATATAATATTGTTAGTTACAGGCACTATGCTGTAGATTTCTAGAACTTATGTTGCCTAACTGAATCTTGTTCCTCTTTGATCATCACCTCCCCATTTCCCTCTCCATCCAGCCCCTGATAACCACTGTACCACTCTCTTCTTCTAGGAGCTGACTATTTTTGATTCCACATATAAGAGAGATTATTTACAAATTCATGTCTTGATTCTGCAACTTACTCAGGACTTGGACAAGTCATTTAACTTCTCTCAGCTCCAGATCGTCATCATGAAGATAATAACAGTACACGTTATAGGCTTGTAAGGACTAAATGAGGGAAATCTTTCAAAGGGCGTAGAGAAGTTGTTTTTTCTTTATTTTAGTGTTTATTTATTTTCGAGAGAGAGAGAGATAAGCACAGATAGAGTGCAAGTGGGGGAGGTGCAAAGAAAGAGGGAGACACAGAATCTGAAGCAGGCTCCAGGCTCTGAGCTGTTGGCACAGAGCTGGTCATGGGGCTCGAACTCACGAACTGCAAGATCATGACCTGAGCTGAAGTCAGACACTTAACTGACTGAGCCACCCAGGCACCCTGAGAAGTTTTCTTTTGAAAGAAAGCACTCAGTAATAGCTAATGTTAGCTATTATTTTCAGTTCAGTAGTATCTCAGCTCTCTCTTATATATTTTTGGGGTTTTTTGTTTTGTTTTGTTTTTCAGTAGGCTCCACACAGAGTGTGGGGCTCAACGTGGAGCCCAACGCAGGGCTTGAACTCATGACCCTAAGATGAAGACCTGAGCTGAGATCAAGAGTCAGACACTTAACCGACTGAGCCACCCAGGTGCCCCTTACTCTTACGTTTTAAATATACACATACCTGCAGATAACACTGTTTTGTGTGAGGTTGTTTGTACTAAATGGCATCATACCAAACATAGTGGTCGGCGACTTCGTTTTATCACCTAGGAATAAATCCTGGAGGTCATTCTCTGCACATGAAAATCAACCTTTTCTTTTAAATTGTACGTAGCCAGTCCACTTCCAATAAACCTTAGACCTTTGAATTTTTCCCAGTTTGTCCGATGATGAGCAACGCTGCAATGAACATCTTTGTACGAGGATCTTGTGTCCTTGTAAATGCTTCACTATGGTAGATGCTGAGAGGGGAACTTCCCAAGTCATAGTATGCACACATTTAACATCTCAGTCAATGCTGCCGTTTGCCTCCAAAGTGGCTATGCCAACTTATATTCCTCCTAGCAGTCTTTGCGGAAATTAGGCATTTCAACTTTGTTAAAGCTTTTCCTATCCCTTCTAAACTTAATATTAACAATCTTTTAAATTCTTATCTGATGGGTGAAATTTTTTATTTTAAGTTAAATTTCTCTGATTCCTGGGAGAATTGGTCAAATGTATGTTTTAATATGTATATGTGTACATATTATGTATTGTGCATATATAATACATATACATACATGTAGTATGTATATTTACACATGCATGTATATATAACATGTACATATACATATATGTGTATATTAGCACTTCTGTTTTCCCACTGGGTAAATTCTTGGTATCCTATTTTCTTTTTTTTTAATTAACTATATGAGTTCTTTATATGAGTTTTAATTCTTTGATACATATACCCACAAATATATTTTCTCAGTCAGCTAACTGCCTTTAGCTTTCCTTATGGTACCTACTGTTCTACAGAAGTTTTTAATAGCAATATAGTCAAGTGTATCAACTCTTCTTTTAAGCTTTTTTCTTTTTTCTTTTTTAATGTTTATTTATTTATTTTGAGAGAAAGAGAAAGAGCGCAAGCAGGGGAGGAGCAGAGAGAGAGAGAGAGAGAGAGAATCTCAAGAAGACTCTGTGCTGCCAGCGCTGAGCCCAGTGTGGGGCTCTAACTCACGAATTGTGAGATCATGACTTGAGCAGAAATGAAGAATTGGAGGCTTAACCGACTGAGCCACCCAGGCACCCATAAGCTTTTTTTTTTCTGTTTGAATCTTCTTCAGCAAGATTTTTCTTACTCCTAAGGCTATAAACATTTTTCTATAGTTTTTTCCTAATAATTTGATATCATTTTTTATATTTAGGTTTTTAATTAATCAGAAATGTATATTTTGGGGACACCTGGCCGGCTTAGTCTGTAGATCATGCAACTCTTGATTTTAGGGTTGTGAGTTCGAGACCCACACTGGGTGTAGAGTTTATTTTAAAAAAGAAAGAAAGAAATGCATATTTTTAATATTATTGGTAAGAATCCATCTTGACTCTTTTCCCCAAAAGGATTTCCAATTGTCTCCAACTCCATTTTTTGGACATCAGCTTCATTGAGAGATAATTCACATGCTGTACAATGCACCCATTTAAAATGTAGAAGTCAGGGCATGTGGGTGGCTCAGTCAGTTGAACACCAGGCTCTTGATTTCAGCTCAGGTCATGATCCCAAGGTTGTGGGATCAAGCCCCCACATCAGGCTCTGCACTGAGCATAGAGCCTGCTTAAGATTCCCTCTCTCTCTCTCTCTCTCTCTCTCTCTCTCTCTCTTTTTCTCTCTCTCTCTCTCCCTCTGCCCCTCTCCCCTGTTAGCTCATGCTCTTTCTCTAAAAAAAAAATAAATAAATGAAAAAAAATCTTTAAAAAAAAAGACTGTCAAATAAAATAAAATAAAATAAAATAAAATGTACAAGTCAGTGGGGACACCTGGCTGGTTCAGTCAGTAGAACATGCCACTTGATCTCAGGGTTGTGAGTTCAAGGCCCACATTTGGTGTAGAGATTAGCTAAAAATAAAATCCTTAAAAAAATAAAAAATAAAATAAAATAAAATGTACAAGTCAGTGGTTTTTAGTATATTCACAGAGTAGTATAATCATCACCACAATAAATTTTGGAACATTTTCATCGTCCCCAGAAGAAATCTCATCCCCTTTTTACCCCAACCTTTCTCCCAGTCCTAGACAACCATTAATCTACCTTCTATCTCTAGATTTGCCTCTTCTGGACAGTTCATATAAATGAGATCATACAACATATGGTCCTTTTTGTCTGGCTGCTTTCACTTAGCATAATGTTTCAGGGGTTATCCATGTTGTAGAATGTATCAGTATTTCATTCCTTTTTATTACCAAACAATACTCCATGGTATGGGTATACCACATTTTATTTATCTCTGCATCAGTCGATGGACGTTTGAGTTGTTTCCATTTTTTTGTTATTATGAATGATGCTGCAATGAGCCTCATTGCCCCAGGCAATCACTAATCTGGTTCCTGTCACTGTAGGTTAGTATTCCCTTTTCTAAAATTTCATATAAATAAAATCATAGAGCATGTATTCTTTTGTCTCTGGCCTTTTGTACTGAGCATCACGTTTGTAAGATTCATCCGTGTTATTGGATGAATAACATGGCGCCTTTTTATGGCTGATTAGCATTCCATTGTGTGGATACATAACCAAATTTTTTAATTCTGATGGGACCCAATTTACCAATTTTTAAAAATTGCATGCTTTTCTTTTTTTTAAAATTTTTTTAACATTTATTTATTTTTGAGAGACAGAGTGTGAGCAGGGGAGGGCAGGGAGAGAGGGAGACACAGAATCTGAAGCAGGCTTCAGGGTCCCAGCTGTCAGCACAGAGCCTGACGTGGGGCTCAAGCTCATGAACTGCGAGATCATGATGTAGCCGAAGTCGGCTGCTTAACCTACTGAGCCACCCAGGCGCTCCATCCGCATATTTTCAGATCTCACTTACAATGTGCCTTTAAAATGTATTCATTGGGGAAGCTTTCTCCTTTGGTCCTGAGGAATCTCAGGCATTCACATGACTCTTAGATAAGAAAAGGTGCCATGGTCACAATAAATGACACTCTTAGTTCAGGCACGGGAATGCCCGATTCTGCGTAATAATTAAAACACCAAAACACCAGATTTTATTAAAGCGAAAACTCCTCTCTTATCACTTGGACCTTCTGCACCAACACTTACAGCAAGGATGGAGGGAGCTAGAGCCGTGGTTGTGCTCTCTTTCCCTATCCAGGGTATCACATCCTCTTCTGAATGGCAGACAGATAGACTCTCAGTTTTGGAAGACAGTCGAGTAAAACTTTTTCTCTCAGGTTTGGGAAAGAAACACTTTTGTTAAATGGTTTCAAGTTCTCTGGGATTGACAAATATTCAAAGCCGACTATTTCTTCCTTTGCTGTGTTGATGCCTTCTGCAGAGGCGCCCAGTGGATATATTCTGTCGTATCTGCCATAGTGCGGGTGATACCATTTTCCTTCCATTGGCTGCTCCCATCTCAGCTTTTGTGGGGGGTTTTCGTTTGTTTGTTTGTTTGTTTGTTGTTTGTTTTTGTGTTTGTTTTGTTTTGTTTTTTTAGTGGCCCACAACATCCTGGGTCTTTCTGTTGGAGTCCCATGGCTCTTCAAGCAATTCTCTTGGGCAAGATTTAAAGGGTTTAAGCCAGCTCTCCTTTCAAAGAGATCTTCCAGTAACTCTTGGAGTTCAGGCCACTTACAATCATTTCCCCTTCTCTCATGTGGTTTGAGCAGCTAGCCAGCCCATCTCTGCTCTTCCCATGTTCTAGGCATGAGGCAGACACTGACTTACTACCTGGAGGAGTTACAGATCAAGGTCTCCAGGTGGTCCCATTGAAATGGTTCCCTCTTGAGATGGGAAAATATCCCCTACCCCTGCTCACTGAGAGAGGGGAGGAGAGATACAGCGTAGCTCTCTTCAGAAAAGTCCTCTTTACAAAGTTTTGCAGCAACCTTTATACCCTGGAGGGTGAGAGGGTTGAGAATGTGCAACTAGTTGGGTTTTTTTGTTTGTTTGTTTATTGATTTATTTTGAGAGGGGGTGGGCAGACAGAGAGGGGGAGAGAGAGAGAGAATCCCAAGCAGGCTCCCCACCATCAGCATAGAGCCTGATGGGGGCTCAAACTGCTGAACAGTGAGATCAGGACCTGAGCCAAAATCAAGAGTCAGATGCTTAATCAACTGAGGTACCTAGGCACCCCTATGCAACTAGTTTTCACCATTTACTTTGAAACTCCTACAAGATGGTTTGCTGACAACTTTGTTATCTCGCATCTACTGCCTTAGGGTTTCTGGATGAAACTTCCAATTTAAAATCCTATTACATTTGCATTTGTGAGCTAAATGCTACTTGGATGTGATGGATTATTCTTTTTACTATCCTAATGGATTAAGTTTGTCAATGTTTTATTTAAGATTATGGAATCTATGTTCATAAATGAAATTGACTATACTTGTGCTTTTCCCGTACCGACCTTGTGAGTATCATGCAGCAGGATAGAAATTTGCATACTAAGACTCAGATGTGCCAAAGAATATAATGTTCATTATTTTCTACAATTAATTCTATCTTAAACTCAAGTCTCTATTCCTGCTAATAGCATGGGGAAAAAAAACTTTTAACTATGTTTATGTCTCTATAAGTTCAAACTGAATTTAGTCAATTCAGAATTCTACTCCCTGCTGGCTGTTTAACCCCCTCACGACAGCAGGGGAGGGACCCCACGCTGTCCTGTGGCCTTCCCTGATCCCACTGTCACAGCCTGCTGAGGAAAAGCCAGTCCTACCTTATCCTTTGCAGTATTGTTCTGAGATTCATCGTCTCTGCATTCTGCACCTCCCCGTGCCAACGTCAGGCAGGAAGAATCCAAATTATTAAGAAGGAGACAATGCAGCAGGAGGCGTTTTCGAAACATTTTAACTAGCTTACTTATCTTTAAATCCAAGACATTTAGTGTTCTTATGCTTTTGTGGCTAAATCAAGAATCCAGTCACACAGAATAGTTCTCAGTTATATTGGTGGGGAAGCAGGCTGAGCATTTCTTCCAAGTGCTTTGCTGAGCTTCTCAGAATCTGCTCAGGAAACCTACGCTAATAACTATTACTTATGATATCTCTGTCAGGTGCCTTACTTATATTATTTTTTTAATGTTTATTTTATTTATTTTTGAGAGAGAGACAGTGCGAGCAGGGGAGGGGTAGAGAGAGGGAGACAGAATCCGAGCAGGCTCCAGGCTCTGAGCTGTCAGCACAGTGCCCCACGCGGGGCTCGCACTCACGAACTGTGAGATCATGACCTGAGCCAAAATCGGACGCTTAACCGACTTGAGCCACCCAGGCACCCCTTATATTGTTTTTAATTCTTGCTATAACCCAGTGGAGTACATAATCCCATTGCCATTTTACAGAAAAATAAACTGAGGCACAGAGAGGTGGCTGTATTAGTTAGGATACAGGCTAAGTTGCTGTAACAAAGAGATAACAAAAGACATTGGCTTGAACAAGCTGGAGGTTTATTTCTCTCTCACAAAACACAACAGAGGCAGGCAGAAGGTCCAGGGTGCAGGTGGCTTGGCTTCACTCAGTTATCCAGGGATCTAGTACCTTCCTTCTGTCCCATTACTCCACCATTGAATCATCCATTGTGCTGTCCTCATCTGTTTGGTAAAAGCTGGCTCACCACTACACAGGCATGTCCCAGCCTGTGGGAAGAAGGAAGAGAGGATGAAGGACAGGCAGTTCCTTTAACGAAACTGCACACAAACACTTCAGCTCATGTCCCATTGTCCAGAAAGATCATAGTCACATGGCCGAAACTAACTGCAAGAATGGCTGAAAAATAGAGGCTCTACTCATGCCTACGTAAAACTAGTGGTAGATAGATGCGGTAGTGACTCTGTTACTAAAAGAAGGGAATCATGGGGCACCTGGGTGGCTCAGTCTGTTGAGCATCCGACTTTGGCTTTAGTCATGATCTCACAGTTGGTGGGTTCGAGCCCCACATCGGGCTCTATGCTGAACTCTTGTTCAGAGCCTGGAGTCTGCTTCGGATTCTGTGTCTCCTTCTCTCTCTGCCCCTCCCCCGCTCACACTCTGTCTGTCAAAAATAAATAAATGTAAAAAAAAAATTTTTTTTAAAGAAAGGCATCATGGAAACTGGGGATTGTTCAGGCATCTCTGCACAGAATCTAATATGATTCCCTCCTTCCAAATTCTGAGCACTGTGTGCAGAGAAAAAACTACAGTTCCCATTTGCCTTGTAGATAGGAGCCACCAATTAGATACAAACAGAAGTCACTGTGTGGGGTTTTGTGGAAAACTTTTGTTGTCCTGCTTCCCTTCAGCCATTCTGCTGGTTGGAAAGTAGATGAGGTGACTAGAGCTTCAAAAGCCATATTAGACCATGAGTGAACTAGAACGTGCTAAAGATGGTGGGGCATGCAGAAAGGAACACCTAGAAGCTTAATGACCTAGGAGCCACAATACCAAACTGGAACCACTTAACTCTGCACTTCTTTAATTTTGAGGGAGAAATCAGCCTCTTTCACATTTCAGTTGCTTTATGATCTACACGCAACCAAATGTAATTCTTAACTAATTCAAATTACTCATTTAAGCAATGTATTCACAGTCATGCAGCTAGGAAGGTGTTTGTACTCAGATTTACCTGGCTCCAAAGCCCATATTCTTGCCCCTGCAGGATTAAATTCGTCTTTTACAAGACAAAAATGGTATCCTTTTGTTAAGATCCTACAATGCAATGAAGAAATAGTGGTAGGCTCCATCCTATTTAGGGAAAGATATTTATCCTTCACATCGAGAGTCCTTTATGTGATACAGCATTTTGGCTAGCAAAACATATCTGTTAGATGTATGCAACATAAAATTACAGGAAAGCACCATGAGCTATTGAGCCAGGCATGATTTGTTATTCTTATCTTTGACTTTTTCTATTAATTTTAATTGGCTTCCTATTCATTCCTTTTGTTGTCAGCTAGCATGTGCTGACAGGCAAGCGGTAGGAGGCACCAGTGTTAAGGAAGATTAATGGGGAGCATTTTGGAAATGTATAACAATCTATTCATCACTGTAACTTTTTTCCCATTTGGAAAAAAATCCATAATTATTTAACTGTTAATTCTAATACATTGGGTCCACCTTATGAGACACACGGTTGGGGATTCTCTGATCTACATGATTGACAGATAAGCCTTATACTACCAGGATGGAAAACACATAGATAAGAAACAGGCTGTGAGAGCCAATATGACCCTATGAACCTGGATAAAGGCTTTATTCTTTCTTGTCTGGAGAGCATTTGGTTAAAGTAGGAAATCAACTACATGGACAGTTTGACCCACATGTTCTAAATTTCTATTGGGGATGATATTACTAGAATTAGTGAGGAAAATTGTGCTACTTTGGGGGGCAAAATACCAAAAAGTTGACATAAGTTGTTTAGAAGGGGTTACTAGATAATATTATTTAAAAACAAATTTTAATGTTTAATTATTTTTTGAGACAGAGAAACAGAACATGAGCGGGGGAGGGGCAAAGAGACAGAATCTGAAGCAGGCTCCAGGCTCTGAGCTGTCAACACAGAGCCCGACGCGGGGCTCAAACTCACAAACCATGAAATCATGACCTGAGCCGAAGTCGGATGCTTAACTGACTGAGCCACCCAGACACCCCTAGATAATATTATTATTATCTCTTTTTGGGAAAAGGAGAGATGATTGCCAGAGGCTGTCAAAAATGTTTAGATTTAGAACGTCCTGTCTAGTATAAAGGAAATAGGTAAGACTGTGATTTACCAGCAAATGTCAATTTTTCATTGTAAGGGTTTGTGGTAGTAGAAGAATGACCCTCCAAAGATGTTCAAGTTTTAATCCCCAAAACCTGTGAGTATATCACCTTACATCGCAGAAGGGGTTTTGCAGATGTGATTAAATGAAAGGTTTCAAAATAAGAACATTTTACTTTATTTTCTTTTATTTATTTATTTTGAGAGAGAGAGTGAGCATGAGCAGCGGGAGGGGCAGAGAGAGAAGGAGGGAGAGAATCCCAAGCAGGTTCTGTGCTTTCAGCACAGAGCCCAATGCAGGGCTCAATCCCACAAACTGTGAGATCATGACCTGAGCTGAAATCAAGAGTCGGAAGCTTAACCTACGGAGCTACCCAGGTGCTCCATAAAATAAGAATTTTTTTTCTTTTTTTTCTTAATTTCGTTAACATTTATTCATTTTTGAGGGGGGGGGAGGGGCAGAGAGAGGGAGACACAGAAGCCGAAGCAGGCTCCGGGCTGGCAGCACAGAGCCTGACTCAGGGCTTAAACCCACGAGCTGTGAGATCACGACCTGAGCCGAAGTCGGGCACTTAAACAACTGAGCCAGCCAGGCGCCCCAGGAATATTTTAAAGGTTGCAGAAGTCGTGATGCAATTGCTGGAAGGGGCCATGAGGCAAGGAATGTGGATTGCTTCTAGAAGCTGAAAAGGCAAGGGACTGATTCTCCCTCGAGTCTCCAGAAGGAGTGCAGCTCTGTCGACACTTGATGTTAGCCCCCTAAGGTCCATCTCTGACCTCCAGAACTGTATGATAATAAATTTGTGGGGCGCCTGGCTGGCTCAGTCAGTGCAGCATGTGAATCTTGATCTTGGGGCTGTGAGTTTGAGCCCCACATTGGGCATAGAGATTACTTAAAATAATAATAACAACAACAACACCCAAGTGCCCCTCAAATGAGTTCATTTTAGATTCAAATATGCAAATCAGGATAAACTCCGGATTCTTGGAGAAACGGCTGATTCTAGGATTGGGACAGGAAATATTCAAGATGAGCCTGAAGCATCTTGTAGTGCCAGAAAGTAATGGAGTGCTAAAAGACAAAATAAAATTAAAAAACAATAAGATGGTGATGGGGATCTGTCAAAGAGGCACACAGGAAGCACCTGGAAGAGCTCCTAATGGCTGAAGCTGGAACAATTTAAGCAACAAAATAAACAAATTAGTATTGGGTTGGGTTATAACCCAATGTACGGAATAAATATCCATGAGAATCCAATGGGATTCTCTCCTAAATTCTGAGCTTGTGACCAGAAGGAAAAAAAAAAACAACCAAAACTGCATTTTCATTTCTTTTGCAGATAGGAATAGCAATTGAATATAATAAGTCACTGGGTGATAATAATGATTGAATAAATAAGTAAATGGGGGAGAAGAGACAAATGTCCTGTGCAAAAAAATATCCAAGTATTTATGTAGATGCTCTGCCCTTAAGGAGTGGAACAGAGGGGCGCCTGGGTGGCTCAGTCAGTTAAGCGTTTGACTCTTGATATCACCTCAGGTCATGATCTCTTAGTTGTGAGATCGAGCTCTGTGAGACGCTCTGTGCTGAGAGTGGAGCCTGTTTGGGATTCTCTCTCTCCCTCTCTCTCTCTCTCTCTGCCCCTCCCCTGCTTGTTCTCTCTCTCTCTCAAAATAAATAAAAGCTTAAAAAAAAAAAAGAGATGGAACATAATTGCCATCCCTTAAGTATGAGCTGCAGAATGACATCTATCCAAAGAGTACAGTATGGAAGGGGGGAGGGAGTAATTTTACAGTAAAGAAGCCTGACAAACACTACCTTAACCAGGTGATCAAGGTCAACATCAGTAGTAACAAGGCATTTTGATAGTATGTATCCTTGATATAATGTGATGAAAAATGGCATCTATTAAAAAGAAAACCATAAGCCCAAAATGGCATCACTTAGATCAACTCACCAAACCTGGGCTTAATACCTAACCTAAATGCAGTTTCAACCTTCCCCAGAAACGTAGTCTTAACAGGTCAGTCAAGATTTTCTCGGGTGCCTGGCTGGCTCAGTCAGTGGAGCCAGTAACTCTTATTCTTGAGGTCATGGGTTCAAGCCCCATGTTGGGTATAGAGCTTACTTAAAAAAATGTTTTTTTCTGATAAGCACCAGTGAGTTCCTCTGTCACATGGGCCCTCTCCATTCTACCCTCCCACAACCAGGTCCCCCCTCCCCTCCCCTGCAAAGGAAGAGGAGGTAAGACTCCCTGCTCTTTCCACTAAGGGAAAGTGACCCAATTTGAAACAATTTTTTCTTTCTTTTGCTAGTAACTTCCTTGCCACACCCTCCTTCCTATAACAATCTTCTATTTTATACAACTCTTTGAGCTCCTACTTGCTAGGTGGATGCTGCCCAACTCATGAATCACTTAAAGTGAATTAGATCTTCAAATTCACTCACTTGAATTTTGTTTTTAAAAAAATAAATAAATAATAAATGGAAGTCTCAAAGATTATATGTTGTCCAACCAATCCTCCCTAAATATTGCTTCTCTGAGCCAAACTAATGGAAAGCATTTTGATTCCTAACAAGTGGTGGGACGGAAACTATTCTGCTAGCAGCTAAATACAGACCTAGCTGGGAGTGGCACTGAACTTCTTGTGAAAACTGAAGGGCTGGGCAGGGACCTGCGGCAGGAGCCTCACAGGGGTGAGCAGAGCAAAGACATGGCAGGGACAGGAATCTCCGTAGAAAATGGTTTTGGATCCATTCCAACACAGAGCTACCTAGATGATGGAGACCCCAGTGTTCTCCTCTAGTTAGTACTGACACAGGTTAGGTCCCAGAAGACAGTAGGGGCAGGTGTAGCCACATTCCCATCTCTGTCATTAAAAAACAAAGGAAATAAAACTCCCTTTGGACAACTAAAAATAAATAAATAAAATTTGTTTTTTTTAACAAAACTTCCCCCTTGTGGTCTTCCTCCCAAAAGGCAATAACCTTTTTGCCTTTTGGCAAAATATTATTTTATAATAATAATAATAATGTATCAATATTTTCACATGTTCATATATGTTCATTGTTCATATGTTCATTATAACAAATATGTCATAGTAATTTAAAACATTACTAATAGGGCAAACTGAGCACAGTGTATATAGAAAGTATCTTTACTATCTTTGCAAAATCTACATTTTTCTGTAAATCTTAAAGTTTTAAATTATAAAGCTTACTTAAAAAGAAGTAAGAATGTGGGGCACCGGGGTGGCTCAGTTGGTTGTGTCTGACTCTTGATTTCTGCTCAGGTCATGATCTCTTGGTTCACGGGATCGAGCCCCAAGTTGGGGTTTGCACTGACAGCACGGAGCCTGCTTGGGGTTCTCTCTCACCTTATCTCTCTCTGTCCCTCCCCTGCATTCTCTCTCTCTCTCTCTCTCTCTCTCAAAATAAATAAATATTTAAAAGAAGAAGAAGAATGAATCTCCATTTCTGATGTAGCATCTGTGGGGATAACAGACCAACAATAAGCTAGTCCTTAATTTTGTGTCATGTTGAATCTGATATTTTTTGGAAGCTGTCCTAAAATCCTACTATACTGTTCGATTTTTCCTAGAACAAAACCTCCAGGATTGCAACAGGAATTCAGCATCTACCAAGTAATTATGCAATTCCTCAATAAGTAATTATTCAATTCAACTCTCACCACACCCTGTAGCAGGTCTGGTTATCTTAAATAAAGGAAGAAGGTACTCTGGACATAGAGCTGAAAGAAAGCAGGATGAACCTACTATTTCCTGCTAATTCTTTATCCCCTGCACCCTAATGAACAATGTTCTGCTGGGTATTATGAGCACTTAATTTGTTTTGTCCCAAGGGGTAGGTTAGATGTGCTGTTTCACTGCTGAAACTTTAGGCCTCCCTATGAGACTAGAAAAAGGTCTAGGACTTTGTTAATGGGAAGAGTGGCTGGTGGAACAGTGCTTCCTCTCAATTTCAAACATCCTTTCCATTTGGCAGGTGCAGTACTATTAGCATAATCCTGGGGAGGAGAGTAAGTTATCTGATTGGTAAGTTTAAAAAAATTAAAAAAAAATTTTTTTAATGTTTTATTTATTTTTGAGAGAGCAAGAGACAGTGTGAGCAGGGGAGGGTCAGAGAGAGAGCGACACAGAATCTGAAGATAGGCTCCAGGCTCTGAGCTAGCTGTCAGCACAGAGCCCGACGCGGAGCTCGAACCCACGAACCGTGAGATCACGACCTGAGCCGAAGCTGGACACTCAACCCACTGAGCCACCCAGGCACCACTAAAAAAAATTTTTTTTAATGTTTATTTATTTTTGAGACAGAGAGAGCTTGAGCAGGGGAGGGGCAGACACAGAATTTGAAACAGGCTCTAGGCTCTGAGTTGTCAGCACAGAACCCGACATGGGGCTTGAACCCATGAACTGTGAGATCATGACCTGAACCAAAGCTGGACACTCAACCAACTGAGCCACCCAGGCGCTCCTTGTTTTTTTTTTTGTTTGTTTGTTTGTTTCTTTTTTGGTTAATTAGTGGCTTTTCTAACATTCCATTGCTGGCTAGTTAGAAGTGCTAGCTTGTAGCACAAGAACTTGAGTCTCCTAATTCAGTAGTTTGTTTTCCCTATGACCTGTGCTGCCTCCCATGTATCCCATCTCTTGTCTGCTGTATATAGTACGCTCTCTTCTACTGGACACGACTGAATTACCTGATGCTTTAGCTGGGATCAAGATTTTAAAAATAATACAATCTGAAGGCTTCAGCGAGACGTGACAAAAGAAATACCACGCAGTGTGTTGTCCGATTCCCCGGAGAGAGGGGACAGAGTCAATTACTATTAGTGTTTCCAAGTAATGGGTGTGACTCATGTGTGACCTTTGCTTTTCACCAAGAGTTCAGTTCAGTAGGTACAGGGCTGCTCTCCATTGGCAAAGCAGTTTGAAAATGAATGATTCACAGCTGTTTCACTCTCGTTGCTGAAATTATCTTTCTTTACAGTGTTTTTTAAATTTTCTTTAATCTGAGCAGTCAAATAGCAGCTCCTGTGCCTCGGGCTGTCTATCTTACTGTCCTCACTGTCTCTAGATTAGTTTCTACCAACTCTCTTTGATGGATTCGGTAACCACCTCAGGACACACCCCTTCCACACCTCCCTCCTACCCTGGTTCTATCATTGGCTAGAACCCCATCCGATTTAGTTTTATGGAGGATAACACAAAAGGAGAACAAGAGAATGTCTGAGTGGCAGAGTAGGAAGCAGTCCTGCGTCTTCAATTTTACGCCCTTCTCCCGAAAAATAAAGCCCCAGGGCAGCGGTAGGAGAGACACAGATTGAGAAATGTATACACACGTTTGACCACCTTTGCGTCACCGCTCCAGGGGACACCCGAGATGGCAACAGGGGCCACATTCTCCTCTTTCCCTACTGGAGCGAGTGCCCACTGGGATGAAAGTGGGATTTGGGTACTGCTGGAGTGTAATGAGATGACACCTCTTTCAGTTTTCTGTTGCATTCTGTTTTGCCTGATTGTGAAGGAGCCTTCCAGGAAAAGAACTCAAGCCAGATCTACATTGTGTATGTAGGTATGTCTGAAGGGCTGAGGGAAAGAAGGCAGGGGAAGGGCTGACAGAAGCAAATTGCAGGCAGGATTCCAGATTCCCAGAAGAGCATTCATCACAAAAGAAAGGGTGCAGTATCATGGGCCACATGCAGCATCAAGGCTACAGGTTTGGTTAGCACGGTAGTTCTGGGACCAACATGGTGGCTATCACCTAAACTTGTCAAACCCAGTCTCTCACCACTGGTGTCTTCTCTATGTTCTGGGGAACAGGAGAGGGCCAGGTTTAAGCTGCATATAACACTAAAAAGGCCTGCCTTGGTACATCAGAGAGCCATCACAATCTAACAGCGTGACTTAAATGTGAGCATGGCTTACTCTGACATGGTGTGATGGTCGCTACCTCCATGAGATGGTTCTAAAGGTTTTTTTTGTTGTTGTTGTTGTTAAGTTTATTTATTTTTGAAAGAGAGAGAGAGAGCGCAAGCAGGGAAAGGAGGGAAAGAGAGAATCCCAAGCAGATGCAGGACTTAAACTCACGAACCGTGAGATCATGGACCTGAGCCAAAATCAAGAGTCAGACGCTTAACTGACTGAACCACCCAGGCGCCCCATGACAGATTTTCTTAGATTTTATTTTCTATCTTGATAAGAAATGTACCAGTTTCAGCAAACACAGTACCCCAAATGCTTCATAATTTCCACAGTTCATGTCTGTGTGCTTTTGACAGCTCTGTCACATTTGTGATAGTTTTTCCTTATTTGTTTGCTCTGCATATTGAGAGAGCATATGAAGCTGTTATAGTTGGATGACAAGGTGGGATAGGCCTGTGATCCCCACTGCTCTCCCAGTGTTATGTTTAATGTAGTGGCATTTCTTTGACACACTGGCAAACAAGAGAGGGAGCTGTTTCTCTGCTTTTCAGAGGAAACAGTAGGAGCTGTGCTCCTGGTAGCCTTCAGCTCCCTAGCGGCAGTCACAGCTCCTGGGGCATGGCTCAGGACCCTAGTACAAATAGAAAAAGTGCTTCTTCCTCCTGGAGAACACAGGCAGCTGGGTGGGTAACTCAACTTCAGTGAACTACATTTCATGCTAGCCTTTGGTCCCCATGCATGCCCTTAATGGGTGTCCTTGTGCACTACACAGCCTATACAACTGGACATAACAGCACAACTCTCTGGACTGGCCCGTCAGACAATCTGGGAAACTCACGGGCACATCTTCAAATAGAGTACTAAGCGGAGGTGCAGGAAAGAAACACAGCACAGGCATTGGCCTGAGCAGCAGAGTGGCCCACCATGGTCCAGCTAAGTGGTATCAACAACATAAGAGGTGGGCAATCCAAGGGAACCCAGAACCAGGAACCCACACAGAAGGCAACCAGTGGTCAGAGCAGAGTTTCTAAGACCAGAAACATCAAAAGTATGATGTGCAGCCTGGGCTGTTTGGTGGGAACACCAGAGATATTTAGTGGGGACTTTCAGGCGTTAGAAAGGTGAGTGTGGTGGAAAGTTCTTGTTTTGTCTGCCCAGACCCACACAAATTGTGTGAGTCTGGCTGGTTGCCAATTATCCCTCCTCACTTCACAGCCACAGAGCCCAGCCAACCAAGGACCACTGCATTGGCAATGATCAGCCCATGGGTAGGCCAATCAGATTCTTCCTGGGGATTTTTTTTTCCATTTAAAGGTAGAAGAAAAGGCATCTGGCATTCCAGATAAAGAGTGTTAAGAATGTGAATGGGGGCCCTCTTCTCTGCCATGTAGAGGAAGTTATCTCTTGTAGAAGAGAATGAGGTCAATGTAAGAAAGAAGCAGAGCAAGAATGAGAGAAAGGAAGGGACAGAGATTGAAAGAGTGAGAAAGACCAATTTGGAAAATGTATTTTAGTCCCCTAGATCTAGCTCTGACTGAAGTCCACCCCTAGCCTTCCAAGGGTTGTGAGCCGCCAGCATGTTCCCTTTTTGCTTATGCTACCTTAAACTGAATTTCTGTCACTTGTAAATTGTCAAATGTACATGCAGGTGGGACCTTTCTCTAACTCTTTAAAATTTTTTTAAACATTCATTTATTTATTTAGAGAGAGAAAGATCGCATGCGCGCATGCACACGCACACACACTTGCACACATGTGCGAGGGGGAGAGGCAGAGAAAGAGGAAGAGAATTCCAAGCAGGCTTCATGCTGTTAGTTCGAACTCACGAACCATGAGATCATGAATTGAGCCGAAATCAAGAGTCGGATGCTTAACTGAGCCACGCAAGCGCCCCCCTATTTCTAACTCTTAAGTGACCTTTTAGAGTTGGGAATCTTTAGTTCATTACAAACTGCCAATGCATCTTCATATCCTCAAGACACTAGAGTTACGTGCTCTCAGTTACCTGGATATTGCCAAGGTCTTTGCATGATTTGACCAAATTCCTGATTTTTTATGATTAAACTTCCTTGCTTCTAACACCATTACTTTGATATAAAAAAGGACAGATTATGTGGCTGACCAAATCATCCACCTCAACTGGGAATTCTGCCTCAGTGAACAATTACTAAAGTTTCACCAGAAGAGAGACATATTAATTCCTAAGATTTTACTGGCAAGTCCTTGTGTAAAATAAAACATGTTTGCAAAATGAGTAACCTGCTCAATACACTGGTTTTGCATACTCAAATATTTATATTTTAAGCTATATATATATATATTTACTTCCAAAATATTTATTTTATATATTTTATAATATTTATTATAAAACACATAAAAATATATATACACACATACACTAGTAATTTTTCATCCAAAGAAAGTCTACGTAAAAAAAAAGTATATATAGCTTTGTGCCATAAAGCTAAGAATTGATTCCTATCTTGGACCAGTTATCTTCAAACAGAAGGTACCAACAATACTTATTAATCCTAACATGGGCAAATTTATTCATAGGTCAGGCATGATACAGCTTTAGCAGGATGCCAGTGGTGAGTGGGAAGTGGCCACAGCCCACTAGGAACAGAACCGGGGAAAACTGACCTAGCTAAAGGGTCATTTGTCAATGTCCCAAGATAAGGAATTTGCCAGGACTGAGTTCCAGCTGGTTTCATCAGTATCAAGGAGATGCACAGCAGGTGAAGCCTAGCGATGGAAGGGTCTAAGGTCAATGGCAGCAAATGGCAGTCATACCGTGGTTCTAGGTTGGCAGCCAGCCCCTAGAAGGTAACAAAAACAAGTCTTGGGCTTGCAAGGGACAGGAATTCAAAGAGCTAGGAAGATGGTCAGGATCTTAGACCAGCTCACGTTTCAGGCTAGTCCTTCTGTCCAAATGGGAAGAAGAATGACCACTTAGACAGCCTGGCCATTATGGATGAAAGCTATACCTTCAGTGGGCATGCAGGGGGTCAGGTGATGGCACAACTTATTTCACCCACTGGCAGGCAGAAGGAATTCAGCTCAACCTAGGTAGTAAGGACACAAATATGACTAAGACATAGCATAACTGCTCTCAAATGGCTTACAATCTAGATGGATACAGAGCACAAGGAGATGATTTTACATGTGTGAAGATACTGGAGGACTTTGACAAGTGCCAAAGGAGAAGAATGCACAGTGTGCTATGAGAACACAAAGAAGGGTCACTTACCCCAAACTAAGATTTAGGAAGACTTCCTGGAGAAGGAAGTCTTGAGTTGATGCTAGCAGGCAATGAAAAGTGAGAAAGATTTACTGTGAACAGTCATGGGGGTGGGGGGCTGGACACAGAAATGCATATTCAGGGAATCTGAAAAAACTGGAGATTACTAGAGTGGCACATCCGTAGGGTCTCTTACCCCCACATAGGGATAGGGAGGTATGGTGGGAGCTGTTCACCATCCTCACATCCATTTCTCCTCTTGCTTTTAGTAACAGAAGCCCTTCTCACCCTGCACTGAGTTTTAGCTGGCCAATTAGGCCAATTAGGGAGTATGGTCTCTAGCCTCCCTTGCAGTAGATGTGACTATGGGCCCAGGTTCTTGGGATGTAAATGGAAGTTAGGAGTATAATGTTCGTGTTACATCATTCAAAGGCAGCCATTTGTTCTCCACTTTCTCTTTCCTCTCTTTCTCCTTCCAGAGGTCTGGAACACAGATGTGGCAAGAGAGCCAGCCCCAGACACGCAGCAATGACTTGGTGACACCCTAGGATGAAAGGAACCTGGGTCCTGGGTTGGACCAGAGAAGCAGAGCTACCCCCGCATCTTGGACATCCTCCTTACTGGACTACTAAGTGACAGAGAAATTTCTTGTCAAGTCACTGTCTTCTGGGGTCTCTTTGTTATTGAGCATAGCCTGTACCCTAACATGACAGGGAAGGAAAGACAGTGTTAGGATTTCTAATATAATTCCCAACTAGGTCAGAAAAGACTAAGGAGCTAGGAAAGGCTGAAGGAAAAACTGTCTGTCTTTAATGACTATAGCTGCATGAGGCTGGGGCTGAAAGAGAGCAAGAGAAGCCAATTATGCAGCCTTGTCTCCAGAGAGAGAGGGAAAGCCCCTTGAGAATTATAAACTTCTACCTGGTTCTGGGAGCCTAGTTCACCCAGAGCAGGACAGCAGCTGGCAACCCCCTCCTGAACGTCTTCTTTGTACCCTGCCTTGCAGACCTGTGTCCGCTGTCCTCTTTAAAAGCTGGCTCCAACAAGCTTCACATGAAGACTCCATTGACAAACCCCACTTAGTCGTCTTGTGTTAATTAGGTTTACAAAAGAAAAATATTATTTATAGTCGCCTTCTATTTCCTGAAGAGGGAGGGTCCTCTAACTGGAAGAACTTGCTGTTTTGCTAAACATGGTCATTTGTTAGGCACAGGTTTGGATGTAGAAACTAGGATAAAATGCATTCCTCTGAGTAATGAAGGGTTGAGGAATCTGCATAGGGCTGGCGGGGTTGGGGGTTGGGGATTGAGGGGAGGGTTGAGAGCAGGAAAGCCGGAGGCTGGGAGGTAGGATGGGGTAGGGGATGGGAAAAGATCCCTGTGGCAGAAGCAGAGAGTGTGTACTCTGTAGGAGGTGCGTCATAGCGGGTTTTCAGCCGCTGCAACCTACATGACATAAATCACGTCTCCCCTTCAGCAAATTCTATCTTGTTCACTAAGATGCTGATATGAGAGGGCATAAGGGGTATGAGCTTGAATAAGGGGATGAGGGGAAAGCTGACACCTGGATTACATACAGCATAGAGGGGAGAAACAAGAGCGCAGAAAGTCAGAGTCAATGCCAATGATTAACAGTTATAGGATTTCAGACACCTTCTGTTAGTCATTATTTCTATAATTCGAAATTATGTGTACTGGACTGTCTTAATCTGAGTTACTATTCCCCCAGTAGCTACCCAGTGCCCATTACTGGAATAATCATCACTAGCACATATTCATCGCTCATGAAAATTCAGAAACATGGAGCGTTCTTCTAGCTGAGGGTAGGCTGAATTTAAGGAAGGCACCATGGCAGGGAATTGTATTTGAGCTGGGCCTTGAAGAACGGACAGGAATTGGTTATGCAAAGTCTTCTTAGAGGAAGGGAACAGCACAGATGATCTGACCAAAGTCACAGTCACACATTTTTTCAACCATATACCTAGCAAGGTGCACTGTGTGCCAGGCACTATGCAAGGTCCTAGGGAGATGAAGATGAGTTTGGCTTCATTGGCTTCTGTTAACATATCCTACTATTTTTCTATTCATTCTGTTATTGATTTGCCACATCTATCAGGTCCTTTTGGCCACATTTCTGCCTGGCCAGTTTTTCTCTCTTGAATTATGTGTGTGTGTGTGTGTGATGCTGCTTTTGCTATTCCTAATGCATTTTAACCTGCCATTGATGACCATTTCTCTAATTTATTGAGGTCAATTGAATTTTGATCTTCTATGTACTTGGCACACCCACCTGCTTGGGGTCATATGTAATATTTATGAAGACTATCACTTTCTTTCCACTGTCCAGACCCACATCTCAATACCCATTTGTGCCAGTCTATACTGAAGGTTAAAAGTAAGATGAGAAAGATAGCTCCAGAATCCCAGGTTACCAAACCTAGTACACTTGACCTTTGAGCAACACAGATTTGAACTGTGTGGGTATACTTATACATGGATTTGTTTCAATAAATATAATACAGTACTGTAAGTATATTTTCCCTTCTTTTTTATTTAAAAAAAATGTTTTTAATGTTTATTTATTTTTGAGAGAGAGAGTGTGAGCCAGGGAGGAGCAGAGAGAGAGAGGGAGACACAGAACCCGAAGCAGGCTCCAGGCTCTGAGCTGTCAGCACAGAGCCCGGCATGGGAGCTCGAATTCACAAACCGCAAGATCATGACCTGAGCCCAAGTCAGACCCTTAACCGACTGAGCCACCCAGGTGCCCCTTGATTTTCTAAATAACATTTTCTTTTCTCTAGCTTACTTTCTTGTAAGAATACTGCATAGGACACATATAACACACAAAATATGTGTTAATTGTTTGTTATCAGTGAGGCTTCTGGTCAACAGAAGACCATTAGTTTTTAGGGAGTCAAAAGTTATAAACGGATATTCAACTGTGCAGGGGGTCGACATCTCTAACCCCCGTGTTATTCAAAGGCCAACTGCTTATCTGTAATTGACCAGTTTTGTCAACTGAAATTGCAATGATATCTCTTAATGATGGTCATAACTATTATCAACAGATACCTGAGTACCTACTACAGGTAGAAACAATGATACACAATGCATTAGCCCCTGTTCTTAAGAGGCTTACGGTCTAAGATAAGGCAAATAGATGATGCACAGGTCACTTTCCATTCCTCTTCCTAACAGAGTAAGAGCAGAAGTGAGAACGTGGGAACATAGGAAGGAATTCCCTTTTCTGCCTTGTCTTCG
This sequence comes from Cryptoprocta ferox, assembly GCA_028646485.1. Lineage (NCBI taxonomy): Eukaryota > Metazoa > Chordata > Mammalia > Carnivora > Eupleridae > Cryptoprocta > Cryptoprocta ferox. Next base: position 69,871,966 of record CM053570.1, on the reverse strand, counting down.
TTTTATTTATTTATTTATTTATTTGGGGGGGAGGGGCAGAGAGAGAGAATGCCCTGTGTTCTTAACAGATCCTTTAGAAGGAAGAATTTGTTAATCTGATTGGTCAGACCCAGGACATTAATGAGTTCACATTTTACATGGTTATGGTCACTTTGTCTTCAAAGGTCACATGGCCATGTGAGCCACTTTGCTCCCCACTTCCTGCTAAGTAGCCCGGCCCAGTCTCCAGCACACACTTAGAAAAATAAAGCTGGTCTGCTTCACAGATCTGATCATCTTCTCCCCTCTTTCTGCAGACATGCCCATGAGTACTGGCCCCAAAATGTAGAGGGGGGAAAGGGAACAGGGAATTAGGAAGCCTCACTGCAGCCTTCAACCTATGCCATGTCATTCAACCTAGTCTTCTGGAAGATTTCTGTTCTAGAGGTTATTGGGTACTAGCTCAGCTATGAATAAAATAATCCTTTGGTTTTAATTCCAATTTCTTTCTCGTGTATAGTCCCCTTGGGAACTCTAAGGAGAGGAGAGATGAGGGACCTGGGTGGCTCAGGTCATGATCTCGAGGTCTGTGGGTTCAAGCCCCGCATCAGGCTCTGTGCTGACAGCTCAGAGCCTGGAGCCTGCTTCAGATTCTGTGTCTCCCTCTCTCTCTTCTCTCCTGCTTGTGTTCTCTCTACCAAAAATAAATAAACATTAAAAAAATATTTTTAAAAAAAAAGGAGAGGAGAGATGATTAGCAGAGCAAGATTTGGCTATTTCTGATCCTTGTGTGTGGCCCACTGTATTGTTGGTCACAGTTTTGCACAAATTTTTGCTGTCCTTCCCTAGTGATGTCAGAGTTGGCCAGAGGAACTTATTGTGACCAAGAACATGTATCAGTTCCAGGCAGAAATATTAAGAACCAGTGTGGGATTCACATGATCACTTTTCTTCTTTCATGAGACCAACCGTGTTCCAAATAAGGGTCCAGCCTGGGTCCCAGCACAAGGACAAACTAGAATATAGCCAAGCTGACCTGCCATGAACATGTAGGGTCTTTCAAGAAGAGAAATCATTTTGTTGTTGTAAGCCACTTTGAGATCATCTGTTACTACAGCCTAACCTAGCTGACATAGTTACCTTATTACCACCTGTATTAAACACAGCTGTTTGTCTCCTAACATCTATTCTCCCTTCATCCTCCTAAGAAAACCCCCGTTTTGCTCGGGGTTATTCACCTAACCCTATGCGTGCTTGGGGGAAAAAAATTCTAATTCTCAGCCACAGGGGCGAATCATAATTAATTTAAGTCATTCATGATAGTTTCTTCCTCCTTGATGGTGACTGGTTTAGATGTGTGACCATATGAGATTGTGGGAAGTTGGCCTGAGGGCTTCTAAAACAGGTTTTCCTTGCTAATAAAAAGGGATAGATGGGAGGAAACAGGCTCTCTACTTCTGCCAGATGTTATGTGTATGCATGTGTTAGGTGGAATTGTGGCAACCATTTTGTAACTACGAGGAGCACTAACCTAGGAATGTCACAGTGACAAAATGGAAAGAATCTGGGTCCCTGAGAATATTATTTCGCTGTTAAATAAACTAACTCCAAAGCTGCCCTACCTCTAAATTTCTTGCTCCCTGAGATAATATATTTTCCTTATTGTGTAAGATAGTAGAATCTGGAATGGAGGGGAACAGAGGGAGTTTGGCTTTAGGGATATTGAGAGGATGGCAGGATGAAAGCATTCTGCTTTACATTGCTGAAGCTCAAAAGATGTCAGGACTAAATGTGAATTTGGGAGTCATCAATGGAGACATGTTACATAATGTAATACATCTGGGAAAATAATCCTAAACCTGGGACAGTATCTCTGTGCTTGAGGAATGTCTGTAATATAACAAAACATTACACCTATATAAGCATAGCCCTCTCCTAACTGGATATGCCACTGTCCCAGGTCCTCACCTGTCACCCATCCTAGGAAAGGGAGACCACCGTGAGGTATTAACCTGCTAGCAAGGGAGAGCAAAGACAGTAAGAAAGCAGATCCTGTTCTCCTCAAGCCTGCATATGCATCTTCATCTTCATATGACTTAAGTATTCTAGTCTTGTTTTTTTTTTTTTAATATTTATTTATTTTTGAGACAGAGACAGAGCATGAGTGGGGGAGGGGCAGAGAGAGCTGGAGACACAGAATCCGAAGCAGGCTCCAGGCTCTGAGCTGTCAGCACACAGCCCCACATGGGGTTCGAACTCACAGATGGTGAGATAATGACCTGGGCTAAAATCGGACACCCAACCAACTGCGCCACCCAGGCACCCAAGTATTCTAGTCTTGTATAGATAACCATGAACATGGATTATAAGCAACTTGTAAATTTATTTGACTCTACTTTGGCTTTTAGGAAACAAGTATTCCAGCAAACTACAGTTCTTCATCTCATAGACATCCTATGTGTGATACTGCAAACACCTCATAGGAAGCACCAGGGTCAACAAAGAGAGTACCACAGAGCATCAAGGAAATGGTCAGTGTAGAAGATAGAGCCTCTAATGCCCAAACTCATCTGTGGTTGGAAGGTATTTTTGGAAGTTACTGATCCATAGGCACTAGTGTACTGATGCTTTAAGAAAATACATGGTAGTGGTGGGGGGGAGGGTATTTTGCAACACAAAAGGATTTACTTAACTTTGTTTGAAAAATAATTAATTTCTGAAATTCTGTTTAGATGGAACTTTTCCAAGGACACATCCAGTAGGGCAAATGCACACATCTGCATATTTACAGTGAAGCCTGTACCTTACCTGAGACATCTTAACATGGTTTCTAAGTCGTCACTGCTGGGCCTGCCTTGAAATTACTCTTGCTTCCCTAAGCCAAAAAAAAAAAAGAAAGAAAGAAAAAAAAAGACATATATTTTAATGAGCTGGAAGAGCAGTTGCAATCTTCAAAGATGGCTAACTTCAGTCTTGCAGTTATTTAGAAAGGATCTGGCTTCAAACATTGTTTGCAGGCAGAATATGCAATTGGCTAGGGCCACGGACGGTATTTAAAGATGACTCAGTTGTACGGCCAGGGGGATGGGGGTGGGGAGGGTGAAGACCAGCCAGTGGTCCCTCTGAAAGGAGTCTTAGACCCGTTTTCGTCACATTGAGGTTCCGAGGCCCAGAACCGCCGCAAACTAGTTGGGGGTGTCCAGTGCAAGAAAATCTGAGACCTTGAGAAATGCACCTTCAGATTATCTGAATGGGAGGCGGCTAAAACCCAATTTCCCTCAATACGTCCCACCCCCCCACCCCAGCTCCAGGCCGGGATTTCGGCAGAGAATTTCGACGCCTGCGTCCAACTGGGGGCCTTCCCGGGTGACCTTCGCCAGGCCCCAGAATCCCCCTTGGGACGTCCCTGAGGCCCTGCCCCGGACACTGCTGGGGCCCACCAGTGCCCCTCGGCCCCGGATGCTCGCGACCGCCTTTGGGACGCAGCTCGCCGCCCGCTGCGCATCTTTAGTTGGGTAGCGGGGACACCCTCTCAGCCCCGCAGGCCCGCCCCGGCCCCTCCCGCTCCCGCCGTCCCACCTAGGCCGGCGACGCCACGCCCACCGGGGGGTCCCGGGCGGGGCGGGGATGCCCTCCCACGGCCGCGCCAGTCGCCCCTCCCCCCGCCCCACCGCGACCCGCGGGCTTCCCGGGGCCCGTCCCCCGGGCGCCGCCCCTCCCCCGTCCGCCGCAGGCCCCCGGCCCCGCCGCCCCTCCCGGGCGCCGCCCGCGGAGGCCGCCTCTGCAGCTGGCCGCGCGGCCGGCCCGCGCCCGCCGCCGCGCGCTGATTGGCTGGCCCGGGCCGGCGGCGGCGCTGAGTGGCCGGGCAGATTCGCTGGGTCAGGGCTGCAGAGGCGCCTGGCGCACCGGCGGGAGCGGAGCCGCGGCTCGCGCTCGCCCGGGACGCCGGCCGGCCGCCCGCCCGCCAGCCCGAGCGAGCGGCCCGGGGCGCCGAGGGGGCCCGCGCCGCGCCGGGCGCCGCCGCCCTGGCCGCCATGTGCTCCCAGCTCTGGTTCCTGACGGACCGGCGCATCCGCGAGGACTACCCGCAGGTGCAGATCCTGCGCGCTCTCCGGCAGCGCTGCTCCGAGCAGGACGTGCGCTTCCGGGCGGTGCTCATGGACCAGATCGCCGTCACCGTCGTCGGCGGCCACCTCGGTGAGCGAGGCGGGCCCCGGGAGGGCGGGGAGGCGCGCCGGGGTCCCCGGGAGCCGGCCGGTGGGCGCGCGCACCGGGGCCTCCCCCAGTCAACTCTCCTTCGGGCCCCGCAGACCAGCCGCCCTCCCCCGCGAGCCTTACTAGGGTTGGAGAAAGCCCCTAACCTTGAGAGCTTCTTTTGACCACCACCATCTGCCCCGAGGCCAAGATTTGAGAACGGAATTTCACGTACTTAGGGGACTTTGTTTGGAGAGGAACTCGAATTCACCTGAAGCCGCCTGGAGGTCCGAGGAAAATCAAGCCGCTAACCCCAAATTTGCAAATTCCGCCAGCATCCATACCCTGCCAGTATAGCTTTAGGGAAACCCTCACTAAATTTACAAAATTGCCCTTAAGGTGAATGTTTTTAAAAAGTTTTCTAGGAGCGTGTACGCGTCAGTAATGCACTACATAGAGTATCATTCCCAGACCAGGAACCTACATAGGGGGAGAAATTTACGATTGGAGTCAAGTAGACCGTTGCTGGCTTTTCTTTAAACTCATCCTTCTTCCTTGAAGTGATGAATTCTGATTCCAGAAAAGCCAAGCTTTCAGGTGCAGACCATTCTGGCCTCAGATTTCTCCATGTTGTGTCCAAGAGACATTTTTGGGTAAGACATGGTTATCATCTGTGACCCTGACCTCAAAAGGTTAAGTATGTTTTTAGATATTCTTAATTATCTTTAATACAAAGGGTCTCTTGACAGGAATCCGTGGCTTTAGGAACCTCCCTCTGGTTTTCAGTTTGAGTCGCTCCAGCCTGCACTCTGGAAGTAATCCAGCTACTTCAGGGGGATCAGACTAGGACTGGAGTGTGGGGGGAATTGGGGCCCAGTTCAGGGTGCTTTTGGGGGCACCATTCATAATATTTCAACCATACCTGGTTAAATAAGCTCATAATTCATTATTCTTCTTTAGCAGAGGAAAGGGATTCCAAATTCTGAACAGGATACTTACAAGCATTTTGAATGTGTGTAATTTATCTGTTCTAGGTGCTTCATCCATACATTTATCTAAACCCTTCATAACTAATATCAGATTGTATAGCCTGCTGGCGAAATATACTATAAACATTAGGTGTCATACATTTAGTCTAAAACAGTTTGTCATCTATAAGAGGTACTGTCTCTCTCTTCTTGATTTGCTAAAACTCTGAACAGTTAATGTAGAACGGGATTCCTGAATAAGGGGTCTGCAAAGCTGGGTTCTTATCACAGCCTTGCTGCTAACAAGTATCTTGGCTTTGCCTTGTCCAGATCACTTTATGTCTTTGAATCTCAGGTGTTTTGTTTATAAAACTAAGCGGTTCTTGCAGCTCTAAAATTCTTAAATGGAATATCTGTTATATTTTACTGATTTAGATCTGGTATACATCTTTCTACCCCCAGGGTCAGTTTGTCTGCTCTTCATTTTATTTATTTATTTTACAGCTTCTAAAGATGCCATTTTTTGAGATACAGTCATTGAAATTCCACGTCATATTCCTGTTGTAAACCCATCACGCATTCTGTGAAAGAGCAGGGAGATGCTGTTTTGTATCTAAAACCCCATTTTAGGGGTGCCTGGCTACCTCAGTTGGTACAGTATGTGGCTCTTGATCTTGGGGTTGTAAATTTGAGCCCTACATTGGGCGTCGAGATTATTTTTAAAAATGTTTTAAAAAACATCTTAAAGTATTCGTCTTAGAAAAAGAGAACATGAAATTCTCCGTGCTGCAGAAAGCATTTAAACACTTTTTTTCAGTGTCTTAAAAGTTTATGGGAATTCATGTGTGACTATATCTCAGTCTATTTACTAACCGGGAGTTACTGCTTTTTAAACCAGAAGAAAATATGCATAGTTATTTGCCTAGTTGATGGAGAAACTGAACACAGGCATTTTTGGAAGCAGTTTTAATCTTTTGCTAATTCAGAGATAGCCATTCACAATTTATATCACATCAAACAAACCTATCAGATCACTATTTCCTCCGTCCAAAGCAGTCAAAAGATTTAATTGTCATAGGGGTGGATTAAGTAAAGCACAAGGAAGAAAGCTCTGTGTGAAGAGTGATCTCATTTGCTTGTTCGGTGCTGTAGATATGATCGGAAGAGTGTCTTAAAATAATAGGCACTCAAAATATATTTTTGAGTAGATAGAGATATGTACTCTATTTCCCAGTTTCTTCTGTAGTCGAACTATAGAAAAGCCTTGGCGATTGGCTGAGCCATATCTTCCTCTGAAATGAACTCTAGAACATCCTGGCTTTGAAATACAGAAATAGTTACTGATATTAATGCCGTTTCCCCTTTGAAAATTATTAAGTGAGAGCTAGGAAAGCCTTTGAGATCGTCCATCCGGACCCTTTCGTTTTACAAATGAAGAACCAGATGCTCAAAGATACTCAATGCCACCCAGCTAGTCAGCAGCTAAGGACAGTTAAAGACTTGGTCTCCTGATTCCCAGCTCCAGATGTGGAATCAGTCTGTGCTAGGCATCTGCAGCCTATGGTTCCTTTTCCCGTGGATTTGGACTTGAACTCAATTAAATTACATTGAGGCTAGAGCGTGCCTTTTTAAAGTGATTTTAAAGTTTAGGAGTTTAATGCACCACCTTTACAAAGTCTTCATACCATTGCTTCCTTCATTCCTTCTTGAGATTAGTGTACCAGTTGATGCAGGAGTCAATATGGGCAGGACCTCAGCCAATTACTTCAATTCTTTCCTGAGCTTCCCTCTGTGGAGGCTAGTGGGACCTTCGATCCAGAGACAGGAATTTTGGGTTCTATTCAGACAAGAGATGAAAAGTTTAGGATTTAAAGATTGAAGTTATAAACAATATAAGATAATAAATACAAGTAAGCTGAAAATGCCATGCAAATGCAAGGTTTTGTGATGAGTGTTTCTTTAATGTTTATTAGAGAGAGAGAGAGAGCGCCCGCGCGTGTGCGGGCACAAGTCGGGGAGGGACAGAGAAAGAGGGAGACACAAAATTCAAAGCAAGCTCTAGGCTCCAAGCTATCAGCTCTGAGCTTGACACAGGGCTTGAACCCACGAACTATGAGATTGTGACCAGAGCCGAAGTCGGATGCTTGACTGACTGAGCCACCCAGGCACCCCTGTGATGAGTATTTGTAACCAGTGACCTAGCTGCCCCCGCCTACATTTGGATGGGGTGAGTGGGAGGGAATGGCTACTGGGAAGAGTGGAATGACCTGCAGATGACTGAAGCAACCCTGTAGAAAACACTTTCCCTTCACCTTTCTGTGGGATGTAGCATCATAAGAACCAGGTCTATCTTCGTTCCTTCTTAGAAACCACAAGTCCTTCATTCATTCAAGAAATATTTCTTAATTATTCCTAACCACGGACAGAAGTGGTGGTGCGTATGTCACCAAAATGCACATAGTAATAGAGCAAAATATGTATAGTGTTCATTGTGTGCCAGGCAGATGTTGAGGCTCTTTCTGCAAATTAACTCTTAGAAACATCAGTAGGGTGTCTGGCACATAGCACTGGCTGGCAGTGAGGACCAGTACTCAGGAATTCCAGTCTCAGCAAATTTCCTTTCTCTCTTCCACTCTGCCCCATGCATCACCTGCACTGACTTCACCGTGCCCCATGCACTCAATTCCCTTGGCCCAAGGTGCCCATCTGGTGCAGTTCCTCTCACAAGGCAAACTTTCCTTTTTTCTTTTTTCTTCAAGTTTTTTTATTTTGAGAGAGAGAGAGAGAGAGAGAGAGAACGCATGCAAGTGAGGGAGGGGCTGGAGGAAAGGGAGAAAGAGAGAATCCCAAGCAGGCTCTGTGCTCCGCACTGAACCCAACGTAGTGCTCAATCTCACAACCATGAGATCATGAGCTGAGCCGATATCAAGAGTCGGATACTTAACAGACAGAGACACCCAGGAGCCCCTCACATTTCAAATTTATTCCTCCTTCACCCTCAGCTCACTTCACTCACCTCTGTACAGTCTTTCTTGAACTCCCTCCCCTCCGGCAATCTCTTTCCCACTTGCTGCCAAGTAACACTGTGCATCCTTCTAAAATAGCATCCATCATATTTTATTGTAATTTATCTATTTGCAAAGTCTGTCTTTGTCTCCCTAAACAACTGGGGATCCCTCAAAGGTATGTTCCAAAGCTGGCCTCCATATATAGAAGGCCCCTAGGTAATGTTTGGATGATTGAGTGAAAGGCGTGAGAGGCTAATTTGAAGTGTATGAGACTTTTACCGTAATTAGGTTCTGTTTGGGAGATCGTGATTGGACATGTAAATGTTTTTGTGGTGAGCCATTCTATGTGGACAGAGGCACCAGCGTAAATTAAGTTCTCTGATCACCCACGGGTCTTTACAATGGCAGTTTATTGTCTCAAAACACAAGTATAGTCACAAACTCAGGGATAGACATCAGGACCAAAAAAAATGCACCTGACCTGGAAATGAGGGTGTGTGGCAGTTTGTCTCCTAGGAGCAGAATGACTCAGCATTCCTTGTCTTCCTTTCAGAGCTGAAACCTTGGTGGCCGTATGGCAATTTCTAGGTCAGTTTCTTTAAATTAAGGTGTTCTGGGATATTTTTCCTTGGTTCTTTGTGGTAATCAGCTGAGTAAGATTTAAGTGTTCGGATGGGGGGGAATCCGAACTGAATTTGACGCAATGGTCGTATCGCAGCCTTCCAGAAGATGGCAGAGGCCTCACAGAGAAGGGATGGACTCCCATTGTTGCGCAAAGAGGCCCTAGCAGGCAAGGGTACATACTAACCTTGTGCATAGAGGTTGATCTTTGACCTTGCTCTCTGCCCAAAGCCTGGGCCTGACCCACTGTAATCTGAATAAGCTGCCATACAGGACTAGTGAAAAAGTCTGAGAGTGGATGGAAGCATCTACCATATACAGTCTCTAAACTGACATGAGCGCTGAATGGATACGCACGCCTTACCCCATGGGTCTACATTTATATCGGTGGGCTGATGTCGAGGACTGAGGATGGACTGGACGTGTACTTTATGATTCTAATGGTAGTTTTCAGGGACACTTCATGAAATGTGTTGGAAAGAATTCTAGAACCAGTAGATTGGGGTCCTTAGGAGATCTCAAAGCCTTACTTGCAGATTTCTGAACCACCTATTGCTGTTATCATAACACTTCCACCAAATTTGTTAGGATTGCCTGGTGGAAGGGGTGGAGCCATCATCAGAGAGGTCCACATCATCCCCATCCATCCACACCCCCATCTTGTCACTCCCCTATACTAGCGGGGAGTCCAGTGACATCCAGGTACGTCAGTGCTAGCCTCACTTCATTCTACCCTCTTCTCCAGGGGATAGGTATGCCACCTTATTATGACTTTCATATGGTTTTTTATGGGTTTATATTGTTTTCACACATAACTACAACATGATCTAAAATTTTTAATCTATTCCCATTTGATGCTTCACTCTTAAAAAGTAGCTCAAGTGATGCCTGGGTGGCTTAGTCAGTTGAGCGTCCCACTTTGGCTCAGGTCATGATCTCACAGTTCGTGGGTTCAAGCCCCACATTGGACTTTACACTGATAGTGCAAGCCTGTTTAGTATTCGCTGTCCCCCACTCACTCTGCCGCTCCCCCGCTCACATGCTCGCTCTCACTTTCTCTCTCTCAAAAATAAATAAACATTAAAAAAATAAAAGTAACTCAGGAAGACCCCTCCCCCCATGAGAAAGTGATAAATTTAAGCTACTTTGCATTGAGGAACTAATAGGAATAATGGTTATTTCTGTAACTCTTGTTATTAATGCTTTCCTATCTTTTGTGTGCCTTAATCTTCATAACAGTCCTACCCATTCAACAACTGTTGCCTGCCCAGTCTTTGCCAGGCACTGTGCTAGTACTGGAAGTGTAACGGAGAGTAAGAACAGTCTCCACCCTCATTGTTAGGATTTCATTCATTCATTTGGTCAGCAAATACCTGTTGACTACCTACTATGTGCAAGGTATCGTTCTAGGTACCAGAACACAACAGGCAGAAATCTCTGCGTCTCCAGGAAATCAGAGTCTAGATGGGAGAGATAGGATACAGATAAAATAAGTAAAATATATAGTATGTTGGTGAAAAGGGCTAGGGAGGAAGAAGCAGGGAAATGGGATGTTTCTGGAGGCAGGGGAGGAGATACAGTTTTGGATAGAGTTGGGGGGTGTTCCTCACCTAGGAGATGATGTTCAACTAAAGACCTGAAGGAGGTGAAGAAGCAAGCCATTTAGATACCTGGGATGAGAATAGTTTAGGCAAGAGGGAGTAGCAAAGCAATCAGTGTGGCCCGAGCAGAGTGAGCCAAGCAGCAAGCACTGGGAGAGGAGGTCAGAGAAGTGGAGGGTGAGGGGACTTTGTATTTTACTCTGGATGAACTGGGAATCCATTGAAGGGTTTTGGGCAGAGGGGTGACATGACCTGCCTTATGGTCACAGGGTCATTCTGGTCACAGCGTCGAGAACAGACTGATGGTACCAAGGGCAAAAGCAGGGAGATTGCTGAGGTCATTGCTACAATTCAAGTGAGAGATGACAATTGTTGGACTAGAATGATTTCAGGGGAGAAGGTACAGAGAAACTGGATTTGGGGTAGATTTTGAAGACAGAGTTGTCAGGATTTGCCTATTGGATCAGATGTTGGATGTTCAGGAAAGACTATTCAAGGACTCCAATGTGTCTGTCCTGAGCAGCTAGAAGAATAAAGTTTGCCATTTACCTACATGGAAAGGATGTAAGAGTAGGTTTGAGCAGGTGGTGAGGATCAGGACCGAGACTGAGATGCCCATTAGACATCCAAGTGAAAGTGTCAAGTAGGCAGTCTTATCATATCGGTTGGGATACAGGGGAAAGCCCTGGCCCGAAGATATCAAAAGTAGAAGCATCACCACATACCTATCAAGGGAGTGACTGCAGATAGAAAAGAGAAGAGGTCCAAGGACTGGGCTCTGGGGCACTCCAGTTAGTGGTTGGGGGAGAGGAGGAGCAATCAGGAAGGAAACCTCAGTATAAGGGATGAAGAAATCCAGGAGACAGGGGTGTCCTGGAAGTCGAGTGGGGAAAGCATTTAAAGAAGGAAGACATGATCAGACTGTCAGATTTTGCTGGTAGGTCAGGTTAGATGAGGAATGAGAATGGACCATTGGATTTAGCAACGTGGAGTTAGCATTAGTGTCCCTAATAAGAGAAGCTTCATGAAGTAATGGAAACAGTGAATGTACACACTGCCTTAGGGGTTTTGTTATAAAGGGAAGGTGAAAACTGAATTGATAACCTGCTACGAATTGAATTGTTTCTCCCCCAAATTCTCTCTCTCTCTCTCTCTCTCTCTCTCTCCCCCTCCCTCCCTCTCCCTGCCTTTTGAGGACACAACAAGAAGGTAGCTTTCTGCAAGCTAGGAACAGGCCCCTCACTGGAACCGAATCGTGCTGGCACCCTGATATCAGACTTCCAGTCCTCAGAACTGTGAGAAATACATGTCTGTTGATTAAGCTCCCCAGCCTGTGGTATTTTGTTGTAACAGCCTGAGCTGACTAAGACCTTGCTCAAAGGGGAGATGGGTTTGAGAGGCTTTCCTTAAAGAAGACAGAAATAACAGCATGTTATATGCCAGTGCGAATGATCCAGTAGAGAGAGAGAGAGAGAGAGAGAGAGAGAAATTGGTGATGCAGGAGAGAGAGGTGGATTGCTGGAGCAGTGCTTTATAGGTGGGGGGGAGGGCGGTCGGGATCTGTTACATATTTCAAGGAATTGGCCGAAGCTAGGAGCAAGGACAGTTCAGCCATTATAAGAGAGAAGGTAACCTATAGGGCCCAGGTGCCGGTAGGTGGATAGATGTGCTTGTGGAGGCTTATAGGGAAGTTACTTTCTGATTGCCTCAGTTTCTCTCATTGAAATAAGAAGGAGAAGGAGGGAGGAAGTAGCAAGAAGAGAAAGTGAAATCATTCTCTAGGGTCAGGGAGAGTGAATGGACCAGGGAAATAGGGTGCTTGCCAGGCAGCAATAAAGATGCCCTTGAGACCAGCCAGCAGGTTTATGTATTTTTTTTCTCCGTGTTCCACTGCACAGGAGGGTACACGAAGTAGGCAGAGTTGGATCAGTCTAACCAGGGACATGGTTTAGCCAAGCAAGAAACAGATGCAAGATCTGAGGATGTACCATAGATTTGAAGATGCATGCTATAGTGTTTGACTATGAAATTTAAATAGGTTAAGATGGGAAATGAGGGTCTGAAGTGAGGGACAGTGAAAAGATGGGGATCCACGCTTGGTAGTTCCTAGGGTCAAAGTGGGGTCAAAGTTTGGCTGGAGTCGGGGTACTAGAGAGAGTAAGCTGGAAAGATAGGAGACAGTGTTTGGAGACTGGAATTATGATGATTGCATCAGGTCTAGAATGTAACCCGGAGTGGTGGCTGAGTTGGGGTGGTGGACAGACAGCATCGTTGGAGGAAATGAGGTCAGGAAACAGGCATGGGCATCGGGAGAATTCTGCCCAAGGATACTGAAATCACTATTAGCTGTGACAGCGTTGAGGGGTCAGTGAGTCAGGACCTAAAGCTTCAGGGACAGAGGTGGGTGACTGGGTCCCTGGATGACCTGTGCAAGTGGAGTGCTGTGCAGTCTGATGAGAGCTGAGCTGGGAGTTTTAGGGGAGAGAGAGGAGGAAGGTCTGGAAGCCACAACAGCGAGGATCGCATCTCTCCCACTGGCAGGTTCAGGAATCCCAGGTACCAGGAAGAGAGAACAGCCACAACTGGGAAGGTTAACTGGAGAGAGTCAGGGGCGAGCTGCACTCAGTCAGGAAAAGAGGGCAAAGGGAACACTCTCTATAAAGGTTGAGGTTGGGGGAGTTGCTACCCATTGAGTCTCAGAGGACACCTCGAGGTGGGAAGGGGTGGAAGATGGGGGTAGAAAAGACAGTGTCAGAGCCAGGTGGGGTTTAGCATCCAGGGAAATGAGGTGGCCTCAGAGACTGGAGTCTTGGGTGACTGATATGAAAGGGATAAAGGGCTCGAGGAGATTTGCCTTTGTGGTTGCAAGGAAGCTCGTTATGGTGAGGTGGGGGTGGGGAGAGTTTGGGAGAGGGGAGGTTGGTTTCCAAGTTCCGGGACCCTTCCATTTTACAGACGAGGAAACTGACACCCACAGAGACTTGCGTCTTGCCAAGTTGTTAAATGACAACGAGGAATTTTTTTCAAGTTTTATATCTTTGAGAGAGCGCACGTGTGTGGTCGTACACAAGTGGGGGGAAGGGCAGAGAGAGAGAGAGAGAGAGAGAGAGAGAGAGAATCCCAGGCAGGCTCCATGCTGTCAGCACAGAGCCCAGCACAGGGCTTGATCTCATGAACGGCAAGATCATGACCTGGGGTGAAATGAAGAGTTAGACACTTAATCTACTGAGCCACCCAAGTGCCCCTAAATGACAAGGAATTAAATCACGTCTCTGACTTGAGGCCAGTGCTTTATCTCCTTCACCATATCGCCTTTCATCTCAAGTTGTCTTAATTTCTTGCAGTGCCTTTGCAAATACATTCACCCTGGGATATCCCTGAACTTCAGTGCTTGTAAGACGCCAGACCTTGACCATGGATTTCTTTCTGAGAGGTAGACATGCATTTATTAGTTTTACACATTTTTTCTGAGCCCAAAGCCACCATGAGTCAACATCTCTCTGAAACTCTCCTTGATTCTCTCTCAGAGATTATCACTCCTTTGCTCCTTTGCTCCCTCCTCCTTTGCTGTCACTGTACCCTGATACACCTGTTCGACCACTTATGTTATAGTCAGTCACCTCCTGTCCCCACCCACTGCCCAAACCAGACCAATAACTCTTCCTAACACCCAGGTACTCTGAACAGACCATCAATAGCATTACCCACAATTGTGTGTTGTCTTTCTTCTTAAATTCCAGGGATATCATCTGTTTCACCCACACCTCTCCACCCCCATGCCCAGCCCTGGGTGCCTGTTGCTTAGCTGTGAGTGGCCTCCAGTGTCCCCGTTGCCCTTCCCATTTGATGGCACTGGGGCCCCACTTCTAACCATCAGTGCCCGAATCTCTGAGGGCTCTCTCTGATCATAGGAGGCCATTGGCCCATACACACATGGCAAGCCAGAAGGGCCAGGAAATTAATACCACGCCCCTGGAGCAGCTTTCAAAGACTGAGTTGGTGCGCAAAAGTTATGGATTGCCAGCTCGGTCACCCCTCAGGTGGGATAACTGAGGCGTGTGCACTAAACCATTTCTTACTGTTATGCAGCAAGATTAAGCCCTGGTTGCCAAGGTGGTTACTCACCTGATAACACACCGTATATTTGCCACATTCTCTTCTCTCCTCTCGCAGCCGAGTTTCCTGAAATTACCATCCTAATAATAAACTTCTTGCACTTGTCTTGGGAGCACTTCTGGGGACACCGGAACTAACAGCGGACTCACCCAGGGTAGCTACTAAATAGATATTTGCTGAATGGATGTGTTGAGTGAGAGACTGAATGAATATTTACGTTGTGTCTGTATGTCCCTAAGGAGACTATAAGCCCCTCATCAGCAGAGATCACCTAGTTCAGCTTGGTATTCCTGCTTCATAGTGTGTCTGACTCACCCCGACAGTTCACTAAAGGTTGAACTGAGTTGAAAGATTGACCTGAAAATAGCAGTTGGTAGAGAACAAAAGCAGCCACATAATGACTGTGGGTTTTAATGAGGTGGAAGTAAGACTTCTTTAGGCATTATAACAAAGAACATTAAAAGGGAAGGGGGAACGACCATAGCATCTACTCCTTAAAAATAAAAATAACTTCCTTATGAGAAAATAACTTCCTTCTGGGGGCCATAGGGTAGAAAGACACAGGGAAAGCCTGGAGCATAATCGAGAGGGGCCGGGTCATGTTTCAAATGACACATCTTCCTCATAACACAGTGAGATAATGTGAAGCACTTCCACTTACTTTACTTCTGTCAATTCCATCCTGACAACTTCCAGAGCTTAACTACCAGCCGTTGTTACACGATTCTGAGCCTCGGTGGCTCAGGCAGTTAAGTATCCCAACTCTTGATTTAGGCTCAGGTTATGATCTTGCGGTTCATCAATTTGAGCCCCACGTCGGGCTTTATGCTGACAGTGTGGAGCCTGCTTGGGATCTCCTGTCTCCCTCTCTCTCTGCCCCTGCCCCACTAACTCTTTCTCAAAGATAAACAAGCATTTAAAAAATATACATAGGGGTCCTGAAAGCTGCCGTGAGGTCCTTGCTTGCCATCATCCTATAGCATCCTGTGATTGTCTTATCTCTGCTGCTTGCTTTGAAAATGGAGGCTTTTTTCTAGTGTACTACAAACCAGTTTACTTAAAAAAATTTTTTCTTAATGTTTATTTCTTTTTGAGATAGAGACAGAGTGTGAGCAGGGGAGGGGCAGAGAGAGAGGGAGATAAAAATCTGAAGCAGGTTCCAGGCTCTGAGCTGTCAGCTCAGAGATTATCTGAGCTCAAACTCAGAGCTCAAACTCACGGACCACGAGATTATGACCTGAGCTCAAGTCGGACGCTTAACTGACTGAGCCATCCAGGCACCCCTGAAACAAATTTACTTTTGAAGCTTTCTCTTGTGAAGCCAAGGATGTATGCATGTGTGCGCAGAAATGAGTGCTATATGCGCACAGGTTGGGAGGTAACCCATTAAGCATCAGTTCTTTGTCAATGTGGAGACTTTTAAATTCACATCTGGGGCACCTGCATGGCTCAGTCGATTAAGCGTCTGACTTTGACTCAGGTCTTGAGCTCACGGTTCTTGAGTTTGAGCCCCACATCGGGTTCTGTGCTAACAGCTCAGGGCCTGGAGCTTGCTTCGGATTCTGTGACTCCCTCTCTCTCTGCCCCTCCCCTACTTGTGCTCTGTCTCTCTCTCAAAAATAAATAAACATTAAAAAATTTAAAAATGTTTTTAATTAAAAAAATAAAGTCAGATCTAATGCAGGGATCCATATGACATGAAATCTTTTATGTATTTATTTATTTTTAATGTTTTTAAAGTAATGTCTACACCCAGTACGGGTCTTAAACTCACAACCCAGAAATCAAGAGCTGCACGCTCTGCTAACTAAGGCAGCCAGGCGCCCCAAGGAATTTTTCCTTTAAATGAGATAATATATATGAACGTTCTTAGCAAAGTACCTAAAATACAACAAATGCTCAATAAAAATGCTAGCCAGATTCAGATCTGAGTGGCCTCACTCTGACTATCTGTGCTTCTGTTTCCTTCTATTGATGTGAATGATTGAGAATGGTTTTTAATTTTTAGAGCTCTACTTTCCAAGAATGATTTGCTTCTTTCTAAAGCTATTTATCTGTATTATAAAGTACATGTCTTTGCTGTTGTAGATACAAATGCAAAAGTCTAGTTTTGTAGAATTAACTTAATCGAACCTGATCTGTGAGTTAAAAAAAAGCAAGCTGGGTTCTTTGGAAAAAGTTATCCCGTTTTTCTATTTTGTTTTTAATGTGGTAAAATATTTCTGAATGTAAATAACAGAGTTCAAAAGGAAATCAGAATATAATAATCCATGAAAGTAGATTATTCTTTGTAGAAGTAATATGAAGAAAACATTGTTATGGCTTTAAACGATTGATTTAGACTAGATTGGCTGTTGGTCACAGTACTAACAAGTGTGGGGTCTGATCTTTTTCACTATCTTATTGACCTGTTTGGGGACAGAATGATTTAGTTCTTTAAAAAAAAAAAGGTGGTTTGAGGTTAAACAGTAAATTTCAAGCCCAATGTAGGAGTCTGGGAGACCCTGACTATTCCAGAAACAACTCTGCTTCCTTCCTCCTGCCCTGTTCCCCTAAGTCAAGGCGATGCCCAAAAGCACTAGGGCATCTAGTCACACGAAACCCCTTGTTATTTATTATTTGAGGGCAGGAGCCTCTCATTGCTGAGCACTTTCCCTCCATCTACCGGCAGCCAAGCAGAGCCCTGCCCTCCCTGATGTCCTGCATCTGCTCTTCATTCCCTTGGCTTGAGGCCTTTGGATTGCAGTGGGAACGGTAAGGACTCTGGGAAAGGTGGTGCATTTAGGCTGCATCCTGTATTAAGTTTATCAGATCCTTTCCTGAGAGCAGATATTTGAACGGGGAGAGGGGAAGCCATTCCTGAGTGGTCCAAGGTCTCAGAATTCAGCAGCAGGTTTGCCAAGAGCCAGCCTTAAACTCAAGTCGTTCTTGGCCTTGGCCGTGTGGAACTGCCGTTTGCAGTGAAGCCACGGGCGAGTGCAGCCTCTTGTGTACTACTTCTAGAAACGGTGATTTCTTTAGGTTTAGACAGCAAAGGGAACAGGAATGACCGGGGCAGGTGAAGATGCCCACAGCAAGAATTGCTAGAGCTGTGGACGTGGGCGGAGGAGGAGCTGAGCGTGCAGATGTAATTCCATAACCTGTCCCATCCCTCTCGGCACAGAGCTGGAAGCCGGCATGGCCAGTGTCTAACTGCTTGGTGGCGTCTTTTCGGCTATGCTTAACCCCATTCCATTCTTCATTTATTGAAGGCTTCAGTTGGAATGAGCCGGGCCCAAAGATTTACCTTTGGGGAAGCGAGATGGAGTTCTGGTAAGATTTCCTAGGTGTACATGACTCTGCTTGAGGCCGCGCTGTCTCCGTCCACGTGTGGTTGGTATTTCCAGAAATGATTGAATTCTTTTCTTCCCATCTAGAAGCTTAACTGTTCATGTGTCGCTTCGTGTTGGGATTTAAACGCCAGACGGTTCTGCTGCTTCTCATTTCTCTAGGTCACTTTTCTGTTGCAAAGCCGTTTTCCTCGCCAGAGGGCACGAAGCTGCGTTAAATTGTCCTCGCTGGCTTCGTCGAATGTGCAGTGATGATGCCAGCGCCTCATGTGTGTGTGGTGCCGTATGGTGCAATGTCGTCTTGGGCTGTTGCTTTTGCCCTGCGTGTTTACTCACCATTTTCACCAACGTGAATACTTTTCTTTCTTCTGTCAGCTTTGAGGATGCTATAGAGGGTTTGCTCTTTTTTCTTCTTCTTTTATATTATTTTCCCCAGTGGCTGTAAGTGGCAAAAGGAAAAAGCCAGTATAAATGATACTGTTTTCTGACGGCAAAGGGAAGATAACCTGAATGCTCTTTATAAGTCACTCCTGAGAATTCTGTTCTAGTTCCTCGGGTTCACGCTATCTGCAGAAGTACTAAAAACAATTCATCTTCGTGATAACACCGACCCCCTTTTGTGGCATTGGTGAAACATCTTCTAGAAGGCGGGGGAAACTGTGCAGGTTAGATCCGTGTAGTGGTTTTGTGGTTTTGGTTTCCTTGCTTGTTTACTTTTGTTTTGCTCTGAGCTTTTGTATTGAGATTCTTCATTACCCCAGTGGAGAAATAGTGATTTCATGAGCATCTTTTGTGTTCTTTGAATTCTGTGGTTGTATAGCATATCACTTATGAAATAGAAGGTGCTTAAGTTAAAGCCTATAAGACAGTTTTGACACTGTTTAAAAGATGTTCTTTAGAGCCTTTTAGAGACTCCTTTAAGGTTCACAAAGGCCGACCAAGTAATTCCCTGAACTCACTCCTCATTGCCCTCCCCATCGCATTTCCTGTCTCTGTGGTTCCAACTCTATTTCCCTGGGGCCTCTGAAAAGTTCAGCAACCATCAAGTGCCTGTCATGCACCAGGCACTGTCCTAAGGGCTGGGGATACAGGGGTGGACAGACAGAATAAGCTCATGGATAGCGCTGTCTCTTGGGGTCAGAGAAGACAAACCAAATAAGTCTTCTGCATGGAATCCTACAGATACCTGAGGACTGAACTCCTGGTCCTCCTGAGTCTTCCCCCCAAGTGGATACTGCCACTTTGCCTGTGCCTTTACGCTGTATGGACCAGCTCTCTTCAGATGCGTTCTGGTTTTGTTTAATATTGAGTTGATTTTTAGCAGATTCATTTTTTTTTTTAAAGATTTTTCTTGACCTAAGGGGAATATGCACTTGGAGACCCCTTGGAAAATACAGATAAGCTGAAAATAGGAAATTACATATAGTCCCATTTACCCATCGTTAAAATGTTGGTGTATTTCCTTCTAGTCTTTTTTCTAACTTATATTTATAATTTTGTGTCCTGTTTTTTTCCTCTTAACATTGGCATTTTTGCATCCAATGTTTTATATTCATAAAAATAATTTGCATGGTTATATAATATTCCAGACAGACTTTTATCTTTTTTTATTTTTTAAGTAAGCTCTATGCCCAGCGTGGGGCTGGAACTCACAACCCCGAGATCAAGAGTCCCCTGTTCCCCCGATTGAGCCAGCCAGGCGCCCCTCCAGACAGACTTTTAAAGGCTAAGTCATAAAAGACTAGTAAGGATTCCTTAAGGGAGCTGCATTGCTTCCTTGTCATTTTGTCTCCAGCCTTGTAAGCCACTCCCCTCTGAGTAATACTAGTGCTCCAGGGAAGGGAGATGCTGGATTGTGTTCATCTCCTGTGGCTTCTTCTAACTCGGAGTATTCTTGATATGCTGCTTTTCTTTTTCTTTTTCTTTTTTTTTTTTTTCCTGTTCATTCTTTTGTGTTTCCTCATGGTCGTGCTCTGCCCATTTGCGTGGAGTGCCGGGTTGACTGTAGCTTTCTCGTTACTACAGGATATCCCAGTTCCATGTTCAAGGCTATCTCCCTGCTGGGTTGAGCCTTGAGGAGTCGGTCAGAACCAGTTCTTCTGGTGGGAAGGGACCACAGCAAGCACAGAACTCACTCTGGCCCTTCGATTGCAGGTCTTCAGTTGAACCAGAAGGCCCTTACCACTTTCCCAGACGTGGTGCTTGTGCGGGTGCCCACGCCCTCAGTGCAGTCGGACAGTGACATCACCGTCCTGCGCCACCTGGAGAAGCTGGGCTGCCGCCTGGTCAACCGCCCCCAGAGCATTTTAAACTGTGTCAACAAGTTCTGGACTTTCCAGGAGCTGGCCGGACATGGGGTTCCCATGCCAGACACCTTCTCCTACGGTGAGTGTCCTTGGGATTGGAGCTTAGCTTTCCACACCACCTGCATCTCTAGGTTTTTTCTTCCCAGAAGCACTCTAGTATCTTGGTTTTCAGTGTGACTCTGTTCCACTTAGGTGGTTCAGCATCTTAAGTCTTTCACATGGTCGCTCCCTCTGTCTGAAATGCCTTTGCTTCTTTCTGTCTGTGATTCACTCACTCTACATGTATCTTGTATGCACTGTGTGCCAACCACCATACTAGGTACTGGGCTATAGCTGTCAGTGAGACAGGGTCCTGCCCAGAAGGCGTTCCCAGTTCACCAGAGGTGGGGGACGGCAAGTCAAACGGCAGCGTCAGGGCAGTGTAACAAGTGTCACGGTAAGAGCCAGTGCGAGGCAGTACGGGATACGTAGGAGGGCGCCGCAGGCAGTTTAGGAGCTGTTGAGGAAAGCTTCCTGAAAGAGAATATCTAAACTAAGCTGAAGCAGCAGGGACAGGGGAGTTCCCTACACAGAGAACAGGATATAGATGGACCTAGAGGCAAGCGAGAACGTGACGGATGCGTGGTACTTTGAGTAGTTTATAGAACATAAGGGTGATGGAGTTGAGATTTAAACTAGAACGAGTAGGGGGCGCCTGGGTGGCTCAGTCAGTTAAGTGTCCGACTTTGGTTCAGGTCATGAGCTTACGGTCTGTGAGTTCAAGCCCCTCATTGGGCTCTGTGCTGACAGCTCAGAGCCTGGAATCTGCTTCAGATTCTGTGTCTCCCTCTTTCTCTGCGCCTCCCCTGCTCACACTTTTTTTTCTCTCTCTCAAAAATAAATAAACATTAAAAAAAATTTATAGGACAAGTAGCCATATACAGGATGGGAAGTAGATTAGGGTGAATTCCAAGACTAATACGAAGTTACTAGAAGGCATTAAGCAGGGAGTTGGCCCAATCAGACTTTAGTACTTCATACTTTAGTACTTTATACTTTGGCTACAGTATGAAGAAAGAATCAGACAGGGGCAGAGTAGAGACCACGTATGTGGCAGTAGTCTTTTTAACTATCAAAATGAGGGGCACCTGGGTGGCTCAGTCAGGTAAGTGTCTGACTTGATCTCAGCTCACATCTTGATCTCAGTCAGGGTTGTGAGTTCAAGCTCCGCATTGGGCTCCACACTGAGTGTGAAGCCTACTTAAAAATCAGTCTATCCATCCATCCATCCATCCATCCATCCATCCAAGTGAGCAGTGATGGTCTAAACTAAGGTGGCCATAGTAAGAATGAAGATAAGTGAACAGATTCAGAAATTATGAAAGAGATCAAAATAACAGGACATGATGACTGGTTCGATATGAAGAATATACAGAGGAATCAAGAGTGATTCTGGTTTCTGGTTTGGGCAACCAGATGTGAAAGCCAACATTCATGCAACTAGAAACACGGAAGAAGAGAAACAGATTGATGGGGGGCGGGGGAGGGGTTATCGGACAGAGATGAATTCAATTTGGGACGCATTCTTTCTGAGGCATCTGTAGAATGAGCAAGTAAGAATATTCAGTAGGCAGGAGATAAAGGGATCTGGAGCTCCTGAGAGAGGGGTAGGCTAGGGAAGTGGATTTGGAAACCTTCATTACATTAAGTGACGTCACAAGAACGGATGAAATTGCTCAGGGAGAATGTATAGAATGAAGAGAGGGCTGGACCGTACACCTAAAATGGTTAACATTTTATGTATATTTTACCACAATAAAAAATAAAATTTAGTAAGAGAGGGTTCAAGAGGAAACTCTTTAGAGAATGGGCAAAGGAAGAGGAACACATAGAGGATTTGGAGAGGTGAGGAGGGAAGGGAGAGGTGCCCGATGCCAGTGGAAAGAACATTCCAGAAAGGATGGCATAATCAAAAGTGTTGTTTGGTTCTGAAAGGACAGGTAACATAAGCACTGAGACATGTGTGTTGGATTTAGCCACAGGGACTTGAATGAATACAGGTCCAGTTTAGTGATGGAGAGAAAAGGCCATCAAGGGTCAAGGATGAGGGAACTAATGAGAAGTGAGGTGATGGAAACCCGTCTGGGTAGCTGATTGTAGTTAAGGGATGATACAGGGGCAAGGATGGGGATTTTGTTTGTTGGAGATGGGAGACAACTGGGCATGTTTAAAATGGCGACGGAACTAGGAACCGGGAGGCTGAAGACCCATTGAAGAGAGCACACTTAATGGTGCAAGAGCTCCGAGGAGGTGACAGGGAGAGGGGTCTAAGCACAGGTGCAGGGATGGCCTTGGATAACAAGGACCCGTCTTTCACTGTTTTATATGGGAAGGAAAAAGGATAGCTAGACAGGAGTTTAATATATCAGCAATGTCAGGAAGTTGGGATTTCCCTATTTTTTTTCTTAAGGAGATAGAAGTTTATTGAATACCCTGCAAGGGAGTGGCGGGCAGGAGAGAGACCGCGGGAGTTCCCTTCTAACGAAGCGTCCTCTTCGTGACGGTGTTCCTGATTACCTACACGGCCTCATCATGGTTTTGTTTTTAATCATTAACACTTTTGTAAATAAGGCAGGCCTTAGTAGTATCCCGGGGTATTTTGCTTTGCAGAAATTGATGAACTATAATACCACTTGTGGCAGGCAGACTAAATGCCCCCCAAAGAGGTGAATGTATAGAAAATCAATGATGTTTAGAAAGATTTTAACATATGTGATTATTCATATTTTTAAAATTAAGAATTAGAGTATAGTGGAGGTAATTCAGGCTTTTGAGTCATGTCTTAACCACCAAGACAAATCCCCAGGCTTAGTTTCTTTGGGTATTGGTTTCCTACTGTTGTACAACAAAGTACTAAAAACTTAGCAGCTTAAAATAAGACCCGTTTAGGGGCACCTGGTCGGTTGAGCACCCAACTCTTGATTTTGGCTCAGGTCATGATCTCAGAGTTGAGATTGGGCCTCACGTTGGGCTCTGCACTGGGCTTGGAACCTGCTTGAGATTCTCTCTCTCCCTTTGCCCCCTCCCCTTGCTCATGCAGACTCTCTCTAAAGAGAAAAAAGAGAGAGAGAGAGGTCCATTTATTATCTCAGTTTCAGAAGTCAAGCCACAGCATAGCTGGTTTCTTTGCTCAGGTCTCACCAGGCTGGAATCAAGGGACAGTTGGGCTATGGTCTCACCTGAGGTCTGGGTCTTCCAGGCTCATGGTTCCTTGCAGTTATAGGACAGAGGTGCCTACTTTCCTGCTGATTATCAGCTGAGGGCTATTCTCAGCTTTTAGAAGTTGACTGCTGGCCCTGTCACATGGCCTTCTCCACAATATGACAGTTTGTTCCTTCAAGGCTAACAAGAGAGTTTCTCTGACTCTTCACCTTCCTTTAAAGGACTCACCTGATTAGGTCAGGCCTACCACGTATCTCCTCCTTTTTATCAACTCAAAATAGACTGATTATTAACCTAATCACAGGAATGATATCCCATCATATTCACTGGTCCCTCCCACACCCAAGAAGAGGGGATTAAACAGGGCGTATAAACCAGCCAATGGGAATTTTAGGGCCATCTTAGAGTTCTGCCTATCACAGTCATTTTTTTTTTATGTTTATTTATTTTTGAGAGAGAGAGAGAGACAGAGCATGAGCAGGGGAGGGGCAGAAAGAGAGGGGGACACAGAATCTGAAGCAGGCTCCAGGCTCTGAGCTGTCAGCACAGAGCCTGATGCAGGGCTTGAACCCACGAACGTGAGATCATGACCTGAGCCAAAGTCGGCTGCTTAACTGGCTGAGCCACCCATACGCCCCCTGCCACAGCCATTTTAAAGGGAGGGACACCTGTCCTGCCTATGGGATTGTTATGAGGATCACATGAACTAAAGCAGGTGCAGCCGTGCCACACTGAAATACTTGATACATGCCAGTTTCCTTTTGTCTCTACCCCCACATATATTATAGGTGCACCGTGCATGTCTGTCCAATGGAATGGGTTTTCATTGCTTTAATCAGGAACATGAGGCCTTGAAAGACATCCCACAGAGGGGGCAGTGCTGGGCTGACCACTCCTGACCATCGGGCCTTACCTTCACTGACATTTACCTTTTCTTGGCAGGTGGGCATGAAGACTTTTCAAAAATGATTGATGAAGCTGAGCCCCTGGGCTACCCAGTTGTGGTGAAGAGCACACGAGGACACCGGGGTCAGTGCTGCCCCGTCCTGGGCTTCCGTTAGGGCCGCACCTCTGCAGGGACAAGACCCTCACCAGGCGTGGCGGAAGCACTGCTTTGGAGAAGTAGAACGTCCCCTTAAGGGATCACGGTGTAGTCCTTACTCTAACCTTCCTCTCTGTCCCCACCGTCCTTGCTTGGTTAGACCCTTCTCATCCATTCCCTGGACTTGGCAGCAGACTCCTGACTTGACTCTGACTGGGCTCTCTAACTTCAGCGCCCGTGCACTGTCTCTTCCTTGGAAGTGATTTCTCTGAGACTTGTCTGTTCTTGTCACTCCCTTGCTAAACAGCCCTCCCCAGAGACCTGTGGCCTATCAGACAAAGCCCAGATGCCCCCCTGTAGCTCTGAAGGCCCTGAAGCTTCAGCCTTCCTTTGTAGCCTTCTCTGGCCGCGTGAGCCCTCCCCAGTCCGCTGCAGACTACTCCTCATTCACCAGCTAGACCATGCACTTTCTTCTCCTGAAACCTCTGCCCTCTTTCCTTCGCTGGAAATGCCATCTTCCTCTGGCACCTAGGGATGCCACCCATAAAGACCAGCCCTGGCTATTGTCTCTTCCCCCTCCACATCCCTGGGCTCCCCCGCACCGCCAGGTGGAATTAATTGCTCTTCTTTTGCGTTTCCGTAGCATGTTGCCCACGCCCCTAGCACAGTACTGCGCTTTACGACAGTTACAGGTGTATGTGCCTTTCCCCCGTCGTTGGCTGCAGCAGGAAGTTCTCCCGCAGCGGGTGGACAGGTACCCCCTGGTGCAGTACAGGGGGCATACCTAAATGCTCAGGGTACCTGCAGCAAGGGGAGACACTATGAACAGAGATGTCCTGACCAGTTCCTGTGATGTAGGGACCGGGTGGTGAAATGAACTGACACAGTCACTGCTCTCAAGGAGCTCCAGTGCGTAGAGAGTAGAGATCTCTACCCTTACAGGGTGATGGCGCTGTGGCAGGCTCATCCAGCGCCTGCTTGCGCCCAACAGAGGGGGCCCAGCTGTGCCATGAGGCAGGGTGGGCTTCGCTGGCGGGTAAGGAGACTTAGGCTGCAGTGTGCAATTCAAATTGGAGGAAAGAAGAGAAAAAACAGAAGCAGGTGTGAGCAAAGCAACTCTGTCGAGGAGAAAGAGGAATGAGTCTGGGGGACAAGGTGGGACCCTCAGTGCTATTCAGATGCGATACAGTGCTGAAGTTCAGCGTCCCGTTTCTTTTATTGTTCTAACATATACAGAATTTAAAGTTCAACTAATATTTATTGAGTGGCTGCAGACTGCCAGGCACTGTTCTAGGCTCTGGGAATACAGAAGAGAACAAAACAAAAACTCTTGTTCTCAGGGAGCTCACATGGTAGAAAGGTCAGATAGACAATAAACAGAAATTAAATAAAATACACCGTACTGTGAAACATTTCAAAAATTGAGATGTAATTCACATAACAAGCAGTTCACCATTTTTTAAGCGTACAGTTTAGTGGAATTTAGTATATTCACTCTTATGTACAACATAGCCACTATCTAATTTCAGAACATTTCCATCCCAGAAAGAAACCCTATACCTATTAGGGGTCAATTGCAATTGCCCTTCCCCTCGCCCCTGGCAACCACTAATCTACTTGCTGTTTCTATGGATTCGCCTATTTTGAACGTGTCATATCAATGGGATCATACCCTCTGTGGTCTTTTGTGTCTGGTTTCTTTGATTTAGCATGATGTTTTCATGGGTCACCCATGTTACTGCGTGGAATAGTACTTTATCCCTTTTTGTCCCTCAATAATACTCTGTTGTATGGATAGACCACATTTTGTTTATCTGTTCACCAGTTGATGGACATTTGAGTTGTTTCCACTTTGTGGCTATTGTATATAATGCTGCTTTGGACGTGTGTGTATAAGTTTCTACGTGAACATATGTTTTCATTTCTCTTGGGTATCTGCCTAAGCACGGAATTGCTGGGCCAATATGGTAACTCCATGTTTAACCTTAAAGGAACTGCCAAAGTGTTTTCCACATCGGTTATGTCATTTTGCATTCCTACCAGCAGTGTATGAGGGTTCTAACTTCTCCACATCATCCTCAACCCTTTTTTTATTCATTCATTCATTCATTCATTCATGATTGATTGATTGATTTCTTTTGGAGTACTAAGTAAAACTTTTTAATTGTATATATTAACTTGAAAGCTTGCAGCCTGAAAAGTGGCCAGGCTCACCTCTTAGAATATACATGTATGAATGTCCTTTTGCCTTGACAAATAAAGCAAATATCCCCCATACTTCCACCATAAAAGCAAGCCACAAGTCAACATACATGTTTTCCAACCATTAGTGATGTAGGGGCCCACTTCATTTATTTTTAAATGTTTTTTTAAGGTATGATTGATATACAGCATAATATCAGTTTCAGGTGTACAACGTAATGATTCGGTATTTGTATATATTGCAAAATGATCGTGGTAAGCCTATCACCATACAGAGCTACAGAACTTTTTTCTTATGATGAGAACTTTTAAGATTTACCCTCTTAGCAATTAGCAAATATGTGATTTGTTTTTATTCTTGTGGTATCTTATCACGACTTTGCTTTTGATTTCCCTAATGACTAATGATGTTGAACATCTTTTCATTTGCAGCTCTTCTTTGGACAACTGTCTGTTCAAATCCTTTGCCCATTTTTCACTTGGACTGTTGGTCTTTTTGTTGCTGTGTTAAGAGTTCGTGACATACGAACATAATTGGAACAGGTTTTTTCCCCACCCTGTAGCTTCTCATTTTCACTTTCTTGATAGTGTCCTTGAATGCACAGAAGGTTTTGATTTTGCTGGAGTTCAATGCATCTATTTTTTTTTCCTTGGGTGACTTGTGCTTTTAGTTGTCATTTTCTGGTTAATTCAATGTCACATAGATTGACCCCTGTGTTTCCTTCTAAGAGTTTTATAGTTTTCACTCTTATATTTGGGTCTTTGATCCATTTTGAGCTAATGTATATGGTGTGACGAAGGAGTCCACCTTCCTTCTTTTGCATGTGGATATCCAATTTCCCCAGTATTACTTTTTGAAGACTATTCTTTCCCCCATTGGATGCTTTTGCAACTCATGTCAAAAATCATCTGACCATCTGTGAGGGTTTATTATTGGCTCTCAGTTCTCCTCCATTGGTCCCTATATCTTTTTATGTGAGACCACACTGTAACTTTGTAGTATGTTTTGAAATTGAGATGTGTGGGTCCTCCAATTTTGTCCTTTTTTTTCCCAAGATTGTGTTGGATATTTGGGATCCCTTGCATTTCCATATGAATTTTAGGATCAGCTTGTCAACTTCTGCAAAAAACGAAGTTGGACTTTTGGTGAGGACTGCACTGAATCTGTAGATCAGTTTGAGGAGTGTTACCATCGTAACAGCATTAAGTCCTCTGGTCCCTGAACATGGGATGTCTCTCCATTGATTCAGATCTTTAATTTCCCTCAAAAATGTTGTATAGTTTTCAGTGACAAGTCTTGTACTTCTTTGGTTGAGTTCATTCCTAAATTTTTTGTTCCTTTTGATGCTATGGTCACTGGAATTATGTTCTTAATTTAACCTTCAGGTTGTTAGTTGCTAGTGTAATACATAGTATCTTAGGGAAAATGGATTGAGAGTAAACAAATCATAGCAGCTATTAGACTTTAGTATATGGAAATAAATCTGAAGAAGACAGTGGAATGGTACAGGCTGTGCCCTTGAGAAAGTTACAATCTTGTAGACCTTTATTTCCCTCTACTGTAAAACAAAAATAATTCTCCTGTTGTAATGGCTTCCTAGGGCTAGTATGAAGTGTAAATGAAATCATAAAAAAAAAAAGGGGGGGGTTGGCACATGATAGATGATTAATCTTAATCCTCTTTCCCACCCCCTCCCCCGGTTTCCTCTGTGCCTAAAAACTGTAACTGCAGGCTAAGCCCCGAACTGGAACCTGGCAGGAACCAAGAAACCAAGTCCCTATATCTAGCCCCCATTTCTGCTGAAAATCCTACCCCCAGTGCCTCTACTCAAGTCCCAGCCATCTATTGTCAGATGCCAGATCTCCTGGTGCCAAGTGTCCAGTGATGGTAACATGTGTTGGAGGTTACTTCTCAGTCTCCTGTGCCACTGGGAGCTGATACCCGTTACTCTTTTTATTAAGATTTAAGAAGGTTCCGACTCCTTTTAAGGTGGTGACACACAGGAAAACCACGTCTTTTTTTCCATGTTTGCTAACAAGAAGGCTCAGACTAGGTATGCTCATGTCAGATTTGCAGACATCAGAGGCTCTTGCTCAGATCTGTTAGCTAATATGCAGAAGGAAAGCAGGTGCTTAATAATTATAAAAGCAGTGGCGATCCAAGCAGAAAATAATTAATTGGGAGTCAAGAAGGAATGCTTTCCCTAGACAGTAGTAGAAGTATAGGTCATTCCTTTTAGAACTGAACAGTTACAGCCAAATAAGAAGCTCCCTGTGTTTAAAGGGAGGAGGGAGTATGTCAGTGGCTCCTTCTTTGATCTCCCACAACATTTTGCATAGACCTCTATTAATGCTGTATCATGCTGTGTTGTAGTTACCTTTGGTGGGTCTCTCTCCACCAAGACTTGGAATTCCTCTGAAGTGTGTTCAGTTAATTACGTTCCATAAGCAGTGATTGGCACCTGCTTTGTGCCTCGAGCCCAGTGTGAGGTTTGGGAGATTAAATAAATGGGGTTAGAGATGGACTCTGCCTAATCAGCATCCTGGGGTGATAGGAGATAGTTAACTGCTTTTGGAACTGAATTGACTAGATCCTTAAGATTGTATTTTGGCCTCTTCTCTGTGTTTCTGGAATACATTATTATTTCATCTTGAAAAAAGAGTTGTGGTCGAGAGAGAGGGATCTGAGTAAAACCAAGAGAAAATAAGGTTCAGCTGCCATTTGATAAGAAGCGAGAGTCTGGTCAGAGAAACAGAGGGGCCAAGGTAAGGCAAGTTCGGGAAGAATTGACAACTGTACAGGGCAGGGAGATAGAGGGCAAGGACGGGACTCAGAGGCTTCTGTAACTACTCTGGCTCTGTGTCTTTCTTCTTAAAGGAAAAGCTGTTTTTCTTGCAAGAGATAAACATCACCTCTCAGATATCTGCCATCTGATCCGCCATGATGTGCCCTACCTGTTCCAGAAGTATGTGAAGGAGTCACACGGCAAAGACATCCGGGTGGTAGTAGTCGGGGGCCGGGTGATAGGCTCAATGCTCCGCTGCTCCACAGACGGACGAATGCAAAGCAACTGCTCTCTCGGTAAGATATAAAAGCTCACAGTCAGTGTGTCAGTTGCGGGAGGCCTCTGGGATTTTTATTAGGATGTTTGCACCCATTCAGTAAATGTAGATGGATCCCTCCTATCTTGTCAGATGCTCTGCTAGGCGCCAGGATCACAGAGAACAATTAGAAACAAGCCCTTTCCTGCCACACTGAGAAGGCCGGGAGAGGGACGGACAGGTGTAAGTGCTGTGATAGAGGTCAGGCCAGGGGTATCAGGACACCGAGGTTGAACCCTAGCTGGGAGGTGTGGGGACTCGGGCTTAGAGTAGGGGGGTTGACAGGAGGGTCCGTGTTTGAGAAAAATTAACACATAGGTAGAGGAGGGATCGAAGGCCTAAGACAGGAGGCAGGAAAATGAGTTCAGAAGATTATACCGTAGCTCAGGCAAGAAAGAATGAGGGTCTACACTAACACATGGCAGGACGAGAGTGTACTCTGCTTTTACATTGTAAGTAGAAAATTGTGTTCTTTTTATATGTATGACATTATTAGAAAGCTGCCGTTTATGTCTGGGTCAAATGCATAACCCCATCCTATGAACCTATTGTTTTTTGTGGGTTTTTTTCTTAATGTTTTTATTTATTTTTGAAAGAGAGAGAGAGAGAGAGGGAGGGAGAGAGAGAATCCCAAGCAGGCTCTGTGCTGTGAGCACGGAGCCCGACACAGAGCTCGATCTTAAAACCAACCGACCGTGACGTCACGACCTGAACTGAAACCAAGAGTCAGATGCTTAACTGACTGAGCCACCCAGGCGGCCCTAACCAACAATATCGTTTTGCACAGTTGTGGTTATACTGCACAGTCTTTCATCCTTTCAAGTGTTTTTCCATAGGATCACAAGCTCTCTACAAGCATTATTATTAATGACTGTAACATACGCTGCTTGCCTCTATTCTGAGATATTTGTAGCTTTTCATTTATTTATCAACAAATATTTAGTGAGTGCTCTGTACAAGTATTTTGATTTTGCAATATTTTAAATAACTCTACCATCAATTTGGTGCATAAAGTTTTTTTCTATTTCGTAAGATTATTTCCTTAGCGGTAGGATGAGTGGATCTGAGGAAATAAACATTTTTAAAACTCTTAGATAAGACATGACCCTATTGTTTTCCCAAAGGGTGTCCTGATTTCCAAATAGACCTTCTGTGAGTAATGAAAATGCCTGTCTCACTGCCCCTCCTCAACATTCCCCTCTCTCCTTTGAAAGGTCATTGTGTCCTTAGTGTCTGACATCACCATTATGTCACTGTGCTTTCCTCACAGGCGGTGTGGGCGTCATGTGCCCGCTGACAGAACAAGGCAAGCAGCTGGCTATTCAGGTGTCCAACATCCTGGGCATGGACTTCTGTGGCATTGATCTCCTCATCATGGACGATGGCTCCTTTGTGGTGTGTGAGGCAAACGCCAACGTCGGCTTCTTAGCCTTCGACCAGGCATGCAATTTAGATGTGGGTGGCATCATCGCGGACTACACCATGTCCTTGCTGCCCAATAGGCAGACTGGCAAGATGGCCGTCCTCCCGGGACTGTCCAGTCCCAGGGAGAAGAAAGAGCCAGATGGCTGCACTTCAGCTCAGGGAGTTGCCGAGAGCGTCTACGCCATCAACAATGGGTCTACCTCTAGTGAGAGTGAGCCTGAACTGGGAGAGATCCGGGATTCCTCAGTGAGCACAACGGGGGCCCCACCCCCCATGCTGCCGGAACCCAGCTACAACATTAACACCAGGATTGCTTCCGAATTAAAACTTAAGTGAATTCCTGCTTTTTGGCAGCATTTAAACCAAATCCTACTGCTTCCTTATAGTTTTGAGTGAATAAAATCTGGACTAATGTGATTTCATTTGCACAGAAACTAGAAATCCCATCTGGGCACTCAGCATTCTTTCTAACGATGATTTAAGCAAATGGCTTAGCTTTGTGGTTTTTACAAAGACTAATCTAAAAACCTTCACCACGAGCAACATCCCGACTGATCAACTTGAGACCGATGTCTGCTGCGAGCACTTGGATTTATGGCTGACTTTTAAGGCACTGACTCTGTGCCGCTGCTTCTGGCTGTGATCAGCAGAGCCCATTAACTCAGAACGGCTCCTGGAAATACTGTACTCAGAAGCCCCCACCAGACAGAGGCGGGTGCAGAGGAGACCAAATGTGACTGCAGTTATGTGCTCTTCGTTAAGTGTGTGTGTGTGATGCGTGGAGAATACACAGTTCAAACACTATGAGAGGATCAGTCTCTGCTCCCCGTCAATCACCATCTTGGCCATATTTCTCTGACACTCAGGATATGGTGTTTTAGGGAGCTTCCTCATGAGCAGTGAAGCACTTTGTAGAAAGTTCGAGATTGAACGTTCTTTGACTTCACTGGTTGGCAGATACCCTTCTGTGTTCCTGGGGCTTTCTACAAATTGCTTTGGCGCTCTGAATTTATAGACCCTGCTTCAACTAATGCCAGCCCCAGCAGCCTCTTGCACCTTTGCTGCCTTTGGCCTCAGCTGGAAATGCACTTCAATGAGCTAGTGGCCACACACTTTATTTCTTATGCGTGCACTAGAATTGAACACCATGAACTTTCTTGTCAATGGACTCTGTTCGTTTGTCATCCAGAAGCCGGTGGGTTTTTTATCATAGAAGCTATTGGAAGATAATCATTCTCCCTCTTCTCTCCTAAAACTTTGTGTACTGCTTAGCCATAGGAGGTTTTCCTGTATGCATTGGTGTTAGGAGCCTGTTGGGTAGATAGAGCCATTGGAAACACACTCTCGTACCCTTGACCTTCTAGTCCTTACCCACTTTTCCACACTGGGGAGACTCAGGTATTAGGAATTACCCATTGCACATTTTGGGGGAGGACGGCGTTGGATACTGTAGACATGACACCAAGTGCTTTTCATTTTAACACTCTAAGCAGTAGATGATGATCTTCCCCTTGGGAGAAATCATGGAGATAGAGTTTTCCATTTCTGCTTATATGAAGTATGATGAGATGAGAATGAGCAAGGCTCCCTTTTAACCAAATACACTGAAGCACGAGCACTCAAGAGTTACTATAACCTATTATTTCCTTGAGAGATCATACTCTTGAGCTGTGATGTTGCATGTGCCAAGAACACATAGAATTCCTCTTTGGAATAATCTCTGAAGCCATGCAAGGTAAGAGGACTCCCAGCCTCACAGTGAGACCTCATTTTTCACACCACCCCTCCCGAGAGATAGTCCCAAGCTCCATCACCCATTTTATGTATCAGATGTATCTTCTAATGCTCTTTGGCTCTCAAAGAAAATCACTCCTCAAAACATAAATCTACCCATAAAGGACAAAGACCTACCAACACTGAGGAAGCTCACAGGTGGACAGTTTCCAAGGAAGGCTCTAGAAATAGTCTGACTTATGGTCAGCTTCACTGGACTAAACATCCCTCTTCCCAAGGTGTCTAGTTTGAAGGCAGTGACACCCATTTGGGTGTATAAATTCCTGTACTTACTTTGCTGTAAATGTACAAATGTGCATAAAGTCAACACTATTACATTTTTTCACAACACATCTAAATAGAAATTGGCTTTTAAAATATTGTGGCTAAAAGCACATCTCACCAAGTAATACTTAGACAATTGAAAACCGTTTGGCTCCGTGTCATGGAGATAATGCACTACACCAGTCTGGCTCCATGTTACGGAGATAATGCACTACACCACTGTAGTCTAAATGCAGTCCAACATAGGGTGCATGCCACTCAGTTGTATCTCTAGTAAACTGTACAGTTGACGAATGATAATGCTTCACCTTTATACAGGTTACGACATTTACCTTATCTCTACCACTCAGGGTGGGTTTAGGAGGACAGCTCTAGGTCTGTTCTTGTTGAATTGTCCAAATGCTTTCTACATAAGCATCAGAACTGAGTGATGACCTTCTGGAAGCTGCATTCGCTCATTCCCACTGTTCAGTGTAAGCCCAATCTCCCCACTTTATCTGAAAGGATGCTAGCGGGCCCTGTCCTAGGCAGAGCAGCTAGAGGGTGCTTCTGGATTTGTCACAGGGGGCTCATCTGCCACCTGCTAGTGACATCTAGAGTCATTGGCACCATTGCTTGAAATTTGGTCCAGCCTGAAAGCAGAGAAAGCTGGGTCACACCTGGCTCCCCTCCAGGATCTCCCCTACTGGCCATGGGCCCCGTGAGCCTCAGGCACGTGTCTGGGCCACACTTGGTACAGCTGCCTACAAGACCTGCTGGACGGAACGTGGGGCTCAGCGCCAAATCCCAGTTCTGGCTCTCCCCTTAAGTAGCTGACTGACCTTGTGCAGTGAGGTGGATTCTGCCTCCATTTTTCCGTTCTTCTGACCAGGGAGATGCCTACTCTATTTACCTCTTGGGGGTGCTTTGAGGTTGACGCGAGTTAATTAATAAGACGGTGCGTCACGTGGGAGGTGATAGAAAAATACCTCCCACGTCTGGTTTTATAAGTTTCTCCTCACCCCTCCCCGGAGGGAGTTAAGAAAGAAAGAGGCCATGAATTCTTGGCATCAGCACACTGAACAGTGTCAGGGGACCTGAAAAGGATGCAGCTTCTCAGAGGCCTCACCACCCGAAAGGAGGAAGGCTGTCCGTGTACTCCAGCAGCCTTCTGGATGTCTCGTATATAACCTGAAACTCCTCTGACTCTCATATCAATTAATGGTCTTCCTTGTGTAACATAAATTGCAGTGTCTGTATACGGTCTTCCCATTATCTTGAAACTGGTCAAAACTTGAATGCCAATAGCTCAGTCACTCAGAATATATATGATCCTGCACTTGGGAAAAATATCTTCATGCTATCTGTCTGATTGCTGAGGGCATGGGGTTGCCAGAATGTGGATTTGGGTCTTTAGGTCTTTAAAATCCGATAAACCAGTGTATGCGGATCCTAAGCTCTTACTGTCACCATTGCAGACACCCTGCTCCCAGCTCAGAGGGGATTCCATGACATTTGGGGGTGGGGCAAGGAGGAAAGGGAAGGAGAAAGGTCTTGGATACTTTTGTGACATTTCAGGGGAAGAAATAAGAAATCGGGATAGTGTGGGATTCCAGGGGGAAGGAGGAAGAAACGGCTCTTCTGTGGATTGTTTTAAGGAAAGAATCATGCACATGTATTCATTAGAAGTAGGGGTCTTTGAAACTCTTCTGTAGAAGGAAAATGAGATGCACGGATTCTTGTCAACCCTGAGGAAGTGGGAGAGACTTCCCCTAGCACTTTACGTCCTTATGAATGCTGGTCTTGCAAATCCAGTGGAGAATGAAGCAACTCGCTGGGGGTTCCAGGATCTCCCAAGGAACAGCTGGCCCTTCTGGAAGTTAATGACCGGAATACCACATGCGGGCAAGCCCAGAGCCACAGCTCTCTGAGCTGGGTCCAAGGAGCCATGTCAGAGTGAATCCAAAGCCAGTAAAACAGGGCGCTTCAGCTTCATACTTTCCTTTGCACCTGGAGGTGAGGCTTCTATTTCTAAGTCTCTGCAGGTGTTCGGGGAAGAGCCCTGGCAACAGTCGTCTTTGTCACTGTCCCTGAAGTTAGTGTTCTTCGATCTGCCGTTGCAGCTTAGCAGCAAGCCTGGTCCTGTTTTTCCCTCTGAGACTCAAGATCAGATCATGACTTTAAAATGTTTTTACCTGGAGAACC
This sequence comes from Cryptoprocta ferox, assembly GCA_028646485.1. Taxonomy (NCBI): domain Eukaryota; kingdom Metazoa; phylum Chordata; class Mammalia; order Carnivora; family Eupleridae; genus Cryptoprocta; species Cryptoprocta ferox. The sequence continues at coordinate 69,836,630 of CM053570.1, read as the reverse complement.
CCCATCTCAGGAACATGCTGTTTGAATGCTTTCTTAAACCTATATTATGCTTCCATTCCAAGTCTACCGTCAGACCCTGCAGCCCTCCCCTCCAAAACTCACCCCGCTGAGTACAAAAACTTTGTTCCTTCAAGCTTTTCCATTCCCTTCTCCTGGTGTGGCTCCTGTGCCCACGTGTGGCACTCTCCTGGCCCCGTGCCGGCATCCCAACCCTGTCTGGTAGTCTCACTGTGCCATTTCATGTTCGCTGTGTCTTCGAGGCAACACTGGGGAAGTCACCCATCAAGCCGGATCTGAGGACACAGGCACAACAGCACTTTGGACAACAGTTTCAGTGCCCCACGTTATAGACAGAGGATCTGAATCCCAGAGGCCAAGACCACTTAGCGAGTCAGCCACAGGGCTGGGAGCCGGGGCGTCCGATTCCCCATTCTGGTTGAGCCTACTGCCCGAGGAGGCTCTGTTCTTCCCTGACGCCCAGCCCTTACTCCCGTCCTGGACTCACCCTCTGCCCTTTCTCCTGCGGAGCCTCTGCTCGGGATCAACACGGTGTTGATGTGCCAGCTCTGAAGGGTTCGGCTTTTGGATGGCGTGTAAATGAGAGCCCCAGAGGTGTATATGAGATTTCCATGGTGCAAGCTGGCAGATGGCCTGGGCCTTCAGACCGGCTAAGACCGTTTAGCCCCGCCTCACACCATCAGTGATAGAGGAGAGGGGGAGGGTCCCTGCTGAGCTGGCTGAAGGCTGCCTCAGCCCCACCCCTGTTTGGCTGATGTTTCCCCACTGCAGAATTTCTTGGATTTATAGAGGCTTTTGTGGGCCTCCGTGGAAGCCAAGGGCTTGAAGGTCCCGCATTTCCCCCATCAGGCACCCCTGCAGGGGGATCCTGATGACACACATGCTCCAACTGTAGTCAGCCACAAAGTCAAAAGCGCACTCCCATTTTGTACTTCAGCCTCACAGCGCATCCACCTGCTGCCGGCCACCGGGCCAAATCCCTACCTGTTGCGGCCCTCGTGTCAGCTGAGGACCGTCTACCCTGGAGGTCCAGACAAGTCTGATAACCGGGCCTTTGGATGTCTGCGATTTCTAAGGCGCTTACATTGTGGCAGCCACAGCTGACTCCAGACGTCTGCTACCTCATAAGCAATGATGGAGTCTCATCCTTGCAGTGCCATCAGCTGACACGAAGCTCAGTTCTGTCCCCCATTTTCACATACAACAAAATTCAAATGAGCCTGTGTGTGTGTGTGTGTGCGTGCACGTGCATGCACACGTGTGGTTATGTGTCTTTCAAGGGTGTGAGAGGAAATGACACTGTAGCATTGTAGACATGGCACTCTCATTCATTAAATGCTCTTTTGATATGCTACAGAGGAACCCATCACCTTCCACCCCCCAAGTACCTGTCTCCCTGCTTGGAACAGACCCAATGCATTTATGTTCTCTTGTACACCAGCATAGCCAGTCCTTTCCTTAATTTGATTTCTGCCAATGCCCTTACGTTTAAGATTTCCCCTTCTCCAACAGGGAGCTTATTTAAAAAAATTTTTTTTTTTAATGTTTAGTCATTTATTTTGAGAGAGAGAGAAAGAGCTTGAGCAGGAGAGGGGCAGAGAGAAGGGGAGAGAGAGTATCCCAAGCAGGCTTCACACTGTCAGCACAGAGCCCAATGCAGAGCTCAAACTCATGAACCGTGAGATCATGACCTGAGCTGAAACCAGGAGTCAGACATTTAACCAACTGAGCCACGCTGGCACCCCACCACTGGCTTATTAAAGGTATTTCCCTAAACAAAGATGGCTCCCTCCTCAAGAGAAACTCAAGGGTCATCTCTCAAGGTGATATTTCATTCCCACGCTGCTAGCCAGGCATCACCACAACTAGCTGTCAGGATTGTCACGTTTTATGGAAGGCAACATGGACCAAGGTCCAGGGTGCCAGTTTGAGATGGACATCCCCAGTTCAAACCCCGACTTGATAACTTCTAGCTTGTGAGACGTCAGGAAAGTCTCTTAATCTTGCCAAACCTATGTTTCTCTACCTATAAATGTGTAAACACAATCTTGAATGTGAAGCACTTAGCCACACGCCTAGCCTTCAGCAGCTTCCTTTCCTCTTGTTTCCTCCCCCATCAGCAATCACACAAACAGCTCTTGCCCGTGACCATGGCTCTGTACCAGGAGATAAAAGCTGGCAGACAGCAGCGTTACAGCTGGGAGGGCGAGGAGGGCTGGCAGCTGCTCAAGCTTGCTGTGGCTTAGGCTTAATAATTGGAAGGTCCCATCCATACTTGAGATTCTGTGATGCTACAGTGTAAGATGTAGGTGGTGCATTTGGCTTAGTCTTGTATTTGAAGGGAAGATTGCCTCGGACAACTGGGAAGCTGGTGAGCAGCCTGACTTTGGATGATTTAGCACCTGGTTTCTTTGGCTTTTCCTGTATTAGATTTGCTGGCCTTGCATCAGGTGGAAAGAAGAGGTGCCAGGGACTTGAATTAAATCTGTCAAACAGAGTGTGAGGGGAGTGCAGAAGTCCAGGGTGGTACGGGGAGTTCCGATAGCCCAACGGCACCATCTGGACTCGGCAAGGATGACAGCCCTGAGATCAGATGGAAGTAGCCCATACAGTGGCTTAAATCCTGCTGTCCTGGGCCTGTCCTGAATGAGACTCCCAGAATCTCCTGTCTACAAGGAACGCCAGTCTCCTGTAAGGGGACTGGGACTCTCGAGCCCTCTGCAGAACTAACAAAGGTCTCCGTGAAGACAGGATGGGGCAGTTGGCTGGTTCGTTTTAGTCCCCCCGCCCTCCCGGAAGTCCCTAGAGTGTCGGCGGTGTGCCGGAGCCAGCCTGTAGTGGCCCGTGAGAGTGGACTGTTACCTTTTCAGGAATTTGGGGAGCTGGCTTTTAAACATGGCCATCATTAAACATTAAATTCTATAAACCTACAATTAAGGTATATTTAAAACATAGGTAATGAATACTCAAAACTCATCACTTCCTAATTATTTTATTACATTTTGCTCTTCTTGATTCTCTTGAGGTTACACTGCCTGTTGTATCCGTGCGGTGGAAACACCATGTAATGAATGGCGAGCTGCTTGCGTGTCTCTTCAAACACCCCCATTCAGGGACATCACGTTGGCGACTTGAAATCAGCCATGGTGGGATATGTACCCCACAGAGATGCATATCCAGTTTTTACCTCCGGAGGGCTGGTTGTTCGACATTTGTCAGCACACCACCACCACTGGGTGACCGAGAAAGAAACTGAGCCACGTAAGCATTGGCACGCCTAGTTCCAAGGAGGTGGCCTGTGTGATGTATTTCTCAGAAGCGAGCGTGCTGGTCTACCGTACAGAGCTGGCAAAGAAAAACACTGGAAAACGCTGCTTCTCCGCATATTTTGTCCTGCTTCTGTTTGTCACGTGTGAGCAATGTGTTTAGTTTGCTCCTAAACTTAACGGAGTCATGTGTGAGATCTCGTCTCACCGCGGGCTGTGCTTCAGCTCAGTTCCCTCCAGGAAAGTGAGTTTAGTTCCTCCACCCTAACTGGCAAACTGAAAATGTGCTCTAAGGAATATATCTTAACTAGGCACCAAAGGAGCTCATTTCGAGTGGTTTCTACAGCAATAACAATGTTAACTTCTCAGACAGGGAAGAAATCATTTCTAAATGATTGTTTTGCTGTCTTTGCTTTTTATTAAAATTAGTACCGTGGGACAAAATGCTTTGTTTCCCTTTGTTCTCCAAACTCTGTGCCTTTTTCAGTAAGAACCACATGCTGAATCTACATTTTGTTATTTTCATATCATAAAAGGAGGGGAAAAGCTTCACAAAAACTTCATCCCATTCACTGGCAAACCAGCTGCATTCTGAGAAACCATAATTTTCCTTTCAAGTGCCGAGTGTCATCTGAATTGTAATATTGACTCTCAACTGTCAAAATGATGGAGGAAAATACTAATGCAGATGGTGGGAGCTTGTCGTGGGCCTGCTCTGTGCGCTCTCCTGGGCTGACATTTGAATTAAGATTCAAACAGCAAGGAAGGGCTGAACGCCATTAACAATGGCCCTGTGGTGCAGTCAGGGTCACAGGGAACAGAAAGGATCCGTGTATGCAACCGAAGAATGTTCCCAAGTCAGGCTAAGCCAGAGGGACCTGTGTCTGCATCACACTTCACAGGGCTTCCTGGCAGAAACTGTGTTCTGACTTTAGGAACTCACTGTGGTCAACACAAGGCCTGAGACCCTCGAACTTGGCTGTTCCTCAATTTGTGAGGGGGAGAGAGCCCAGCCTGGGGCAAGAGAGTGGCAGGGGTAATGCTCCATTGTTGTAGCCAGGGATGATTTGGGGGTCACTACTGTCCTACCACTCATGTGCTTCCACCCATACACTGGGGAGTGTGACCTATGTTTCTTTTTATTTTATATGAACATCTTCAAAGGACACAAAAGTAGAGGAAACAGTTTAGTAAACCACCCAGATTTCAAATTATCAAAATTTTCTATTCTTACTGCATCTATTTATTCATTTCTTTTCCTTAAGCATTTAATACAAATCCCACACACTACATCTTTTCTCCTCTGTATTCATCAGCCTGTATCTCTTTTTTGAAAGAGGACATTTTCTTATGGCTTTACCACATCTAAAAAAAATAACAATAATTCCTTGATACCACCCACTTCCCATTCTTTTTTTAAATATTTATTTTTGAGAGAGAGAGAGAGAGAGAGAGAGAGAGAGAGAAAGAAGGAGAGAGAGTGGGGTAGGAGGGGGGGAGGGGGACAGAGGATCTGAAGCAGGCTCTGCACTGACAGCAGTGAGCCCGATGGGGGGCTCAAACTCATGAACCATGAGATCATGACCTGACCTGAAGTTGGATGCTCAACCAACTGAGCCACCCAGGTGCCGCACCCACTTCCCATTCCATCTCAAACTTCCCAAGTTGCCTCAAAAAGAACTGCCTTTAGCTGCGCTGGAGACCAGGGCTTTTGATGGGGCAGGAGGTACATTGGAAAGGGTGGTGATCATTTCCCCACCCACCTGATTATGACCTTGACAGAAACCGTGGCAGCAGTGGAGACACCACTGGAGGGGCACCAGCTGGCTACAGACACCCTCCCCAGTTGTTGGATATTGGGATTTCCTCTCCTCAAGGAATAAGCCTGTGAAGCTCCCCTTCTATTATCCAGGGTCTAGGGTCTTCCTCTGAGACTTCCCCAGCCTCCATGCACCCACCAGGCTGTCACTCTCACTCTGGTACCCACTCCTCTGCTTCTCCTATGGCTGTGTCTTTTACTGCAGGGATTTCCTAAATCAAGGAAGAGGCTTCTCCTGAGGATGACCTCTTTCCCCAACCTCAGCTCTCTTGTACCCTCAGGGAATCACAACTCTTCAGATCTCCCAAAGATCCTTGGCTTCTTCATTTGTTAGAACATTTTGGCTGAGGGGCACCTGGGTGGCTCAGTCAGTTAAGCATCCAACTTCAGCTCAAGTCAGGATCTCATAGTTCGTGGGTTTGAGCCCCGCGTCAGGCTATGCACTGACAGTGTGGAAGCCTGCTTGGTAGTCTCTCTCTTTCTCTCTCTCTCTGCACCTCTGCCACTCACGCTTTCTCTATCAAAAATAAATAAATTAAGAAAGAGGAAAAAAAATTTTGGCTGGATTTCTCATGAGACACTGAGAGGACATCTGAGGAGCAGCTCGCTGTGTCACACCTGTAGGGGACACCTCTGACCAAAGACACAGGGCAACCGATGCACTGCCTGCTCAGGGATTTTCTTTTGCTACTAAGAACATTAAGACAATTGGTGAAATCTAAATAAGGTCTGGATCTTATTGTCTGATAGTATCATATCAATGTTAATTTCCTGATCGTGATGATTGCACTGATGAATGTATACAAGAGCATGTCCCTGTTTTTAGAAAATAACACATTAAATGTTGGGGACGTAAACGGGCATCATGTCTGCAACTTACTTCCCAATGGTTTGGGAAACAGTGATTATCGAGAGAGAAAAAAATAATAAAGTAAATGTGGTATGAAATGTTTGGGAAATCTGGATGAAAGGTACACGGGAATTCTCTTTATGAATAGTCTGAAGAAATCTGAAATTATATCCACCTCCTCTGCTGGGTTCACTCCACTAATCCTTCAGTTTGGTGGCATTTCCTTTTCTCTCTTCTCTCTCTTTTCCATAAGTGATCTCCTTCTTTTCCGTGGTATTAATTACCATCTACATGAAACTCTCAAGTTTATCTGGGGTTCAAATTCAAGACCTGAACCGAAGTCGGACGCTTAAACAATTGAGCACCCAGGCACCCGTAGGCTGCTTTTCTTAGTGTCAGAATGCATGCCCAGTTGCCTACCTTTCCATCTGTCCTCAAATGTCTCACCTGTTTCTTAGTCTTGCCCCGCCCCAGGCTGAGTGCATGTTCTTCTCTCTTCACAAACTCTCTCCTCTTCCAGGGCCTCCCCACCTGAGTGTATGATGCCAACTGCTTGCTCAAACTGGAATAAAGTAGGGGCGCCTGGGTGGCTCACTTAAGCATCCAAATCTTGGTTTTAGCTCAGGTCATGATCTCACGGTTTCATGAGTCTGAGCCCCACTTCAGGCTGTGCTGACAGCATAGAGCCTGCTTAGGATTCTCTCTCTCTCCCCTTCCCCTGCTCACACTGTCCCTGTCTCTCTCAAAATAAATAAATTTTAAAAAAGAAAAAAAAAACAGAAGAAAATGAACCACGACTCCAGTACTAACTTTTGGCTACTATCTTCCCATCCCCTATGTACACTTTTATTTCTTGTGGTGAAACTTGACTTTCAAATTATGATCTTTGTCACTGAAACTTTTTTTGCCTTGTTCATTAAGAAGTTCTGGGGGGATCTACGATCCTTACAAAGGTTTGCAAGCAAAGGAAAACAATTGTATAATATATAATCCTATGTTTATAACCTGATCCCAATAGTAACCTTGTTCATATGCTTTTAAAGCCTGCTGATGCTTATTGAAGGTTTTGCTATGTTTGTGTGGGGGTAGATGTCAAAATATTTATCTCCATCATATTGCCATCAATACTGATGAATATCAGGAATGACATACTTTTTCTATCAAACAAAATGATGACATGGTCTGTCATTCAAGTAATGGTTCATTATCTTTTTTCCAAGTATTTACTTTGTGAAACAATTGTTTCTCGTGACCTGTTATTCTTGAGAGATGTCGCACTTCATTGGGCCATTGTGAATACAGAGACCCCTCACTTGCCTGTGCATGTACCTCTGCAGGGGGACCCACTGGTGGTAAAGCAGTTTGTTACTAAGCTCGGTCATCTGAGGACCTATGACATAGCACCACTCCACAGCCGTCAGTGATTAAATGTCACATAGGAGGAAGGCAGAGCAACTACTCAAAGTGAATTTCTGTTAAGGTTCATAGACAACATGATCAGATTTGTAACAGTGAATATGTACTTGCTGGTAGAAAAAAATTTAGCTAGACCTCTCAAGGGGGATTTCTCAGCTCCATGCCCGCAAATTTTGCTGAAGATCCATGGGGAAGATGCGATGACCTGGCGGGAAAGACAAGAGACACCCTGTGGACGATACAGAGCATCACCAAAACTCCTGGTTCTCTTCAATCTGCTTGTACCTTTTTGGGTCAAGTAAACCACACTTCGCAGAGATCTTTGGAATTGAGATTATGTCCTGCATCACTGCATCACATATGAAAATGAAATACATTTTCATTGAAGAGTCAAAAAAAATGAGGGCAAAATAAAACATTTTCAGATTAATGAAAGAAAGAAAATCTGAGAGTTTGCCATCAGCACACACTCACTACAGGAAATACTGAAGGATATATCAGTAATGTGAGCCCAGATCAAAGTAGGAAAAGCAAGAAGGATTATGATGACTTTATAAAATAATAATAATTGTTACTTGTGGGCTTTTTTAAAAGTTTATTTCTTTATTTCGAGAGAGCAGGAGAGGGCGTTGGGTGCTTGAGTGGGGCGGGGCAGAGATGGAGAATCTTAAGCAGGATCCGTGCTGTCAGTGCAGACCCCATCAAGGGGCTCGATTCCACAAACTGTTGAGATCATGAACTGAGCAGAAATCAAGAGTCGGACATTTAACTGACTGAGCCACCCAGGTGCCCCATAATATATATTTAAAGTAAATAACAGTAATAACATATATGTTAGGGGGCAGTAAATGGAATTAAAAGGTTTTAAAGATCCTGTATTATCCAGGATGAGAGTAAACATCCTGAAGAATTTGAGACTTTGTTAAGTTAGGAATGAATATCTGAATTTCTGGGGGTAACCACTGAAAGAATGGAAACATGGTAGGTATCCTACAATCTGATAGAGAGGAGGAGAAAATAGAATGGGAAAAATGTATAGTCAATCCAAAAGAAAAAAGAAAATAGAACATGCAGAACAAATCGAAGATACAAAATAAGATCGTAGCTTTAAACTCAAGTAATTCGGTGCGTAACTAAAATGTAAGTGGCCAAATGATTCTTTAACAGTTGCCAATATAAAAATATCTAATTATATTTTTACATAAGATATATCTAAAAGTAAGGATACAGACTGTTTGAAAGTAAAAGATTGCAAGAAGAAATATCAAGCGTTTCAGTCAGGGTTTAGTCGGGAAAACAGAAGCCTCTAGGTGTTCAGAGTAAAGAGCTTTATTTAATACAGGGAATTAGAGGCTTCAATGATCTTTGATAAAGATCAGGGACTAAAGGTCAGCAAGCTGCTTTCACAGAAAATCTGCTTTCAGGAAAGCAACTGGGTGATTTCAGGAGGATTAATAGCTGCTGCTTCTCATCCAGCTTCCAAATCCTGTGCAGTTGTCTCTCATTGGCTAAGTTCAATCCAGAATCAAAAAGAAAAGAGATACAGGGAACTGTAGTTCCAAGCTTCCCTTTGGAAGCAGAGGTAAATGCTGAAGGAAACGGTGAGGATGCCTACTTGAGATCAAGCAATCCAGCCCAAAAGGAAATAGAGGTAGCTATGTGAATATCAGATCAACGTAGACTCTAAGGTCAAAAGTATTACTAGAGACAAAGAGAATCGCTTCATAATACAAAATAATAATAAAGATTTAATTCAGGAGGAAGAGTTAATATTTGAATTTGCACTTGTCTAATAATAAAGCCTCAATATATATAAAGCAAAAATTGACAGAACCACAAAGAGAAATAGATACACCCACAATCATATTGGATGCGTTTTATATACTTCTCCTAGAAATAAACAAATAATTCAACAAGGATATGCAAGATTTGAAAATATGAACAAGGTCAACTTAATGGATATACATAGGGCAATGTGCTCAATAATTCTATTCTTTTCTAGCACACACAGAATGCTCTCATATATTGAGCATATCCTGGGAGATAAGGCAAGTCTCAACAAAGTTCTAAAAGTCAGAGTTGAACACAACTGACCTCAATAAAATTAAGTTAGGAATCAACAATAAAGAGGCAATTAAGATCATCTTGTTTCAGAAATTAAGAGTCATAGATCATAAAAAAATAAGAAATACTTAGAACAAAAGTAGGGGTACCTGGGTGGCTCAGTCAGTTGAGCATCCAGCTCTTAATTTCAGCTCAGGTCATGATCCCAGGGTCATGGGATTGAGCCCCACATTGGGCTCCATGCTCAGCATGGAGCCTGTTTGAGATTCTCTCTCTCTCCCTCTCCCTCTGCCCCTACCCCACTTGTGCATGTGTGAGCCCTCTCTAAAAAAAAGAGAAATATTTAGAAAATGACAATTAAAATACTGTACTTCATACTATGTAGCATAAACTAAGGCAGTATTTAGAGGAAAATTTATAGCCTTAAGTGAAAGTGTTCGGGGCACCTGCGTGGCTCAGTCGATTAAGCGTCTGGCTTCGGCTCAGGTCATGATCTCACGGTTCGTGGGTTCGAGCCCTGCGTCAGGCTCTGTGTTGACAACTCGGAGCTGGAGCCTGCTTCAGATTCTTTGTGCCCCTCTGTTTCTGCCCCTCCCCTACTCGTTCTCTGTCTCTGTCTCTCAAAAACAAATAAATGTTAAAAAAATGCAAGTGTTCAAAAAACAGTAAGATTGGCAATTAAATCACTAAACGTGAAAAAGGAGAAGATTATGGCCCACAATCAAGAGGAAAATCAGTCAAAAGGAACAATAAGCTAAAACACTTTAATTTAAACAATAATTTTATAAATAGATTCAGTGGGGAAGGACTCATGAACAAGAACTCCAGGGTGGAGAAGACAGAGAACAGATATCAGAGAGGGGACAAAAGAGAAAGGGGCCAATGAGTATGGTTGAGGAGAGAGCTAGGTTCAATGAAATGGATTTGACAGACTTCTTCAGAATAGGGAAGTTCCAATATTTTCTTTTAAATTATCTGCTGAAGAATTGTTGCTCCCCCTCCGCACCCCTCCAGTCCTCACCAGACGTCTATTTGAAAGAGCAGACTCGTATCTGGGGTCAGGGGGTTAGAGTCAAGCAGCAGGGGGTGTGTTCTGGGAGACAGGTACCAACAGCTGCGAGATGAACCATGCAGAGGACAACGCAGCTGGAATACCAGGCATGTGGCAAGAAGTAAGGCCCTGCGACTTTAGCCATTGTGGAGAAGCAGAAGAAACCCACGGGTATGGAATGGGGGTTCCAGCAGATTTTCCCTAGGCCTCAAGGGGCAGCGTGGCCCACCAGACATATGTTTATTATATTTGTCAGGGTGACTTAATTTACAGGGAGGACATAAAGCTACCCCACACGTCCCCAACATCCTCTCGCTTGGATGCAGATCTACCCAGGACACAAAGTGCTAACGGGCAGGCTGCTTGGCGAGTCTGGAGGAAAAAAAAGGATGTGCTAAATGACCAGGGTCATCGATGGGAGGAGCCGATACAGCCATGGTCACATGAGGGCCATTTTACAACAATAATGGATGAGGTTATGGGAGGGATCAAGGTCACAAAGCTATTAAAGTGAGAGAATGGGGCTTTGAACCCAGGTATGTCTGCCACGGAGGCCTGTGCTCTGTCCTTTGCATCAGTATAGATGGCTCATGTCTGCTTCAGTCATTGTCAAAGAAAAGAAAGACCCCAGCCTGGCATGGTATCTCAGCCAATCCAGACTGGGTGTCCTGCAAAGACCTCTGATGGATGTCGCATTTTGCTACTTGTATTTGATATGTCTTGTGTCTTTTTGTTCTGCTATTCCTCCTTTTCTGCCTTCTTTTGCATTAAGTGGATATTTTCTAGTGTACCATTTTAATTTCTTTGCTGATTTGGAACTACCTTTCAGAGTAATTTTCTCAGTGATTGCTTTAAGACCTATCATGGACATTTAAGTCAAAATCTACCTCAGAATAATGCTAACTTAATTCCAGTAGAACAGGAAAACTTTGCTCCAGTATAACCCTATCCCCTACACCCTTCTTTGGCAAAGATCTATGAAACGTGTGTCCCTAGGAGACTTCTGGTAAATGATAAACTATTTGTGCCTTAATTAAAAGTACCATATTAATAAGCTGACAGCACATTACTCAAAGTCATACAAAGTCACAGTAAGCCAAGGGCAAAGTCATAATGAAGATTGGTTTTACTGATTTTTATGTCTAAAGCTCTATATTCCCTCACATGTGCTGTGTTAAAAATAAAAACATGGCTGTGTGTGCAGTCCCGGGGGAAAGGGGGACCTTCAGTGAGTCACAGTACCTCAAAGCAGTGTGCAGGCTGGAATGCATTAGAAGGTCACTAGCCCCTTGAATAGCTCCTGACGCAGCGCTCATGGGTCACTAAGTAATAGGATGAGCTTCTTCAGCTGAGATAAGATTTAGTAACTCTTGAATGGTACTTTGTTCATGGACACTGAGATGGTGTTCTTCAGCTAGGCTGAAGGCTCTCTTGGCATATTCTTGTGCCTGGAATAGAATTATGGTTACAAAAGGGAGTTGTCATAGGAAAGCTTTCCATTGGGAAGCCCCATCTGTGCTCAACCCAGAAACATGGGAAAGGACCCCTCGGCTCTCACACCAGCCACTGGTGTGAAAAGTTTCCACTTTTGGAGTTTCCACTGTTGGAAACTTGTGAATACCCTCTTGGTCCTTACAGCTAACCACACATGTGCTGAGTGGGGCATGGGGAACCAGAGAAACCAATCTGGCTTGACAAACTAAGTACAAAGTACACCTTCTTAACAAAGTGAGATCTCCATAGGATCTGAATCAGGACCCTCTGAACCAACACCGGGAGGCACAGGGGTGATAGGGACCACTAGCAGCTTGCCATCATAGGGGCCATGTGGTCCAAAGTTTTGACTTGGACAGAGGCCTCACAGGACATCCTGGGATGGACTCTGGGCTGGCTCTTCTCCTCTCCCTCCTTCCCCCACTTCCGCCCCTTCTCCCTCCCTTCCAATATTTATTGGATGGCTACTATGTTCCAGGCACTATGATCGCAGGTGGAAATTCCTGCCCTTGTGGAACTTACAATACAGTGGGGGAGAGAGGCAATAAACACGAAAAACAAGTAAAACACCATCATATCTTCAATAGTGATACATGTTAAGGAAAAGGATAAAGTGGGAAAGGGGGCTTGGAAGCACCAGTCTCGTAACGGGGTTTTGAAGTTTTAAGTAGGGGCGCTAGGGAAAGCTTCATTGAAAACAGTTGAGGAAAGACCTAAAGGAAGTGAGGAGGCAATCTGGAGTAGATCTATGTGTCTCTATTCTCTAAGGACCTCTTGTAGATCTAACACTGTTCACATGCCTTGGGATAAGGACTTCCTTGAGTACACAGGAGAAAATTGGACCCAGGATTGTAGAAAAGAGGTGTTTGTAGCGTAAGATTGGAAATTCAATGGAAATGTTTCCCTGTTCCCTAAGCACCCTTACTCCATCCCAGATAGGGTTGGTGTCCCTCCCTTGTGTTTCCACAGTGCCCTGGTCTTCACCATCACACTAGATTATAACTCACTGACTGTGAGCCCTCTAAGTCCTGGCATACAGAAGGTGCTTAGTAAAGTTTACTGAAGAAAGGTAGGGAGGAAGGGAGAGCGGGGGAAGGGAATCCTAAATTTCCCGTGACACCCATGCAGAAAGGCCTCCCCGAGCCAGCCCTCCCTCTCTCCTGGCCTGCTTTCTTTTTCTTTGCAGCGCTATTCGCGATCTGAATTTTATTCCACATTAAATGTTGCCTTGTTTATTGTGACTTCCCCTCCTCCCAAAGAAGTTGGGCAAATAATGGACCCTCTCGATGCCTCAGTTTCCTTATCTGTAAAGTGGGAATAATAAAATACCTACTTCATAAAGTTGGCCTGACAATTCACTGTGTTAGTTCGTGAGAAGTACTTAGGCTAGGGAAGAAGATAACACTGTTTCCATTACGCAGGTTGGACTCAATAAATGAGAAATGTCATGAGCATCTGAACTGTTCTGAAGTGAGGCCTTACTCAGAGGACAGAAGGCCGTGCAGCTGGGCAAAACACAGCTGAATTCAACTAGAGGGACTTCCACTTCCATTTTAGACATGGCACTTTTCTGGGGACACTTGCCTTTGAAGAATTCATCATCAGGTAGTAAAGCATGATGAGGGTATTTAGAATGAAGATAGTTTTTTGGGGGGCTGTGTCGGATGTAGATTCTCGAATGATCCAGATTGAAGTCAGGATCTGAATGGCTTCTGCTTCCTGGGCTTCATCTGCAACAGAATGGGAGGAGGCTGGAAAGAAGAAACAGGCTGTGGGGAGCCGCTGAGTCTCCCCTCATGGGTGAACACAGAGCTGACAGGGTGCTGGCCTTGGGCACAAGGCACAGTGGGGCTCTTCGCCTGGAGGACTGTGGCCACATGCCGGCAAGAAGCCAGGCAGTTTCAGGCAGCTCTGTAAAGCCTGCTCACTCCAGCAGGTCTCAAGGTAACTGTGGTTTCTCTCTTTCAGAGTCCTAAACTCTCCATTTCTTAGGCTCCAAATGCAGAGGCTGTCCCAGTGGGATTCCTTGGGTCCCACTTAGCTTCCACCAGAGAGCAAGAGGAGGGAGCTGGTACTTCTGGCAGCCAGCAGCTTAATCCTCTCCCAAACCCAAGGGTGCTTCAGCCACGGCCTTTCTGCTTCCCCGTATAAGTTGGTTTACTCCTCCTCCCAGTGGTGTTAGGTCCTACTCTAGCGACCATTTATTGACTTATTATGAGTTATCTGGGGCCACGTACTTCTAAACCCTTTTTACGTACTAAGCTTAGAGAGGAAGACAGAAAGGGCACACACCATAACTCTGAGGTTGGCTGCCTTTGGATTTCTATGATTTCCAAGTTTTCTGCTTTCACATAAACCATTTTTATAATGAGAGAAAACTGAATAAAGTTATTTTTTTAAATCGTAGTTCAAAACCACTCCTCCAAGAAGTCTTCCCTATTCAACACCATCCAACTGTCCTCACCTCTTCATTCTAGAACTTGTCTTGTAATATAATTTGTACTTGTAGAAATTTCCTTTTATTTTCTATAGGTTCTGTCTCATCAACTGCACTGTATCTTTTGAGCAAAAACTAGATCCTCTGTCCCTTTTTATTACTTCAGAGGGAACGATGCCATACAGTGCCACTCAGCACTCACCCTTTGTGGAGCCTGGGGACAGAGAAATAATGAGACCCAGCCCTGTCGCCGAGAAGCTCACGGCCCAGTAAAGGAAGAGGTGAAGTCCCCAGAACAAATGAGCAACATGAGAGAGTTTACCTTGCCTTATCTGCCCTGAGGGATAACACAGAAGAAAGAGAGGTTCTGCAGAAATCACAGGGGGCTCTAGTAGATCTTTTTCTTTCCACATCTGTCCCTTACGAGCCCCCTGAAAGGCTGTGTGTGGTACCAGGGCTCTGAGTTCTTACCAACACTGGTGAAATCTCTTTGATTCCACTATCTCACTGTCCACATCAGCAAAATACAGAAGATGGCACTGGTGTGCTCGTGACAGGGACAGCGGCTCTCCCTCTTGGGGACAAGGCCTGTGGACTAGGTGGGGTGAAGTCACTGCTCTGTTTCCCAGGGAGAGCTGCTGCTTACCCAAGCCAGTGTCGGTCTCAAATCGTTTGCCCAGTAAGTCTATCTGTTGGTTGCGAGCCTCTGAGAGCACCTGGTAGCGAGTGTTCAAGTATTTACTCCAGATCTCAGAGACCTGTTGGGAAAGTAGACACAATCAAAGCAGCAGGCCAGACCTGAGCCTTGTCTAGTTTGCTAGTGGAGAAACAGGAAGAAAGAAAAGTGGGAATATAGCATGTATCAGACCATGTGATCTTGGGCAAATCACTTCACCTCTCTGTGCCTCAAATTTCTCATGAATGGTCTGACACCAGTTGTAACGTAGAAGGCCAAAATATCAAGGCTCAGCTCCCCTCTTCCCCAGCTCACCTTGGTGTACAACGTGTCTGCCATGTCCAACTTTTTAAGGCCAGAGAAGATATTAGCCAGGTGGAAGTAGCCTCCTGAGGTCCTGATATCCTCTGTTCCAAATGCACAACTGGCAAAATAAATCTACAGCAGGAGGAAGAAGGGGTGCTTCAGTTCTCTTTGTAAACCATGTCTCTGATTTAAAAAACTTGTACACCTAGAATTTGTAATGAACTTTTACAACGGTCCAAATAAAATTAAAAAGTGGGCAAAGGACCTGAATAGACATGTCTCCAAGAAGACATGCCAAAGACTAATAACACATGAAGTGATGCTCAACAACAGCTATTACAGAAATGCAAAATAAAACTGCAGTGAGATACCACTCCATGCACACTGGCCTGGCTCTCATCGAAAGGGCAGAAACTCAGTATTGGCAAGGACATGGAGAAAATGGAACCCTCATCTACTGCTGGTGGGAATAGAAAATGATGCAGCCTCTGTGAAAAACGGTTTGGGAGCTCTCAAAATGTTCAACAGTGAAGTTATTATATGATCCAGCGATTTCATTCTTAGATGCACACCCAAGAGAGATGAAAACTTGTGTCCACACAAAGACTTGTACACAAACATTCACAGCAGCGTTACTCATAACAGCGGAGACAACCCCAATGTTCATCAAGTGATAAATGGCTGGACAAAAATTGAGTATATCCAGAAGATGAACACTACTCTTCAGTAAAAGGAATGAGGTACTGATACAACAACATGGATGAACCTCAAAATAATTCCGCTAAGTGACAGAAGTCAGATGAAAAGACCACAAAGCATTCTGCTTATATAGTAAATGTCCAGAAAAGGCAAATCTAGGGATACAGAAAGTGGTTGCCTGGGGCTTGGGGGTCAGAATGAGAAATAAATGGTAAATGGATATGAGGGATCTCTGGGGTGATGGGAATGTTCTAAGACTGAACTGTGCTGATGGCTGCACAACTCTGTGAGTTTAGTAAAAATCACTGAGTTGTACACTTAAAGTGGGTGAAGTCTGTGATATGTATCAATAAAGCTATGGTTGTTGTTGTTGTTGTTGTTGTTGTTTTGAAAGGTAGGAGGAAGAATCTGAGTTTGACCTATTTCTTAACTGTGTGGCCCAGCTCAAGACAGAAACTGTTCCTCTGTTTAATTTGTTGTAGAGTGAGAGCATAGAGAGAAAAGGCAGAGGAAGAAGTGTTTTAGTCAGTCTCCTAGGTAGAAACAGATGGCACCCTCAAAGTATTTCCTGAAGACAATTTAGTGAAAGGATGCTTAAAGAGACATACAGAGGTCAAGGAACTAACAAGAGCTAGTAAAGCCCCAGGGACTATCAACGGCAAGAGACTATTACTGTCCAGACTCCTGAAAAAGCGAGGGAGAAAGCAGGGCCACCAGGGCCCCACAAGAGCTAGACCTATGGGAGAAGGTCACCTGCCAGAGCTGTGGCCATTGAGGAGCCCTGCCCGTGCCAGAACTGGGGTAAAGCAGGAAGGCAGCAGAGAGAGTAGATACCCAACCTCTACCTCCTCCCAACATCCACTGCCCTGTCATGCCTCTCACTCTCTAAATCCAACAGAAGCCAGAAAGCAATAGAGTCCGGCCATGTAGTCCACAGAAGTCAGCCTCCCAGGGCACAGTAGAGCAGCGAATGGATGTGGGGTGAAGGGGTATGGAGACAAACCAGCACAAGAATGTTTCCGGTGGATTTAGCAACACTGTGCAGTGGCAGGCAATCAGAGGGAGGGTTGCCCAGTGGAGAGGCTGAAGAGAGAACCAACGTGCGTGGAGACTGCATCCTGACCCTAACCTCATCCATATTTCAGGCTCAGGAACTTTTCTGCTGGTAATATTGTCTACTACTGAAATCCTAATAGAAACATCATAAATTTTGGAAGAACAGCTCCTTCATCACCCTCATCATCAGCTTATCTAACATTTGTACATAGTTTTATAGTTTATAAAGAACTTTCACATGCCAAAAGCTCTTAAGCAGAAACATTGATGTTATATGTAAAAATAACAGCCAAAATGCTGCATAGATATTGTCCTATTATTAATCTCTTCAATGACCCAATGAGACATAGGCTATAGAGTTCAAATAATTTGTCCAAGACTATGGTCAGGAACAGAAGTAAAGACTTTCTCTTAACCAGCGTGCTGTTCTACCTCCCTTTATAATCCTCAGAGCATTCAGGCTTGCAGAAGTGATGTGACCTGGCCCAAGAATGCACAGCCACGAGGTGGAAAGGCTTGAACTCAGGTTGTTAGAACCACGTTCTCGCTAATACCTCACCAGTCAGTCAGAAAATTTTAGAGAAGTGCTCAGTTTAAAAAAACACAAACAAAACTCAGCATAGCTCTTCTCAGAAACATTCAGGTGTCGTAATTTAGCTTGTTTACATCATTGGCCAGATGATAACGGGCTTCCTCGTAGTTTTCCTTAGCTATGTACAGAAGTCCGAGGTTCCGATGCAGCAAAGACTGGGTGGCATAACAGCATTCCGTTGATTTGAGGACTGTCCATTGGGCTTGGGATAGGTATTCCTCAGCTTGGACAATCTGGCCCAGACCTGCCCAAAAGAAGTACAGAAGGTTAGAATTCATATTCTGGCCAGAGAACATATGATGAAATATGAGTCAGCCCCCATTCACTCATTTATTCATTGACTCAAACATTTATCGACATACAAAACTTGTACATGAGTGTTCATAGTAGCCTAGCCATAATAGCCGAAAAATAGAAACAACTTAAATGTTCATCAACTGATGAGTAGATATACAAAATGTGGGCTATCCATATCCATGGGTGGAATATTATTCAGTCACAGAAAGGAATGAAGTACTGATCCAGGCTATAACATGGATAAACCTTGAAAACATTGCACAAAGTCAAGGAAGACAGATATAAAAGGCCACGTGATGCAGGATCCCACTGATATGAAATGTCCACAACAGGCAAATCCATAGAGACAGAAAATGGTGGCCAACGACTATGGGGATGGAGAACGGAGTGTGATACCACTATGGAGGAAGATTTTGCAAGGCTTGGTGACGAAAGTAAAGGAACAGGAAAATCCTAGATTAGAAGCAACAGGCCGAGGCCCATGATCCTGGCTCGTGGGACATGGCAAGTCACATCTTCCATTTGGATTTGCTCTATGAAATAAGAGCTGGAGATCGCAGTCCTCTCAAATTTAAAGAAGCAAATGACTCTTAGCAAAGATTATTTAGATGGGGGAGAATTGGTAGAAGGCATTGACATATATTCGACATTTCATTTACACTGTCCAGTTTTCATTCACGAAGGCCATGCTAAGGAAGGAAGGCCCCGCGGCTAAGCTGCACCAGAAAATAACAAGCATCCCAATAGAAAAGCCATCATTGGGAGAAAAATATTTGAGAACCAAAATCCAGAGAGCAGGGATAGTGGGGAGGAATGCACCGCTCTAAGCAGGTCAGAACAGAGACTGTGGCTGCTGAGTGGGTAAGTTCAGGCATGCTCTCTTCGACAGAGTGTTTGCCAGGACAGGCATAGGGATGGAGTGGAGGTACTAGATACACAAAGTTGCCAAAGGAAGAGAGACTATCCTAAAGGGTCATATCAGTAGCCTATGGAATAGAAAGAGAAGGGATAGCCAATTAAAAAGCAGTGACACTCATGTGCAGGGTGAGACAATAGGCTTACACTGGGCTGACAGCTGCCCCTCCCCTGCTATTAAAAAATATAATAATGTGATTTATTTAGACTGACAAAAAGGCTGGCATAGTTTTCAGTCAATGACTGGGGGAGGTATTAATGAGAACTTCCATTTAGATAGAACCTTCCAGCTTGCAAAGCACTCTCACATTCATTACACACAAACTCATTTAATCCTTAAAACAATTCTGTGAAGGGCACTCAGATTCACCAAATGCTTTCACAGGGCCCACTCGGTGCCAGGTTCTGAGGGAGGGGGGTAGTTTGAGCACCCCTCTGTGCTAAGTGCTGCTCTGGCTGTGAAGACACTCTGATGAGTGAGAATAGGGACAGTTCTGGTTCTCCCTCAGTTTATAGTCTAGAGGGAAAGAGAAACTGTAATTAAGTAATCTCATCAACAGATATGTACGCCCAGAAGAGAAAGAGGTTTTTAAGGGACATATAAAAAGAAACCTGGTCCAGTCTGGGGGCTTGGGCGAGGCTTCCAGACAAGGGGGTGGTAATTCCTTAAATTATTTTTTTAAATTTTTTTGTTTTGAGAGAGAGAGAGAGGCCAAGCAGGGGAGAGAGGCAGAGGGAGAGAGAGAGAATCTCAAGCAGGTCCCATGCTCAGTGTAGAGCCCAAGGCGGGACTCAATCCCACCACCCTGGGATCATGACCTGAGCTGAAATCAAGAGTTGGATGATTAACCCACTGAGCCACCCAGGTGCCCCAAGGGGGTAGTAACTCGAGCCTAGACCTGAAGGATGAAGAGGAGTTAGTTAGGTGGCGGGGACAGTGGCTAGAGAAGAGCCTTCCCGAACAAGAAGAGAGAAGGCCAGTGTAACTAAAAGGGAGGGTGAAGATGCGAGATGAGGTGACAATTCATAAAGGTGACAGCATATTGGAACAAGCAGGTCATAGGGCTGCTTGGAGAATCTGGTCTTTATCTAGTGGAGTGGTCTGATCACATTTTGTGTGGAGGCCAGACTGGAGGGAGGCCAGATCCCAGCTAGTCGGCAATAGTCCTGATGAGAGATGATGAAGCTTAGGCTAGGGAGACTTCCAAAATCCCACCACTAGTCAGTGTCAGAAATACACACAATGTGGGCTGTATTTCCTTGTCCAGTGCTCTTCCCAGTAGTTTAGGTGGAGAGACAGTCTGGAATGAGGAGCCAGACCTGAGCGGAGTGAGGAGGGACATTCTTGCAGTTACATGGCCTGGTTTAGGGGAATAAGAGCCCAAACTGGTGAGGAGGGGATCGATGCAGAAGTAGCAGCCCTGAATGAGGAGTTAAGAGCCCATGGAAGGAGAGAAGGACATCTGCAAGGGGAAAGAGTAGGGCTGGAGATAGGAGATTGGTTCATACAGGGGAAATGATGAAATGTATATTAATGAGAAAGGAAGCCAGGATTCTCATTGTCAGAGAAGAGAACTACAGATATGGAATGGGAGAAAATTAGAATGAATGCTGTGGTGGTGTTGGACTGAATTTAGAGGCACTGGCATGGACCCATACTCATCTCTCTCTCTCTCTCTCTCTCTCTATCTATAGAGAGATAATGAATTTAGATGTAAAATGTGTATACATTATTATATTCATACATATTCTCTAATTTTGTCCACTGAGAAGGCCTAGGAGCAACCCTACCCCAACAGCAATGTAAATGTCTAGTGTACAACCCTTGGCTTCTAAATTCCATTTTCAGTAAAAAGAAACAAAAAACAAAAAAGAAGGTTCCTTGGAGGTATGTTCCAGAAAGCAGGAAAGTGATAAAGAAGACACAGATGCCAGTTTGAATGGGCCACCACTTAGAATAATCTAAGCACCAAATTAATGATAATAACAGATTATTAATTCATTGAATAGAATAGGGAACCAACAGTCCATATTGATATAAATAAATAAATGAATATATTGAAAGTTTGATGGAATGGGACATTTACATAGTTTCAGAATACCTCCCCATAATATACTTACTAATTGCAAAGAGAGGGAAGAGTATACAAAGAATAAGCCTGTCAGACACCACCTTAGTAAAGTAACTTAAATGGGTATCATCAGTAATGGGACAAATTGAAAACATGTGCCAACTTGCAGGATGAGGTGAGAAGAACACAGCACCACTTCTGTGATATTCCTGCCGAAGATACATCACCTGAGTCCACTTGTGAGGAAACATCAGAGAGACCCAAATCGAGTGACATTTTATAGAATACTTGGCCTTTACCCTTAAAAGTGTCAGAGTCATAAAAGTCAAAGAGATTGAGAAGCCATTCCAGAATGAAGGAGACTAAAAAAAACATGGCAACAAAATGAAAAGGATGATTTTGAACTGTATCCTTCTGCTATAAAGAGGTTGTTGGGACAGTTGGAGAGACTTGAATGGGATCTGCTTAGTTCATGATAGTAGATGATGGTGACACTGTGTTATGAAGAAGAACGTCTTTGCAGGAAATGCATCAGGCAAGCAACTTACTCTCACGTAGCTCAGGGAAAAAAGTTCATTGTACTGTATTTCCAACAGTCTTTCTTTTTAAAAGTTTGTTTTTAAGTTTTTTAATGTTTATTTATTTTTGAGAGAGAGAGACAGAGTGTGAGTGGGGGAGGGGCAGAGAGAGGGAGACAAGGAATCTGAAGCAGGCTCCAGGCTCTGTCAGCACAGAGCCTGATGTGGGGCTCGAACTCACGACGAACTCACAAACTGTGAGATCATGACCTGAGCCAAAGTCGGACGCTTAACTAACTGAGCCACCCAGGCGTCCCTAAAAGTTTGTTGTTGTTGTTGTTTTAAAAATAGTGGCTATTAAGATGTATAGAGTGGTTGGATGGTCACTAAAACACTGCAGATGTTCATAAAGGTTAATTCCCCTCCAAGATGCTAATTCTCTTGTAGCAACCATCATGTGGGATGGAGCTCTGCCAAGTCTGTGCTTCCCGCTCTCAGAACCGCCTCTCCTGTCCATGGGAGCAGGTTCCTATACTCCTGTTACTATGTAACCCTGACACAAAGGCAGGTAAAGGTAAATACCACACTCAAGCTGGGTCAACACAACCCTCTCTTCTAGGAATTGAACACTGGAAATCAGATGCTAATTAGTTTTGATGACATTCCTTGAACCTGGAGGACATGGAAATTCCATGTAAATTCAGCTACATCTGATAGTTTGGGGTAGCTGTCTTCTGTGGTAGGCATGGGGCAGAAAAATCTGCAGAGATGGAAAATAAAGCAGACACACAGAGAGAAGCAGAGACAAGAGACACGGCCTGAAAGAAGCAGAGCACCAGCCTTAGTTGGTTATAATATCCTGACTCTAGTGCCTCACGAAGCCTCAATTCCCCTGGGACACTCCAGCGTCCTCATAAATATCCTCCTTCTGCTTAGGCCAGCTCGATAGTGGATTTCCATCAGTAGTAGCCCAAAGTTGATGACATCTGCTTCCCTACCTACCTTGTGCCAAACTTTACAGCAACACTGCTCTTGGACAAAACGTGTCTTGGTGCCACTTCCAAGGCTGCACTCTTTGGCCACTGATATGACCCAGTACAGTGCTCCTTAAGGGGCCCCGGAGGATCTCAGGTCATTTCCCTTACCCAGGCTCGCCTCGGCCAGCAGCAGGTAAGCAGGCACAAGCTCTACGGAGCTCAGGCCGTACACGTTCATGCGGAAGCGAAGTGAATGCAAAGCTGCTGGGACAGCGGCTTCGTGTTTTCCTTCAAAGAGGTATTTCTGGGCTACGGTGTAGCAGAATTCAATCAAGTGCTTCTGTGGAAGAAAAAACTAGACCATCAATGGTGGGCGTAGGTACACCAGGAGCAAGGCCAACACCTTTGAACTGGTCGAGGGCACCTAGCTAACCTGCTTGTATTAAGGTGGCCATGAGACCCAAAATAGGTGATAGAAAAAAGGTAAACCAAGATTGAGTTCCTTAAGGGCCAGGAACAAGTGTCTTTCACCGTAACTCATTGATCGGCATAAATGAGTGCTTAATATAAAACTATTCGGGGTCACCTGGATAGCTCGGTCTGTTGAGCCTCCTGCTTTCGCTCAGGTCATGATCTCACTGCTCTGAGTTTGAGCCCCGCGTCTGGCTCCGTGCTGACAGCTCGGAGCCTGAAGCCTGCTTCAGATTCTAGGTCTCCCTCTCTCTCTGCCCCCCACTTCTTCAAAAATAAAATATACATTTGAAAAATTTGTTTAAACATAAAAAACTATTCAATAAATATTATTCTTATATTCATAATAAAATGTGGTTTAGCAAAACTGTCACGTCTTAGGACATTCTAAAACTTTGACTCTCTGAGTTAATTTTGAGAGAAACATCTCTTTCCTTTTGGAGTTATCCTGCTTACCAAATATCAGAAATAACTTAAACTCTGCATTGTCCCAAGGCCATTCTCAAAGTGTCACAATACTAAGATTGATGAATCTGGTGGTTTGAGATTTATGGCTTAGAAAGCCCTAATTTTTTTTTTAGAATAATTGAGATGTTATCAATGCCATAACAAAAGTTTTAAAATATCCTTTATGTATTCCTTAGTGTATTCATACATCATTTTTTGACCTCCTCCTACATTCTTATCAACATATAAGCATATGCCATATATTGGCATATATGGGCATTAAGGCTGAATTTTGCTCCCCCCTCCCCCAAACTCAAGCTCTAACCCCTAGTACCCAAGAATGTCACTGCGTTTGGAGACGGGGCCTTACAGAGGTGATTAAGTTAAAATGAGGCCATTAGGGTGGCCCCTAATCCAATTTGACTGGTGTCCTTTTAAGAGGAAGACATTTGGAAACACCAGGGATGCATGTGCACAGAGGAAACCAAGCCTGCTGATACCCATACTTGATCTTGGACTTCTGGGTTCCAGAATTGCTGTTGTTTAAGCCACCCAGTCTGTGGTATTTTGTTAGGCAGCCTTTGGCATCTGATACAGTAGGTATTCAGTAAATATGTGGAGAACAACTGACTGAATGGTACTGAGGGAACAGAGACACAAAACAAAGTCTCTGTCCTCAAAGAGGTTCACCCTTTCTCCTGAGAAGTTTCGCGGCACCCATGAGCTACCCCTGCAACAGCCCAGGGGGACCCACCTGCCGCTGGTGAAGCTGCTGCAGGCCGTGCTGCCGCTCTTCCTCTGAATTGTAGAAGGGCATGGTAGTACGCAGCGGGATCAGGAGCTGGCAGATCTTCTCATGGATGCTGTCCCAGTCAGCTCTTTGATGAACCACACCACTGACAATAAAAGCATGGACTTCATTACCTTTACCTTGGGCCTGCCCTAAGATTCTCTCGGCCCCGCTACTGGCCCAGCCCTAAACACTGGAAAAGTAAGCCCAAGACATACCACCAGGCAGGGAACCCAACGCCATTTCTGACACAAACCTCTTTTCTGCCGTGTGGTTATTTGATAGGTGTAAAAACTAGTTGGGGAGAGAGGCTGCTGTTTCTTCGGGGACAGGGTTACATTCTGAAGTCACGTGGTGACACCGTGGCTGTTCCGCTTTTCTGCTTGGTTAGTAACAACAATGAGGACTTTACCTCTGCATTGTTCTAAGGCCATTTTCAGAATATCCGAACACCAAAGCTGATGGATGAGAGGGTCTTTTTCTTGGGGGAAGGAAAAGGAATGTCCATCTGTTGAAGCTCTAGAGACACTTTCCTACCATGGGTGCCTCTGTGTCACTTGGCTCTGGAGAGATCTCCTTGCAGGATCTGCTGTTCCAGGGGGCACATTGGCACGAACACACTGGGAACGGCCCTGAATCCCAGTGGTGCAGCAGGTGTTTTTGCTATTTAACTGTTTAACTTTTTGAGAACAAAACCAAAGCTATTATTTCAAAGATAAGGAAGCATAAGTGTGGAGAGCTTAAGTAGTTACTCCAAGCCTATACTCCAGAGTCAGGTGTTTCTTAGCTCTCCAGAGGGTAGCACTGTGACAGTCTAGTATAAAGCTTTTCTGAGTTTTACATACAGATTTAGTATTTTTATTTATTTTTTATATTTTTAAAAATTCTTCAACATTTATTATTGAGAGACAGAGAAAGAGACAGAGCATGAGCTGGGGAGGGGCAGAGAAAGGAGGAGACACAGAATCTGAAGCAGACTCCAGGCTCTGAACTGCCAGCACAGAGCCCGACGTGGGGCTTGAACTCCCAAATCGCGAGATCATGACCTGAGCCGAAGTCGGATGCCTAACCGACTGAGCCACCCAGGTGCCCCAGATTTAGTATTTTTAAACACTTAATTGGACAGGACAACAGCCCTACAGAGAATCCATTCCTGTTCCTTAAGTAATTACCTCTAGGAATGATTCCCAAACCTATTACCTGATTCTGACCCTTCCTTAATTCTTTTTTACATTTCTTTTACATTTTTTAAATGTTTATTTATTTTTGAGGGAGACGGAGACAGAGACAGTGTGAGCAGGGGTGGGACAGAGAGAGAGGGAGGCACAGAATCCGAAGCAGGCTCCAGGCTCTGAGATGTCAGCCCAGAGCCCGACACAGGGCTTGAACTCACAAAGTGAGATCATGACCTGAGCTGAAGCTTAACCAACTGAGTCACCCAGGAGCTCCTCTTTTTTACACTTTTAAGTATACTTTTTTTTTTTTTGATAGCAACATGTTTATTGTATCATCCAGCTGAGGATATAAACACAAAACAATTTAAGGAAAATATGAAAACATCAGGCAATTCCTAGACTACTACTACAAACACAGTCTTCACCTACAGTAAAAACTAAGGCAGTCAATCATTTTGGTCATCATCCCAGTCTTTCTTCCCACTCGGAGGTTTGGGCCCACCGGCTGGTTTTGCCATGATGATCTGATCCACCCTAAGTACAGTGACAGTAGCATTCGTAGCCAGTTTGATAGCCCAGTATTTTCCCAGGTAAGTGTCTAGAATACCAGCTACCAACATGTCCTTTACAGCGGGAACTTCAGCCTCAATATCTAATCCAACATTTTTTTTTCCTTCTTGATGTACTGCATAAAGTTTAGAGATTACTTCATTGGCCTTCACTCCAGAATTTTCTGCCAGTGCCCGGGGAATAGCTTCGAATGCCTCTGCAAACTTCTTAATGGCATACTGTTCAAGTCCAGGACAGGTCTCTCCATATGATGTGATCTGTTTGGCTAATTCAATTTCTGTTGCTCCACCTCCGGGAACAAGAC
>CM053570.1:69759119-69809850 GCA_028646485.1 Cryptoprocta ferox | reverse complement strand
TCTTGATGTACTGCATAAAGTTTAGAGATTACTTCATTGGCCTTCACTCCAGAATTTTCTGCCAGTGCCCGGGGAATAGCTTCGAATGCCTCTGCAAACTTCTTAATGGCATACTGTTCAAGTCCAGGACAGGTCTCTCCATATGATGTGATCTGTTTGGCTAATTCAATTTCTGTTGCTCCACCTCCGGGAACAAGACATTTATCCCTTGTGAGAACTTTGAAAGTATTGACCCCGTCATCTACTGCTCTTTCTATATCATCCATCAGATTGTCTGTAGAGCCTCGTTAAGTATACTTTAAATTCAGTGGTTTTTAGTATAGTCACAAGGTTGTAATTCCTTGTGTAATTAAATAGTCACCCTATCTAATTCCAGGACAATTTCATAAAAAAAAAAATTCCATTTGCTCTAGCTGGTCCCCTCATTTTTCTCTCCACTCACTGATGCCCAGAAACCACTAATCTACTTTTTCTATGTGTTTGCCTCTTCAGGACATTACATATAAATGGAAAGAGACAATATGTGACCTTTCGGGTCTGGTTTCTTACACTTAGCATGATGTTTGCAAAGTTCATCCATTTCATACCATTTCTCAATTATTTTATTCCTTTGTATGACTGCATGATATTCCGCTGCATGGCTGTATCACTTTTAATATTTATCCATTCATCAGTTGGTGGACATTTGAGTGGTTTCTACTTTTTGGCTATTATGAATAATGCTGCTATGAATACTTGTGTACAAGTTTCTGTGTGAACATGTGTTTTCAAATCTCTTGAGTACATACCTAAGAATGGAATGTGCTGGGTCATAAACATGTGCTCTTGAGTACATACCTAAGAATGGAATGTGCTGGGTCATAAACATAACTCTATGTTTAACTTGTTGAGGACTGCCAAACCATTTTCCACAGAGGCTGTACCCTTTTATAGCCCACCAGCAATATATGAAGAGCTCACTTTTTCTGTATCTTTGACAACACTTGTTATTCTTTTTTTTAATTAAAGGTATTTTAGTGTGTGAAGTAGTATCTTATTGTGGTTTTATTTTGCATTTCCTTAACTAATAATGTTCGCATCATTTCATGTGCTTATTGGCCATTTGTATATCTTCTTCGGAGCATTATGTATTCAAATCTTCTGCTCATTTTTTAACTGGGTCTTTTATCTTTTTACTGTTGAGTTTAAAGAATCCTTTACAGATTCTAGACAAAAGATCCTTATCAGATATAGGATTTGTAGATATTTTCTCCCATTCTGTGGGTTGTCTTTTCACTTTCTTGATACATGTTCTCTGATGCACAGTTTGTGTTTTGGGTTTTTTTTTTTTTTTGCATACTTACTTTATTTGTAAAAAAAAATCTGCCTTTATAACAAACCTTTAATTCTTTTTTTTTCTCTTTCAAGATTTTATTTAAATTCAAGTTAGTTAATATATAGGGTAAAATTGGTTTCAGAATAGAATTCAGTGATTCATTACTTACATAAAACACCCAGTGCTGATCACAACTGCCCTCTTTAATACCCATCACCCATTTAACCCATCACCCCATCACCTCCCCTCCAGCAACCCTCAATTTGTTCTCTATTGTTTAGAGTCTCTTATGGTTTGCCTCCCTCTGTTTTTATCGTATTTTATTTTTCCTTCCCTTCCTCTATGCTCATTTGTTTTGTTTCTTAAATTCCACATATCAGTGAAATAATATGATATTATCTTTCTCTGACTTATTTTGCTTATCTGATACACAGAAGCTTTAAAATTTTATTTTTTAATTTATTTTGAGAGAGAGAGAGAGCAGGAGAGGGACAGACAAAGAGGGAGAGAGAGACTCCCAAACAGACTCCACACTGCCAGTGCAGAACCCCATGTTGGGCTTGAACTCACGAACTATGAGATAATGACCTAAGCCAAAATCAAGAGTCAGGCACTTAACTGATTGAGCCACCCAGGTACCCCTGATGCATAGTTTTAAATTTTGATGAAGTCCTAATCTATTTTTTCTTTGGATCTTTGTTTTTTGGTGTCCTATCTACACAGTTGCCTAATCCCGAGTCACACAGATTTACAACTATGTTTCCTTCTGAAAGTTTATGTTTTTAGCTTTTACTTTAGCTCTTTTCACATATAGCGGAAGGTAGAAGTCCAAATTCATTCTTGCATGTGGCTATGCAGTTATCCCAGCACCATCTGGAAGGGACCATTCTTTCCCCAGTTGAATGGTCTTGGCACCCTTGTTGAAAATCAATTGCCCATAAATGTATGTGCTTATTTCAGGACTCTCAATTCTAGTCCATTGATCTATATGTCTGTCCTTATGTCAGTACCACATGGTCTTCATTATTGTAGCTTTGCAGTAAAATTTGAAATTGAAAAGTATGAATCCTCTTTGTTCTTTTTTAAGACTTTTTAGCTATTCTGGGTAGTTTACATTTTCATATAAATTTTAGGATCAGTGTGTCCATTTATGCAAAAATGACAGTTGGAATTTTGATAGGGATTGCATTAAATCTGTAGATCAATTTGAAGTGTTACTATTTAATAATATTAAGTCTTTTAAACTATGAATATGGAATGTCTCTCCATTTATGTAGGTCTTTCATTTCTTTCAAAAATGTTATTTAGTTCTCAGTGTAACACAGTCTTGTCATTCTTGGGTTAAATTTATTTCTTTTTTTGATGCTACTGCAAATGGAATGGCTTTCCTAATTTTCAGATTCTTCATTGCTAGCATACAGAAATGCAACTGATTTTTGCACATTGATCTTGTATCCTGTAACCTTGCTGAATTCATGTATTAGTTCTAATAGGTTTGTTTGGTTTTTTTTAGGTTCTTTAGGGATTTCTCTATATAAGACCATGTCATCACCAAAAAGAAGTATTTTTACTCCTTCTTTTCCAAGCCAGATGCTGCCCCAACTAGAACTTCTAGAACAATGTTCCATAGAAGTGATATAGGTAACATTCTTGTCTCATTCCTGATTTTGGGGGAGGAGGGAAGCTTTCAGTCTTTGATCAATAAATATATTAGCTTTGTGTTTCTAAGTTTATTCACCGATACCCTTTACCAAGTTATGAAAGTTTCTTTCTATTCCTAATTTGTTGTGTTTTTATTACAAAGGCTGTTGGATTTTATCAAATGCTTTTTCTGTATCTATTCAGATTATCATGTGGTTTTTGTCTTCTGTTAAAATGATGTCTTAAATTGACTGATATTAGTATGTGAATTCCTGGAAGAAATGCCACTTGCTCATGATGTATAATCCTTTTTACATGCTGCTGGATTTGGTTTGCCAGTATTCTGTTGAGGATTTTTTGCATCCATATTCATGAGGGATGTTGATCTGTAGTTTTCTTTTCTTGTGATGTTTTTGTCTGGTTATGGTATTAGGGTAATGTGGGCCTCATAAAATGAGTTGGGGACTTTTTCTCCCTCATCAGTTTTTTTGGAAGAGTTTTTGAAGAATTTGAAGTTTTTGAAGAATCTTGAAGAACTAGTTGGTGTTAATTTTTCTTTAAGTATTTGATAGAATTCACTAGTGACATCATCTGGTCCTGGGCTTTTCTTTGCAGGAAGTTTTTGATTGCTAGCTAAATCTTTTTAGTTAATAGACCTACTCAGATATTCTTTTTCTCTTTTTCTCTTGAGTCAGTTTGCTAGTTTGTGTCTTGTCAAGAATATATTCCATCTAGGTTTTCTAATTTGTTGGCATACATTTGTACATCGTATTCTCTTATAGTCTCTTTGATTTCTGCAAAGTTGCTAGCAATGTCCCCACTTTCATTTCTGACTTTAGTAATTTGGGTGTTCTCTTCTTGGTCACTCTAAATAAAGGTTTGTCAATTTTGTTAATCTTTTTAAAAATCAATTTTTAGTTTTGTGGATTCTATTGTTTTTTTATTCTCTATTTCACTTATCTCTGCTCTAATCTTTAATATTTTCCTCCTTTTGCTAGCTTTGGGTTGAGTTTGCTTTTCTTTCTCTAGTTTCTTAAAGTGGAAGGGTAGGTTATTGATTTGAGATCTTACTTCTTTTATAATGTATGTGTTTGTGGCTAGAAATTTCCCTCTGAGTACTGCTTTCACTGCATCCCATAAGTTTTAGTATTTGTATTTTTGTCTCATTTCATCTCAAAGCATTTTCTAATTTCCTTTGTGATTTCTTCTTTGACTCACAGGTTAAGACTGTGTTATTTCCATACATTCACAAATTCCCCAATTTCCTTCTGTTATTGATTACTAATGTCATTCCATTATGGTTACAGAACATACTTTGTATAATTTCAATCCTTATAAATTTACTGAGACTTGCTTTATGGTCTAATACATGGTCTATCCTAGAGAATATTTCATATGCACTTGAGAAGAATGTATATAGATGTCTGTTAGGTCTAGTTGGCTTATAATGTTGTTCAAGCCTTCTATATCCTTGCTTATCTCCTGTTCATTATTGACAGTGGAATATTTAAGTGTACAACTATTATTTCTTCCTCCCTTCTCTACAGCATGCATTTTGAGACTCTGTTGTTGGATACATAAATCAGGAATTTTTGCATTTCTATTGCCTATTATATATTTTAACTCAAATGTAACTAAGTTAACTGATTCCATTTATTCCAAAACTGGTAACAATAACCTAGCAAAGGGTCAGCAAAGTTTTTCTGTAAAGGGCCAAATAGTAAATATTTCAGGCTTTTGAGAGCTACATCGTCTCTGTTGTAAAAATTCAACTCTTGTTGTAGCAGAAAAGCAGCCACGGACAACATATAGCTTTGTTCAAGCTCTCTCTCCTTCTTTCCTTCTGGGACAACAGAAATGCAATAAAGGATTTGCTCTTTAAACTGTAACTACTATCATAGAAATTATATAAAGCATTTAAAAAATTTTATAGAGAATTATTGTAAACAAATCTATTAAAGCACTTAACAGCCAGGATATAGAAATAGTTGAGTTTCATAGGGTATTTATTAAATAGGGGCTTTTTGAATAATTGTGTGAGCAATGGAAATATTAATTTACTTAACTGCCTGAATTTTTGTTCCACTGAGAGCATTTGACATATCTAGCCTTTCCAAATAAAATGAGCATTATTTATATATTCATGAGCTCTTTTTCTTATTCGTCCGTCTAACTCCTAATACCCAGAACAAAGTCATGCATAAAGGAGTTGAAAAATATGTTTTCAATCAGGGCTCACAATCAAGTAGCCTGTGAGCCAGACATTTTTTGTTTGACCATTATGATGTTTTGTTTTGTTTTTTAGTAAGTTTGTTTAATTTCTTTAAGTTTATTTATTTTAAGAGAGACAGAGACAGTATGAGTGGGGGAAGGGCAGAGAGAGGGAGAGAAAGAATCCCAAGCAGCCTCCGCGCTGTCAGCGCAGAGCCTAATGTGGGGCTAGAACTCACCAAACCATGAGATCATGACCTGAGCTGAAACCAAGAGTTGAACGCTTAACCGACTAAGCCACCCAGGTGCCCCAACCACTATCATGTTTTTTAAAATATCATGTTTAAATCTGGATGACATTAGGTAAGATACTCATTCTGCAGTTTACAACAGATCCTACTGTCTCCTACTATTGAACACCAACCACTTCACTGTTCTTCTTTTCCTAACCAGTGAAAACATTTTAATTTGTGCCCTACATGTTAAATAAAACTTACTGCAAATTACTCTTATCTATGTGCTATGATTTGCTAACCTACAGTACTAAAGCCTCTTTTGACTTTCTGTAATGTTTCAGTGTATACTTTAATAAAATTGCCTTTTCTTACAACAGTTCTGTTCCTTGGCTACATTCTCATAATGCAATATAGAAACTATGTGCAAGATTACATAGAATGTATAAAACAGATGTATTTATGGGAAAAGAATATAAGGAAATTGACCAAAATATCAGATTATTAATCTCTAGGTTGTGAGATTATGGATTATTTTTCTTCTTTATTTTTTATATTTTCAAATTCTCTATAGTGAGCATGATACATTTATAATTAGAAAAAAACTCTTTTGGGGCACCTGGGTGGCTCAGTCGGTTGAGTGTCCGACTTCTGCTCAGGTCATGATCTTGCGGTTCGTGAGTTCAAGCCCTGCACTGGGCTCTGTGCTAGCAGCTCAGAGCCTGGAGCCTGCTTCCAATTCTGTGTCTCCGGCTCTCTCTGCCCTTCCCCTGCTCACACTCTGTCTTTCCCTCTCTCAAAAATAAATAAACATTAAGAAAAATTTTAAAGAAAAAAAACTCTTTTGCAAAAAAAAGAAAAAAAAAACTTCCCCAAATTCAATTTGACTGTCCTTCTGGCTCCTTAAATTTGGAATGAAGAAAAAGAATATTTACTGAGTGCCAGTTTGGTTTCAGGCATGATGCTACATGATTTACAGTCAGCCACAAAACCCAGTGAGGGAGGAGTATTAAAGCCCCCATTTCTGAGATGCAGAACTACTACCTCAGTTTTATCTTATGAAAATATCCTAAAATCCCCAGGACACAAGCATAGAGAAATCTGAAGAAAAGAGGGTGGAGGGGAGAGGAGAAGACCTTAAAGAGAATTAAAGGCAGTGAAAGAGGAGAAAGGAATTAATGGTGGATAAGGGCATAGGAGACAATAATTTATTCATGCATTCATCACATATTTAGTTTTGACTGTTTCAGGACACTCTGCAAGAGACTGTAAGGTATACACAGATGGGTCTGACAAAGATCAAAAGATAGCATATATATGACAGTCCTTCTACACATATTCAACATAACATCCTGCATTAATGAAACATAATAAAATTGAGATAGCACACTTGCCAACAACTAAAATGAAGAAGGGAAGTAAGAGTCATCTGAGAGCAGAGAGTGACTACAAAGTGAGTTGAGAGGAAGAAGGAATTACTTCTGGCTGCAGGGATGAAGGCAAGAGGAGAAGAGGTAGGTGCTCATATCAGGCAAAGGGCTCTCCTCTCTCCCCTGAGCGCCAGGCCTGTACTTGAAGTTGTTTACTAGCCATCTCTCCTAAGTGACCTGAAGGCCCTCAAACTGTGTGTCCCCTACCCAATCTGTCACCCACTGCCACCTCCTTCTGTGTTAATAGGTTTACTATCCATTCAGAAGAAGCTCACTTATTCAACAAATGATCACTGAGTGTGTGGTATGTACGGCCAGTAGGTTTAGTAAAAGACACAGGTATTAAACAAGTAAACACAAAAATATAAAAGTAAAGGAAAAAACTAAGAAAAAGGTGAGAGAGAAAACTAAGAGAGGAGTACTTCCAGAAAGACCTCTTTGAGGAAATAACATTCCTGAGAACGAAGGATGAGACGGAGCTAGGAAGACTTGTGGTTGAAGAGGAGGTTCCTAGCAGAGGGAACAGCCCAGGCAAAGAAACTGAGGGAGGAAAGGACTTGGCAAATTAGATCTGAAAGAAAACCTCAATAACTACATCAAGGAGAAGAGAGGGTGAGTGTAGTGGGAAACAAAGGTAGAGAAATGACCAGGGCTTGTAGTTTTTGCTACAAATCTTGAATTATATTCGAAAAGCAATGAAGACACTGCAATAAAAACACAGATGCTGTCCGTTTCCCTCATGGGATATAGAGACCGAGTGAGGAATATGGACTATTAAACAACTGATTTCAATCTGTGTCATAAGTTTTAGGACAGGGAACATATAGAGTGCTGTGAGACCACTGAGGAGAGACACCTAATTCAGTCTGAGAGGGGTATGTTCACTCTCCACTAGGACCACTGCAACAACTTTAAAAAAATTTTTTTAAACATTTATTCATTTTTGAGAGACAGAGCACAAGCAGGGGAGGGGCAGAGAGAGGAAGACACAGAATCCGAAGCAGGCCAGGCTCTGAGCTGTCAGCATAGAGACCGACTCGGGGCTCAAACTCACAGGCCACAAGATCCTTAACTGACTGAGCCATCCAGGCGCCCCAACTGCAAAAACTTTTTAATCAGTGATACAGCCTCTAGGGTCTATCTTCCAATTTATCTTCCACACTGCTACCTGTCATCCTTCCTGAACATAAGGGAGAGCCTGTCAAAACTATCCATGACTTCCCAGAGGATAAATTCCAAACTTCTCAATCTCATGTCACCATCTGGTCGTAACCTGTGTCTTCTTGGTTTAAACTCCTACTACTACTTATCGCAATAGTTTTTAAAATTTCTTTTTAATAAGAAATACATTTTACCATTTCAAACACACATATCCACATAGAATGCTAAAAAGTTTCAAGAAACAATTTAAGTAGGATTCCTCTGATACTTCCTTTGTTATTCACTTTTTTCCTTAAAAAAGTACATTTTCCTTAAAATGCTGGTTGTGGTTTATCCATGACCTGCTAATGGGTCCAGTCTGCAGTCTGAAAATCAGCAACTGCTTCCTCCACTACTACCTTCTCTACCCGGCTCTGAACAAACTCTGTTCTTTTGTCCTTTACCCAAGTAGACCCAGATGCCAGGAGTACCCTGCCCTTCTGTCTTCATTGTTCATTCACCAAGCAATTTCCTACTGACCTTTCAAGAATCATCTCAAACATTCCTTATTCAGAGAAACCTTTCCAGATATTGCCCCGCCATTATGCTTCCATCCTTAGAGGCCCCAGGAAACAGCACACCTTGTGTGACATGTGTGACAGTACTTGTCATGCAGAGTCTATTATAAGGACTTTTTAAAACAAATTAGTCTGCTCTGGACTAGGTTTCTGGCCATCAGCAACCTAGCAGTTTTATCTCAAGTCCAAAATAGGTCTAATTGGAAGCAAAGATCCAAGGAAGGTATGTTGAATGAATGAAATCTCATCTCATTTTCTACACACACCCTCCCCGCCCCGTCTTGGCTGTGCACCAAACTGGTCTTCTTTCTATTCCTCAAACACATCACAGTCTTTACGCCCTCAGAGCCTTACTCTTCCCCCAGCATTTCCAGGAGGACTGCTCCTACTTCATTTTCAGATCAGTATCTACCCTCCGGGAGGCTGTCTGCCCAAACACCCCATTACATTTTGTCTTTAGCATTTATGACTTTCTGTAATTATCTTGTTTTCTTTTTGCTGGTTTGTTTATTTTCCGCTTTGGTATGTTAGAACTTTTTTTTTTTTTTAATTTTTAATAGTTTTTATTTATTTTTGAGACAGAAGACGAGTGGGGGAGGGGCAGAGAGAGAGAGAGAGAGAGAGAGAGACAGAATTTGAAACAGGCTCCAGGCTCTGAGCTGTCAGCACAGAGCCCCACGCGGGGCTCCAACCCACGAACCGCGAGGTCATGACCTGAGCCGAAGTCTGTCGCTTAACCGACTGAGCCACCCAGGCGCCCCGGTATGTTAGATCTTTGAGGGGCACAGTCCACCAAGTTTCCCCTAGTAACTTCAGCTCCTAGAACAGTGCATAGTAGGCGGTTAACAAAACATCTGGTGACGAATGAGTGGGAGAAGAGGCAAACACAGAAATCTTAGGGGCCGGTCTTGAAGCCGCCTTGAGCGCTCCCTGGCAGAGCCGGTGCTACGGCTTGCGCAGGGCACCCAGACCTGTGATGGGGAGAGAGGGAGGGAATTGAGGGGCCCAGGTGCCACATTTCAGGGCCTACCAGTAATAGGTGACCGTGCAGGCCGTGCATACGCGCTCGGCCGGGGCTTCGCACACCTCGCAGCAGAGCCGGCGCCTCTTGGGCACCGCCAGCGGGTAGATGCTGTCCATGTTGCAGCCAGCCGCGTCGTGGGTCCCCAGGACGGTTGCCTGGAGAGGACGCGCTGGATGCCGGCGTCACGTGACCACCGCCTGGCAGCGTCGTTCCCAGGAATTCAAGCGCAGTGGGGAGAGGCGCAGCTCCACTGACATCTAGAGTGTCTTTGTGGGGTTAAAAAATAATAATAATAAAACTTTTAAAAATACAAAACTACCCCCTCCTTTAAGTCCCGAAGGTTAAATGGCCAGGCAGTCTGACTCCAGTGGACTCAAAGTCCAGGAAGGCCTATACGGTGGCCGGTTAGAGGCAAAAACGGCCCGCTCTTTACCGAAGGAGGAAACTAACATGAGGGGATGAGGCCCTTCCCGATGGCTGCCCGGCCCACAAGTCCCGCCAGCTCAGGGTCACCTCTGCCCTGCTGCGGGTCAAAACCGGCACGCCTCCCCGGACGTGGAGAAGTCTGGCGCCGGCGTGTGGCGTAAGGTAAAGGTCCGCCCCTTCGCTATTGCGGCTGCGCGGGGACCTGGAGCCGGGCTGGGGCGCGGCGCCGGCGGCCGTGAGCGTGAGCCAGTGCGGGGCGCGCCCAGGGACTGATGGCGGAAGTGGACCTAGTCGCCGAGTTCCCCAAGCCTGCGGGAACTGCGCGCTACGCCGAGGTTATGGCTCGCTTCGCCGCCAGGCTGGGCGCGCAGGGCCGGCGGGTGGTGTTGATCACGTCCGGCGGCACCAAGGTCCCCCTGGAAGCCCGGCCAGTGCGCTTCCTGGACAACTTCAGCAGCGGGCGGCGCGGTGCCACCTCGGCCGAGGCCTTCCTGGCCGCGGGCTACGGGGTCCTGTTCCTGTACCGCGCTCGCTCCGCCTTTCCTTTTGCCCACCGCTTCCCGCCCCAGACCTGGCTGTCGGCGTTGCGGCCCAGCGGCTCAACCCCTTCGGGCTTGGTGAGCCTGGAGGCCGAGGAGAATGCACTTCCGGGCTTCGCGGCCGCTCTGCGGAGCTACCAGGAGGCTGCGGCTGCCGGCACCTTCCTGGCCGTGGAGTTCTCCACTTTGGCGGACTATTTGCATCTGCTGCAGGCTGCGGCCCAGGCGCTCAATCCGCTGGGTGCGTGCTCTAGGAGTCCAAGGTTTCCTGCAGGCAGAGCCTTTCTCCCCAGACACTTTTCCCCTCACCTTTTCATTATCCGCGGTCTCACAGCCAGGGAGCCTGAGTTGAAAAGGACCTGAACCCATATCCCACTCCGATTTATTACACCCTGTGCTTCTCTCTGCAGGCTCTTCTGCGATGTTTTACCTGGCTGCGGCCGTGTCAGATTTCTATGTTCCTGTCTCAGAAATGCCTGAACACAAGATCCAGTCATCTGGGGGCCCACTGCAGGTGACAGGCGCTTCTCTTCCAGAGATCTGATCCCCCTATAATCAATCTTGGGTTAATTCCCTCTTGATCTGGAGATGGCCTTTCTGCATTCCGTATGTGCTAGGCACTAGGGATACAGAGATGAATAAGACACCGCCCTCCCTCAAGAACCTCACAATCTAGTGAGGGAGCTGGACACAGACATAATTACAGTACAGAGTGATAAATGCTCTAGTAGAGGTACGTACAAAGTGAAGTCAGAGCATGGGGTGAGTGAATCTTGGGGAAGTCAAGGAAGGCTTCCTGGAGGAGACTACATAAACTGGGTTTTAAAAGATGAGTAGACAGTATGCCAGACAAAGTAGGGAAGGTCATTACAGATTGAGTAGAAATTGAAGTGTGGAAATGAACAATGTGCTGTGAACTGAAATTCTTTGGTAAGGCTGGAGAGCAGGGAGAGTGGGGAGCTGGGCAGGCGGGCAGACTGAAGAGAGCTTACTTCACAGAAGATTTTGTATTCCCTCTTAAGGAACTTGGACTTTATCCTGTAGAGCTAAGGAAAGCAAGTAGAATGAGCTAAAATTTTTGTTTGAAACAAACATTCTGGCATCAATAGGAAAGGTGAATTAGAGAAAGAGTGGTGGGTGTAGGTTAGATAACTGTGACTGCTATAGTTTGAGGAAGGGGTATGGGGTGGCTAGTGGTGTAGTTCAGATGGTGATATGATCAGGCTTCTTGGAACCTGAGAGAATTCTTAATCATTTAGGATACCAGCTGAATTTAAATAGGAGAAACTCTACCTGGGGGGCACTTGCTGACTATGTAGGATACTTCATTTGTTCATTTCTTCAACAAATAATTTATTGAGTACCTTCTACATGCCAAGCAGTATAGTAGGACTTGGAGATAAAGCAGTGTAAAGAAATAACACTGTGCCCCTGTGTTGCTTCTCCTTTGCAGAGGAGATGGTAAATAAGCCAAATGCATACTATGTTAGATAGTGGAACATGCTAAGGAGATAAATCAATGGGTAATGGGTGTATAATCCGTATGCTAACGTTCTGAGGGGGAAATCCTGATTAATTATCATAGTAATTTCACACTTTTACAATTCTGGGAGCTTTGGTTTATCCTGTATTTTTTAGTTCTTTCTTGAAAGTACACAAACCAATGCAACATTCTTAGAAGGGATCAAGAATGGCATAGTAGGAGTTTCGATCAAGTGAAAATAAAATCAGTTTCTTCAGCGCTAAGATGTGTTATGAGTGACAGTGTTTAAATGGAATCAAATAGCCATTCTACCAGTGCAAGAAATATTTTAGGCAGAGGTTTAAAAACATAACTTCAATTAAATTTCTGCCAAAGTTACATTTGTGTTATAGATTTGCATGGACAGATTATTTGCATTTGTTTGAGTGTTTGGTTTAAAATAAGGGGAATGTTTAAGAAAATATAATGCTATATTTTTAGAGCTCTGTTAATAGTGATGAGGGTGGTAGGGCCAGGTTAATTCATGGCTTGTCCCAGAATTTGTATGAAGCCTTGGAATTAGGTATCTTTATGAACCCTCCAGAGGCAAGGCTTTAATCTAAGCACGTATAATGCTCTGAAAAGTTTGACAGTGAGAAATACCACTTAAACTGACTTAGCCTAAAATCTGAGTCCTTGCTTCCTTAGTTTCCCATGAGATTGACTTGGTAGATTTTGACCTTTGTTTGCTTATGAAGCTTTTCTTTTTCCAATACAGATAACAATGAAGATGGTGCCAAAAATGCTTTCTCCTTTGGTTAAAGACTGGGCTCCCAGAGCATTTATAATTTCCTTTAAGTTGGAGACTGACCCTTCCATCATACTTGATCGTGCACGGAATGCTTTGGAAGTTTATCGACATCAAGTGGTGATAGCTAATAGCATTGAGTCACGACGGTCCTTTGTGGTTATTTTAACCAAAGACTCAGAAACCAAGATATTGCTATCAGAGGAAGAAGTAGAAAAAGGTGTAGATATAGAAGAGAAGATCGTGGATGATCTTCAGTCTCGACACACGGCTTTTATACATGACAAAAACTGAAGTGAAAAGCCTTTGTAGGATCAAAACTTGTTCAGTGGATCAGGGCTCTTACAAGTGGTGAAAATAAACCCTTTGCTTTCATAAAGACAGAGAAAATGAAGGGAGAAAGAAGTGAGTGGTATGCAGGTGAATATAGTTTGGTATTTGTCTTTTAAAGGTCATTTTATACTCTATAAAAATGAAAACAAGAGCAAAGCAGTTATGACCAAACCACCTGGCACACTCACCTGATTATCATCTGGATTTTGAAAATGAACATGAGCTGTTGCTCACCTTTAAAAAAAGAGCTTATTGGGAATTATATGCCTCAGAATATACATGTGAGGCCTGAATATCAACCTTCATACTATAAGAAGGATTAGGGATGCATGAATGGCCATGCCTTGAAGATCAAATATTTCTTGATGCGTACTATGTGGTAGGTCCTGAGGATTATGAAGATTAAAAAGATGAATAAATATGTCTCTGTTTGGGAAATGGATGTATGAATAATAAAGTGCAATAAAGTATGTGCCCAAAAGCCAACACAATGGAAATGATGTTGTTTTTTGGAAATGTATCAAAGATGGGAGTAGGAGAGAAGGACACTTCCCTTAAGATAGATTGCCTGTAGAATGATGTGCTTCCCACTACATTTACTTTTTGCTCTTTTTCCTAGATTGCCTCTATTTGAGATAACAGTTTACCTTTTAAATATTTTACAACTGCTCTTAGGGGAAATTTAACTGGCTTCTACCAAGGGCCAGGCAAGGGCCTCTTAGTGACTTCTGCCTTGAGGGAAGCTTTACAATGTGGTAAGGAGTATGGACTTTGGAGTCATCTTAGCCTAAGTCTGATGGTTCCAGCTGTGTCACTGTGGCCTTTGTAAACTTAGACCCTTAACTTACTGTCAGGCTCCTCATTTATAAAATAGAGATAATAAATCTCTCTGCTAAATAATGCCTTTTGTGGTGAGGATTAAATAAAACCGTGAAGATAAAGCATTAGTCTGGTGCCTGGCATGTAGATTTTTCACCCGCACTTAAATTTTCTGGTGGTGACAGTATTATTCTGGTGCCTTGCTTGATCCCTGAATTCTTAAGTCTTCAAAGCCCCTCTCACTGTCCTGAGCTTTGGGTTGGGAATGTACAAGAAATGTGGTTCAGAAAAATCCCCTAAATGATCTGTAGGATGGTCCAGAGTACATATTGAGAAACTACTGTTAGTAACTAGGTAGAAATAGGAACTATACATATTTGATTTAAAATGCTATTAGTGGGGCTCCTGCGTGGCTCAGTCAGTTAAGCATTTACCTCTTCATTTCGGTTCAGGTCATGATTTCAGTTTTGTGAGTTCAAGCCTGGAATCGGAATTGGGCTCTGCACTGGCAGCACAGAGCCTGCTTGGGGTTCCCTGTCTCTGTCTCTCCCCATCCCCCACTCGTGCTGACTCTGTCTCTCAAAATAAACTTTTAACAAAATAAAATGTAATTAGTGATATTTCATGGAGTTGGGAAGGGTACCCCCTTGTGTCTAATGACATAGGTACAGTAAATTTTAGTTGATAAGATTTGAGTAGAGGTGCCAAAATGCGTTGAAATAAATCATTAAGTCAGGAAATGTGACTTTTTGAGCAGAGGAAAAATAACTGCAGCAATCAGGACTATTCTGTAAGCAGCAGTCCCATTGAACAAGAATTTTAAATTAACTTAAGGTCCAATTAGCAAAACCTCAAAGACAACAGGCTCTGTCAGCAGTGGCTGCAGTACTGAAGGGATAGGAAGCAAAAGATTGATTTTCTTCCCTGCATCTATAGCTTTATGTGGATGATGACTGTCATTATGATGTTGGAATGTCCAATAAGGGTAAATGGAGTGAAAACTAGAAGTGATGTTTGTTTCTATCGTAATGATTACTTCCCTTGGGAACCATTTCCTATCCTGTTTTGTTGTGCTTAAATAAACACCCCTTCCCACATGGAATTATTTAAAGTGTTTTCCAATTCAGTTTAATTTTCATCTGGAGCACTTAAAACAGTATTCACACATAGTAAAATTCCAAGAGGTTTTTTTGTTAGTTTCTTTAACAGCAAATAGGAGTGTGCAAGGAAAGAAATAATGAAAAGGAACATGAGTCAATGAGAGCTAATGAGAAGGCACTTGATCTAGATTGGAGGACCAAGAATTGTTTGGAGGAAGTGACACTTGAACTGATAAGTAGGAGTTAAGTGGACGGGAAGTGATGGTGGTGAGCATTTTAGATCAGAGTAAAAACACTTGCAGGGCTCTTGCACCAGGAAATGGTTGAAGCACTTACAGAAAGTATGGTATAAGATCTGTCCAGACAACTGGCCAAGCTTTGGAAAGGATCCTATGTGGAACTAGAGTAAGACTGAAATGCAAGTACCTGTTTGGGATATCAGCAAAGCAAGGGCTCCCAAAACATTAGGCAAATCAAGTTTTGATGAACTAGAATCTTGCAATAAGAGCATTTAAATGAAGATGATATAAACCAAGCCTCTGTCAAATTGTCATTTAGAAATTTTTATTTTGCATGACACAGGTTCACCTAAACTGAATTTTCAATGCTTAGGACTCCTCCTCCTCCTCCTCCTCCTCCTCCTCCTTCTTTCTCCTTCTCCTTCTCCTTCTCCTTCTTTTTAGTGCTTAGAACTTCTAAAGGGCTCTGTCTTAGGGACATTTCTAGTCAAGTCCGGTTTTTTCATTTTTACAATGATAAAGACGGGTCCAAAAATTGATTTGTCTTAGGCGTCCCAGATAGTGACAGACCTAGGCTTAAAACTCAGAACTCCTGTCCCTCTCCATTTTAAGAATGAAGTTACTTCTAGAAAAATAAAACGGTATTTTATTTGCTAGTTCTAAATGCCCGCTAACAAAATGTATCCCCGAAGCAGCAAGTGTGCACAGGTTGTTACCATGGTTACTGCAAAGCCAATGGAATGAGCCGTACCTTCATTCCTGCCGAGAAACCCCGCCCCACGACCCAAAGTCCAATGGAGTGCACTATTTCCACAGGAAGAGCAGCCCCTGAGCCAATGGTGCGCGTCGTTTCTGTGGTTCCCGCCGGAAGGATGCCTCGGCGTCTCTGCGGCCAGAGCGGTTGCTATGACGCTCGGGCCTGAGAAGGCACCGGCAGCTGGCAGCGGAGCAGCAGCGGCGCCGGCGGAGCGGTGTGACCCAGGACCCTCGCGGCACTCTCCAAAAGACAGTTTCCGACCTGTTTCCTGAGGTTCCCCCGGTTCCCGCCTCGGTCCCGAGGAGGGAAGCCCTATTCTGCGTCCCTTTGTCAGCATTCCACGCCTTTCCAGCTCGTCTCTCCAGTGTGGCCCGAAGCAGGAGGAGAGCCTGTGTCCGGGCTCTGCCTTTGTAGTCGCGGGCTGGAGTGAATCTGCCTGGAGTCGCCCGTCTCCTGGGACCCAGCCGCCACCGGCCTTTAGGATTAGGCTGCCTGTCGTATTGAGAGAGGGCTTGGAACCCCGTCACTTAGGCGGGCGTTCTTTTCCCACCGCCCAGGCGAAGACTCGGCCCTGCGCAGACAACCGCGCCTCAACGCGGGGACGAAGTCCTCGGAGCCACCGCTTACCCTGCTCGTAGGTTCGTGAACAAAGAACTGCCGTTTCCTGCCTTTTCGCCTTATGTTCCTCATGCAGAACCTTAATTCCCGAGGAAGCAGTGGAGGTCTTTTGTATCTTCAGCATCAGACGTCATCAAGTCATTTCCCTTCTGCCTTTCTAGCTACAACCTCATCCATTTGTCTCATCATCCTGAGTGCCAGTTTTCTCATCCTGCTCATTCCACAGCCATTTTCACCCTTTCTTGTCCACGCTGCACGTCACCGAATGTCCGTTCGTCTCCACCACCTCTGCCATCCACAGACCACCTCCCTCTGTTTTCCTACTACAGTGCTTTGAGTAGCTAACTATTCCGCATTCTCCAGCTCTGGGATCGTCTGGAAGGTTTTCTCTGTTTCTCTGCACTCTGGCAAGCTTCCTGGGTTGGGTAAACTAAAGACTAGCATGGAGAAGTGCACATTGGTAAATACAAACAGTAAATTTCTACAAGCCTAGTGTGTTTTGAAAATGGAGGGGGAAAAAAGTCAAAATGCATTTTTAGGCGGGCCCCAGACTTACATAAATAAGATTGTTCCTGGCTCAGATGAATACTATGTTAGGTATACACGATGCATTCATGCATGTGAAAAGATCATTCAGAATGATCATGTAACAGGATTTCACCTTTCATAAGCCCATATGAACTCAATGCCTTGATACGATAGAATTTTCTGGAGAGGAGATGCTTGAAACAGTTCTTGTGTCTTCTCTTCATGTCAGTTTCTTAATCAGAAAACATTCTTTGTTATGTGAGCCAAGAAACAGAAACCATAAGGAGTGATGGAAAATAAATATTTTTGGCAAAGGAGCACTCTTAATGGTCCTAAAAAGACTGGAACATAGCACCTTCAAAATCGCGTGAGTTTTATTTAGAGCCAGTGCAATTTCCTTTTAGTTGGAAAACTTTATTTAAATTGTCTTAAAGTATGTGTTCCTTGTTGAGTCTTAATATTTCTTTTTTAATATTCAGACTTAAATGTAAACCATTTTGAATATATGCAAAGTGTACACTTTTAGAGGGTATGTTGGAAGCTAGAATGATTTGGATATTTTTATTTCTCAGGTCAGTTACAGCACTTATGTGTGATATCTCATTCTTACAGCCAGGTCAAGATTCCAAACACTGAGAAATTCAGCTTTCTCTTCTATAATAGATAGGAGAAGAAGTTCTGAAACTTTAAATTTTTCACATGTAATGGATAAATTCTAACTTTTGAAAAAAAAAAGAGTGGTAGATGCTATATCGTAAGGGGCTTACCTTTCCCCTCTAATATGTATTTACTGAACAAACGTCATTATGGCAACATTGGAAAGTAACTTTTTTTTAAGATTTTATTTTTAAGTAATCTCTATACCCAAAGAATTGGGCTCGAAACTCACAACCCCACAACCCCGAGATCCAGAGTCCCATGTTCTACTGACTGAGCCAGCCAGTCATCCAAATAGTAACATGCTAAAAACTTTCCTTTCACCCTAGCACAGTAGTTCTAAACCCAGGGGGTGATTTTGCTCCCCAAGGGACGTGTGGCAATGGATGGAGACATTTTTAGTTGTCACAGCTAGGGACATGTTACTGGCATCCAGTTGGCAGAGG
Organism: Cryptoprocta ferox; assembly: GCA_028646485.1. Taxonomy (NCBI): domain Eukaryota; kingdom Metazoa; phylum Chordata; class Mammalia; order Carnivora; family Eupleridae; genus Cryptoprocta; species Cryptoprocta ferox. The sequence goes on along the minus strand of CM053570.1, from coordinate 69,791,546 downwards.
CCAGGGATGCTGCTTCATATCCTTCTATGCACAGAACATACCCCCACAACAAAGAATTATCCAGCTCAAATGTCAATAATGGTGAGGCTGAGAAACCCTATCCTAATATATCGAGTTCATTTTTCTGCTCTGGGTCAATCTTTGCTCATGTGTGTGTATTTTTACACAGCTGTAATCATCATGCACATTTTGCCTTCCTTTTTCTCTTAATTTTATATTTTAAGCATTTAAACATTGCTACATTGTTTTCAATTTGAGAGAGTGGGAGGAGGCATGCACATGCCCATGCAAGCAGGGGAGGGACAGAGGGAGAGGGAAAGAAAGAAGCCCAAGTAGGCTGCATGCCCAGCATGGAGCCCATCGAGGAGTTCAATCCCACCACCAGGAGATCATGACCTGAGGCAAAACCGAGATCTGGATGCTTAACCAACGGAGCCACCCAGGCACCCCTATAATTTTTTTTAAATGTTTACGTATTTATTTTGAAAGAGAGATAGAGGTGAGTGGGGGAGAGGCAGAGAGAGAGAGAGGGAGAGAGAGAATCTGAAGCATATTCTGCACTCTCAGCGCGGGGCTTGATCCCACAAACCATGAGATCATGACCTGAGCTGAAATCAAGAGTCGGACACTTGACCGACTGAGCCACCAGGCATCCCAAGATAAGATGTCTATAATTTTTAAACTGTATTTGTGTAGAAGGAAGAAAGAAGGGTTAGGGTGAATAGCCTATCTGGATATTCCCGTTTTTGTGGCCATGCTATTTATGTTTGTTTCCTAATGTCACTCTAAGACCATGAGAACCCAAACTCATCCTTTGCTCAGAGCCAAAAGATGTGCTGTAGCACAAGGGATGGTCCTGGCCCCTTCACGTAGTTTGAGGGCACCTGTAGGGGAAATAAGAACAAGAAGCGATGACTCTACACCCGTTCTCCTTGCCCTTTTTCCATTGAAAATCCTTTTTCTCTGTCTCAGTTTGCTTTGACAGCTTTACCAACTCATTGTTTACATCTGGATGTCTTTTGGGGGCCCCCAAAACTTTTTAAGATACTTAATGAGCATTTATTCAGTATCTACTTTGTAGAGAATAGTTGTGTGTGCTTTGATATGTGGGTAATTTTAGGCCCAGTTTAGATGTCAGAGCATTTATAATTCAAATAATGGATTTAGATTACTTTAAGGTCTGCTTTTTTAGAATTTTCAAGTTACTCATTCATTGAGTCCCAGTAAATCCCCTGGAAAAATGTGCATTCTGGGATATCATAGAAGAACAGGCAGAGGGACACAAATGTTCAAAGTCATGGAAGTATAAGCAGCATGATGGGGATCAGTGAGTATACCTCATGGAAGGCTAATGTCAGTGTGTGGCAGAAGACAGGCTACAGAGAGAGGCAGGAACCAGGTTGTGAAAAATCTGAAAAATGCCAAGCTAAGGGGTTGAACTCTTCCTGAAAGCAATGGGAATGATAAGCAGCAAGTGATTTGCATTCAGAATGGTTAGTCTGAGGGCTTTGGATGGGGCCAGCCTGGCAGCAGGGACATCAGCTAAGGATGCAATTACACTAAACTGGACAATAAATGAGGAGAGCCTAAACTAAGGCAGGGCCCTTAGATAAGAGAGAGAATCTACACATTCAGGGACTGGTTGTTAACGAGAGTGGGACAAATAAGAAGGCAGGGCCACGGATGACTCCCAGGTTGCTGGCTTAGGAAACTGTACTGATGGTGATTTTATTAGCTATATAATACAGAGGAGGAGCAGGTGGAAAGGAAAGATGAGTGGATTGTTCAAACTGAGTTGTTCATCAGACAATTGGATATGCATTGGTTTTAAATAGTAGACTCATTTTAGATTGCCTTCCTAGCCTACATCCTCTCCTTTGGAATTCGTACCTCTCCCCCACTCCTTGCTTAAAGAGTAGACTTTGTTTGGGGGCACCTGGATGGCTCGGTCAGTTAAGTGTCCGACTTTGGCTCAGGTTATGTACTGAGTAGTCCGTGAATTCGAGCCCTGTGTCAGCCCTGTGCTGACAGCTCAGAGCCTAGAGCCTGCTTCAGATTCTGTGTCTCCCTCTCTCTCTGCCCCTCCCCTGTTCTGTCTCTCTCAAAAAAATAAATGAACATTTAAAAAAAATTTTAAAGAGTAGACCTTGGTAGCCGTATTTATACCCCTACTTCCAACCCATTCCAGTCACAATGGACTGAATACAACTAACTTTGGAGAGGGGGGCACAGCTCATTGGGTGAACAAAAAATAATTATCCCTCTTTGGTGAATTTGAACTAAAATATAAAGAACAGAAATGACTTAATCTGAAAAGTTAGATGGGCTTCACCTGTGAATGGCTGTTTCTAGCCTGGCCAGTGAGCAGGCAGAGGAAGTCCATCCATGTAGAAAAGCTAGTAAATATGGAAAGACAGAGCCAGAAGACCTTATGGGTCAGGCTAGACTAGCTCCAGTCTAGTTCCGGCTGGGCTGCACATTTCCAGATCCAGCTCTGTGTAGTTATATTTATTTTCCAGCATATGCCCTTGTATCTTATTCTTTAAGTAACCCTCCTTCAGTAGTTGGAATTGGTTGGCCATGAGGGTCAGAAAACTCAACGTAAAAATGGCTTGAGAAAGATAGAAATTTATTTCTGCCAACTAAGAGTCAGGAAGAAAGCAGTCCAGACTTCTTGAAACTGTCAGAGATTCACAGATTTCTCTTCTCATGATAGTGTATTATCTGTGGCATGTGGCTTCTACCTGCTGGTGTCCAGGACGGTTGCTCAGGCTTCAGCTATCTCATGTGGGATGGAGGAGGGATTGAGGAAGGATGCATCCTCTTCCTTTCAGGGCACTTCCTAGCGGTGGCACACAAATCCACTTACAGCCCATCGATCAGAACTTAGTCACACGGTTGTATCTAGCAGTAAGGCAGGCAGCCGTGTGATCATTTGGGAAACCGGATATCTTATGCTGCAGGAAAAGGGAAGAATAAATATTGGAGGACAAAGCTCCGTCTTTGCCACACGCACTTGTGTTTGTTCTAACTTCGTTGTGTTTCTGTGTCTTCCCATTGTTTCTAGATAGATCTGGAGCTTAGCAGAAATGGATTATTATTTACTCCTAACAATCCCACAAGGTAGGCATTATTATTAATCCATTTTATTTGGGGGGAAATCTGAGTTTAAAGAAGTTAGGTGACTTGCCTAGTCACAAAACCAGAAAGTGGTGGAGGTAGGGTTTTAAGATGTGTCAGACTCTGATACCCAAGCTGTTGTTAATGACCATGATAGTGAAAAATGCAGAGAGCCAAAGGCAGAGTTCTTAGGAATGGCATTATCTCAAGGGGCTGTGGAAGAAGAGGAGCCCAGGAAGAACACAGAGAAGGAAAGGCCAGAGAGGTAAGAGTAAAAACAGGAGAAAGTGATGTCCCGGAACAGAGAAGGGAAACACTTTCAAGATAGGAGTGGACACAGATCATATATAAAAATTACAGGAACATGCCCAGTTTGATTGGCATTTTGAGGGTTATTGGTAACTGATTTAAAAAAATTTTTTTAATGTTTATTCATTTTTGAGAGACAGAGAAAGACAGAACATGAGCAGGGAAGGGGCTGAGAGAGAGGGAGACACAGAATCTGAAACAGGCTCCAGGCTCTGAGCTGTCAGCACAGCGCCCCATGTAGGGCCTGGACTCGTGAACTGTGAGATCATGCCCTGAGCCAAAGTTGGACGCTCAACTGACTGAGCCACCCAGGCGGCCATTGGTAACTGATATTTTGAGTATAGTGGTAAGAACAGAGGCCAAAATGCAGTTATTTGAGGAGGGGAAGACAAATTAGGAGGAGGACAGTAGCTTTCAGACGAATGTGATGGGGTCAAAGGAGGGTTATTTTTGTATCTTTATTTTTAAGACAAACATCTTGAACAAAGGGCAAGAGGTCAGTAGTGAGGGAGATAATAAGCATACAGAAAAGAAAAAGCTTTCTTGAAGAAGCAATATGGAACAGGATCTAGAACACAGGTGAAGAGATTTGCTTTGGTCAGGAGGACGGAAATCTCCACTGAGCAGGGAAAGAGAACAAGGTCTGTAAAGATGAAAGCTATAGGGAGTAGGGTGTAGGGAGAGAAGCTGACAAAGTTATATGATGACCTTAGTTTTTGCTAGTGCTGTGGGAGACAAGGTCATCTGCCAAAAGAGGGAAGAGATAAGACTTGGAGTTTGATGGGAGAGATGGAAGTTCTGAATAGCTGCTGAGTGAAACAGCAGCAGAGTCTGGTAAAGAATGCATAGAGTTCTCTAGCAGTAGAGAAGCTTGTCTTGGGCTGCAGACCATGAATCTGTAGTGGCTCTAGTCAGGTTGCTTGTTTTATTTTTCTCTACCAGCACTCAGCAAACTAAAATAGATGTAGAAAAGGCAAATGGTCAAACTTTTCTAGGGCTGGGATTTTCAGGGAAGGTGGGGCAAGGAACAAGATAAGCGGGGACATTGATGAGAGATTGACATGATCAACTATTGGGTCCAGACTTGGGGTGGGGGGAGTCAAAAGTATCTGGTAGTTTGAGAGATGTAATGGTCCAGGGACCAATGTCTCACTGTGATTGTAGAATAACTATAGTTTTAGAGAGCAATCACCTCACACCCATTAGTATGACTATGATATATATCACTGTATATATAAAACAAATATAACAAATGTTGTCAAAGATGTGGAGAAATTGGAACCCTTCTGTGTTGTATGGTGGGAACATAAAATGGTGCAGCTGCTTTGGAAACCAGTACAGCAGCTCCTCAAAAAGTTAAACAGAATTATATGACAGCAATTCTACATCTAGGTATATACCCCAAACAGTTGAAAGCAGGGACTTAAACAGATATTTGTACACTCACTTTCGCAAAACTGTTCATTCATACCAGTTGAAAGGTGGAAACAGCCCAAATGTCCATTACAGATGAATGAATAAACAAAATGTGACACACACACACACACACACACACACACACGTGTGCATGTACCCGCATGTACGCATGCACCAGAATATTTAGCCTTACAAAGGGAGAAGGAGAATATGAGATATGAGTGGGGACCAGATGATGGGAGTAGGGCGGGGAGGAGCACGACAGCTGTCAGTCATGAGGAGGACACATGGGGTACAAAGATGCAGACCTGGGTCCTTTTTTCTTCCTGTGTGAGATTCAGATGATAATTAGAATTCTATATGTTGTCCAGGAAAACTGTTGATGTGAAAATGATAAGATTCTGAAAAACTTAGCCAGAACGGAAAAAAATAAAATATGATTTTGCTGTTAAAAAAGCAAAACTGAGTATAATTTCTGTAGACTGCAAGACAATAATAATTATGCACATCACTGCAATTTGGGTCAAATTAACTTGGTGAAAAGTTGTGCTTGATTATAACAGCGAGTCCTATTCACAGTTGGAGGTTCTAGTAACACAAATACAAACAACTCCAGAAATCAGAAATCTATCTTTCACCCACCATTATAGTGTAAACTGTTTTGTAGCGTGACTACTTTTAACTGAAAAAGCTAAAGATAATATGGATGGCAGGCTTATATCAAGAAGTTTTGGAAGAGAGCTGAATGATTTAGAAGTCGCCAGAAATTATAAGCCATATTCTGTGAGCATAGTCATTCCTTGATAGTACAGGATCAGTGTGCTGTCTAGCTTCCAAAGGAGTCCCTGTAGCTCTCAAATTCAACTGAGGGCAAAAAGGCTTCTTTGGAATTTATAACTTTGCAAGAGGCCTTTGGGCGATTTTCAGATTACTAAATTGTAAACTTCAGAACTGGGTATATAGAAAAGCATGTATTTTTTAAAACACATTTGCATTGTATGTATATATATATCATGTCATCATTTCTTTTTTTCTTTTACTTTTTTTTACATTTATTTTATATTTGAGAGACAGAGCACAAGTGGGGTAGGGACAGAGAGGGAGACACAGAATCCGAAGCAGGCTCCAGGCTCCGAGCTGTCAGCACAGAGCCCGACGCGGGGCTCGAACCCACAAACTGTGAGATCATGACCTGAGCCCAAGTCGGACGCTTAACCGAATGAGCCACCCAGGCGCCCCCATGTCATCATTTCTTATTTTAGAAGATACTGTAAAGCTGTTTGAAACTTTAATTTTCTTTGTGTTGTTAGCTATTTCATGTAAGTGTTCATCATAACTGGATTTATTAACTCATTTATTAACAGAACTAAACAGTACTTTGTACAGAGTCTAACTCTGGGTGTATATACATATCAGATTTCTTGCATGCTCAGTTGTGTGTGTGTGTGTGTGTGTACATGCATACACATATGCTTATCTCTTCCACCAAGGCACAAATTCAGTTAGAATAGGTACTTCACCATCTCACCAAAAAGAGATTGGATCCCTTGTTGCTACAGAAGAACTGCTCTATTTTTCTTCTTCCAGAATGAAGACAGGCTGAGCACTGCTACCAGAAATTTAGAAGAGCTTACAGTGAAGCAACATGGAAGCAATGAAAGAAGTAAGAGCCAATAACATAAAGTTTTAAGATACCTGTGGTTTTGTTCATTGTCCTTCATTAAACTGACACATTAAAAACCAACATTTGAATATTACTGTGTAGTTTGCAAAGCACTCACAAGTGTATATTTTTTTCATAAACTATGCCAACAGTCTGCATTGGTTTCCAGTAGAGTACACGTACAGGAGGTTGCCCAGAGATGAACGGTTGAACATCTAAACAGGTCTACTCAAGGTGGCTTATAACCTACCCTCTAGCTGATTCTCTTGCTTATAGGCTTAGAAACCTGATTCGTCAGTGTTCTGTGAGGGGATCTGTTTCTCAAAGGTGGTCTTGAATTAACCACACTCACAAAGAAGTTTATGGAAAAATAGATACCAGCTTATTAATTGACGGTAAGAAACATAATCGCCATAGGAACCAGACACGCATGTCCTGGGGCTGATGGATTCTCTCCCTACAGGGACACTGCATGGGAAGCCAAACTTTACAGATATTTACTCGCTGAACAAATGATTCTAAATTTTTGTAGCACTGGCTAAGATAGCCTGATTTCCACAAGAGGTCTATCTATACCTGCCCTTAATTCTGGACCTGTTATAGACTAGAACCAGGGTCCCCAGTCCTTAGATGAGTAGATAATGACATCTTTTGTCTTCCTTATTACTCTTTTTGATGTTTCCAATACTGATCAACCTACTTTCTGACGTATTCTTTCTTTAAGCAAGTTAAGAAATTCAGATTGTTTGGAAATCATTCTGCTGTGTTTCAGCATCTCAGCTAAGGTATGCAACTTACTGATTTTTAAATTTAACTCTTAGAGGACAGTTTTATTTCCAAACTCTTAAAGAAGAATGCAGCTCTTTTAGAACAAAAGCAGGACAGCATAATAGACCAGGAACTTTAACATTAGGCACATGGGGGTGAAACACTGCCTTTAGTACTATCTTTCTGTGTAACCATGGGCAAGTTACTTTACTTCTTTGAACTTGAAATTCCTCATCTGTGACATGGGGATGATAATAGCTTCTTCAACGAGATTTTCAAGGTTTACACAGGTTAAGGCACATAAAACATTTCACACACATACACTTGACACCTAGCAAGTATTCAATAAATGATAGGTGTTATTATTAGGAATAGATATTATTGTTCCTGCCATTTTGAAGAGAAAGACATTGAAGATTCACAGGAAGTTATAAAGTTGGATGGCAGCTCTCTGTTACCCCTACTATACCACTCAGCCTTTTTGCTTGTTTGTTTGTATCGTGAGGAGTTGTCCTTGCAATTCAGTAAAATGAAATTCAGTTACTTTGATAGTCTATCTCTAAGCAGTTTGGCACAAGAGGTAAGTGCTTAGCCTCTGGATCAAGCCTGCTATGTGTGAGGTCTAGCTCCTCCCCTTATTCAGTCCTGCATGACACAGCAAGCCCGTTGGCCTCCAGCCACCTGCTTCCTCCCCCACAAAGGGGGACGGTAACAGTCTCCTAGGATTGTGGTGAAAAGTAAATATTTGATGTCCTTAATACAGTACCTGGAGCATCAAGTTAGCTTTTAACCTATTATTATGAGCCACAGAAAAATACCTTTTGTGAAGCTGCCATATTAATGAGAGGCTATTTGCTTTTGAATACTCAATAATTTATTTTAATACAATCTTCTATTAACATTTCAGACTCCTTAATCATCGTTAGCATAGGAGTATAAACAATTATTGTGGAGATTTTTCTCTGTTTATGGGTATTAAGACTTTATTTCCTAAACCATAGATAAGGACACTTGATTGAAAACCTGACATGTTAATGGAAAAAAAAATTCGAGACTGTGATGGTCCCAGAAATTTGTGGTGATATGTCATCATATCTATGGGAAAGAATGGCTGATAACATAAAACATCTGGAAGGAAGTTTAGGGAGGAAGACCCACACTTAAGGAAAGCGGAGTTTTCTGCCTATTTCTTAGATTATAGGCACATCTCTTCACGACTCTTTCATTTCATAGACTTGGAATGGGTTACTATATGATCCATGAACTAAGAGTAAGAAAATGTGTTATTTTCTTTTTAGATGGAAAAGTATGCCAACCATGTCGATAGGTTAACTGAGGAAAGAGAAGCATTTTCTCACAGTTGTGAAAGGGAAAACAAACAGCTTAGACATGAGGTCAAAGCGCTCCAACTGAAACAAGGTAATTTTTCCTTTTGGAAAAATGTAAAGTAAATTTTTTTCTAATTCAAAAATAATATGTGTCAATTATAGAAAATTAGAAATTGTATAAAAGGAGAAGGAAGGGGAAAAATTACTATATATCCTCCACTCCAAGAAAAGTACTTATGTTTTGAGTGCATTTTCTGCCTTGTCTTTTAAAATTATCTGTTGTGAAACAGCCTAAAATATGTGTGAGAGAGTACAGGATAGTTATTTCCTTCAGTGTCTATTAAAGCATTTACCACACTGTGTCACAGTGACCTGTGTCAGCTCCTCTGGGGCAGAGATTATGCCCTGGTCTTAGTGGTTTCTTTATTCCCCACAACGCCTGCCTTGTAAAGTACCTAGCATCTTATGGACTTGGGAAATATTTAAGTACTACAAAGCTGCAAGAGAGGATATAGGTAGGACCTCTAGAATATTCTATTTTGTTTAGCCTCACAAATTAGATATTACTATTACATGTGGTCAATGATTATATTTACCACACATTTATTATTTTCTGTGCTCAGAATTTTTCCTTGCAGCGCAGATACTCCATTTGGGTTTGTTTTTTTTTTTTTTTTCATTTTAGAACTTCCTTTCATGAGGGTTGACTGATGGAAGTTTTTTCTTTATTTTGAATCTCAGATGGAAAAGTTGAGTTCATCACAGGACATATTTCATATGTAACTACACTCCTGTTTCCTTTGTTTTCCTTTCTTGTTTTCCATGGAATATCCTGAGTTTCCTTCTTCTGGCTTAATAGTTTGTGTTCTATTTTTGTCTGTATGGTGGTTGCCTTTTAAGAGCTTCAAGTTTTCTTCTGGCATTTTTAGTTATTCTCAGCAGGAGTGTTGTCCAGGGCTCTAATCTGCCATTCTGTGAGACATGGAAGGTACTGTATGTCCTGCTGCCAGCATGAATTGGCTTTTCGAGGATTGGTAAATAGGGGAATTATGTCATTTTAATGCAGAAGTTCATATATAATCTTCCCCAGCGTGTTAATGATGTGGGCTTACCAGCAAGCCTTGGAGTTTATACATGAAACTTGTTTGTCCCACTTTCTTCTTCAGGACTCAGTTTAGCCACATGTTTCTCCGTGGAAGTGCTTATTGTAAAGATATCCCTAATCTTTGTGCATTTTGCCTTTTTTTCCCTATAACTCCACAGACTCAACTCTTTTATCTCGCCTTTACAGCAAGCCTGATTTTTTAAAAGAAGATGAAGTCTACATTTACTATAGTATTTCTTAGGAATTTGATGTAACTCTTTAAGTGTAGCAGTATAATTATAAGGATTGTTAGTGTTTTTTATAGCACTCCAGTTACACAATGACAGAGATTTGGAATGGTCTATACCAATCTGATTTTTTTGAAGAAGCTCTATTATTTTCAGTGAGCACTTTGCAAAATACAAGTTTCTTTGTTTTAGGAACATAAAACGTAATCACTCCAGAAAACCTCATGTAATTGAAGGTTATCTTTTGAAGGTAGGGCTAATATGACTTGATAATGGACGTAATGTTGGGTAGGAGAAAAGGGGAGAAATCACTGGTGACCCAAAGCTTTCTGGCCTGGGCAGTTGGAATAGTAGAGTTCCAACTACTTAGGTCGGGGAGACTATGGCAAATCCCATTTGGGGAAGACCGTAAAGAGCTTGCTTTTGGACATGTACATTTTGATGCATGTATTAGACATCCAAGTGGGAATGTAAGTAGACAACTGTGTATGTTTGGAAGGCACCACAAGCTGCAGCTTTGAATATGGGAGTCATCAGTATATAGCCAACACCTAAAGCCTTGGGACTATAGGGATTACCTGAGAAGTAAAAGAAGATTCAGGGCTGGGCCCTGTGGCATCCCTACGTTTAGAGACCAGAAAGGTGAGAAATTAGCTAAGGAGTCTGAGAAGGAGTGGCCTGTAAGATGGGAGGAAAACCAGCAGAGTGTGGGGTCTCAGAGGCAAATAACGAAAGTGTTTTAAGAAAAGGATGTGAACAGGGGCACCTGGGTGGCTCAGTCGGTTAAGCGTCCGACTTCGGCTTAGGTCATGATCTCGCGGTTTGAGGGTTCGAGCCCCACATCAGGCTCTGTGCTGATAGCTAGCTCAGAGCCTGGAGCCTGTCTTCGGATTCTGTATCTCCCTCTCTCTCTCTGACCCTCCCCTGCTCACGCTGTCTCTCTCTCTCTCTCAAAAATAAATAAATTTTAAAACCATTAAAAAATTAAAAAAAAGAAAAAAGAAAGAAAAGGATGCGAACAACCGGGTCAGATATCACTGATAGGCTATGTGGACTGAGGATAGATCATTCACTATTGGATTTGGTCACGTGGAGGTCATCAGTGACTTTGACAAGAGCTGCTTCTGTGGAGTTGTGGATATGAAAGCCTGCTTGGAGTGAACTCAGGAAAGAGTGGTAGGAGAGGAAGAGGGGACATGGCAATGGCTGATCCCTTCTTGAAGTTGTGCTGTAAATGAGAGTGAGGAAATGGTGTAGAAGCTGGAGAGGGATATGAGATTGAAGGAAGATTTCTTGTTGTTTTCATTCTTGTTTTTAGTGGGAGATATGACAATGTCTTTAAGATAATTACAATGCCAAGTTGGGAAGAAAGTTTGATGAGACAATCAAGAGAGGAGTCAACTGTAACCTTGTCTTTGACAGAAGTGGGAATGGGATCCAGTGCACAAGGGGAGGGTCTGGCCTTAGGAGCAAGGATAGTTTGTTAAATTGCACAAGATATTTATAAGATTTAGAAGATTTTGGAATCTTTATAAGATTGTGGAAGCTGTCTTTGGAGTGTGCTTTTTTCTCAGTGAAATAAGAAGCAGGGTATTCAGCTGAGAGTGAGTGCAGGGAAGGAGCTGTTGGAGAAATGAGGAGAGAGAGGAATGAAATAATGGTCTAGAGCTCTAGAAAATACAAGAAAATGAGAGAGAATTCGGGAGAATTGTGGGAGGATTGCTGGACAATAAGGACCCACATGAGGTGAGTAGACGTGAATTTAGAGTGAAACCAATCAGCACTGCCTGTGAAGTTTTCTCCAGCAACATTCAGCTTCTGTAGTGAGGTGCACTAGAGCTGAAGGTTGGACTTAAACAGGCTGGAGCTCTGTCAACAAAGTATAATGGAAGGAAAGAGGGGCATGGGAGTTGTGAATGTTTCAAGGGGGTGGTTATAATGATGAACTGATCGGATGAATCTAAGCTGGGTAAGAAAGTTAAGTGAGAGCAAGAATGGGGTAAGGAACATTGAAAAGTGTTTCAAGTCAATGGATTATAGTTGCCAGTATGGCCAAAAACTTGTTGACATCTAGCTACTAGAAGTACATAGGAACCGGTGATTGGAGAATGGGATACTTGAAAATGAGACAGGGAGTTGCTGCTGATGACAAGGTCTAGAGAATTACTATGCGAGTAGAGAATGAGATGGGGTAGAGGACTCTGTCTTTGGAATTTAGTTGGTAAACAGCCTGAGAAGCCAGGGCACTAGAATAATCTATCTGAATGTTGAAATTACCAAGAATTTTGGTAGGACTTGTTGAGTAATGTTACGCAAGTTCATTGGCTTGTCGGTGCCTGCATCCTTGTCTCATAAATGGGATAATCATGTTTCCTACCTCAGTGGGTTATTGCAAGGATTAGATGAGGTAAATTTATGTTAAATGCTAGTACAATACCTGCCACATAGTAAGCACTCAATAAAACAACGAATTTTAAAGTTATCCAATAGTAAGAATATCTACCATTTTTGAGAACCTTTTCCCGTTATTATTTTTTTTTTGTTATTGTTTCTGAAAGTTTGCAAACACCCTGGACAGATAGGAAGAAGAGTGGTAGTAACAGAATAGCTCATTTTTAAAATGAATTTGCTGTGTAATTAAGAACACATTTAACATCATGTAACAGCAATTCTTTGTCTTCATTTCTTTTAACAGTTTTTTGTTATTTCTTCCTAACAGTAGTGCAAATAAAAGAGGTTGAAGAGATGCTGTGTCAAGAGGGCTTATCTGAAATAACTCTGAGCAGCCCCAGTGAACAGATTGCGTACTTACTGGTAGAAAGAAGTACACTCTTCCGGAAACTGGAAGCCCGGGGCCCATAGCCAGAGTCACAAAGGTGTATGACCAGTAACCTATTGAAAGAACTTCCCCAGGTATTCTGAAATTAACTAGATAACTGAATAAGAGGCAGGCCAGTCTTAATATTTATGTTTTTTAAAATTTTTTTAATGTTTATTTATTTTTGAGAGAGCGAGAGAGAGACAGAGTGTGAGCGGGGAAGGGGCAGAGAGAGAGGGAGAAACAGAATCTGAGCAGGCTCCAGGCTCCGAGCTGTCAGCAAAGAGCCCGTTGCGGGACTTGAACCCACAGACCGTGAGATCATGACCTGAGCAGAAGTCAGATGCTTAACTGACTGAGCCACCCAGGCACCCCAATATTTGTTTTTTTAATCATTCACTCATTAAATTATCAGGAAGCCAGTTTTAATAATGCTTAAGAATACAGGTTTTAGGGGCACCTGGGTGGTTCAGTCAGTTAAGCATCTGACTCTTGATTTTGGCTCAGGTCATGATCTCATGCTTCCCCCTGAGACTGAGCCCGCTTTGGGCGGTATCGCCGAGCTTGCTTGGGATTCTCACTGCCCCACCCCTTCTGCCCGTCTCCTACTGACATGTGTTCTCTCTCAAAATAAATAAACTTTAAAACAAAAAAAGAATATAGATTTTAGATTTGGATGGACTTCCCCTGCCACTTGTTTGCAATATGACCTTGCACAAGTTAGTTACCTTTTGTGAACCTTGATTTTCTCATCTATAAAATCTGAGATCAACTCAACTACTCCACAAGGTGATCATGAATGAAATAACATATATAAGGCTCTAGAATAGTACCTCACGCATTAATTAGCATTATTGTGGGGGGGGGGTTCCTCCACAGAAATCTGTAGTAATAGGTAAAAGATTTATGCCATCTGAAAAGAAACCAGAGTATTAATTATCATTATTGTTATTATTTATTGAGAATGCTCCATATGCCAGGCTCGGTGCCAGTGGATGTAGAAACAAAGTCAAGTCAGGCATGATTTGGACTTCCCAGGAACTTACAAGCTAATGGAGGAAAGAAAACAAACAAACAAACAGTGGTTATAGTTCAGTGTGGAAAGTCCCATGATAAAGGCACAGAAGGCTAGGGAAAGTCAGAGGAAGGGCTGAGTCAGATGTGATGGGTCAGGGGACCAGAAAAGTCTTCCAGAGGAGATGTTGAATAGTATTTTGAAAGCTGAATAGGTGTTAGCTAGATGAAGAAGCTGGGAAAGGCAATGTTGCCAGAGAAAACAGTACACTGGTTCACATGAGTGAATACTGAGAGATGAGGCTGGAGATATTTTTAGGAACCACATCATGGTGAGACTCATATGCTAGGCTAGAATTTGGACGCAGCACCCAGCAATGTTCCTGGACCATACTTGAGGCATAAAAACATTTTTTTAAAGATTTTATTTTTACGTGATCTCTACACTCAATGCATGGCTCAAACTCGCACTCCCAAAATGAAGAGTTGCAAACTATACCCTCTGAGCCAGCCAGGCACCCCAAGGCATAAAAACTTTTTGAATATATAGATGATGCACTTTGTTATAGAAGGTCTGGAGAGTAACTAAATAATTTTAAGAGGAAAGAGTAACAATCTGATTCGTGTTATTACAAAATCGGGGATTTTCATTTTTGGTTGTATTGAATCTATAAATCAGTTTAAGAAGAATTTACTATCTTAAAATATTGATGTGATCTGTGATCATGGAATATGTCTCCATGTATTTTTAAAAGTATATCAGTAAAGCTTTATGATTTTCCCCACAAAATCTTGCACTCTTTTTGTTACATTTATTCCTAGGTACTTCATATTTTTGGATGCTATTAATAGCAAAAAGAATTTAATTTTCTAATTATTGCTGGTATTTAGAAGTATAATTATTTTACATATTGACCTACACCTAGGATTGTTGCTAAAATTTCCATTCATTTTACTTTTTTATTTATGAAATACTTTTTCTCTTTATTTTTATTTATTTATTAAAATGTTACTTATTTTGAGAGAAAGAGACAGAGAGACTGAGCAAGAGAGGGGCAGAGAGAGAGAGGAAAAAGAGAATCCCAAACTGGCTCTGTGCCACCAGCACAGAGCCCAACATGGGGCTCGAACTCACAAACTGTGAGATCATGACCTGATCTGAAATCAAGAGTTGGACACTTAATTGTCTGAGCCACCCAGGTGCCCCTTATTTATTAATTTTCTTAGGAAGGCTCCACACCCAATGTGGGGTTGAACTCACAACCCCGAGATCAAGAGTCACATGCTCCACTGACTGAGCCAGCCAGGCTCCCCTCTCGTTCATTTTAACAATTAATTTAAAGATTTAAAATATTTTCTACATGTATAAGCATATTATCTAAGAATAATGATACTTCTGTTTCTTTCTTTTCAGTCCTTATTCCTTTAATTCTTTTTCTTGCCTTATACTAGCTAGACTCTCTAATATTATCTTGAAATTCATATTATTACTAGTATTATCTAGTATTGTCTTGGTATTGATATCAGAGAAAGCATTCAGTGATTCACTATTAAGTATGATGTTTGCTGAAGGTTTTGTTTCAAATGGTACTGTTTATTTATTATTTATACTCTTATTCCTAGTTTGCTAAGAGTTTTTATTAGGAACCAGTGGTAAGTATTTTAAATGTTTTTTTATAGCCGCTGAGATGATGAAATAATTTAGAACATTAATCTGTTAATGTGAGAATTCTGTTGATTTATTTTTATAATGTTAAACCTATTTTGGATTCCTGGAAAAAATCCAACTTGTTCATGATATGTTATCCTTTCTAGATATTACTAGCTTAGATTTGATAAAATTTTATTTAAGATTTCTATATCTATGTTTATGAGTAAGAAGATTATAAGATATATCTCGCTTTATGTATATCTCGCTTTATAATAAAAGGAGTAAGATTTTTTTTGCCACCCTCAGGATCAATTTTTACTCCTTTGGGGACAATATTGTCTCATTGAGAATGTGTGGTCTAGCCTCATAAAGTGGATTGGACTGTGCTCCTATATTTTGCTTTTTTAAAAAAATTTAAATGACATTTTTATTTATGAAGACTGATTAATGTAAGTTTCATTTATCTCTTTGTATTTATTTAAGAGAAATTTGAACAAATCCACCAGGCTCTGCAGAGAGAACAGGGGAAACATCAGGAACATGTGCAGCAGTCTGAAAAAAATCTGAGAGAGGTTAGAAAAAAAAAAACAAGATAATCCTTTACCTAATAATAGTAGCTAATTACACATTAGCTTTTACCAGGTATTTTGTTTGAATATATTAAAATATATAGATTCATGCTGTGAAAATTCTAAAATTGTACATAAAAGTATTATAAACACATCACAAAACTTTGGGAAGAAAGACATGAATACTGATTTTTATTCAATGTATCAAAATTTAAACAACACGTGCGATATCCTTTGAAAAATCACTTTGGGGGGGCTTCTGGGTGGCTCAGTCAGTTAAGCGTCCGACTTCGGCTCAGGTGGTGACCTCATGGTTCAGGAGTTCAAGACCCACATCAGGCTCTGTGCTGACAGCTCCAAGCCTGGAGCCTGCTTCAGATTCTGTGTCTCCTTCTCTCTCTGCCCCTCCCCGGCTCATGCTCTGTCTCTCTCTCTCTCTCAAAAATAAATAAACATTAAAAAAAAAAAAAGAAGGAAAAGTCACTTTGGGATAATACATACTTCTTCCCAAATGTGTTTGGAGCCCTGTTTTTGGGTCATCCTTTAAAATATATAGCACATTATTTTAAGTATAATCAATTCTCTTCATGGAATTAAATTTTTTGATCTGAGGAAATGTTATTAAGCACTAAAACCAGTGAATAAAGTATTTGCTGGGAATTTAACTACAGGCAGTAACCCAAGATAAATATATATGGATGAAACTGTATATCATAGCAGGTTTTTTTTTTTTGAGAGAGAGAGCATGTGCTCACGTACACGCATGAGTGGGAGAGGGGGAGAGAGAATCTTAGGCAGGTTCTATGCTCAATGTGACCCTGAGATCATGACCCCAGCTGAAATCAAGGGTCCATCGCTCAACCAACTGAGCCATTCAGGCTCCCCGCATAGAGTTGTTTTAGACAACCACATGTGAAGTAACCGCTTGAGCTAAAGCCAACCCTATAGTGTTGTTTTAAATAGCAAAAATTGGAAACTCTCAAATGCTTAAGTGATTGTATAAATCATGTTGCACCCACTCTGGAATATCATATGGTCTTTAAAAAATATCATCACAAAATTGGTGCAGTTATGTAGGAAAATGTTTCTCCTATAATGTTAAATGAAAAAACCAGGCAGAAACGTGTACATAGATTGGGATTATGACTACGTAAAAAAGGTCTATAAATAAAAAATATTGCAAGGATATATACCAATACACTGGAAGTGGTTTAGTTATGTCGATGGTATTTTGGTTGTCTTCTTATCTTTTGAAAAATTTGTATAATTATTATATAAATTAACATATATTTTGGGGATCAAAAGCAAGATAAAATTGAGACTGAATTTCTTAGCTTTTAAAATGCTTTGAAAATAATTACAGGGGCTCCTGGGTGGCTCAGTAGGTTAAGCAAGCATCCAACTCTTGATTTCGGCCCAAGTCATGATCTCATGGTTTGTGAGTTCGAGCCCTGCATCATGCTTTGTGTTGAGAGCATGGAGACTACCTTGAGACTCTGTCTCCCTCTCTCTCTGCCTCTCCCCTGCTTGCTCTCTATTTCTCCCTCAAAATAAATAAAAATAAACTTAAAAATAAAAAGCAAGATATAATTGAGACTGAATTTCGTAGCTTTTAAAATGCTTTGAAAATAATTACAGAAAAGGAGCTGTAAACATGATTCGAGTGTGTGCATATCTTGAAATTAAATGAAATACGTGTTACATGAAAGCATTTTGTAAACTATATGTAATGGACTATATACATGAGGATGATTTTCTCTCTTTTTGCCAGATGATACTCATTTTTATGATAAAATTTCTATTTTTTATAATTTAATAATTTAAATGATATATTTAATTTAATATAATTATAAATAATTATGTAATTTAAACGATACTCTTAGATTAGTTGAACTGTATAAAGTTGTAGATTTATAGGGGAAAGAGATCAAATATCACCAATTTTATATGGTTTATCTTAATAAAGGAAATACATAGAAATGAAATATTGTTTGCTACTTTTCTTTATTAGCTTTCAAACGCTTGTAGGAAATAGTGCAGTGTTATAAGAGTACATTTAATTTTTGTTTTATAACTAACAATAGTTTTATTTCAGTCCCATAATGAAGACCTGAAAAAAGATGAAACATCCCAAAACTGCCTAGAGAGAAATGCAGAACAAGTAGCAGAGAGGTTAGGGATGGCCCAGGAAGAGATCCGAAGACTCACTGATGAGCTACAGGTGAAGGAGAAAGAACAGAGTAAATTAGGTAAGCGGTGGTTACAGAGGAACATATCTGACCATGTTTTAATTACATATTATATATTATTATGTATTATGTAGTATGTTATATATTATATATATTATAATTGATATTTTCTCAGGATAGAACTTTAGTACATTGAGGAAAAAAATCTAAGTTTGATAAACAGCCTCGTTTTGTACAGTGTCCAGAAATTTTTACTAAAGCATAAGCATAACATACCTACCAAAACGCGTAAGTCCCAAGTTCACACCATGCCATGCAACATATTCCCAGAACCCAACCTCTGTTTCTTCCCTCTAGGTCTACATCTTACCCAGAAGTAACTTTTAACATTATTTCTGAGTTTTGATTGCAGGCAATATGCATTCTTAAATTGAGTTTGTTTCTCTTGTTCAATCTTATGTTTGTGAGATTCCCTCATGTTGTTGCATGTAACTGTAGTTCATTCATTTGTGCTGGTCATGTAATATTCCACTGAATAAACATCCTACAGTTTACTTTATCTAGCCATTCTACTGTTGATGGATATTTACATTGCTTCCAGTTGTGGCCTATTACGAATAGTGCTGCTATGAATATTCTTGGACTTACCAATACATTTCTGTTTGTGACATACCTAATTAGTGGATTAAAGGGTTATGTGTAAATTCTACTTTGGTAGATAACTGCCGTACTGTCTTCCAAATAGTTGTATTAATTTAAGCTCTCCTCAGTTGTATATGAGACTTTGTGAGTACTTGATATTGTCAATCTTACTAATTTGCCTTTTCTGGTGAGTGTACACCAGAAAGTGGTATTTAGTTATAGCTTTAATTTGCATTTCCCTGATTGCTAATGAAGTTGAAAACCTCATAATTTGTTATTGTTGTTGCTCATTTGAATATACTATTTTGTGAAGTACCTGCTCAAGTCTCATGTATATTTTTCTATTGGGTGGTATTTTTTATTAATTTGTAAAATTTCTTTTTTTTTCTTTTTTTTAAGTTTACTTATGTCTGAGAGAGAGAGAGACAGAGTGAGAGAGAGAGAGAGAGAGTGCAAGTGGAGGAGGGATAGAGAGGAGGAGAGAGAGAGAGAGAGAGAAATTGAGATCAAGCAGGGGGTGGGGGGCAGAGAGAATCCCAAGCAGGCTCTGTGCTGTCAGTACAGAGTCCAATGTGGGGCTCTATCTCAGGAACTGTGAGACTGTGACCTGAGCCAAAATCAAGAGTTGGATGCTTTACCGACTGAGCCACCCAGATACCCCTAATTTGTAAACATTCTTTATATATCCTTGGGATACCTGGCTGGGTCTCGGTCAGTCGGTGGAGCATGCAACTCTTGATCTCGAAGTAATGAGTTCAAGCCCCATATTGGGCATTGAGATTACTTAATTAAAAATTTTTGGTTAATTCTTTATATATTCTGGCTATGAGACTTTTATTGGTTATAAATGTTACATTGGAGTTTTTGCCATATAGAAATTTTCATATTTACCAAGTCAAGTTTAACAGAGTTATTCTGTATGGCTTCTGGGTTTTCATGCATAAAAGCCTTTTCTATATCACTATAAGATTATTGAAAGTGTTTATCCCTGTGGTGTTTTATTGTGCTTTTATGGTTTCATTGTTTATATTTCAATCTTTGTCTTACCAATAATTTATTTTAGTATAAAGTTTAAACTTTTAAAACTATCACTTTTCGACATTTATAATTTACAATGGTTAAGAAATTAGGCTGACCTTCAAATCCAGTATATAGGTTTTGTTAGGATCATATCTTTAGAGGGTTAAATATATAAAACAGTAATTATTCTGCCAAATTGATTGTGGGTTTAAAAACAGAATATCAGGAGGGTTGAGATTTTGTTAAGAATGTGCTTTAAATGATGAACACAAATGAATTTTTTGGAATATGGAATTTTTCTATATCTTAATAGGGTATACACCATTATATGTATTTGTCAAAATTCACTGAACCATACACCTACAAGGGTGGTTTTACTGTATGCAAGTTAGAAACCCAATTTTAAAAAATTTTTGACAAGAAATCCGGCTACGTGAGTATGATGAGAAGCAGTCTTTGTTGCTTGCAATACATAAGGAGAAAGGAAAAGCAGGACACCCATTCCTTTTAGTCACATTTGGACACAATGGAACTCAATCACAGGGCACCCTGTTCCAGTAGCAGTTGGTTGGTCTGGTAGATCCTAAACTATTAACTGAAAGCTGTCGCTCCAGTAAGTATACTGGGGGACCGTTGGGAAGCTAAATTAGTAAGTCCTTTAAAAACATATGTAGTATCAAAAAAATTAATATGTAGTGCCAAAGTGTGCCCTAGAGTTATCGGTTTATAAGTCAGAATGTATTTCTAGATAAATGTGTTATACGAGAGTGTTTACTAAGTATTAGTCTACTTTCAACAAACTGACTCTTATTTTTTTTTCTTTGAGAGAGAGAGAAGGCATAAGTGAACAAGGGGCAGAGAGAGAGAGAGAGAGAGAGAGAGAGAGAGAACTGGGGCTCATCTGATGAAGGCCTGAGTTTTACAAACTGAAGCAGGGCTCACGTTCACCTGAAATGAGATGCTTAATGACTGAGCCACCTAGCTGCCCCCAAACTGACTCTTTAAAAAAATTTTTTTAATGTTCATTTATTTTTGAGAGAGACAGAAACAGAGCGTGAGTGGGAGAGGGGCAAAGAGAGAGGGAGACACAGAATCTGAAGCAGGCTCCAGGCTCTGAGCTGTCAGCATAGAGCCTGAAATGGAGCTCGAACTCACGAACCACGAGATCATGACCTGAGCTAAAGTCAGAAGATGCTTAACTGACTGAGCCACCCAGGTGCCCCCAAACTGGCTTTTTTTTTTTTTTTTAATTTTTTAATGTTTATCTATTTTTGAGAGAGAGAGAGAGAGAGAGACAGAGCATGAGTAGGGGAGGGGCAGAGAGAGAGAGAGACATATACAGAATCTCAAGCAGGCTCCAAGCTCTGAGCTGTCAGCACAGAGCCTGATGTAGGGCTCAAACTCACAAACCAAGAGATCATGACCTGAGCTAAAGTCAGACACTTAACAGAATGGCCACCCAGGCACCCCCCAAACTGACTCTTTTAAATGAAGGATTCTATTTTAGTTTAATCTCTAGCTTTCTCTATATCACATCCAAAAATTTGGATGGGAATGAAAAATTTTGGATAATAATAAAGATATTTTTCAAAAATAAAAAAAAATTATGTCAAACATTTAGAGTATTCTTCAATAAATAAATTGCATGAAAAAGATGAATTTTTTAAAATTTAAGGGAATTATCAACCAGTTATAATGTGTGGCCTTTATTGGATTCTGATTCAAACAAATTTTTAATTAATATTTGTGAAAATATTGGAAATGTGGATATTTACTGGATATGTAAGGAATTGCTAAAGTTTCTTAACCACATGTAGAGCAAATGTTTAAAAAGACTTCTTTTAGTGATATATAGTGAAATATTTATAGATGAACAATATGTCTGGGGTTTGCTTTTATAAAGGCCCCTGTATCATACCCACACACACAAAAAACCTCAAAATGGATCACATAGTAAATCTTCATGATCTTGGATCAGGCGATGATATTTTAGTAGAGCACCAAAAGCAAAAGTGGTAAGAGAAAAACTAATAAATTGGACTCAATCAAATTTGAAACTTTTTACAAATTATTTATTTTGAGAGAGAATCCTAAGCATGCTCTACTCTGTCAGCAGAGGGCCCAATGCAGGGCTTGATCCCATGAACCATGAGATTATGATCTGAGCCAAAATCAATAGTAGGACACTTAACTAACTGAGCCACCCAGGTGCCGCCCAGATTGAAACTTCTGTACTTCAAAATACAACATCAAGGGACACTTCGCTGGTTCAGTCAACATGCAACTCTTGATCTTGTGGTTGTGAGTTCAAGCCCCATGTTGGGTGTAGAGATTACTTAAGAAATAAAATATATTTTTTAATTTTTTAAAAGTTTTATTTATTTATTTTGAGAGAGAGAGAAAGAGAACATGAGTAGGGGAGGGACAGAGAGTGTGAGAGAGAATCCCAAGAAGGCTCTGTGCTGTCAGTGTGGAGCCCAACGTGGGCCTGAACTCACAAACCATAAGATCATAACCTGACCCAAAATCAAGAGTTGGGCACTTAACCAACTGAGCCACCCAGAAACCCCTTAAGAAATAAAATCTTAAAAAAAAAATCAAGAAAGTGAAAAGACAACTCACAGACTAGAAGAAAATATTTGCAAATCGTGTTTGATACAGGACTTATATTTAGAATATGTAAAGAATTCTGATAACTCGATAGTAAAAGAAAGCTTGATTTAAAAATGAGCAAAATATTTGAGTAGACATTTTTCTGGAGGAGATATATGAAAAGATACTCAATATCATTAGTCATTAGGCAAATGCAAATTAAAACCACAATGAGATACTAGTACACACTCACTAGAATGGCTATAAAAAAAAACAAAACAAACAAAAAACAAACCATGACAAGTGTTGCTAAGGATGTGGAAAAATTAGGACCTTCATATATTGCTGACGGGAATGTAAAATTATGCATACACTGGAAAATAATTTGACAGTTTCTCAAGATGTTAAATGTAGAACTATCATGTGGCCCATCAATTTAACTCTTAGGTGTGTACCCAAGAGAAAGGAAAACATATGTCCACACAAAGACTTGCATGTGAATGTTCAGAGCACTATTATTTACAATAGCCAAAAGGTAGAAATGACCCAAATGTCTATCATTTGATAAATGGATAAACAAAATGTGATATAGTAATTCTGTATAGGAAATAGTTAACAAAGAAGACCTGACACTGCTATCCTTAGAAAGCCATGCTTGTAAGGTCAGCCCTTGACTAGCATCTGGGAACTTGGATTGGGGGAGTGTTCCCACCATCCCCTAACTGATAACAGTGGCTCACTGTGCCTAAACTGTTTGTGCCAACAATATGGTTTATAATTATTTAGAGTTCCTGGATACAATTTCAGTGTGGGAGAGGGGTGTTTCTTTCACACCGCCAAGCGATTCTTGGACATCAGTTGGGTGCCCTACATTTCAACTTCATCCTGACACTATTTACCTTTAATACTGACACTGCCTACCTGGAGATGGGGTCAGATTCTACAGGTTAAGTCTCAGTCTTGTAAGACTGCCCCCCTCCTGCAGATGTCAGTTGCAAGCCTAGTGTATCACCTGTGCTTCTGACCAACTGGCTATAGATTGGAAGTTTCAATTACCCCCTCCTTGGGTTTGATGAATTCACTTGAGTGGCTCATAGAACTCAGAGAAATATTTTATTCACTAGATTACTGTTTATTATAAAAGAATATAACTTAGGAATAGCCAGATGGAAGAGATGCATAGAGCAAGGTATAGGGAAGGCGTACAGAGCTTCCATGCCTTCTCTGACTACACCATCCTCCCCAAATCTCCATGTGTTCAGCAACCCAGAAGCTCTCCAAACCTTCTCCTTCTGGGTTTTTATGGAGGTTTCACTACATAGGCATGGTTGATTAATTAATTGGCTATTGGTAATTGGCTCAACCTCTTGGTACTCTCTTGTCCCTGGAAGTCAGAGGATAGGACCTCTAATCCCATGGTTGATTCTCCTGGAAACCAGCCCCTGTTGTTAAGTGCTGTCCAAAAGTCACCTCATTAACATAAGATGGCTTTATCGCTCTCATCACTTAGGAAATTCCAAGAGTTTTAGGATCTCTGTGCCAGAAATGGGTTGAAGACAAGGCCAAATGTCTATATCTTATTACAAATCATGACAACACAGTGCTCCACACCTGCCTTCCTTCTGAGAACTGGAATTTTGGTACCTGGTGGCAGAAGTGGTATATATGTGACTAGCCCCCAAACAAAACCCTTGGGCACTGGATCTCTAAAGAACTCCCCCAGTAGAAAACATTTCACATGTGTGATTGGTTTGTTACTGGAGAAATTAACCACATCTTGTGTGACTCCACTGGGAGAAGACTCTTGGAAGCTTGAGCCTGATTTCCTCTGGCCTTTGCCCCATGCGCCTTTTATCTTTGCTGATTTTGCTTTGTATCCTTTTATTGTAGTAAGTCTTAGATGTGAATGTTAGTGTATCTTTAGTCCAGTGAGTCAAGTCCTAAGAGTCACCAAACGTGGGAGTGATTTAGGGGACTCCTAACACTCATGAAAGGGAATACGATTTGCCTGTAAAAACCAAATACTTACGCTTTCTACAACATGGATGAATTTCAAAAACATAATGCTAAATACAGAAATCAGAATCAAAAGGTCACATATTGTATGATTCTATTTATATAAAGTGTCCAGAAAAGGCAAATCTATAGAGATAGAAAGTAGATTAATGGTTGCCCAGGGCCAAGAGTGGGATTAGGGTTAACTAAATGGGCATGAGGTTTCTTAATGGGGTGATAGAAATTTTCTAAAATCAGACTGTGGCAGTGGTTTCACAAATGTAAATATACTAAAAGTCATTTAATAGGACACTTAAAAAAGGCAAATTTTATGGTATATAAATTATATGGTATATAAATTTATGATATATTAAAACTGTTAAAAATAGAAGAACTGGAGGTAATAAGTGTATTAGGTAGAAATCTAAGGTGGTCTCCAAGAGCCTCACAGGTATATGCATACCTTTTCTGAGTTATTCAAAAATCAAATACAATATAGATGCTGCTCTGAAGAGCTTTTGCAAATGTAGTTAAGGTCCCAAATCAGTTGGCTTTAAGAAAGAGATTATCCTAAGTGAGACTGACCTGGTCAGGTGAGCCCCTAAAAGAGGTTTAGGCTTTTTCGTGAAAAAGATATTCAAAGTGTGAGAAGGATTTGATGTGAGGGAAATTCTCCTTTGCTGATTTTGAAGATGGAAGAGACCATGTGGCAAAGAATATTGGTTGTTTCTAAAAGCTGATAGAGCTCCCTGGCAAACAGTTAGCAAGGAGATGGGGACTTCAGTCCTACAACCATGGGACTGAATTCAGCCTGCAGCCTGAGTGAGCTTGGAACTGCATTCTTTCCCAAAGCCTCAGAGAGGAACACATCCAGCTCACACCCAGTTCATACCTTGATTTCAGCCTCTCATGAACCTTGAGATCATCACATGAACCAAAATCAAGAGTTGGACACTCAACCAACTGAGCCACCCAGGCACCCTCGTTTTAAGTCACTGAGTTTGTGGTGATTTGCTATACAGCATTAGAAAACTAAGTGTATAATATTTACAGATATAGATGAAACAAGATTGGCTATGGCTTGATAACTGTTAAAAGCTGGATGATAAAAAAAAAACTGGATGATAGATATAGGCGTTTCCATAACTGTTCTATCTACTTTTGTATATGATTGAAATTTTCCTTAATTAAAAAAGGTCTTTAAAAATACCTAGGGCAACCACTAAAAGGAGTAGATTTAGAAAGTAAAACTGTCAAACAGTAGAGAAGTCATAGAAACTTGCAACCAACACAGTTTTAGAAATATTACTAGTTTAAGTGCACTGATGGAGAGCTGTAATTTCCAAATATCTGCATGGACATGACAGGAGACCTGGCAGTACAAGTTCATGCATTTGGTGGTCTCTAATATATCTGAGTTTGGAATATGATATATGTGGTGTATGTGTTATTGTAGAAATAGGGTTTTTTTTAAGTGGAAATTAAATCAGATGTTCACAGAACCTCCCAATGACCTCTTCAGTACTTTAAGCTTTCATTAAAAAAAATTATTGTGTAGAATAAATTTGGAACTCTCTCAGGCCTTTCTGGTTTGGCTCCTGCCTATCTATCCAGCTTCATATCCCACGCTTTCCCCAAGCTTAGGTCTGTAGACCCAAGCAATATTTGACTATATGTAGTTCTGGGAGCACTCAATGTTCTCTCCTTCACTTACGCGCTTCCCTCTTTCTGGAACATCCTTCCACCTGCCATCATTTTACTCCCTCTCTTTCTTCCATAGACAAACACTTTGGAAAACCATTTTTTTGGTAAAACAGAGTTATTCTTACATCTCTGGCACAGTGTAGTCAAACAGACCTGAGTTCAGATCTCAGATTTACCATTTACTTGTTGTGTGACACTGAGCAAGTTGCTTAATTTTTCTGAGCCTCCCTTATCTTATCTATAAAATAGGAATGCTAATATCTATTTTGAAGATTTGTTATAATGTTAACACATCTGACACTAGTAGCTGCCGTTACCGGCTTCAGTTGGCAATAATAGCATTGTTATGGTCAGAACATAATTTTAGGTGAATCTTGTAGATTAGACTGGGATTTACTCCAAAGAACTGAGTGTTTTGGGAGTAATAATGAAACATGCACGATTGTGCTGATGTACTTACTTTGTGATTAGCAATGATCTTTTAAGATTCACCTTAGTCTTGGGAGGGGAAGTGGGGGGAGATAGTTAGGGATAGGGAGGGAGGAAAATCATGAGAGACTCTTGAATACTGAAAACAGAGGGCTGAAGGGGGAGGGGGAAAGGGAAAGGAGGGTGATGGGCATGGAGGAGGGCAATTGTGGGGATGAGCACTGGGTGTTTTATGGAAACCAACTTGACAGTAAACTATAAAAATTTTTTAAAATATGGAAAAAATAAAAAAATAAATACACATTTCATTTATACTTCAACTACTACCAGAATAAAAATATATTTAAAAAAATAATAAATTGGGGTCAGATCATTTTAAAATATAAAATGCAAGTTTGTTGTGTTCATAAATTTGCATCACTACCCATAAAATTTCAATGTAACACATGGACAAATTCGGAACTCTGAATTATTTTCTCAAGTATAATAGATTTATTCACTCATTTGCAATCACCTTTTGAACAACTACTATTTAAAAAAAAAGATTCACCTTAGTCTCTTACCTCTGGGAGGTTCTTATCCTGACTTAGGAAGCCCACCAAACATACCACTCATGATGATTAGATCCCAGGAGGCAAAGTGATAAAACCTGGATTTAAGAACCCAAGTCCAATTGACTCCAATGCCCCATGTTCTTGCCCTATACCATTCTGCCATCTTCATATAATTCTTGAATAGTATCAAAAGGCACTTCTGTTGAAATTCTGTTGTTTCGATATTTCTAGCAACTACTGGTAAAAGTCTAAATATTATTAATTGCAGGAACTAATTTTAAGTATTTCTGAGTATAATTTTCTTTTTATTAAAGCTGATAGTACCATGCTTAAAAAGTTTAGTTGTTCCTGTTTGTTTATAGTAGTCCAAACTCTTCAGCATGGAATCTAGTTAGGGAAACAGAAATACTATGAGATCAGATAATCAGGAATAATAATAAGGTAGAGTAGAAACACTAAGAAGAGTCTGGAAAAGCTTCCTGGAGGTGACATTTATGCAGAAACTTAAAAGAAAATCAGCAGAAAGGGAGTGTTCCAAAGCAAGAGAATCACTTTAGATTTGATCGTTACACTAACCATTCTCTCCTTACTGAAATGTTTTGTTTCTCTTTTCTTTAGATTCTGCACTTAAGAAGTCTCAACTAGAAATTGAAAAATTGAAAGAAAATTTGATAAAGCTGAAAGAGAATGGTGAGTCATGCATGTTAGTAGATATATTTAATAATACATTAAACAATAATTTAATATGTATTAAATATGTTTTAACATAATGTCTTTAATAATAATAAAACACTATTGCCATTGTTACTACTTATTTCTACTACTATTACTACTACAGGGGATATTAGAAAATATGTTCCATGAATTAACTTGAATGAAAATGAAAAACACATATCAATTTCTAGGGGAAGCAACTAACTCAGTGGTTGGAGGGGAAATTATACCATTTAATGGTTATACCAGATCAAGAAAGGGCTCAAAATAATCCAACCTCTCATCTTAAAGACCCAGAATAAGAAGAGAAAGTTAAATCCCAAACAAGAAAAATAAAAGAGATATTAAAAAATAAGAGTTTAGGTGAATAAAATTAAAAACAGAACCACAGTAAATTATGGAACCAAGAGTGGTTCTTTGGAAGGATCAATAACACTGGTAAACTTCTAACTAGATTGATCATAAGAGACAGAGAGAGAGAGAGAGAGAAAACCCAAATCACCAATATAAGAAATGACAGAAAGAACATTCCTACAGACCAAAAAGATAATAAGGGAATATTTTGAACAACTTTATGCCAACAAACTTGATGACCTGGATGACACAAATGCATTCCTTCAAGGACAAACTACCAAACCTCACTGAAGAAGGAATCTGCTTTCACTCATATGTGGCTCTTGAGAAACTTAACAGAACACCATGGGGGAACAGAGGGGGAAAAATAGATACAAACAGAGAGGGAGAGAAGCAAACCACAAGAGACTCTTAAATACAGAGAACAACTGAAGGTGGATGGGAGTTTTGGGGGGGGGGGAGAGGAAAAAAGGGTGATGGTCATTGAGAAGGGCACTTGTTGGGATGAGCACTGGGTGTTGTATGTAAGCCAATTTGACAATAAATTAGATTTTTTTAAAAAAGAAGAAGGAAATCTACCAAAGGAACTGAATTTCTAGTTAAAAATCTTCCCTATGAAGAAAACTCTGAGTTCAGATGTCTTCACTAACGAATTCTAAAAAACTTTTAAAGACTAAATAATACCAATTTTACATAAATTCTTCCAGAAAATTGAAGAAGACAGAATAATTTCCAACTTCCATGTGGTCAGCATGACCCTGATTACAAAACCAGGCAGAGATATTACATTATCCCTGATGACTATAGAAGAACTTGTGAAAGTACAGAGAGTAAGAAGTAACTTTGGGGTAGCAAAATTAAGTTGTGTTTCTCCACAATGGATTGGCTAAATAAGTGGCTGTGCTACTATTAATAAGAATGACATAGATCTATGTGCATGACACAAATAGATGTCTGTGATATGTTATCAAGTGGAAAAAGCAAACTGTACAGTAATATATATGGTACAGTGTTATTTTGGCTTTTATATTTTGGTTATGTGTGTATGTGTGTGTGTGCCCACAGGACTGTGAGAGGTGGTACACATTAATGTGGGGCAGTAAAGTTGTGAAGACACTGGAATACTTTGTATAAGTTGTAAATAGCTGCTGCCCTGAGTCTTTCAATTGTGTACCACGTACCCCACCATCCTAGCTCCTTCTAGCCCCTTGTCTTCCCAGCCGCTGAAGGGATAATACTTGGCAGTTCTCTAGAACTTTGCTCTGGAGCAATTATTATAGATGAGGGTCCATACTTTAGCAGTTGTTAAATATTTTTAATACAACTCTTGTCTGTATGTTATAATATGCATATAGAATCTTTTGAAGAATATTTACTAAGTATTAACATTATTTTGGGTCAGGGTGGTGAATAAGGGTTAGATGAGAATATTCAGTTTGAACATAACAGTTTGTCTGTCTGTCTGTTTGTTTAACTAAAAGCTTATATTCCATTCATGATCAACAAAACAATATTGCATTTAAAACAAGCCATAATTAGGGCAAAAGACATGAATAGACACTTCTCCAAAGAAGATATCCAGATGGTCAACAGGCACACGAAAAAATGCTCAATATCACTCATCATCAGGGAAATGCAAATCAAAACCACATTGAGATACCACCTCACACCTGTCAGAATGGCTAACATTAACAACTTAGGAAACAACAAATGTTGGTGAGGATGCAGAGAAAGAGGATTTCTTTTGCACTGCTGGTGGGAATGCAAACTGCTGCAGCCACCCTGGAAAACAGTAAGGAGTTCCTCAAAAAATTGAAAATAGAACTACCCTACGACCCAGCAGTTGCACTACTAGGTATTTATCCAAGGGATACAAGTATGCTGTTTCAAAGGGGCACGTGCACCCCAATATTTATTGCAGCACTATCAACAATAGCCAAAGTATAGAAGGGGCCCAAATGTCCATCAATGGATGAATGGGTAAAGAAGGTGTGGTACATATATACAATGGAGTATTACTCAGCAATCAAAAAGAATGAAATCTTGCCATTTATAACTACATGGATGGAACTAGAGGGTATTATGCTAAGTGAAATTAGTCAGAGAAAGACAAATATCATATAACTTCATTCATATGAGGACTTTAAGATGCAAAACAGATGAACATAAGGGAAGGGAAGCAAAAAGAATATAAAAACAGGGAGGGGGACAAACATAAGAGACTCTTAAATATAGAGAACAAACAGAGGGTTGCTGGACTGATTGTGGGAGGGGGGATGGACTAAATGGGTAAGGGGCATTAAGGAATCTACTCCTGAAATCATTGTTGCACTATATGCTAACTAACTTGGATGTAAATTTAAAAAATAAATTAAAAATAAATAAATAAAGGTATAAAAATAAAACAAGCCATAATTCAACCACATTTTTAAGATTTATGAAAATTAAAATTCTGGTAACCTCCAGTGTAGAGAAATGGGCAGTGTCATTGCACAGAGTGTAACTTTGTACAATCTTTTTGAAGAGTAATTTGGCAATATCTATTACATTTCCTAAGTGCACATATCATCTGGTCCAGCGGTCCGATTTCTGGGAATTTGTTTTTTGGAAATAATGTCATAAGTGCCTAAAGATTAATGAAAAAGGATAATGATTTTAGAATTGTTTATAGGAGCAAATCATTGGCAACACACCTGAATCTTCATCAGTAGGGGAAAGTGACACACACATTTGGTACATTCGGACAATGGCACATTGTGCAGAATAAAATGAGAGAATGGATTGAGATCAGTAGATTAGTAAGTGGTATATGAATAAGACGGACTAAAGTGGAGAGGAACAAATTATTGATAGCACACAGATGCATCTCCAAAATACATATTTAGCGAAAGAAGCCTGACACAAAAAAATAAATGTATTAAGAATCCATTCGTATGAAAACCAAGAACCG
This sequence comes from Cryptoprocta ferox, assembly GCA_028646485.1. Lineage (NCBI taxonomy): Eukaryota > Metazoa > Chordata > Mammalia > Carnivora > Eupleridae > Cryptoprocta > Cryptoprocta ferox. The sequence continues at coordinate 69,760,415 of CM053570.1, read as the reverse complement.
GTAAAACTAATTTAAAAGTAGCTCCAAATGAGAAATGGAAAATGACTTTGTAAAGATAATTCTGTAAAGACATCCATGATACAAAAAAAAAAAAAAAAAGGCATCCATGATATGTTCACAAGTGGCAAAGTTGTAGACAGCATCATTTAAATCTTTGAAAAATTGCACAGGCCAAAAAACAAATGTCTCTGACTCTGTCTCTCTGTATATATACACACCCACCCACTGACACATATACAGGGTGGGATTGTGAATGATTTTTTTTCTTTGTGGTGTGTTTTCAGCACTTTTCAAATTAAAAAAATTACATGCTAAGGGGGGAAAAGAAGAAAAAGAAGAAAGGAAAAATACAAGGAATAATTAATACAAAGCAGGAGATAAAGAAGGAAAACAAAGGAGACTCTTTTTAAGTTTATTTCTTTTATTTGTGTGTGTGTGTGTGTGTGTGAAAGAGAGAGAGAGAGAGAGAGAGAGAGAGAGAGAGAGAGAGAGAAAGCACAAGCTGGGGGAAGGGCAAGGAGGAAAAGAGAGAGAGAATCCTGAGCAGGTTCCACACCACCAGCACAGAGCCCAATGTGGGGCAGACTGTGAGATCATGACCTGAGCGGAACTCAAGAGTCAGGTGCTTAACCCAGTGAGCCACCCTGGGTACCCCAACAAAGGAGATTTTAAAGCAGCAGAAGAAAAATAAGAGAAATATACGTGGAAATAGCTAAAAAGAAACAGCTACAAATTCAGAGGTTTCCAGTAGCAAGTTTGCAATATAGAAACTGATGCGTCCTGGAAAAAGCAGGTCTTAGAGAGGACTACCAGTTTATGGGCTGTGGTGCAAGCACAAAGATGGTTTTGATGCATTAACTTGATTTAGCTTAGAAAATCTGTCCATTCACTGCTCGTGCCTCACCATTGTCGTCTGTGGGGGCCCTACCATTGCTGAAAAGAAGTGTCTAGGAGTGTATGTGGTATGTATGAGAGATAGGACCACAAGCAAGTAGGAAGATAATTTTCGCTGCCATTGAACTTCTAGGAGGTAGGCTCCACTGCTTTAAAAGTACATTTCCCAAGCACGTGAGTTCTTCCTGAGTGCTTCCGCAATCCTTCTCCAAAGAGGACATCCAGATGGCCAACAAACACATGAAACGATGCTCAGCATCACTCATCATCAGGGAAATACAAATCAAAACCACACTGAGATACCACCTCACGCCAGTCAGAGTGGCTAAAATGAACAACTCAAGAGACTATAGATGCTGGCGAGGATGTGGAGAAACGGGCACCCTCCTACACTGTTGGTGG
>CM053570.1:69656686-69758619 GCA_028646485.1 Cryptoprocta ferox | reverse complement strand
CTTGAATCCTGAAAACAATCTGAGGGGGGAAGGGGAAGGGGAAAAGGTAAAGCGGGGTGGTGATGGTCTTGGTGGAGGTCACTTGTGGGGAAGAGCACTGGGTGTTATATGGAAACCAACCTGACAATAAACTATAAAGTTTAAAAAAAATAATAAAAAAAAATAAAAAATAAATAAATAAAAAAATAAAAAAAAAATTAAAAGTACATTTCCTCCAAGAGCCTCTAGTGCTGGAAACCCTATAAAAAATCCAGCTCATTAGTCTGGCGTGAGAAATAAAAAAAACTGTGTTCTTTTCTCAGTCTTAGATTCAGTTGGCCTACAAAAAGCAAAGGAACATAATCAGAGACTGGATGAGGAAATTCTGGCTTTAAGAAATCGGGTTCGATCACTTGACTCAGAGAAAAAAGTGCTTGGAGAAGTAGTAAGTTGTTGAATGTCATTTGTTCTTAGAATTTACTTAAATGTGTATAAAATAACAATTAGTAGCTAGAGCAACATAGATATTTATCACCTATATATATATCATTGTATATATATGTCATTAATGAGGACCAATACTGGCGGCTATGGCATCCCAGATAGATGCCATGCTCTGACCTAGATGCAGTCTATCAGTGTTTATACTTTATACATTTTAGCTACCTGTGCTAAATAGTAATGTTACTGCTATTATGCCAGTTTAGGATCTTTTCTTTTTAATAAGGATTTAGATATCAGTTTATACTTAATGTAACAAATAGAAATTATTACTCTATTATATTGGATACGTTTGAGTTGTGTCACATTTTTGAACTATTTATTTTTAGTAATTTACTAATATTTAATATGGACTTCTAGGTTCTGGATATATGTCTCTTCAATTTTAGTTTATATTCATTTTACAGTCATATCTCTAGTGTCTCATACAACAGCTGGCATAAGCTAAATGCTCAAGTAATTTTGTTGCAAGAATGACTAAATACCCAATAGGATGGCTGTTATCAAAACAGCAGAAAATGAAAAGTGTTGATGGTAATATGGAGAAATTGGAGCCCGTGTGCATTGTTGTTGAGAATGAAAAATGGTACTGCAGTAGCTATAGAAAACAGCATGACACTTTCTCTAAAAAGTAAATGTAGAATGACCATATGATTGAGCAATTCTGCTTTTGAGTGTATACCCAAAGAATTGAAAGCAGGGACTTGAACAGATATTTGCACCCTCGTGTTCATAGCAGTGTTATCTACAACAGCCAAAAGGTTGAAGCAACCCATTTGTCCCTTGATGGATAAATAGATACACAAAATGTGGCATATACAATGGAATCTTACTCAGCCTGAAACAGGAAGGACATTCTGACCTGTGCTACAACAGGGATGAAACTTGAAGACATTATGTTAATTAAAATGTTAGTCACAAAAGGATAAATAGTGTATGTCCTATATATTATATGAGATACCTAGAGTAGTCAAAATCACAGAGACAGAAAGTAGAATGGTGGTTGCCAGGGGCTGGGGGGAAAGAGAGGGGCCGAATAGGAAGTTCTTATTTAATGGGTAGAGTTTCAGTTTTGCAAAATGAAAAAAATCATGGAGACTGATGATGGTGATGGTTACACAATAATGTGAATGTACTTTATAGTACCTAACTGTGCACTTAAAAACGGTCAACACGGTAGGGACACCCAGGTGGCTCAGTTGGTTGCACATCCAAATCTTGATCTCGGCTCAGGTCATGATCTCACTGTTCATGGGATCAAGCCCCAAATCAGGCACTGTGCTGACAATGTGGAGCCAGAGCCTGCTTGGGATTCTCTCTGTCCCTCTCTCTCTGCACTCACACTCTCTCATGCTCTCGCTCTCTCTCTCAAAATAAATAAATAATTTTTAAAAAGGTCAACAGAGTAAATTTTGTGTTATGTAGATTTGTCATTATTTTTTGAAATGCAGTCATAAGAATGAATAAACAATGATTGTTCGAGTTCTCTTAGTCTTTTAAACTTATATATTTAATACTGACATACATATATGTTTAATACATGCATGTACATATATACACCTGCATGATAAAATTCAAGAAGGGTACATCCCACACAGTGTTGTTTCTGGAAAAGGGAAAGGGATTGTGCCGTAAGGTTATGTGAAGGAAAATATCACTTTTTTTTAAGTTTATTCATTTTTAGAGGGAGCATGTGAGCAGGGGAGAGGCAGAGAGAGAGGGAGACAGAGAATCCCAAGCAGGCTCTGCGCTGTCAGCACAGAGCCTGGCACAGGGCTCAAGCTCAAGAACATGAGATCATGACCTGAGCTGAGATCAAGAGCCAGAAGCTGAGCCACCCCTGTAGGAAGTATCACTTTTTACTCCATATACCTATGTGTGTTGGTTGAATTTTTTCCATGAAGAATGTATTCATGTATTACTTGTACCTTTTAAAAACAAAGCAAACCCCCTTCCCAACCCCTTACTCTCATATTTAAAATACTTTTGTATTTAAGGTTAAAAGGCTCAAAGGAGAGATTCATGAATCTCAAGAGAATTGGAAACCACTCCCCTGGGAAAACTGTGGGTGCTGACCATAGAGAACAGGTATTTTAAAGTCTATTCTTTCTGATTTCATATTTTGAAGTGAGTTGCATTTTTGCAGAGTACCCCAGAGCGATTGGTGCTGGTCATTTACTACTCTCCTCTTATCACCTGTCTTCTTCTATTTCTCAACCAATTAGACTGGAGGAAGAAATTGGGGAGCAGAGGATGTGTTTCTGTTCACTTCTTCCCCACAGGAAAAATTTATGTGAAGAATATAATGGATTATTTCTTTTAAAGAAAAAAAAAAGAAATCTTACAAAGAGACAACCAATTTGAGCATGTTTAATCATCAAAATGAAGTTGATTTATAGAATCAACCAATGGTGAGAGAGTGGGTAGTGGAGCCACACTTAAAGTAATAAACTATGGTGGAGAACTAGAAAGGCTTAGACGCTGTGAACAGTCTAGTCTTTTCAGCGTGATCAGCCTGTGAAGTAGTGGACAAAGTGATCGACTTCAGGGCTGGAATGAAGCAGGAGCCAGTAAGTGTTAGATAGGGCTGTTTCAGACACTCAGGGCAAGGAGCTAGACTGGTCTGGGGGGTGGGGGGGGCCTTTCCTTCCTCATATATACTTAAGATGAGTGACATCCCTTGTTGCTGAGGTCTCTCATTTTTATTGTACCTCCCTGGGCCCTATAGCCCAGACCTCTTAGGTATCATGGAAACTACAGCTACAGGATTTCTTGGCTCTGACCCAGGGAGATAGTCTTCCTTGTCTTCCTTCCTTGTCTTCCAAAACCCTCCTACATATAAACAGTATATTTTTGTAGGAGAGAAGGGAAGAAAAGCAGGGAAGGAGGAGCAGAGGGAAGAAAAGAAAGAATTTCCAATCAAGACTTCAGTAACTTTTACCAAAATCATTCCCCAAATGCTCAGTAGTGCTCTAATTAAAAGCAAGTTGATTATTGATAACTATTTTGATCAGTTTCTTATTATCCTTACAGTATTTCTTTATTCGAATATAAGAAATTTGAATATTTACTCAGAGTTCCTCCTTTCCTGATTTCTTTTTCTTTTTCTTTTTACTAAAATGCACCTAGAGATCCTTCTGTATCATACCAAAAAAGCCTTCCTCATTCTTTAGAGCACTGTGGCTTTCTACTGTGTGGATGTACTCTGTTTAATCAGTCTCCCTTTGATGAACACTTGGGTTGTTTCTAGTCTTTTGTACATGTATGCAGGTGTTTCTGTAGGATAGAGTCACAAAAATGGGATTATGGGATTAGAGGCTAGATGCATCTGTAATTTGGGTAGATATTGCCAGATATCATTCAGAGAGAATTGTACCATTTTCCTCTCCCTCAGCAATGCATGCGAAAACCACCTCGGTAAAAAAATTCACCAACTGAATATGTTGTCAAACTTTTGTGTTTTTACTAAATGATAGCTGAGAATGGGCATCCAAATGTAGTTTTCATGTTTATTGATCTATTTATAGTAAGACTGAGGATTTTTCCTATGTTTAAAGGTTATTTGTATTTCTTTTATAAAATTAGCTTGATTGAAATACCTAATACATATTTTAAGAGTTGAGTTCTGCGAGATTTGATAGGTGCTTACACCTGTATAACCACAACCAACCACTGCAATCAAGAAAGAAAACACATTCATTAGCCTAACGTATTCATTAGTTCCCTCCCCTTTTGCCATGGCACCCCTCCCAGCCCTGTCCCCACTCCACCACTTTGTATTACAATACCTTTTCTAGAATTTCAAATAAATAGAATCATCTAGTATATACTCTTTTGTGTTTGGCTTCTTTCACTTCAAATGATGCTTTTGAGATTTATCCATGTCACTGCCTGTGTCAAGAGTTCATTTTTTTATGTTGCTGAGTAATATCCCTGTATGTGGATATACCACAAACTGTGCACCCACTGGTTGATAGAACATTGAGATTATTTTCAGGTTTTGACTGTTATAAAATAAAGCTGTCACTAGTATCTTCATGCCAGTTTTTTCTCCCCCATCTTGGATAAATACCTACTCGTGGAATTATCGAGTCATAGAGTAAGTGTATGTTTAACCATATAAAAAACACCCAGACTGCTTTCCAAAGTAGTAGTACTATTAGTAGTAGTTCCCATTAACAATGGTATGGAAGTTTCAGTTGCTTTTTATCTTCAATAACATTGTATGGACATGTTATGGTATCTCACAGTGGTTTTAATTTGACTTTTGAGAGTGTCTGATGACAATGAGTATGTTTTGCTGTGCCCATTGGCCATTAGTATATGTTCTTTTATGAAACTTCGGTTCAAATATTTTGCTCGTTTTTAATTCAGTTATATTATATTAAGTTGTATTTTTTTGGATACCTGTTCTTCATTAGATAGATGTATTTTAAATATTTTCTCTCAGTCTATGGCTTGTCTTTTCATCTTTTAAAACAGTGTTTTATGAAGAATAGTTGTTTTAAAATTTTGATGGATTCTAATTCATCAAAGTTTCTTTTATAATTTTATAATAGGACATAAAAGCCATCTAAGAAATCTTTATCTACACCAAGCACACAAAATATTTCTCTTCTCTTTTCTTCTAAAGGTTTTATAGTTTGAGCTTCTACATTTAGATTTATGATCCATCATAGATAATTTTTGTATATAGTGGGAGGTAAGGGTTGAGGTTCATTTATTTCCAAGTATATATCCAATTATTCCAGAACCATTTATTGTAAAGAGAGTTATTTCCTTATTGAATTACTTTGGTGCGGGGGTGCCTGGGTGGCTCAGTCAGTTAAGAATTACTTTGGCACCTTTAGTAAAAATCAGTTATACAGCTCAGTTTCTGGACTCTATTCTGTTCCATTAATCCACGTTTGTTCTTAGAATATTGTTATGCTGTTGTTTTATTGTAAGTCTTGAAATCAGAAAGAAAATATTTCCAACTTTGTTTTTCTTTTTTAAAGTTGTTTGGACTGTTCTAGGTCCTTTGCACTCCCATATACATTTTATTTTTTTTAATGTTTATTTATTTATTTTTGAAAGAGAGCAAGCAAGCACGAGCAGGAGAGGGGCAGAGAGAGAGGAAGAGAGAGAATCCTAAGCACGCTCTGCACTGTAGCAGGCGCTGTGTTGTCAGTGCTGAGCCCAACACGGGGCTGGAACTCACAAACCATGAGATCATGACTTGCACTGATATCAAGAGTAGGAAGCTTAACTGACTGAGCCACCCAGGTGCTCCCCTATATACATTTTAGAATGAGCTTGTCAATTTTGACAAAAATATCTAGTAGGATTTTTATTGGAATAGCATTGAACATTCAGATAAATTGAGGGAGAACTTATATTCCACCAATGTGTTAACATGTTCTATATCTTTCCATTTATTTGGGTCTTTAATTTGTCTCAGCAATGTTTTGTAGTTTTCAGCACAGTTATTACCTGTGTAGAATTACATTTATTCTTTTAAAAAATTGAAGTATAATTTACATTACCATAAAATTCACCCTTTTAAAAGTGTACAGTTTAGTGAATTTTAGTATATTCATAAAGTTATGCAATTATCACTACTATCTAATTTCAGAACATTTTTATCTCCCCCAAAAGAAACCCCATACCCATTAGTAGTCATTCTCCATTCCCTTAACCCCCAGCCCTTTGGCAACCACTAATTTACTTTTTGTCTCTAACAATTTGCCTATCCGGTACATTTCATACAAATGGAATCATACAATATGTGGTCTTCCGCATCTGGCTTCTTTCACTTAGCATAACGTTTTCAAGACTCAAGCCTATCATAGCACAGATAAGTGCTTCGTTTCTTTTTTGTGGCTAAATAATATTACATTGCATGGATTACACCACATTTTGTTTTTCCATTCATCAGCAGAGGGGCATTTGGTAGTTCCCACTTTGTGGCTATTATGAATAATGCAAATTTTTTGCGTGGACATCTTTTCATTTCTCTTGGGTATGTACCTTGGAGTGAAATTGCTGGGTCATATGTTAACTCTCTGTTTAACCTTTTGAAGAAATGCCAGGCTGTTTTCCAAAGCAGTTGTCCCATATAACATTCCCATCAGCAGTGTGTAAGAATTCTAAGTTCCCCACATCTTCACCAATATTTGTTATTGTCTATCTTTTTTATTACAGCTATCCTAGTGGGTGTGAAGTAGGATCTTAATGTAATTTTGATTTGCATTTCCTGTGTGATCTTGAGCATATTTCTTATGCTTATTGGCCATTTGTATATGTTCTTTAGAAAATGTCTATTCATGGGGTGGCTGGGTGGCTCAGTCGGTTAAGCATCTAACTCTTCATTTCAGTTAAGGTCATGATCTCATGTTTGTGCCTACATTGGGCTCTGTGCTGACAGGGTAAGGCCTGCTTGGGATTCTCTCTCTCCCTCATTCTCTGTTCCTTCCCCACTCACGTGTGTGGGTTTGTGTGTGTGTGTGTGTGTGTGCGCGCGTGCACGCACACATGCATGTGTGCTCTCTCTCTCTCTCTCAAAATAAATAAACATTAAAGTAAGAAAATGTCTATTCATATCCTTTGCCAATTTTAATGGAGTTATTTGTCTTTTTATTGCAAGAGCTCTTTATATATTCTATTTATTCATCTCTATCATGGACTGAATTGTGCCTCCACTGAAATATGTTGAAGTCCTAACCCCCAGTACCTGTGAAATGACCTCATTTAGATACAGGGTCTTTGCAAATGCAATCAAGTTAAGATGAGGTCATTAGGATGGGCCCTAATCCAATATGACTGGCCGTACCTATGAGAAGAGGCAATGCTATGTGAAGACACAGACACACAGGGAGTGCCATGTGATAACAGAGGGAGAGATTGGAGTGCTGCAGGTTCAAGCCAAGAAATGCCAAGGATTGACAGCCACCACCAGAAGTTAGAAGAGGCAAGGAAAGATTCCACCCAGAGTCTCAAAGGGAACATGGCTTTGCTGATAGCTTGACTTCAGAGTTCCCGCCTCCAGAGTGAGGAGGAATAAATTTCTGTCGTTTTAAGCCACCCAATTTGTGGTACTTTGTTATGGCAGCTCTCAGAAACTCATTGACATTTTGTACCAGAAAGTGAAGTATCTTCTATAACAAATAGCTAAAACTGTAGAAGTGGCTTTGTGCCTGTATTATATGTGGAAGCTAGAATAATGTTGGGGTGCTAGATAGAAAAAGCTTAAATTGCCTTGAAGGGATTGTTGGTATAAGTACAGACTTAAAGGTGAATCTGGTGAGAGCTCAGGAAGAAGTGAGAGCTATAGGGAAAGCTTCTGTCCTCTGAGTATATGTAGATTGCCATGATCAGAATCTTGCTGGAAACATGAACTTTGAAGCTGCTTCTGGTGAGGCCTCAGAGAGCAATGAGGAACATGCTATTTGACTCTGGAGAAAAGATAATCCTTGTTATAAAGTAGCAGAGAACATGGTTGAATTAGATTTTATCATTGAGTGAAAGTAGAATCTGGAAGTGATGAACTTGGATATTTAACCATGGTGATTTCCAAACAAAATGTATAAGGTGTGGCCTGTTTTAACCTTGATGCTTATGGTAAAATATGAGGAATGAAATAAATTGAATGAAATTCAATAAAAAGGAACAACACTTGATGTTATAAATCCTATAATACATTCTTAATTATTTTTGCTTTATCCTATTACCTTTTAAAGGGAAAACAAAAGTCTTTCATATTTAACCACATATTGACCACTTCTAGAGTTCACCATTGCTTTGCATAGATCCAGGTTTCTATCTGGTACCATACTTCTTTAACCTAAAGACCATGATTCAACATTTCCCCTAGTACAGGTCTACTAGTGATAAACTTTTTTGGTTTTGTTTGTCTGTAAAAGTCTTTGATCTACTTTTTTTTCCCAAAAAGGTTTGTTACTGTGGTAAAATACACATAACAGAAAATTTATCATGTTAACTATTTTTAAGTATACACTTCAGTGATAGTAAGCACATCCACAATGTTGTGCAGCCATTACTAACATCTACTTCCAGAGCTCCCTTCATCTTGCAAACGTGAAACTTTATATTCATTAACCAGTAACTACCCTTTCTGCCCTTCCTCCTTGCCCCTGGCAACCACCATTCTACCTTCTGTCTCTATGATTTGAACTACTCTAGGTATCTCATATAAAGGGAATCATACACACTATTTGTCTTTTGGTGACTCACATTTCAATTATCATGATATCTTCAAGTTTCATCCCTGTTGTAGCACAGGTCGGAATGTCCTTCCTGTTTCAGGCTGAATAATATTCCATTGTATATTCCACATTTTGTTTATTTATTCATCCATAAAGGGATACTTGAGTTGGTTCAACCTTTTGGCTGTTGTGGATAACACTGCTATGAACATGAGGGTGCAAATATCTGTTCAAGTCTCTGCTTTCAATTCTTTTGTGTATATACCTAGATGTGAAATTGTTGGATCATATAGTAATTGGCTTTCATTTTGTTGAAGAACCACCACACCATTTTCCACAGTGATGCACCATTTTACTTTCTCACTAACAGTTTCACAAGGGTTCCAATTTCTCCATATCATCATCAACACTTATTTTCTGTGGTTTTGGTGGTAGCTCTCCTAATGAGTACAGAGTAGTTTCTCATTGTGGTTTGAGTTGCATTTACCTAATAATTAATGATGTTGAACGTCTTTTCATGTGCTTATTGACCAGTCATATGTCATTGTTGAAGAAATATCTATTCAAGTCCTTTGCCTATTTTAAAATCAGGTTGTTGTTATGTTGTTGAGTTTTAGGAGCTCTTTATATATTCTGCTTATATCAATCCTTATCAGATATATAACTTGCAAATATTTTTCCATTCCGTAGGTTTCCTTTCACTCTGTGTTGATGCACAAAAATTTCTAAATTTCATGAAGTCCAATTTATCTATTTTTTCTTTTATTGCCTGTGCCTTTGGTGTCATATCCAAGAAATCATTGCCTAATTTAATGTTATAAAGCTTTTTGTGTGTTCTTCTATGAGTTTTATAGTTTTAGGTCTTATATTTAAATCTTTGATTCATTTTAGTTAATTTTTGTATATGCTGTTAGGATACAATTTAATTCTTTTTGTAAATGGATGTCCAGTTTTTCCAACATCATTTGTTGAAAATACTGGCTTTTCCCCATTGAATGGGCTTGGCACATTTGTCAAAAATCATTTGACCATATGCATGAAGGTTTATTTTTGAGCTCTGTATTCTATTCCATTAGTCTATATGTCTGTATTTATGCCTATACCACACTGTTTTGACAACTGTGGCTTTGTAGTAAATTTTTAAAGACATGTTTATTTTGAGAGAGAGAGAGAGAGAAAGAGAGAGAATGCTCATGTGCATGTGAGTGGGGGAGGGGCAGAGAGAGAGCAAGAGAGAAAGAGAATCCAAGCAGGCTCCATGGTGTTAGCACAGAGTCATTCACAGGGCTCAGTCCAACAAACTGAGATCATGACCTGAACAGAAATCAAGAGTTGGACCCTTAACTGACTGAGCCATTCAGTTGCCCCGTATATTTTAAAATCAGGAAGTATGAGTCCTGAAGCTTTGTTCTTCTTTTTCAAGATAGTTTTAGCTGTTCAGCATCCCTTGAAATTCCATACGAATTTTTAGATGGGTTTTTTATTTCTGCAAAAGAAAAGTCATTGGGATTCTGATAGAGATTGCATTGAGTCCGCAGATTGCTTTAGATAGTATTGACATCTTAATATTAAGTCTTCCAATCCATGAACATAGAATGTGTTTCCATTATTTTGTCTTCTTTAATTTTTTTCAGCAATGTTTTCTAGTTTTTATCGTACAAGTCTTTCACCTCCTTGGTTAAATTAATTCTTAGCTATTCTTTTTGATGCTACTATAAATGGAAGTGTTTTTGTAATTTCCTTTTCAGATTGCTCATTGTTAGTGTGTAGAAGTGTGACTGAGTTTTGTGTATTGACTATGTATCTTGCTACTTGGCTAAATTCATTTATTATGTCCAACTGTGGAATCTTTAAGGTTCCCTACATATAAGATTGTATCATCTGCAAACAGAGATAATTTTGCTTCTTCTTCTCCAGTTTGGATGTCTTTTACTTATTTTTTTTCTTGCTTAATTGCTCTGGCTAGAATTTCCAATACTATGTTGAATATAAGTGGTGAAAGTTTCTTCCTAATCTTACATGGAAAGCTTTCAGTCTTTGACTATTGAATATGATGTTCATTATGAGTTACTTACAAACCTTTATTATGTTGAGATAGTTTTCTTCTATTCCTAGTTTCTTTAGTGGTTTGTTGTTGGTGGTGTTGTTTTAAATAGGATCCATGCCCAGCATGGAGCCCAATGCAGGGCTTGAACTCACGACCCTGAGATCAAGACCTAAGATAAAATCAGGAGTCGGACACTTAACTGACTGAGGCTTCCAGGCACCCCTCTTTAAGAGTGTTTTTTTTTTTTTATCATGAAAGTGTGTTGGATTCTGTCTAATGCTTTTTCTGCACCAATTGAGATGATCATGTCAATGTTCCTTCATACTTTTAATGCTGTGTATCACAATGATCAATTTCTGTATGTTGAACCATACTTCCATTTCAGGAATAAATCTCACTTGGTCATGGTGTATATCCCTTCTAACATAATGTTAAATTCATTTTGATAACATTTTGTTGAGGATTTTTACATCAATGCTCATAAAGGATATTGGTCTGTAGTTTCTTCTTCCTTGTAGTATCTTTGTCTGGCTTTCATGGCAGGATAAGCTGACCTCACAGGATGAGTTAGAAAGTGTTTCTTCCCTTTCAAGTTTTGAGAAAAGTTTGAGAAGGATTGGGGTTAGTTCTTTTTTGAATGTTTGGTAGAATTTACCAGAGAAGCCATTAGGCCTGGGGCTTTTCTCTGTACTGGAAATTTTTGATTGCTGATTCAGTATCCTTACTCTTATAGGTCTATTCAGATTTTCTGTTTCTTCATGATTCAGTCTTTGTTGGTTTTGTGTATCTAGGAATTTGTCCATTTCATGTAAATTATCTAAATTATTGGTGTACAATTGGAGTACTCTCTTTTTTTTAAACATTTTTATTTATTTTTGAGAGACAGAGAGAGAGAGAGAGAGAGAGAGAGAGAGAGAAAGAGCACGAGAGCATGAGTGGGGGAGGGGCAGAGAGCAAGAGGGAGAAACAGAATCTGAAGCAGGCTCCAGACTCTGGGCTGTCAGCACAGAGCCTTATGCGGGTTTCAAATTCATGAACTGTAAGATCATGACCTGAGCCGAAGCCTGAGGCTCAACCCACTGAGCTGCCCAGGTGCCCCTGTTCAGAGTACTCTTATAATTTTTTTTATATCTGTAGAATAAGTAGTAATGTACTTACTTTCAACTCTTATTTTAGTAATTTGAGTCTTCTCTTTTTTTTCTTAGTCATTCTAGCGGAAGGTTTGTTAATTTTTTTCATCTTTTCAAAGAACCAATTTTTGGTTTCACTGATTTTCTATATTGATTTTCTATTCTTTATTTTATCTGTGCTCTAGCCTTTATTATTTCTTTCTGCTATGTCTGGATTTAGTTTGTTGTTCTTTTTATACTTTCTTAAATTAGAAAGTTAGGTTATTGATTTCAAATCTTTCTTGTTCTTTAATGTGAGCATTTATAGCAATAAATTTCCCCCTTAGCACATCTTTCATTACCTCTCATAAGTTTTGATATGTTGTACTTTCATTTTCATTCATCACTAGGTGTTTCCTAATCTCTCTTGTGATTTCTTCTTTGATCTGTTTGTTGTTTAAGAGTATGTTGTTTAATTTCCACAAACGTGGATTTTCCAGTTTTCCTTCTGTTCTTAATTTCTGTCTCCATCCTACTGTGATCAAAGAAGACACTGTGTATAGTATCTGTCTTTTAAAATCTGTTAAGATGTAGTCTGTGGCCTAAAATATGGTCTGTCCTGGAGAATGACCTGTGCGTTTGAGAAGGATGAGTACTTTGTTGTCATTGAGTAGAGTGTCCTGTATGTCTGTTAGGACTGTTTTTTTGTGTGTTATTCAAGTCCTGTGTCCTTACTTATTTTATATCTGGATGTTCTATCCATTATTGAAAATAGGATATTGAGGGGCCCCTGGGTGGCTCAGTTGTTAAGCATCTGACTTCAGCTCAGGTTATGATCTCATAATTTGTGAATTCAAGTCCCACATTTAAGAGGCATGCTTGAGCCTCTTTTCAAGTAAAAACATGAGCCCCAAGTGAGCCCTACTTCCTCTCTCTCTGTCTCTCTCTCTCTGCTCCTTGAGCACTTGCTCCCTCTCTCACTCTCTCTCAAAAATCAGAAAGAAAGAAAGAGAGAGAGAGAGAGAGAGAGAGGAAGGAAGGAAGGAATTGAAGTTTCCAATTCTTTTATAGAAATGTCTGTCTTCTTTCCATTTGGCCAATTTTTGCCTTATATATTTTGGTTGGTGATTATGTACTATTATGTCTTATTGTTGTACTGAACATTTTATTAATATATAATATCCTTCTTTGTCTCTTGTAACCTTTTTTGATTTAAAGTCTATTTTGTCTGATATTAGTTTAACTAGCCCTGCCCTCTTTTGGTTACTGTTTGCATGAAAAACTTTTTTAATCCTTTACCTTGCAACCTCTTTGCATCTTTGAATCTAAAGTGAATCTTGTGTGGACAGTATATAGTTGGATCATGTTTTGTTTTTACTCATGATACCTATGTCTCTCTTTTGATTGGAAAGATTAATTACCTTAAAATTAAAGTAATTATTACAGTAGGACTTCTGTCATTTTGCCATTTGTTTCTATGTACCTTATAGCTCTTTGTCCCCCTCATTTCCTGCATTATTGTCTCTCTTGTATATAGTTGTTTCTTTGGTAATAAGACGTTTTAATTCCTTTTCATTCCTTTTGAGTATACTCTATAACTATTTTCTTTGTGGTTACCATAGGGATTAAATTTAACATGCTAAAGTTATAACACTCTAATGTGATTTTATGCCAGCTTAACTGCAATAGTATGTAAAAATTCTGCTCATTTACAGTTCTGTTCTCGGTAACTGACATCAGAAAATTACACCTTTATATATTGTATATCCAAAACCATGAATCAATAATTGCTTTTTAAAATGTATTAGTCTCTTAAATTACATAGAAACCAAATTATGGAATTAGAATAAAAGTTACAATAATGCTAGCTTTTAGGATAATAATATATTTAACAAGATATTACTTTTAAATCATGTAGAAAACAAAAAGTGGAGTTTTAAAACATTATTACTATAATTCTAGCTTTTATAATTACCCATGTATTTACCCTTACTGAGAGGTTTATCTCTTCATATGGCTTTGAGTTACTGTCTAATATCTTTTCACTTCAACCTGGAAGACTCCCTTTAGGATTTCTCACAGGGCAGGTCTAGTAGTAACAAACTCCCTCAGCTTTTATTTATCTGTGAATGTCTTAATTTCATCTTCACTCTTGAAAGGACAGTTTTGCTGGATTTAGAATTCTTGGCTGACAGGTGTTTTCTTTTAGCATTTTGAGTATATCATTCCACAGCCTTCTGACCTCCGAAGTTTCTGATGAGAAATCTGCTGATAATCTTATTGAGGATCTCCTGTAAGTGACAAGTCACTTCTTTCTTACTGCACTCAAGATTATCTCTTTGTCTTTGTCTTTCAATAGTTTGATGATTATAATGTGTCTTGGTATGGGTCTCTTTGATTTCATCCTTCTTGCCGTTCATTGAGCATCTTGGATGCTTATATTCATGTCTTTAAACAAATGGTCATTTTCTTTTGTCTTTGATGATGACCATGACTGTGACCCATTCCTGTTCTGTCACTCATATATTCACTGGAAGAAGGCTGATCTGGGAAGCAGGCACCAAGACAAATTTAGAATTACAGGAGAGTTATTGGGGGTGGTACCTGAGAAGGATCAGGGAAAGGCAGACGTGGGCTATCAAAGCCTTTAGATCCTGATGCAGATCTGATATCTGTTAAAGAAGAGGGAGAAGGAAGGAAGATTGGATAGGAAGAGCCTCAGCCTGTGGTGTAGCTCTGAGAAGTCTCATTCATACCAATAGGGCTTTGGCACTGTGAAAGCCTGTGAAGAAATTCCACATTAACCAGAAATGGCCAGACCTTAATATTCCTAACCATGCCCAGTTGTTTACTGGAGGATGGCTGGGAAGAGTGTGCCAAGTTCTTTCCTGAGGGAGAGATACCTACCAGGGGTACAGTTCCATGTGGCCCTCTGTATCACAGAATCCTTTTTTTTTTTTTTTAAGTGTTTATTTTGAGAGTGAGAGACAGATTGTGAGTGGGGGATGGGGAGTGGTAGAGAGAGAGGGAGACACAGAATCCAAAGGAGGCTCCAGGCTTCGAGCTGTCAGCACAGAGACCATCGCAGGGCTAAAACCCATGAACTGCAAGATCATGACCTGAGCTGAAGTCAGATGTTCAACCAATGGAGCCACCCAGGCACCCCACAGAATTCTTGACAGTAGAAAAGATCCTTGTAGAGTAACTGGTAAATCCACCTCCCTCTATGATAGATGTTATCTATGACATTCTGAATAAATGAGCATCTGTCTTATTTTAAAACATGTTTAGAAAAGAAAATAACATATTTTCCTCTCGTGTTTAATATTAAATACCAGGGGTTTTTCTCTTTGTCTAATCTTAGTCCTGTGGCTGTGGTATAAACCAGTTTTCTTTACCTTGTCATCGTGACTTGAAATATATGTGGATTTCTAAAATAATAAAGATTTATATTGACTTTTAATGATCCTTTCACTTCATCCCACATAGAGCCCCCTGGAAGGGGCTAAGGAAGAACGTTGTAAATAAATGTTTCTTCCCTTTAAAAGTGTTTATAAGGGGCACCTGGGTAGCTCAGTTGGTTAAGCGTCCGACTTCAGCTCAGGTCATGATCTCACAGTTTGTGGGTTTGAGCCCTGCATTGGGCTCCATGCTGACAGCTCAGAGCCTGGAGCCTGCTTCGGATTCTGTGTCTTCCTCTCTCTCTGCCCCTCTCCTACTTGTGCTCTGTCTCTCTCTCTCAAAAATAAACAAACATTAAAAAATTATTTTAAAAAAAGTGTTTACAAGTAGACTTTAAACTTAGAAAAGGTATTCAGTGAATAAGTAGCAAATTATAGTTAAATGACCTTTTAAACTCATTTCTTGAGGAAAGAGGAGGTAACTAAATAGATTTTTGCCATCAAAGTTCTCTTGTGATCTTTCAAGAAGAAAAAGACTCAAGCTTTTTTTATTGTGTTTAGCAGCCAGGCAATAGTGATATCACTCAGTATTAACTAAATGATCATTCTCAGCAGCGGAATTGAGTGAACTGAGTGCTGTAATCAGCAGGTTAGGAGCTTCAGATCTTGACGCAGGGTCGTTCCCCTTGGCATGGATCATCAGCTTTTAGACGGGTGCTCAGGTGTCTAATGCTGTCATTCCTGGTCTCTGGCTACTATACTTTCTGTGTCCTACAAATAGGAAGTAAAACGATGGAAATTAAGATCTCAGCACCTACAATGTAGTAATGACTCTGCTATGGGTTTGATATAACTCATGTAATGTTAGCAGAAAATTCTGGGAGGTAAGTATCGTTCACCCTCCTGCATAGTGAGGAATCCAAGATCATAGTTTCATAAATGTGGAAGATCTCAAATTTCAACTGACTACAAAACCCACATTTTTGCCACTGTGACTTTAAAACTGTGTTTCAGGGATCCTTGACATTCCACAGATGCAAAGCTCCAAGGCTTCTACCTCCACACCACCCAGAGAAGCCTCCATTTCTGGGAGCCCTGGAGGCAGTGTTCCCATAAGATTTCCTTTGAAAATAAATGAGAGGGGGTGACTTTAAAAGAACAAATAATTTTGGGCACCTGGATGGCTCAGTCAGTTTAGCGCTCAACTCTTGGTTTCCGCTCAGGTCATGACCTCACGGTTCCAGGGAATCGAGCCCGCGTCAGGCTCTGTGCTGGCAGCACGGAGCTGGCTTGGGGACTCTCCCTCCTTCCCTCTCTGCCCCCCACTCAAAAATAAATAAGTAATAAATTAATTTTTAAAAATTTTAAAGGAACACATAATTTAGAAAAACAATCCTTTAAACCAAGTCCTCAAGATAATGACCTATATTCCTTATCAATTGCTATATGCAGACAGATTTATCATTAATTAGATCCTCTCAATATGGCTACTATGCATATTCTCGGAGAAAATGCTTAAAAGAGAAGAAATGCTAGGGATCTGGTAGGAATGATAATATGTTGAGCATCTCTCAGATGCCGTGTTCTGTTCTAGATGTTTTATAACCACAATCTCATGTAATCCCTATAACAACCCTTCCCAAGGTGGGGAGGGATAGTTCCATGTCATATTTGGGAGAATTTAAAGGAACTTGAACAATGTAAGATACAGAGCTAGGAGTTATTCCAGGTTTGTCTGGGCTTCCAGCTGATTTTGTCCATCATATCAACTCTTATGAGGGTTTACAGAGGGATTTATATAGGGGATTTATTATAATTGATGGGGGTCATAGCATGCAGCACTGAGCACATAAACCATGTCCACCTGGAGGTGATGACCGGGCATGTTTCATCCTGTCTGGCACCCTCATCCGGCACTCCCTTGGCTATGCCTGTGCGAGGGCACAGCACAGTGCAAGCACAGAGCAGCGGTGGCGGGAACACTTGTCATACTGTGCCCAGGGGGCACAGTTTGGTTCAGAGCATTAGATGATCCCCACCTTTGGGGTAGTAGAACACTGAAAGTGGAAAATTCTGAGCTGTTACACCATTCTCCAGAGTCGTTGGTGGCTTCCCCGTGCCAATGAGGCAGTTCCCTAGCACGTCTGTCAGTGCCTCCCTGTGCTTGCTGCTGCCTGACAGATGAGGTAGGTAGGCTCCCTTCAGCTACCCAGAGCTCTCTCCATCCCACCGCTCATCTCTCACATTGTTTGCTGAACCTTTCTTGTGTTTTTCTGTTTGAAACTTTGGTCACCACGAAGTCCATGAAGGACATAAATTGCCTAAATGCATAACTATTTTTAGTATGGCATAAATTATGGGAGACTTCAAATATACATTCTTTTGAAAGTTATCTTTTCAAAAAAGATATGGCATTAAAATACATGATATTCTTATGCTAAAAAACACAAAGGAAAGCACAAAGGAAATGAAGGGAGTTGAAACGCTTCCCGCACTTTGCCCAGAGGCATCTCAGCTGGTGGGGTGGGGCTGAGGAGATCTTTGCCTTGAGTGCTGAATGCATCAGCTTGTCACGTATAGATGTGCAGGAACATTCACCAGGGCAGAAGGGGGTGATATCCTTTCCTGTATCCTTGTACAGTGCTGCTGAGAAGTCGACCTCATTCTTGACCAGGTCTTTTTTCTACACCCGTTGACAGGAAGATTTGTAAAAGTTACACGGAGGTTTTAGCATCCTTTTTCCCAGTTGTCTTTTCTGTTCTTTCCAACTCATCTCTTCCTATTTTATCGATATTAAACATGAAAAAGGGAAATTACTGATAATTAACATTACTAAACGAATGAATTAATGAAAAGTTTTGAAACAAATAAATACATATCTGGCAGTAAATTATGAATCCAGAAGTACAAGCAAAGCTCCAGAATACTTTTCTCCAAAATTTAATTAGGTAAAACTCTTTAGTGGATCCACCCTTTCTTTTCTTCAGCTTACATAAATGAATGTTTTTATCTCTGAACTAAACTAAAAACTTAATTGAAGTTTCTGTTGAAGCCTAATTCTGAATAAAAGTAATATCAGTGGTGGTATCTTCCATTTCTAAATTACATCTAAATACCCAGAAGCTTCTTCTGCATATAATTTGTTACTGGGCCAATCATCAATACAAGGTTACTTTTCTGGGCGCCTGGCTGGCTCAGTCGGTTGAGCCTCTGATTTCAGCTCAGGTCATGATCTCACGGTTCTGAGTTCAAGCCCTGCGTTGGGTTCTGTGCTGACAGCTCAGAGCCTGGCACCTTCTTCAGATTCTCTGTCTCCCTTTCTCACTGCCCCTTCCCCGCTCACACTCTGTCTCTCTCTCTTTCTCTCTCTCTCTCTCTCAAAAATAAATAAACATTTATTAAAATTTTTTTAAAAAGGTTACTTTTGAAAAGTGAAAAAAGAGGGGTACAGTAGCAGCTTAATTTAGGACAATGAAGATCCTATAGTGTATTTTTACAATACTTGGTCCCTTTGGTTCCACTACCAAAAAGCAGCAAGAGCTCAAATACTTAATAAAGCAACTCTCCAAAGGATCGAAGACCAGATAAGAGGTAAAAGTTGTGGTAGGGAAAGTTTTCAAGGGTGTTGTTCCAGGGAAGGACACTCGAGAACTATAGCTTTTTTTTTTTCCTGGTATTTTTTAGAATAAGACATGTATGTATATATTTTAACTGATGATTTATTTGGATTAAGATTTCTATCTTAAAGCCTGAATTATCAGTAATATAGGAAGACAGAGAAAAACCAATATGAAAGGTCAAGAAACAGTGCAAGTACAAGATTTGAATGAGGTAAGAAATAAAAAGGTCTTTTTCAGTGACAGTTGCTAATACAGGTGAAGCAGACTCCATAGGATGCTTAAGAATAGCTGAAAATAGGCAAAGGGATAAAGTACACCCCTGGGAATGGTAAACTACATCCTGCGATTGTGATCAGTAGTTACAGAAAGCCTTCCCAAGAGTAGTCAGGAAGGAGCCCACTGAAAATGTATTTCCTATAAATTAGTGTGTTGAATTTGTAAGGATGGTTTAAAGGTATTGCCTCACTGCAGAGTAAATATGAAAATTCAGAACAATCCAATAATATAAACTCCCACTTATAGAGCATTTGCTGTATATGAGGCACCTATATATGCATAGGCATCATTCTTCCTATTTTTCAGATGAGGAAACCGAGGCTAGGTTAAATAACTGGCTCAGTATCCCACCGTTGGTAAATAGAACAAGACCCATAAGACTCTTTTCCCACATATTATTCTTGGTTTCCTAAGTTGGAGAGTTAGAGACCTATCAATTTCACGCTGCTCCCTGGCAGGCTGATACAAATGAGCAGTTAGTCTACTTGACAGGTGTGTTCTGACAGTCAAGAGGGGTCTGCAGCTTGATAGTAGTGTTACAGGAATTGGCTCAATTCTCAGTCTGTAGTCACTAAACTGCATTTTGACCTCAATTTAATTTCCTAATAGGTTTTTGTGACAAGAGAAAATATACTTTGGCAAGTCTGAATAGAGTAGGTATTAAAAGTAAGAACATATAAGAGAAATTTGGTTTGAATCCCATTGGTGACTGTGATCTTGAGAAAAATATCTAATATATAATAGTAGTTCCAGGTCCTGAGATCGTACAAGTAAAACATGTACCATAATGTCTGACATATGGTTAAGCACTAACTAGTAGCTGATCTCATTATTATTGCAATTATTGTTATCAATTCATTTAGAAAGATTTCAACAATACTTTATATTTGGTAGGTACTTAACATTTACAAAATACTTTCAAAATCTCACTTTATTCCTCCTCTGATGGCTATAATGTATGTAGGACAAATATTAGCTCCATTTTACAGTTGAGAAAACAAGCTCAGAGAGAAAAATGTCTCTTATGAGTTATGGTACCATGAACTATTTTTCCCAGCTTCGTATCTCCTCTAGGTGACTTTATAATTTAGTTAGGGAGGAAATTAGTATTATTAGAATTTATAAGAAACATCATTTTATACAGATATAATTATGTAAAATGCTTTTTGCAGATTTTAAAAATGAGCCAAGAAAACGTTGACATATTTGAAAGTGAGTTGTCAAAAGAGAGAGAAAGGAGAAAGCAATTGACATCTGATCTTAATACTGTACAGAAGGATTTGCAAGTTGAAAGTGAGGTATTCTGCCACTCAGGATGTTATTCTTCCCTTTTTGCATTCCTAATTTAGGGATTTCATGTTATCATTTATTTTGATTTTAAAATAAATTGTAGCTCTAGAATATGTGTTTCTGTTAGTAATAATGGGGTGACTGTTGTTCCCTCAGGCTGAGTTCCAGCTCCAGCACTAACCAAACAGAGACCTTTAAGTAGCAGGTGTTTGATTATTACGGTGGTCATAGAGTCATGGACTTGTCTCTCCTTTTAACTGCTTGTCCTACCATCTTGGAAAGGTCTATCACAAGACAACCAGCCTATATTTAGAAGAAAGACATGGAGGGGAGTCCATGGAAGTCTAGAGCACCAATTTAGAGGACATTTAATCAGGTTTCAGGGTGGGTGAGAGCCAGTGCAATGCCCCAAATCCCATCCTGATGACCTACAGGAATTTTCAATACAATGAGGTAGGAAACCAATACCACTTGCCTTCTTCCTGTGTCCACTCTCTGTTTTCTCTCCTTTTTGCCCAACACCTTCCTCATCAACATTGTCTTCTTCTGATGTGAAGGCTTTGGGAAAGTACCAAGTAACTCCTCTCCTAAAGTAAATTTTGTATCACCTGTTCCCTTCATACGACACCATAGACTAATTCTCAGGCCCCAGTCATCCACCAACCAAACTGTATATTCCATGTTATCAATGTAGAAATTTGATCAGAATCTACATTTAACTAAAGGGTTTTCTCTCACAGATATAGAAAAAAAATCAGAGGATTAGAGGAAGCCCCAGTTGATTAAGTCTCTGAATATACATTATTAACCAAGGCAGCATAATTTGTTGTTAAGAACACAGAGATTGAAGTTGGTCAGATGGTTGAATCTCAGCTTTACCACTTCCTGGCTATGTGAACTTGGGCAGGCTACTTAAACTCTCTGAGCCTGTTTCAGTAGCCCTACTGCATGAGGTTGTCACAAGATTAAAGGTTCAGTTATTCCGTAAAAGGTAAATTTGGGAAAAGATACACTTTAAAAGAGATAATATAACTAGTGCAGGAGTTGCTGAAGAATGTACCCTCTCTACAAGCTTTGCCAAAGTAGGAAGAACTCTAAAAACCCAACCCTTCAACCTGTGAATGATAGAAACTAAGAATGTTCAGTTTCATTAATTGACTTAAGTAAACTTTAACTACTAAGAAAGTAGTTCTGCTAGAAGAATAAGTTGGAAAAAAAATTGTGAGAGAAATTTCAAAAATTCCTTTTTAGAAATATTATACCTTTTATGGAGAAAATCTCACTTTATTTTACTAAATGTCTTTATTTTTTAATCAGGAATTGCAGAATTCAAAGTCAGACCTTATATGCCTTTATAATGAAATTCAAAGTCTTCCAGGGGCAGCAGAAGACAGAGACCATTTTTTAATAGCATATGACCTGCTACAAAGAGAGAATTCTGAATTAGAAACAAAGGTGAGACTGAATTAATTATTTAAATGTTCAATGTTTGACTTTATCTTTTATGAGGATAAGATAAAAGGAAATTAATTTTCAGTAATGGATTACATGCAAATTGGAGTTTCTTTTATTATTAGAGAATAAATTGCCATATAGTGTAGTCTATATGCCAAGCTATGACTCAGAATAGACTTCATCCAGTCCTTTACTCTTTAGAATTAATCTGTGAATTTTTTTTTACTTCAAGTCAGTTTCCCAAAAGCTTAAATTTTGGAACACATATTATAATGTAAAAGATTTGCTTAAAAATACAACTACCAGGGTGCCTGGGTGGCTCAGTTGATTGAGCGTCCGACTTCGGCTCAGGTCATGATCTCACGGTTCATGGGTTCGAGCCCCACGTCAGGCTCTGTGCTGACAGCTAGCTCAGATCCTGGAGCCTATCTTCAGATTCTGTGTCTCCCTCTCTCTCTCTCTGACCCTCCCCTGCTCACGCTGTCTCTCTCTCTCTCTCAAAAATAAATAAAACATTAAAAAAAATACAACTACCAAATGATCCAGCAATTCCACTCTCTGGAGAGATATACCCAAAAGAATTGGAAGCAGGGTCTTGAAGAGATATTTGCACACCCATTTTCACAGCAGCATTATTCACAATAGTTAAAGCTTAGAAGTATCCCAAGTGTTTATTGATGGATGAATAGATAAGCAAATTGTGGTATATACACACAATGGAAAGTTACTAAACCTTAAAAAGGAGGGAGATTCTGCAATATATTACAACATGGATGAATCTTGAGGACGTTATGCTAAGTGAAATAAGCCAATCACAGAAACACAAATACTGTATGATTCCAATTATATGAGGTACTTAGAGTAGTCAAAATTATGAAGACAGAAAGTGTAATGGTGTCTGCCCAGTACTGGGGGAGACAAGTAAGAGGAGTAATTGTATAATAGGTATTGGGTTTGTTTTACAAGATGAAAAGAATTCTGGGGATGGAAGGTGGCAGTGGCTGCACAACAGTGTGAATGTATTTAATACCACGGAACCACACGCTTAAACTGGTTAAGATGGTAAATTTTATGTTAGGTATATTTTACCACCACCACCCCAAAACAAACAGACATTTACTTAAGTGTCTTCAACCTTAAACCTTCAAATGAACGCATTTTTTTCCCAGTTATACTGAAAACTAGGCTTATACTTAAAGTTAGAAAAATGTTTAAACGTCCTGACCCTACTTTGTTCCCCAAGTGTAAAAATGGCTGCCAGACCGGAGTTAGTCAACATTGGAGGTTGCCTGTAGTGTGATTTCTGGAGTCCCACCTATTATTAACAACTCCTGGCTGAAAATTCCCTTCCTCAGTTGTTCTCTTGGTCTTGATTGAAATGGTAGAAGGAAGTGAAGGCTCGAACACACGGTTAAAATATATGGGGTTATATTTTAGTACCACATGTGAAATGGAGGACTAAGTCCAGGCCTCGTTTATCCTATGTGAAGTTTTTATCCTGAAAGCAAGGTGCAAGTTGCTGAGGGATTGGGATATGGATCAAATAGTACGTGACCTAGGGAGGGGAAGGTCCAGAATACAGTGAGTTATCATCACTGTACAATTAAAGGATCTTGTCTTATGAAATATCATTGGATAGTTTAACACAGGAGATGAACTTAAGCAAAAAGAATATAATATAATATCACTATCCTGGTAATTTGGCTCGCTCTCACTTAATAAAAAACTTTTTATTTTGAAATAATTTCAAACTTATAGAAAAGTTGCAAAAATAGTAAAAAGAATGCCCATGTACCTTCACCTCTCCAATGTCAACATGGTTGGTGCTACACTTACTTTATCTTTCTCTCTCTCTCCCTCTCTCCAAAAATACCCTTCTTTAAAACCATGGATTTACACATCCTTATGCCTATGGTAAAAATGGATAAGTTATATAACAACTGCAAAGTGTTAAGTTAAATTAGAAGAAGACTTCAATTAGGATGTCAATTTATATCACTTGTCAATAATTATTTAAGCATTTAATGGACTAAATGTACTTTTTTCATAATTATAAGAGTATGCAATATAGAATACTTGTCTTTTCACTTTAACTTTACAGGTCTTGAAGCTTTTACAAGAATTTGAACAATTAACTCATTTTACTGTAGGGAGAAAAACTGCAGCTGCTGATTTAATTACAAGTGAAAATATCTGTAAAGATCTTGTGTCTAAAGTACCGATTTTGGAAGTAGAGATTCAAAGCCCAAAGGAAGAGGGAAAGGAACTCTGGTAAATTGAGAAAATCCTGTATCACATTAATTATTTGGGGGGTACGTTTTATTTGGCTTGATCATTATAAGAATTTGACATTTGTTTCCAAATGGTGTGAGTGGAAAAATTAGTTATAGAATTTAGTATAGAAAAATTAGTATAAGAATTCCCCAAGAAGTTTGCCTTTTGATATATTATTAAATTTTTAAACCTTTTTCTGCTTTTTAAAATAATTTTATGCTTCTTGTAGAAAATTTGGAAAGCATGGAAAAGTGAAAGATGTTAATAGCCCATAATGTCACCAGGGAGATATGTTAATGTCCTAATTTTTCTTTCTTCTCTCTATAAACATACATATATGTGGGGTTTTTTACATATATACTATACTCTAAATATCAAAAAAGCTGAGAGGTTTTTTGCTGTTTTTATTTAATATTGTATCTGATAATTTTGATAACCTTTTTCTTTTTTTTTTCATTCTTCCTTTCTTTCTTGTTAATCTTGTCCTTTAACTCTTGTATTTCTACTTTTTCACCAAAAATATTTTTCACAGAAATTTGTTAGACTTTGGGCAAGTGTATTACTCTGCCTTGGCACAATAATAGATGCAATCGAATTCTGTTTGGGCAAAAGCCTAGAACTAGATCATCAAAAGGAAACAAAAAATGGCAATTTGACTTATATATTATATACTAAAGGATACATCATCAACGAACTAGGAAAATATGGTCTAGGTATGGCCATATTTCTATCTTTCAAAACATTTTAACATACAAGGAGTTTTTTTGCTAGTTTTGGATCCCTGAATTTTATGCCCTCCTAAAAGTTACTTTTAATTTTAGAGCATGCTATGAGTCCAAGATTCACAATCATGAAACCTAGTTGCAGAAGTGGGAAAAGCATATTAGAGACGTGGTGGGGAACAGGTGTAATAGTGGTCACAAGAGCAAAGAACCAAGAAACTAGATCACGGCCTTTACGTTTGCTATAGGGGAAAAAGGAAGTCTAGTTCCTGAGCACTGGAGAAGTATATTACTGGGTTTTTGAGGGAGATTATTCTAGTATCTCTATAAAAGATAAATTGGAGAAGAAAAAGACCAATTAATCCAGGTATGAGCCACAGATGAAAGACAGTGGCCTAGATTGAGTAGGCAGCAGTGGAGATGAAGTGGCCAATCTGAACACTCTTGAGAGAAAAGGTTGACATTAATTATCAAAGCTGACAAAAATCCACACAGATGACTTGGGAGAATTGGTAGGGATACTTGCCACACAGAGCAAGGCTATGGCCTTAAGTCATTTGGAGGTGGAGAACCTTGCCATGAAAAAGATACTGGACTTCTCTATAAAGAGCTCCTTGCTGCGACCTGTTTCCATGACTTGGTCCAAATTACTTCCCAACACCAGGACTCTGAGAAGTCTACATATCTGCCCTATGCTTCCCTCTCTCCTCTTCTCATAATATTTCCTTGCTTATCTCCTCTGTCCCACTTCATAGCCTCCACATATCCCAGATCCATTACACAATCACAGTCAACAGTAAAATTGCCTATCTACCATGTGCCAGGTACTATAGGAAGATACTGAGGATACAAAATAAGACATACATCCTACTCTTATGGTCCAAATAGCCTGCTGGGGGAAGATATATTGGATACTAGGGAAGCACAAAGGAGGTGCCCTGGGCCAGGCTAATAAACCAGAAAATATTCTTAAAGGAAATAACAAACCAAGTCCTGAAGTATGGGTTACCAAGGGCCAAGCAAAAAGATGGGGGAATAATTTTCAAGGAGGATATGACATGTACAAGAGAAGGCATGGTTTGTTTGAGGAACTCGGTGACCTCAGTGCTGTTACAGCATAGAGCATGAAGAGAGGAACTGGGGAAGGAGACCATGAGAGTGAAGTAGGCAGGGACCTGATCATGAGGGAACATGAGTGCCTGCATGAGGAAGTTTGGGCAATAGGAAACTACCATAGGGTTTAGTAACATGGAAGAGACCAAACAGATTTGTGCTTTAGAAAAATCATTCTTCCTACTGTGTGGAAAATAGATTGTTAGTACAGGAACAAAGGCAGTGAGACCAGTTAGGAGAATGTTGCTATAATCTAGGTGAGAGATGATGGTGTTTGTGAGGACAGAAAAATGGAGGGAATTGAGAAGAGGTAGACTCAACAGGACTTCAGGATTAATGAGTATAGGAAGTGAGGAAGAAGGTATGGTAATTAGAATGTGGACAGAGGTTAAGAAAACTTTCGAGATTCTGGTTTGATGGTGTCATCCTCTGAGTTAGGGAACACAGTTTTGAGGGAGGAGGGGAAGGGGGTCAGCTTTTTGCAACATTGAAGTGTCTCTAGAACAGCCATGCCAAGAGAGAATGAAGCCTGGGCTGGAGATAAATTTGAGAATCATCTATAAATGGACATAAGCAGAATTCATGTGATGGATGAGATGGCCCTGGTTGTTGCTTGATGAAAGTTCCCGAAGGCAGAAACCTAAGGAAAGCTCAAAGTAACTGAGACAAAACAGCCAGAGAATTAGAAGGAAAGTCAGGAGAGTTATGTGTTACAGAAGCCAGATTAAATAGTGTTTCAAGAAGAAAGCAAATAGAGTTATGTACTGCCAAGAAAATAAAGAATAAAGAGTGACTACTGAATTGGATTGAGAATGTGGCTGAAGACTTTAGTAAGAATAGCTCCAAGGAAGGGTAAAAAACAAATGACTTCCTAGATCCCATCTCATGGGATGGTGAATGGGAGTGAATTGAGGAGTGAGTGGAATTTGAGGAAGTAAAACGGGTGAGTGTAGCTGCTTTCCAAAAAGTTTGGTTGTGAAAGGGAGAAGGGAACATGGAGCTGAAGTAAGAGGAAATTTGCGTATGTTTAAATGCTGGCAAGAAAGAGTCCCCAAATGGACAGGTTTAGGATTCTGAATACCAGAGAGAGACTAGTCCTAGGAGGTCAGCCACCTGGTCCATTGTAACAGGAGGAAGAAAGGGAGGATGGACAGAGATCCAAGTGAGTTTTTAACTTAAAATCAAAGGACTTCCGTGATGGTTTGCATCCTCTGTGAAGTAGGCAAGAAAGTCATGTGCTGAAAGAGAGGAATAGAAATATCAGAGTTTATAACAGAGTGAAAAAAGTTTGAAACAATCACTATGGTGAATGGAAAGGGAAGCTGACTAGGGAGGGCAGGGAATGTTGAGGACCCAGTTAAGGTTAGAGACTTTATATGGCATCTGTCTTTGAGAATATGTGATCTGTGGGGCAACAATAAGTATAGGCATGAGAAGACAGTTGGATTTGTCCAGGGCTAAGGTTTTGCCACACAAGTGCAGTGGAAGGACAATGGGGGAAGAAAATTGAACATTTTGTTTAGGTAGTGATTAAAATAATGAACAGTAGGTTCTACATTGGATAAAGAAGCAGGTAAAGGGAGCTGATAGAAAAAGGGGAAAGGAATTGAAGGTACTTATGTAAAAATTACGTAAAAAGAAAAAGCTGAAATCTGGATATCTAATTTTAGTTATTTCGGAAGTGAAGCATTTGCTGATGATACAACCCATCATGTGGTTATGCAAATAGTTGGCAAAGAGGGAGAGATGATTGGAGATAAGGAGACTAAGGAAGTGAGATGCCAAGGCATTGATGGGTGATCTATATGGATCTTGGAATCTTCCAGGATGATAGCAGGACTTGAGGTGAAGAAGACGCCAGAAAGCCATGAGTCAAAAACCTTCCATTTGAAGAGAAGTAGAAAGTGTTACAGCACACCTAGCATGGTCCCATGCACATAGAAGCTGCTCCATAAGCCAAATTGATTGATTCTTGTAGCACATCCCTTCTACTAGATTTTAGCTGCTTTAAAGTAATGGATTGTGTCTTGTTTTTCTCTTGTTTATAGTGCCTTTCTTATAGAGCAATGGATCTTAGAACAGGAGAGACCTGCAGATCTTCCAGTGGTTTACAAACATCAACCTTCTAAAACTTTAGGAGTTCTGTAGGGGTCTCAGAAACTGCCTTAGGAGATGAGGAAAGACTGATGAGTGGAATTCTATATTAGATTTTACTTCAAGAAACGTGCCACAGCTAAAATGTTTGACAACCACTGCTATTTAGCTAAGTCTTCTCCTTTCAAACAGAAGAGGTCTCTGATACCAAGAGAACTAAAGTGACTATTTCGGTCACAATCACATACTTAGCAAGTTATCAGCAGGACTGCAGGAGATCCACGTCTCCTAACTCTGAGTCAGAGGTTACCACTTTATCTACTTTGAAGAGGACATAGTCACAAATATCCCAGGGGCAAGAAGGTCCTGGGACACTTGGGTTCTAGGTAATTGCTATGGAAGTGAGCTTTATGGTGTTAAAAAATTTCTCAGGACTCTGTCTCTGTATATGCATAACATGGAGGGTAGAAAGGGGGGAAGAATGAAGTCCCATCTGTCTTGTTCTGGACTATCTCCAGTGTCTAGAACAATGTCTGACACACAGTAGGTACTTTTAAAATACTGGAATGAATGGAGATTTCCTCCTACTCCCACTGTGTACTTGCAGCTAGACCCAAAGTTGGACTTCAATAGCAGCTCTAAGCTTGCAGAGCCCAGCTGATCTCAGCCTGGGTTTGCTTTATTAGAAAGCCTGGGCCAGAGGATCTGGTAGCTTCCCTTGACCTTAATGAGCTGTATTTTTTCTAACACATTCTCATTTACCATTTCATTACATTCTTACTACCTTTATCAAAAATTATATGATCAATCAGGGCACCAGGGTGGCTCAGTTGGTTAAGCATCTGACTCTTGATTTCGCCTCAAGTCATGATCCATAGTTCATGGGACTGAGCCCCACCTCAGGCTCTGTGCTGACATTGAGGAGCCTGTTTGGGATATTCTCTCTCTCTCTCTCCCTCTCCCTCTCCCTCTCCCTCTTCCTCTCCCTCTCCCTCTCCCTCTTCTCTGCCTTCCCCAGCTCACACCCTGACTCTATCTCTCTCAAAATAAATATTTTTTAAAAAGAATTCTATGATAAATGTTCAAGTTGATTTTCATTTCCGATTCAACTTGACAGTAAATTTATATCCATTGCACAGACTACTGATGCAATTTTCCTCTTCCTCTAAACTATTCCTTCCCCAGTCCAATCTATTCAGTGAATAGCCCCTCCCTTCACACAGTTGATCAAACCAAAACCTAAGAGTCACCTGCTTCCTCTCCACATCTAAGCCATCAACAAATCCTGTCAGTTCTACCATGAAAATATAAAATATTTAACCTATTTATTTCTATCTATATCTCCACTGCTGCTACCCCACTTCCTAACACTGGTATCATTCACTGGGACTATCACACTATATTCTTAATGGACCTCCCTGCTTCCATACCTCTTTCCCAATCCATTCTCCATAGATCAGCCAAAGTGGTCCTTTAATAATATAACTTGAATAATATTACTCCCTCTTTTAAAAACTTCTCAATGACTTCCCATTATGCTTGAAATAAAACCTTACCATGACCTGTAAGGTCTTCTGTGACTTGGCCTCTGCGCACCTCTCCAATTTCATCACCATACCATTTTCTGCTTTGTTTATCATGTTGCCTTTCAGAGCCTCTAGCCCTTAAAGCGCTTTCCCACTTCAGAAATTTCGCACTGACAAGCTCTTCCTGCCCAGAATGCTTCTCCCCCAGACTTTCATGCAGCTGACTCCTCTGCACCTTCACAGGTTATCACTAAATACCATGTTAGGAAAAATCCTAACTCCTGCTCTCCTATATTGCCTTGTTTGTGATGTATCATAATCTAATTATCCTGTTTACTTGTTTATTGTTTGTTTTCATATTCTTCCTCTGGGTGTGATCTCTATGAGATCATGGTCCTGGCTGTCTTGATCACCATTAACATTTTCACACATACAAAAGTGCTTGGCATATAATTGATTTTCAATAAATATTTGATGAATGAATGAACTCTTCTTTTGCTTCCTCTCTGTAAACAGAGTTCTACTGCTACCCATGCTTATTCTGTTCTACTAGGCTTTAGTTCATTTTAATCATACCTCATACTTGTAGGTATTCAAAATGCTTTCACATTGTACTTCATGAGATCCTAACAATCTTATGAGTAAGGCAGTACCACTTTACAAATGAAGAGACTAAGACTCTGAGAGATTGTACCTTGCCAAAGGTTACATAAATAATGGTTAGAAGATCTAGGACTAGAACTCACAGCTTCTACTGTGCTACAGTCTCTTTCTTGAATCTCTGTGTTCCACACTATATATCTAAGGTACTAGAAAAGGAGCAGGGTCAGGATGCTGCATAGGCACCTCCTATCAGCTGAAGACTGGTGACAATTGCAAAATTATAGAATGACATAAAAATAACAGAAGGGTGAGTTTCAGTCAGAACTAAATAACAAATCCTTCCCAGTGAAGATTAAGAACCAGAAAGGGTTGGGGGGTAAAATAGGTGACAGGGATGAAGGAGTGCACTTGTTGTGATGAGCCCAAAGTGAGGTATGGAAGTGCTGAATCACTATATTGCACACTTGACACTAATATAGCACTGTATGGTAACTAACTGGAATTGAAATAAAAACTTAAAAAAAGATGTTTTTGGGAAAAAAACCACTATGTTGTTAGAGGGAAAGAGAAATTTCAGAGTTATGGTGAGTTTTCCAGTCCCTAAAGTATAGGTATGCAGGGCTGCAGGACATGTTCTCTGCAATATGTCATTTCTGGCTGGTGGTTTACTTTTGCCCACACAACTTTTATATTATTATTGTTGTTGCTGTTATTGTTGTTACATAAAAGTAAAATAAAGTAATACATAGTGGTATATACTACTTTTTAAAATCTGTTCATTGTGCCTTTTGTTTCTAAATTACACATTTTGTCTTATACCTTTTGAAAGGATAAAGTGTGTTCTTTTTGGAGGGCATTAATTTTAATGGATAATTGTCTTAATGTATCAAGAACACTTTAGGAGCGCCTGGGTGGCTCAGTGGGTTGAGCGTCTGACTCTTGGTTTTGGCTCAAGTCTTGATCTCATAGTTTATGGGATGGGGCCCCACATTATGCTCTGTGCTGACAGCACAGAGACTGCTTGGGATTCTCCACCTCTCTCTGCCTCTTCCCTGCTCATGTGCACATGCTGTCTCTCTAAAATAAATAAATAAACATAAAAAAGAAAACATTTTAAATTCCCATATTCTAAGATATTGATAATTCTCCTTAATTAACTAATTAATGAATTCATATGAATGTTATTAATTTATTCAGACCATTAATGAAGATGTAAAATGGTGTCAGCCCCAGGATTGTGCCCTAGAGAATACTGGTTTTTATTCCCTCCCAGTCAGAGAAGACTTATTGACTGCTTTGCTCTAAATATGGCTCTAGAGGCACATCTCATAGACTCACCTGAAAGGAAGATCATTTAAACTTTATCTACAAAATATGGAAACACAGTGAAGGCAACTTCTTCCATGTCAACATGGCCACTATGCAAGTATAGAAGGAGATTACATTAGGTCTGGCTACATTTACTCTTTATAAAGTCATTCACCCTTCTAAATGTGACAAACCAAGTACCTTCATAGATATTAAACTTAAATGATCAGTTCATGTATTTTCTATTTTTTAATTTATTTTTGTTTAATTTTAAAGAGAGAGAAAGAAAATGCATGTGAATAAGGGTGATGGGCAGAGAGAGAGAGAGAATCCTAAGCAGGCCCTATGCTCAGTGCAGAGCCCCACAACCCTGGGATCATGACCTGAGCTGAAATCAAGAGTTGCATGCCCAACCAACTGAGCCACCCAGGCACCCCTCCATTTTTTTAAGGAAAGCTTTTTATTTTTAGGTACTTGTAGATTCGCATGCATACAGTTGTAAGAAATAATAGGGAGATCCCATGTACCCTTTATCAGTTTCCATTGGTAACCTCTTGTAAAATTGTGTTGTAATAGCATAACCTGGATATTGACATTGATACAATCAAGATACAGAGCACTTACATCACCATAGGAATCCCTCATGTTGCTCTTTTATAGCTACCCCTCTCTTCCCTCCCACCTCACCTACTCCTTAACTCTAGGCCCTATTCTATTGTAATTCTAACTAGTCTATTCTCCATCTCTCTTAGTTTTTCATTTCAAGGATGTTATATAAATATAACCCTATAATATGTAACCTTTGGGGGTTGGCTTTTTTCACTCAACATAATTCTCTAGAGAGTGATCTGTATTATTGATACAATAATTGGATCCTTTTTGACTCTTATATAGTATTCTATAGTTTGTGCCACTTTAACCACTCATCCATTGGAAGACATCTGAGTTATTTCTAGTTTGGGCTATTTTGAATAAAGCTGCTATAAATATTCAAGTTTTTATATGAACATAATCATTCATTTCTCTGGGATAAATCCCCAGGAGTGCAATTTCTGGGCCACATGGTCATCACACATTAGGTTTTTTGTTGTTTTTTTTAAGACACTGCTAAACCCTTTTCCTCCAGTGACTATACCATTTTACATTCCCACTAGCAATATAGGAGTGATCCAGTTTTCTGCATCTTCACTAGCATTTGGTGTTGTCACTTGTACATTTTAGCCATTCCAGTATGTGTATAGTGATATCTCTTTATAGCTTTAATTTGCATTTTCCTAAAGACTAATAATGTTGAATATCTTTTCATGTGCTTATTTGCACCTGTCTGTCCTCTTCAGTGAAGTCTCCTTTCATACCTTTGCCTATTTTCTAAGTGGGTTTGTTTTTTCACTGTTCAGTTTGGAGAGTTCTTTATGAATTCTAGACACTAATCCTTTGTAGATATGTGATTTGCAAATACTTTTTCCCAGTCTGTAGCTCATCTTTCACTCTCTTACCAGGATTTTCTCAGTATGAAAGTTTTTCATTTTGATGATGTATCAGTCTTTCCTTTGATGGATCATATTTTTGGTATTAAGTCTTAAAATGCTGCTTAACTTTAAATCTTGAAGACTCTTTCAATTTGTTCGTAATTTTGCATTTAAGTCCATTTTGCATTTGAGTTTTTATTTTTATTATTGTACTCTTCATTTCTAAGATTTCCATTTGATTCTTCCTTATATCCTCTATTTCTGTGCCAAAACTCTGTAGTTCTTTTCTGAGATTTTGCATTTGTTCATGCATTTCAAGTGTATTCATAAGTTTATCAAAGCATTTTTATAACAGCTGATTAAAAATCTTTGTCAGATAATTCTGATATGTTGGTTTTTTTCATCTATTGCTGCCTTTTCTCATTTTCCTGCATTTTGGAATGAAGAGTAATTTTAGATTAAAATCTGAATATTTGAGGTGTTATGAGACTCCAGGTCTTAGTTAAAACTTCAGTTTAGCTGGCTTCTTCCAATATTCCTCTAGCAGGGGGAGTAGGAGGGTGCTGTCTCGCTACCACCTCAGGCAGGGTAGAAGTCCATGTTCTCATCAACCTCCATGGACACCCAAGGAAAGGGGACGGTCCTCGTTGTTGCTGGTGAGGGTGGGAGTTCTTACTCCCCACCACGCCTCTGCTTACACTGCTCTCGCTGTGAGGGGGAGGAATGCCTTGTTACTGCTACCACTGGGTTTCCATGACACCACACGGAGGTGAGTAGGGGGATCTTGTTATGCTGGGCAGTGGTGAAAGTCCTTACTCTCCACTACTCCTCCTCTGACACCACCCCAATGGAAAGGGAGAAAGGTGTCTCCTCACTACCAGGTGGAGGTGAAAGACTCTCCATGTCTGTTACTGCTTGGCAGGGATGAAAGTCCCTGCTTCCTGTTGGCCTGTGACACCACCCCAAGGGGTAGCTAGGGTGCCTCATTATAGCCTGGTAAATGTGGAAGTACAGGCTCCCAACCTGACCTTTACTGACATGGGTGAGGGTGGGGCCACAATTTTTTTTCTGTGGCATTTGGAGTAAAGCAGATACTGTCCACAAGTTTTCTCACCTGTTTTGCTGTCCATTTTTTGGTCCTCAGTGCTTGTTGGTGCTGTCTGGGTTGCCAACTTCTCCACCTGCAAGTCTAGGATATTTGAGGTAAAAAGAAAACCCAGGAAGCTCCCAGTCGTGTCATTCCTCAGGTCCTGAGTACCCTAGCTAGTCTGCCTTCTCTCTACCTTTCTTCTCTACCTTCTTATGTCTGTCTTATATATAATCCCCCTGTTTTTAGTTGTACTTGGTGGCAGAAAAAGGGAAAAGTATGTTTACTCTGTCTTCCTGGAAACAGAAGTTAGTTTTTCCATTTTAAAAATTATGAGGTATATGTTTGCATTTTCCCAGTCTTCAAGTGCATCTGGCTCCCACTGGGAGTAGGAAAAGGAAAAGAGTTTATGGAGGGTGGAAAACATCATTGTTATTTTTATCAGAAATTTATTTTTAAAGCATTTATTCTTTATTTCATATTGTTTTGTATATTTGAATATATCTTTTTTTTTTTTAAGTTTATTTATTTCAAGAGAGACAGAGAGAGTGGGCAGGGGAGGGGCAGAGAGAGAGGGAGAGAGAGAATCCCAAGCAGGCTCCACACTGTCAATGCAGAGCCCTATGTGGGGCTGAAACTCATGAACCATGAGATCATGACCTGAACCGAAACCAAGAATCATTAACTGACTGAGCCACCCAGGCGCCCCTAGTTTGAATATATTATCTTTAAAAAACTGCTGAGTTCAAAATAAAATATTTGATTCTTTTTTTAATACAATGCTAAAGGAATTTTAAAAGGGAAAAATAGACTCCCTAGACATAATTTTTCCCCTGTTCCTTTCCAGTTTTTTCTAAATATATATTTCTCATGGTACCATATATGTTTATACACATATACATACACATATATAGTTTATTGTCCTACCATTTTACCTTATTTTTCATGTTGATGAATAGTCTTTATACCACTTTCAAGTTGATTTATCTTTAATTCTCTCAGCCATTTCTGTGTCTCCATTTAATCATTATTTTAAATAGCATGCTTATGAGCATTATTGTACATTCAGCTCTTTCCTTTTCATGAATTATTCTACTTCAGTGAATTCACTGGTATTCAATTATTCAGTCAAAGGGTCTGAACATTTTTATGGCCCTTGATCTGTACTGCCAAATTGCCTTCTTGGAGAATTTGAGCACCAGCTATGATTTGTGAAGCATGCTAGTCTAGGCTCCAAGGTAGCTGAAGCAAATTTAAAATCAAGGAGCAAAACTAAAATGGGCATGCTTGTGTTCATACTACTTTTCATCCACACTATCTAACACTGATGGTGCACTCCCTCCCCTCGGCTTCTGTGTCTCACAGTCTCTTGGTTTCCCTTCTCCCTCACTCCCTGGCTTCTCAGCCTTCTCTCCAGGCTCTCATTCCCCTGCTTGTTCCTTACAAGTCTTTAGCTCCTGTCTAGCATGGTCCTCCTCTTCCGACTTTCCGCCTTCTCCTTGGCTCATGCTATCCCATCCTAAGGCTTCTGCTCATATTCTTCTGTATCTGTATCTTCACCAGAGGCATCCTTCCAGTTTACATCCCCATTCCCCCTTCTTGGTCTACCATCCACTGGCCTCTCAGCCCCAGGCAGAAATCCACGTGTTATCCTTTATTCCTTTTTCTCTCTCCCCTGCCACATCCAGTTCATGACAACTTTTATCAATATTGTGTTCTAAATATCTCTAGAATCCACCACTTGTTTCCACCCCCACCATCCTGTTCTAGTCACTATGGTTTACTGCATGGATCACTACAATAATCTCTGGTTCCTGCCACATGGCATCCAAATAATCTTTCTAAAAGACGTTCTCTCTTTTGTCTCTGGGCCTTTACCTATTGTATTTTTTAAGACATCCTCGAACACTCTTTTTTTCTCTATTCTCATCTATACCAGCACCTTCTTCCAACACACATACATACATGCAAGTGTGCACACACCTGTCCCTTTATGTTTGCCCAGTTTGTGCCTACTCATCCATCTGGCCTCAGATTACTTACTACTAGTTTAATCGATTCACTTAATTACTTATCTTTTTTCTCACTAAATTGTAAATCCTTTAGGGCAGGGATATGTCCTAGTGCCTGCCAAAGTGCCTGGTGCTTATTGAGTAATTTAAATTTAGGGGCACCTGGGTGGCTCAGTTGGTTAAGCAACCAACTTTGGCTCAGGTCACGATCTCACGGTTCACTAGTTTGAGCTCCACGTAGGGCTCTGTGCTGTCAGCGCAGAGCCTGCTTCAGATTCTCTGTCTCCCTCTGTTTTTCTGCCCCTCCCCTGTTTGCACTCTCTCTCTCTCTCTCTCAAAAATAAATAAAATAAACATTTTTTAAAAATAACAAATAATAGGAGAGCCTGGATGGCTCAGGCGGTTAAGCAGCCGACTTCAGCTCAGGTCATGATCTCATGGTTTGTGAGTTCGAGCCCTGCATCGGGCTCTGTGCTGACAGCTCAGAGCCTGGAGCCTGCTTGGGATTCTGTGTCTCCCTCTCTCTCTGCCCCTCCCCCATTAGTGCTCTGTCTCGCTCTGTCTCTCAAAAATAAATAAACATTAAAAAATTTTAATAACAATAAAATTTTTAAAAAATCTTTATAAGCTGTGTCTGCCCAATGTCAAACGTAAAATTGAAAAGTGAAAAACTCACTTAAACTGGTTGTTTTGGTATAGACAACAATCTCTGATGAATCATGTCCCTGAATGTGAGTTAAAAAAAAAAAAATGACACGGGGCACCTGGGTGGCTCAGTCGGTAAAGCAACCAACTTCGGCTCAGGTCATGATCTCATGTTCGTGAGTTCGAGCCCCGTGTCGGGCTCTGTGCTGACAGCTCAGAGCCTGGAGTCTGCTTCAGATTCTGTGTCTCCCTGTCTCTCTGCCCCACCCCCTCTCATGCTCTGTCTCTCTCTGTCTCAAAAATAAATAAAACATTTTTAAAAAATGATTCATTTGTTTTTAAAGTTTATGTATGAGAGTAAGATAAGTGTTCTGCTGTAGAATTCAAGTTGGAGGGGTGCCTGGGTGGCTCAGTTGGTTAAGCACCCAACCTAGACTCAGGTAATGATCTCACTGTTCATGTGTTTGAGCCCTGTGGGGGATTTTCTGCTGACAGCTCAAAGCCCAGATCCTGCTTCAGATTCTGTTTCTCCTTCTCCCTCTGCCCTTTCCCTGCTCATTCTCTCTCTCTCTCTCTCTCTCTCTCTCTCTCTCTCTCTCTCTCAAAAATAAATAAACATTAAAATTTTTTTTAAAGAATTCGAGTTGAAAAATTTGCTTATAGTACTGGTAGGGGTTTTTTCTCCATATTCTGCTACTGTAATGAACATTTTGACAGTTTTTTGTTGTTGTATTTGCCAAGTTCTGAACTAGAAGAAAGTAAGCAGAAGGAAATTCCAGAGGAGTCAGTAGAGGAGGGCACTTTGCCAAGAGAGAGGCAGAAGGAGGAGGACTCACAACAGAACCAAGATACAAAAAGCGAAGAACAACAGTTGACCTTGGAGCCTGAGAAATTTGTGAGGCTTAGAGAAGAGCTGAATCGTATAAGTCAGAGCCTCCTTCAGTCTCAGAGCTCTGGGGATAGTTCAGATGACAATGGCACCCAGGTAGGTGCTGTAAACACATGCTCTGACTGGGTCCATTTCCTCCGGTCAGATGTGGATATAGGCATAATTTTTATATCAGCATCAATGTGTATTGTTAAGCAAGCTCATAACCGTGGCCTGAATGGTAATAAAATAGCAACCAGAATCAGAACTAAGCCCGGTCATTGATGCACTTTGTTATAAAGGGCTCTTAGGCTCTGTTTAGGCTCGCAGGAAGGAATGCTGATTGGTTGTCAATACCTGGGGAGGTAAAATCATGAAGGGCAGGGTTTGTGCCACATTTTCTGTTCATTGCACCTAGCTTAGATGTACAAAATACTTTGGGTGGAGAAGAGACCACAGGCTCGGAATTGTTTGGCTTTTGCCATTTACTAGAGATCTACCTGATGGAGAGATCAGGAGAGTGATAACCAGCCACGCTTCAGCTATTACAGCTTACAATGTTACAGGTTCTCTCGTACAAACTAAGATTTGCCTATATATACTTTTCTAGGAATTATTCTGAGATCCGCAGAGGGAAACCTTTGTACACATAACTAAACTAACTTCAAAAGACTGATAATAGGCATTTAAAAATGGATTCAAGTGTATGTTTAGGGGGGAAAAGGCAGAGTAATAGTAAAGGAAGTCAAAAAAACATTTGAAAAGAGATTCAGATATAGAGTTTGAAAACTAGGCAAGTCACAGTAAAGAAAGAAAATAGATACCTGAGAGGAGATTCAGATACATTTGAAAGAGAAGGGAGTTTCTGGGTTTCTTCAGAAGCCCAGAGTGATCTAGGACATCAAGTGTTCAAAGAGAAGTTCATTTTAAATCCCTCAGGCAGTCCCTTTATTGGGAAGTGAGCCAGTGTAGGCGGCTTGGGAAGAGGCTGAGCGCTGTGGTCACAAAGATTATAAAACCTTTGTTTGTGAGCTTAAAATGATCAATGCACGTACAGAGTAATGAGTTGCAGAGTATGAGAAGTAACACCCTGGTTAATTTATTAATTTTATTTAATTTATCCTTTCTCATTATTTGAAGAATCATTTCTCACTACCCTGGTTAATTTATTAATTTTATTTAATTTATCCTTTCTCATTATTTGAAGAATCATTTCTCACTACCCAGGAGGGAGGTGAAAAACTATTAAATATATATGAATTATATGGGAAATCTGGGCAAATAGCTACTTTATGAAAGGACAAATAGTCTTTTATACCACATGGCTTCTTAGGGTTTCACTGAATTCTTGCAGAGTTCAGTCATTTTATTCCACAATAAGGACTTGAATTACTGAAAGAAGACTAAGTTGCTTTTACTCGTTTATCCAACTCTTGTTAATTGAGCAACTATGACATGTCAGGCCCTGTGTTAGGACACATACAGCAGGAAACAAGGGAATTTTACATTTCCCAAAATGGTACAACACACACTATTTCATTTATTTCTTTAAGCAGGCAAGGATTTTAGACAGACTTTAATTTTTCTGCAGTGTGCTGTGCAGTGATAATTTCAGAACCTTTATCTGTGTAAAGGGTGCTTGGATCTACTGGTGGCTATAAGTTGTTCTACTTTTTAGTTCTTGTGTATGTAAGGTTTCTGGTCTTCACCCCTGTTGTCAGATTACAGTGTCTAGTGCCTAGCTGATTATCCATGTGTGCTGTATCTTCTCAATCTCATAACATACACATTTAAGCAACTATAGCTTGGGGCGCCTGGGTGGCTCAGTCTGTTAAGCATCTGACTTCGGCTCAGGTCATGATCTCACTGTTCATGAGTTTGAGCCCTGCGTCGGGCTCTGTGCTGAAAGCTCAGAGCCTGGAGCCTGCTTTGGATTCTGTGTCTCCCTCTCTATATATATACTTTCCCTGCTCATACTGTCTCTCAAAAAAGAAATAAATGTTAAAGACATTTTTAAGTGACTGTAGCTTGAGACTAGATATTAGACTTTAAAGAATATGCTTATTGATAGTAAATACATAGAAAAAGAATGGTGAGAGCCTCTTTTATGAGTAAGTATATAAGCTCTATTGTTCATATCGATCTGTGACATCATTTCTGGGTGTTGGTTGCCTTTGGTGGCTTAATTTCTGCTGTTCGACAGTGTTCCAGATACGGTTATAATAGCTGAATTCTAGATTATTACTTTCCCAATATTTGTGAAACACACTGGAATCACCATTAATTATCTCAATGTTATAGGTTTAAAATCTAGTTTTCATGGTTTTACATAGCATTGTTGAATATTTACTTATGTTCCAGGCACTATACTAAATACCTTGTATATATTAAGCAACACAAGAAGACAGGATATTATTGTTGCCACTTTATAGATGAGGAAACTGAGGCTTTAGAGAGGTTAAATAATTTTCCCAGAATAACACATTGTGGTGGAACCTGGATCTGTCTACTCTAGACCTTGACTTTTTAGCTGCTATTTGATTTGCTTCCCCCTCCTGAGAAATTCAAAGAAAGCATACAGTTCTCATGGAGAGCTAATTTCCTAAGGAAGGCTGACACGCTGTCTGCCAAAAGGCCCCTCAGGGTGTCTGTTCTAGATTGTCTGGGCAAATTTATTCAGGGTTTGGCCCTTAGGCTTGTAGGCTCCAAACTTGATGTATTAGTCCCCCTAGAATGAATCTGTATCTTGGGGATAAACTCAAACCAAACTTTCAAGACTATTGGGTCAAATCAGAATGCCTGTTAGTTATTATTCTGTAATGATTAATCATAATATCACTTGAACATGTTTAAATGAACAGCATGTTTACCTGTAGAGAGCAAAGAAAAATCAAAATCTGGAGGCTGCTTGCTGAGTAGGGAGTCAGAACAAGTGGACTTTATTCATTAACACATTCACAGGTTGGACAGACTGTTCCATCCACATTCACTGGATAAGAATATTTAAGGTTTTTGGGGCACCTGGGTGGCTCAGTCAGTTAAGCAGCTGACTTCAGCTCAGGTCATGATCTCGCCGGTTCATGGGTTCAAGCCCCGCATTGGGTTCTGTGCTGACAGCTCAGAGCCCAGAGCCTGTTTCAGATTCTGTGTCTCCCTCTCTCTCTGCCCCTCCCTTGTTCTCACTCTGTCTCTCTCTGTCTCAAAAATAAATAAACATTTTTTAAAAAAGAATATTTAAGGTTTATAGGCTTTCATTGTTTCCACAAAAGGAATGATCTTGTCATGGGAACCAGTATATGGATTTGGTTCATATTAAATTTTTCTTTCATGAAGACAATATTTTAAAATATTAAAAGCTAGATTTTAAGCCTATAAAATTAAGATAATTAATGCTGGTTCCATTTTTATCTTAATTCTTAAGGAATTATGAATTCCTTAAGATGGAAGAGACA
Source organism: Cryptoprocta ferox (assembly GCA_028646485.1). Lineage (NCBI taxonomy): Eukaryota > Metazoa > Chordata > Mammalia > Carnivora > Eupleridae > Cryptoprocta > Cryptoprocta ferox. The sequence goes on along the minus strand of CM053570.1, from coordinate 69,717,564 downwards.
TTATCCATCATCTGGTCTTATGCCTTTAATTTGCAGATGAGTCAGCTGAGACTCAGAGAGGATAATTGGCTTAATAAATCTGTTGATTGATCAAGAAAGGATGCTTATGTACTTTACTTTGCACTCCTACATGGTCCCTAGTAGGCTGAGTGAGTCTAACTGCCTCTGTAATAAATTTCTACCAGGAAGCAATTTATATGTGGGGGAAAAATAGGGACCCTTTATGCTGGCCACTTGACTGATTGACTGGTAGTTTCTTTAATGGTTGCCTTTCATGAAAAATAATTTGCATTTCTACTCTGTCAAGTGACTTGACTAGAAAATATAGGCAAGGAAAACTATTCTTCTGGCTTTTCTCATCTTCGAAACAGGCTAACAACTTCCGTACATTGGTATAAAGGGGGTGCTTCTCTTGTATATCTCTGGGCATGTTAAGTGGCCATATGGGCTGCTGACTACTAATTGATTATTAAGAGCTGCTGTTGTCTGATAGTTAAATAAGAAGCTGGACTGGTGATCAAGTCTTTCCAGGCTTCAGAACTCTTGGTTCAGATGGAACAGAAGTCAGTTAAAATAAAATTGGGTAGTGTCACTGAGCGCCTATTGTGTACTAGGTATCATGCTGACTTCTTGCATGCATTATCTTACTTACCCTTTACTCCATCCAGCAGTTATCATTATTACCCCCATTGTAAAATGAGGCAATGAAAAGCAGAAAGACTAAGTAACTTCTCCAAGACAGATTCAGGACTGAAACCCAGATGTATCTAATTCCAAAGCTAGGGTTCTTAATAACTACATTATAATTCCATTAAAGAATTTTTTTTCTAGGGATCTTAGACACATGCAACTCTGGGACAAGCAAATTGGATTTAGACTGCCTTTTTGACTATACCAAGATAGGAATTGAAGAGCTTACAGGACTTGGGCAATTCTGTGTTGCAAATCTGTTGTAAGCAAGAGAAACAAATGACATGGGCTTTCTGGGAAGTCAAGGACAGGAAGAACACTGGACGAGGACTCAGAAAACTCTAAATATATCTTATCTGTTGAACTGGGTACAGTTGAATTCTTTATCTACACAGCACACCAATGTGAACCTACCTTTTAGAAAATCCAAATGACCACTCCTTTGGTCAAGGTGGTTTTATTGCTCTGGAGACCTGACAGGAGGGTATGTGGTTGTCAAATAGTAACTAAAGAAGAATCATCTGGTAGTAACAGGAGAGTGATGAGAAAGGCTGAAATTTAAGATCTGGTAAATGTTCTCTTTCTTTTTGCCAACAGATATCCCACACACACACACACACACACTGCATACACATTCACACTTTCCTTCTTCACATATTGGCTCTTTGAACTTTCCATTGAAATATTTTACCCTAAAATGGTCCATGCTTCTGTTTCCCTTCATTGATGTGAAAAGTAAGAAAGTTAGTTGTCTATGCTTCACTGCTTTGCCTAAATAATTTCTTTGATATTTTCACTCTAAAATGACAAGAGTTAAATCACATGAACATGTACCAACTAGACATAAATATAAAAAGAGTAATTCGCTGTAGGTAAGCCAACTCCAAAAATTTACCTGTGAATAATCAGGTGCTGACATTTCTGCTTCTGACAGCTGAAACCCACATTTCACCAATATTCTTTCAAATTGTCCATGATTCTCTTTTAAAATGTTTGTTGTAGTATCCATCATCCAGAGAAAAACAGAAATACCAGCAGCAAGAGGATGTGCAACAGCTTCACCAGAATTTGCACCGGCTCCAGATTCTGTGCAACTCAGCTGAAAAAGAGCTCCGGTATGAGCGAGGAAAGAACTTGGACTTAAAGCAGCATAATAGCTTACTTGAGGAAGAAAGCATTAAGGTAACTCTAGTGGGTGTGTCTTTGATTGGAGGGTCTCAACTGCTCAGTGGGCCCTGCAGATAAATAAATTAGAACTCCTCAGCTGTGAAATTCGTGATAGGATCCACAGATTGTGTGTGGACAATGTGAGCTCTCAGATAAGTCACTCTGACTTTGCCCTACCAAGTAGGTACACAGCTTCATTGTTTCTCTGCTCAGAAGCTGTGTACCTACTTGGTGTGTATACTGTCAACCTGTCAATGTGAAACACTACACAATCTTTTGAAATCATTAGCTACAACTTTTAACACTTAGCTCTATCTGAATGACCTGACCCCAAACACTTGGTGGTCCTGACCTAGTTCTAGCTGCGGTCTCATCTATTCCCTAAGAGATGTAGCCATTATTATTGGTTGAATCAAATATCAACTGCACCAAGGTACAATTCATAGGAGGGCAAACCCGTTCTTCCTGACTCAAGACTATCAAAAAGTTAGGAGGACATCCCCCAATGTGCTTGTTTTAAAATAATCTATGGTGGGCGCCTGCGTGGCTCCATTATTAAGCATCTGACTTCTGTTCAGGTCATGATCTCATGGTTTATGAGTTCAAGTCCCACATGGGGTGAGCACAAGCCCCATTTTGGGTGAGCCCCGCTTCCTCTCTCTCTCTCTCTCTCTCTCTCTCTCTGCCCTCGCTCACTTGCACTCTCTGCCCTCACTCACTTGCACTCTCTCTCTCTAAAAAAAATAAACAAAATAAGTAAAATAATCTATGGAGAACTGTCATCCACAGAGTCATCTAAATTTTGTGAACCACATAAATATTCAAACTGAACCATCATGTAAAGTAGTGCTTCCTTTTAATTGAGGTCCAATTCTGTAAATATATATTAGGAACCTAGTTTCTGTAAGTCCCCATCTAAAGTTCTGGTATTCAACATTCAACAAATATGTACTAAGCATCAGCCATATCCTAGGCAGGCAATCTTGTTGATACTGAGGGTTTAGTTGTAGGTAAAACCAATACAATTCTTATCCCCTGGTCAGTAGTGACCCATCCAGGGTCAAATCCTGCCTACCTTTTGTTTTTGTAAATAAAGCTTTATTGGCACACAGCCATACCTGTTTGTTTACATATTATGGGTGGCTGCTTTTGCACTACAAGAGCAGATCTGAGTAGTTCTGACAGAGACCATGTGGCCCACAAAGGCTAAAATATAGGTAAATTTGTCACATCTGGTGAGGTGGGAACAAGGTATCTTACTGAAAAAGTGACATAAAAATGAATTAAGGGGCACCTGGGTAGTTCAGTCTGTTGAGCGTCCAGCTCTTGATTTCAGCTCAGGTGATGATCCCAGGGTCGTGGTACCTAGCCCCCGTGTCAGGCTCTGCACTGAGCGTGGAACCTGCTTAAGATTCTCCCTCTGCCCCTCTCCCCTGCTCACATGTGCGTTCTCTCTCTCTCTCTCTCTCTCTCTCTCTCTGTCTCTCTCAATAAAAATAAAAAAACAAGATAAAATTTTAATAAATGAATCAAGAAAGGTCCCTACTTTTTAGGAACTCACAATCTAGTAAAGGAGATATAGACGAAAACATGTAGTCATTCATGTCAAACTTTAAGGGAAGACCTTCGAGGGAGCCCTAGTGATTCAGGATTATTTGAATAAACCTCTTCCTTATCCTCACTCCTCATGATTTTTTGAATATTGATCATATTCTCTCAGGCCTTTGTAGTTTTAAATTAAATTCCAAACCTTTATCACATTTCCTTGTAAGACAGCCTTTTACTTTGCCTTTCAAACACATTTCTGAGATCATTTTAACTGTCTAACTCTGAAAACATTCAAGCAGTACTACATCTTTCTCAAGGTGTAATGATTAGAACAACACAGATTATAATGCCTTATCTGTGGTTGATACCGTAGAAAAGTTTTGTTGAATTAATGAATGAGTCCTTTAGGGATGAGTAAATGATAAATTGGTAAAAAGGAGAAGATATCTTTTGTTCTGTTTTCAATCCCCTTCATGGTGGGGTAAAATATTGGCCATTTCAGTAATGAGACATCAGTGTTTTGGGTGGTCCCTTAGGCCAGGCACCTAAGTAAAGGCGTATACAAGAGCCAACTACCTTTTATTGACAGTTTGTCTGCTTTATCTCTTATAAACCTCCCTATAGCCCTAAAGAGTCAGTTTTTTATAGATGAGAATCTGTTAGTTATGCAAAGCTAACAGATTATGGAGTCCGAATTTAAATTCAGATCTGTTTCTCTTTTTTCCTATGAAGAGTTGTCTTTCCATATTACACTTCTTCTCAATTTGGGATCATTTTGGAACCTCAGCTTTGCAAACTTAGAACTCACTTTTTAAAATCCACTCAGAAAATAAATAAACGTTAGAAAAAATTTTTAAAAAAATAAAATCCACTCAGAGATGATCAAACTCTGGGTCTCTGGCTAATGTTAGGCATACTTATAAGACTGGTTAAGAAACCAGAGTATGGGGTGCTTGCGTGGCTTAGTTGATTGAGTGCCCAACTCTTGATTTTGACTCATGTCATGATCCCAGGTTGTGGGATCAAGCCCCAAGTTGGGCTCTGCACTGAGCATGGAGCCTGCTCAAGAGATTTCTCTCTCTCTCTCTCTCTCTGTCTGCCCCTTCCCCACTCATACGCATACACACACTCTCTCTCAAATAAGAAAGAAACCAGAGTATTAATTTATTACTTTTAAACCATTTTATTATTAAATATAACACTCAGAATGTACATAAGTATATAGTTTAACAAATTGTTGTAGCGTACCCATCTAACCACCACTCAGGATGAGAAATAGCACATTGCCCGCACACCAGAAGCCCCTGCCTGCCTCTTTCCCATCCGTAATCCTATCTCCTTCCCATTTTAGCAGTAACCATTAATCTTGATTAATAAGTCTCTTGCTTTACTTTATAGTTTCACCACCCATGAATCCCAAACAAAATAGTTTTGCCTATCCTTGAATATTTTACAAATACAATCAATCAGCATACGCACCTTCTATCTTTTCTGACCTACTCGGTTTGGAACGTTCATCCATGTTGTGATGTAGAGCTATTGTTCATCCATTTTCTTTGCAGTATAGTATTCCACCATAAGAAATTGCCATTACCTATTCTTTCTATGGTTTATGGACATCGCGTATGTTTCCAGCGTGGGCTATTAAGAAGAATGCTATAGGGTTGCAGAGCTCTGGGCAGAGAGTTGTTATGCCATCACTAGCACTGAGATGCTGTACTGGATCTTACTGGTGCTTGAACATCCCAACCGAAAGCTAAAAAGGCCTTCCTACATGCACATAGCATTGGCTATAATGGTGTTTGCTTCACTGTTGTCTCTTTCCATCAGTACTAGCATGACCAAAATGCTGCATGTTAGCCCTATGACTGATGATCACAGGTCCCAGAGGCCTTCAGCTTTCTTGGACTGTGGAAGAGGGGGACAATATATTATGAAAGGACTTGTACATTTTCTATTTATAGTAAGAAGTTTAGGTTTCAAAACCCCGAACGAATCCAGTGCACCAAATATTACGATACTTGATTTCTTCTTTTCCCCCATATCTTTGTTACTTCTTCTAGTCATTAGATCTGTCTGTGTCTTACTTAGTTTTTCATGGCTGCATTGTTCTTTTTTTTTAACCTCTTAATCCCCCTCACCTCTTTTGCCCATCTGCCCCACCTTCCTCCGTCCTGGTAATAACCAGTTTGTTTTTTGTATTTATGAATCTGTTTCTGTTTGGTTTGGTTTGGTTTGTGTTTCAGATTCCCCATATAAGTGAAATCATATGTCTTTCTCTATCTGTGGCTACATTGTTCTTGAAAAATGAAAGTCCAGGCTATCTAATAGGTTAGAGTGCCCTTTGAGAAGAAATCAAGATATAATAGATTTGTTCCTGTCAATGAAGTTTCAAAAGCCATATCAATGCTCCAAAATAAAATGAGAAAATGGAAGGAAAAAAAAAGGAGAGATAGAAGTTGAGCAGGTTTAGAGTAGTGGAGGGAGATCAAGGAAGATTTTTACTGGAAAAATAGGAGGCTTATTAAAGCTTGATCTAGAATTCTTTTTGGTAATACCAAAGACTCTAGCTTATTACATTAATTTTTCCTCTTGATCTACATTGACCCACCAATGATATTGAGACATTACTTGTAGGGTATAATTTCTTCATTTCTATATACATTCATTTCTATTCTGTTTAATACATTATTTTGATCATTTTTACATGGCCATTAACATTTTTGGAGATGGCATAGGTGGTCTTCAGAAATTAATCCACAAGGAGGTATCATAAGCTTAGCGTTCTGGACGCTTGAGTAGCTTTTATCCAAGGATCTTTGCTTTAAAACTGAGCATAAGAGCACATTATTTCAGATACATTCATTTATTGACTGTAAGACTCTTTCCTGAACAGTGAGATGGACAAAAGGATCTGAGTAACTCTTCTACTTAAAAAAAAACAAAAAAAAAACTGCTGCTATGAACATTCGTAAAAATGTATGCTGATGTCCACAGTAGGAAGGGAGTGGGAGTGGAATTCTTGCATCATAGGGTATGTGTTACTTCAACTCCTGCCTACCGGTTTATACTCCCACCAGCAGGTAGGAAGGCTCCTGTTGCTCTGCATCCTCACCAACTCTTGGTATTGTCAGACTTTAAAATTTGTGCCAATCTCATACACATGTACAGTGGTAGCTCCTTTCATGTGCATTTCCCTGTTTACAAATGAAGATGAGCAGCTCTCTAAAAATGTATTTGACATCTGTGTTCCTATTTTGTGAAGTGCCTGTTTAAGAGTGTTTACTTTTCTTTGGGACTTCTGTCCTTTTCATTTTCCCATTCATTTATAGAAATTCTTTATATACGAAGCCTTGATCAGGTTTGTATTACCAACACCTTCTACTCTGTGGCTTATATTTTCACTCTCTAAATAGATGTTTTGATGAATCAAAGTTTTTAATGTGCTTACCTTTATGATTGGTGATTTCAGGTTCTGATTTAAGAAATCTTTGTCGACTTCAAAGTCATAAAGATATTCTCCTACATCACTCTACTGTCAACTGGGATGTAAGAAATATGTGTGGTCTGTTTCCCAGCTCTCTCTTCTGTTCCATTGTTCTGTTTTGTCTATTCTCATGCCGATAGCATGCTACCTTAATTACTTTAGCATCATGTAAATCTTAATGTTTAATAGAGCCCAACTTTTCATCTTGTTGTTCTTGTCTATTCTTGCCCATTTGAAATTTAAATTTTGTCATCAGTTTGTCAGGTTACACGTGCATACCCACATGCACTCACACACCACATATATCTATACTAACACGTAACCTTTTGGGATTTATACACTGAATTTATACACTAAATCCATAGATAAATTTTGGCAGAGTTTAAATCTTTACAATATTGAATCCTCTACAAAATATGTGTATATTATATTTAGTTCTTCTTCAATTTTTCCCAATATAATAATTTTCTTTGTGGAGATCTTATACATGTTTTATGTTAGACACATTCCTAGATGCTGATGTTTTCCATACTGTTGTAAATAGTAACTTTAAAAAATTTCATTTTCTAACTATTGCTAATACATAAAAATGCCATGATTTTTTTCTAATAAAAACCTTGCTATTCTTTTAAATTGCTTCTTTTTATTGATGCGCATATTATTTTGTATTTTATATGCAAGCAATCATATTATCTAAGAATAAATATAATTTTCTTTCTTTCCGTCCACATGTCACACCTTTCATTCTTTTTTCTTGTCTAACCAGTGGCTAGTACAGTGCCAATAGAACTGGTGATAGTGGGTACCGTTTTCTCACTCCCAGTCTCAAAGAAAAAGTTCTAAAATATCAGTCAGTATGCCTTCTAGGAGGGTTTTAATAGACATATTTTTATCACATTAAGAAAATTCTTTTAGGGACGCCTGGGTGGCTCAGTCACTTGAGCTTCCGACTTCGGCTCAGGTCACGATTTCACAGTCCGTGGGTTCAAGCCCTGTGTCGGGCTCTGTGCTGACAGTTCAGAGCCTGGAGCCTGTTTTCGATTCTGTGTGTCCCTCTCTCTCCATCCCTACCCTGCTCATGATCTCTCTCTCTCTCTCAAAAATAAATGTTAAAAAAATTTAAAAAAGGAAAATTCTTTTATAGTGTTCATCCAATGTTTTTTGATGAGTACTTGTTGAATTTCATCAAATTCTTTTCTGCATAATTTTTTGAGAAGTTAAGATTTTTATATCTGTTAATATGGTGAATTACATTGACTGATTTTCTAATGCTAACTCAACTCTGCATTCCTGGGATAAGCCCATCTTCATCCCAAATTATTATCCTTTTTCTACATTGCTGATATTTGCTTGCTAGTATTTCTTTGGAATTTTTGCATCTTAGCTCATAAATGAGACTGGCCTGTCATTTTTCTGTATAACATCCACATCGAACTTTAGCATAAACGTTACCCTAGCTCCTTAACATAAGAAGGGCAACATACCTTCATTTTTTGTTCTCTGGAAGAATTTGTAAGAGTAAATTACAATTGGGGTGCCTGGAGCACCTGGGCAGCTCATCGGTTGAGCGTCTGACTCTTGATTTCGGTTTAGGTCATGATTTCACGGTTGTCGGATCAAGCCCCATGTTGGGCTCTGTGCTGACAGAGCAAAGCGTGCTTGGGGTTCTCTCTCTCTCTCAAAAATAAACTTTTTTAAAAAAGAGTAAATTACAACTATTTCTTCTTTAATAATTATAAGAACTCACTTCTGAACCCTTCTGATTCTAGAGTTTTCTTTTCAGAAGATTTTCAATTACTGATTCAGTTTCTTACTAGTTATATGAAGTCACATTTTTTATTTCTTCGTGTATGAACTTTGGTATATTTTATTTTTATAGAAATTTTTTTCATTTAAATTTTCAAAATGTTTATTAAAGTTAGTCATCAATTTTTAAAAATGGAGATGGCCCTTTTTACTTTCATGATACTAAATAACCTGTGATTTAAAAGAGATTGGCAAAGGCCAGATCATAGGAGGCCAGGTAAGCTGCTGGGATTTGTTTCCAGAGTTTCAGGAAGCCTGAAAGATTTAAGCAGTGGAGTGAATATTTCAATCTCTGTTTTTAACGTTTATTTATTTTTGAGAGAGAGACACACAGAGTCAATCTATGTTTTTAAAAGAACACTTTGGCTACGGTGTAGAGAACAGATTAGAGGGAGTAAAAATGGAAGTGGCAGGACCACATCATTATTGCAACAACTGAGGCTGGAGACGATGATTTTGGAGACGAGGGTGGTAGACACTGGTGGGCCTATACGAGACATGTTTTGGAGGGAGCATGACAGCAGGTGCCAAAGGGGGTTATGATGGGAAAGGAAGACTCAGGATGACTTTGAGACTACTGGCCTGAACAAAACCTTGGATAGAGGCATCATTTACTGAAATCAGGAAGACTGAGAGAGAAAAATGATTTTTGATATGGACAGAGTCAAGGAGTTTTATTTTGGCAGTTACAGGGCATAAAGATGGTATTTCAAATCGTGATAGTGAACCTAGGGAGAGAATGATCGACTCTCAAAGCCTAGGAGAGTCCAGTGATATTTAGAAGCTGGGTACTCAATTTAGAATAGTCTACTCAAGAGACCAGAAAGGAACTGCAAAGAGATGAGAGAAAACCAGGAAGTTTGGTTTCACAGACTCCACGATAACTTTCTGAGACAGAAGGAGTGAATATTGCCTAAGAGGTCAGTTGTCCACTGGATTCATTTTGGCAGTGGGGAGATGCCCCAACATAAATAGTTTCATGGAGGAATGGGAAGGAATGGCAGACTGCAGTAGATTGAAAAAAAGGATGGAAAATGTTTAGACCGTGCATGTGTAGAAACTCTTAGGAATATTCCTCTGTCCACGTGTCAACTGGCAAATCTTACTGACACACGACAGCTCCAGGGAGCTAATCATCCATGTGAAATTCGTTATTTGTCAGCTCGTGGGGGACTGCACTGCTTGGAAAAGTGCTTATTCTGGCTCACATTCACATTCTTTCCACCCTTATTTCTGCCACTCTTGTTTATTCCCCACCTCTAGATCAAAATTGAACTAAAGGAGGCCCAACAGAAGTTATTAGATAGTACAAAGATGTACTCTTCACTCATGGCCAAATGGAACCACTGTCAGCAGAAAATCAGGGAACTGGAGCTGGAGGTACTTATACAGGCGCAGAGCATTAAATCACAGGACAACCTGCAGGAAAAGCTGGCTCAGGAGAAATCAAAAGTTGCTGATGCAGAGGAAAAGGTAATTATCTTTGTGCTTAATAAGTAGCATACAGTGGATACCACTACTGAACTCCTATTTCCCTAAGGATTTTAAAAAGCAGATACTATACAAACTTCATAGAATTCTATCTAGTCCATGCTTTCTTCTCTTTTGACTTCACCTGCTCCTGCAGTTCCGGTAAATTGCATGTTTCTTTAAACTGCATGAACTTGAAAAGGTAAGTTTAATTAAAGCTATAGCATGAACTTAAAGTAACTGACTGAAACCATATGACTTTTGTTTCATCCTTTCAACTTTTAAAAAAATTTTTTAATGTTTATTTAGTTTTGAGAGAGAGACAGAGCACGTGTGGGGGAGGGGCAGAGAGAGAGGGAGACACAGAGTCTGAAGCAGGCTCCAGGCTTTGAGCTGCCAGCCCAGAGTTTGATGCGGGGCTCGAACCCACGAACCGTGAGATCATGCCCTGAGCCAAAGTCGGATGCCAAAGTCGAATGCTTAGCCGACCGAGCCACCCAGGCGCCCCTTTCAACTTTTAAAAGACTTATTCTCCTCTCATTTGTATTGTCTCTCTGTATGATTTCTATTTTGTAATTTTGGGGTGGATTTGTGTTGCAAAATGAACCATTTTGAAATAATGCCCCTGCATTGTAGACTGGGTAACACCAGGTGGCAGTAGTAACGTACAGTTACGCATTTTGATCTGTGGGTTTGAGAGTCAAATCTCACATGAAAAATAAATCTTTAAATAGATAAATAAATTAATCAAACCATGTAAATATAAAACAAACATCAAAAAGTCGATGACAGCAATCTTAATTATGCTCAAAAGCCTAATTTTGAGCTAAAGAAACCAGAACAAAAGAGTTCATACTGTGTAATTGCGTTTATAAGAAATTCAAGAATAGACAAAACTAAGCTACGGCCAAAGGATGGTGGTTGTCTTTATGAGGGTTATTAATCGGGAGAGGAGAGGATGAGAGGGACACTTCCTTGGTGCTGGGAGCATTCTCTATCTTACTGTGGGAAGCAGGTATATAAGTAAAACTTTATTCAGTATGCTTTAAAGATATGAGCAATTTACCTATGTTAGTACTCCATTAAAAAAGTCGTTGGCTGGGGCTCCTGGCTGGCTCAGTTGGTTAAGCGTCCCACTCTCGATTTCGGCTCTGGGTTTGATCTCACAGTTTGTGAGTTCAAGTCCCGCATCAGGCTCTGCGCTGAGAGCCTGCTTGGGATTCTCTCTCTGCCCCTCCCCTGCTCATACTCTCTCTCTCTTTCTCTCTCTTTCTCTGAAAATAAATAAAGATTTTTTTAAAAAACCATCAAAAACATAGTATGATTTCATTGATATAAAGGTCAAAATGATGTACAGTAAAAGCCATGTTATATAGATTATATATTAAAGAAAAAGCAAGGAAATGATTAACACAAAATTCAAGATAATTGGTTTTCTCAAGTGGGGAGGGAAAAGGGGTAATTGACAAGGTCCCAGAGTGGACGTGAAAAGTATTGGAAATGTTCTTTTCTTAAACTGGGTGACAGGTTCAAAAGTTTGCATATATCCCTGATAGAGAAGCCAATGGGGTGACGTAGTGAATATTTTCAAGGAAGCATTTTCCCATAGTAGAACTAAATAGGGGCAGCTCAAGGAACTTGAACTGGCCATGGATGACTGGCCACCCACTGCCATTGCCCTTGAATCATTCTGCATCTTCACCACTCCTATAGTTTGTGGGCTCTGCAAAGACCTAGGGCTTATGCACAAAGCCCTGCTCTTAAAAAGGGGGCTGCCATGCACTGGTATTCATGAATGTTTGTGGGGAGTGTGGTGCCAAACCGCCAGAAAGAATGCATTATTGGATCAGGATTACATTCAAGACACAATAGCTATTCTGCTAAGAGCTATTCATTCAACAGATATTTATTGAGCATCTATGTGCCAGTCACAGCTTGGGGTGACATAAGGGTTCATAAAAATATGTAAACAAATTAAAATGAGACATCTAATAATTTTTTTATTTTTAATCTAACTTGTAAATTCTAGAATAAAATTATACATCTCTCTCTCTAATTCATAAATCTTATTTTTGGTTCTACCAGTGCATTAAAGAGTGTATTACTGGTGCGAGGTGATATGCTAATATCACTTGATTTGTAAGAGACTTCTACTTTGTTGTAAGATCTTATCCCGAATCTTGCCACACTCTAGAGAAACTAGACACACTCCTACATTGCTGTTGGAAGTGTAAATTGACCTAATACCTGTGGAGCTGGCTTGGCATTATCTATTAAATAAACAAATAATAGTTATCTTTGCCCTAGCAAATCCACATCCCGTAATGTATTCTAGAGCAACTGTTGGTAATAGCGAAAGATTGTAGTCAATTTAAATGTCCATCAGTAGGGGTCTACTTAAATAAGTTATAGTATATCCTTAAGGTAGAATGGTATGCAGCTCTAAAAGAGAGGGCAATTCTACATAAACACATAATACGGAAAAATCACCCAGTGTATTGTTATTTTAAAAAAGCAAGCTGTGTAAGTATATATGGCATGCCATCATTTGTGTGAAAAATATGTATATGAAGGAGAATTGTATAATAATATTTATCTATATAGGCATAAATAAATCCCTGGAAGGGTACACAAGAAACTAATACCAGCAGTTGCCTATTTAGTGGAGGAAACTGGCAGGAAGACAGGATAGAGATGGGAAGGAGTGTTCACTGCATAGCTTCATTTACACAAACATACATTAAACTATGTGAATGTATCATATAGTATAAAACTTGGGTAACTTATTTTAAAATTACAGTAACTCTAGCCATGTTCTCTGCTTTAGATCAGATTTGTTTGTTAGCACTATGTTTGCTAGTTACTCATACCGCATTTCCCTGATTGGAAAAAAGGTCACACTTTTCTGAATGTTTTATTTGTGAAATTTTTCCTTCAAGATTTTGGATCTGCAGCAGAAATTAGAACATACTCATAAAGTCTGTCTCACAGACACTTGTATTTTGGGAAAGAAGCAGCTAGAGGAAAGGATAAAAGAAGCACTAGAAAATGAAGCTAAAACAAAGCAACAATATCAGGAGGAACAACAGAAGAGGTAAGAGGAACAAAGATGTCAGTTTCCCATGGGCCAACCTGATGAGTTTAGCAGCAATTTCAGTTTACTGATGTATTTCCTCTGTGTTCCCACTGAAGTGAACTTTATTACACAACTTCTTATATATAGCACTCATTACACTGTATGCTAATTGTTTTTCCTGCTTGCTTTTCGCAATAGAGTGTCAGATTCTTAAGAGCAGGGGTTATTTCTTGTTGCTCGGAGACACAGGATGCACAAGTAAATTTTCTTGAATGACTAGATTACCTATGAAATATGATACTCTGGGCTTTGCTTTTCCAACTCTAACATGATTGGCATAAACTGCAAACTAAATGAAATTAATCTTTGTATTTATCAGCTGATTTCCTTCAGAGAAGTTCCAAGTAGTTTACCAGATAGCAGCTTTCATTTTTTTTCTAAAATTATCACAATTACTATTAGAATTCTTACTTACATGATCTTCCTAGATGCCCTAAACTTGAGTCACTGATGCTTCTTATTTCTCTGACACTCAGAATGAATCACATATATTTTAAGAAGAATACGGTTTTAGCCACTGAAAAGACATGTAGACATTCACATATATTATGAAGCTCAGAAATTCATTTTAAGCTTTAGCTGAAAGCTCTCACATTGGGCCTGGCACTCAAAAAGTACTCAGTAAATACCTAGTGAATGAATAATGTGTGAGTAAGTAAATGAATGAATGTATGAATGAATAATGAGTTCACTCAGGGAGGTACAGTAGAAAAATACTTGTCTCACCGCTACAGCTAACAGGATGACCGACCATCCTCCTGTTGTAATACAGCTAAATCCTGAACAAACTATAGTAAGCATACCTTGTAAGCACTGCCCACAGTAAAGCAAGAGAAAGTGCTAAGGGTAAACATACAATAAGCTACAACAAAAATGATGAACAGGGCAAACAAGCTTCTAAGTCAGGGGGGAAATAATAATATCAGCCCCGGGTTTGAGAGAAGTTGCTGAGGAAGTTTGCCGCAAGGCGGGAGAGGTGAACTAGGGATTCTAATATTAAGCTGGGAATCTTGAAGGAGCTGAAGTGTTCCCAAACAGGCAGCCCCCTGGCTTCCCCAAATTATCTCTGGAGGAAAACAACCCCAATTTAGATATTAAAGATTCCCATTTATTAAGTTTAATCAAGTGTAAGCTTACAATGAAACATTACCAAATAACACAAGGAACTGGCTACCATAAATGATAGTCAGTAGAAACAACAAACACCAGATGTATAACCCCCAAGAACTCCAGCAGCTGGGATTATGAATAGTAGATTGTAAAACAGCTGTATGAAGTTTTTAAAGAAACAAGATATGAAGGAACCCTCATACACTGTTGGAGGGAATGTAAATTGGTGCTGCCACTGTGGAAGACAATATGGAGGTTCCTCAAACAATTAAAAATAAAACTGTCGTATGATCCAATAATTCCACTACTGGGTATTTACCCAAAGAAAATGAAAAAAACATTAATTTGAAAAGATACACACATTCCTATGTTTATTGCAGTATTATTTATAATAGCCAATATATGAAAGCAACCTATATGCCCATTAATGGATAAGGAAGATGTGCTGTGCTGTGATGTGATGTGATGTGTGTGTGTGTGTACCATACATAATGGAATATCATGCAGCCATAAAAAAGGATAAGATCATACCATCTGCAACGAATTGGATGGACTTGGAGTGTATTATGCCAAGTGAAATAAATCAGACTGATAAAGAGAAATACCATTTGATTTCACTCATATGTGGAATCTCAAAAAAACCAAATGGGGGCACCTGGGTGGCTCAGTCAGTTAAGCGTCTGACTTCGGCTCAGGTCATGATCTCACAGCTCGTGGGTTCAAGCCCCGCATAGGGCTCTGTGCTGACAGCTCAGAGCCCAGAGCCTGCTTCAGATTCTGTCACCCTTCTCTTTCTGCTCCTACCCTGCTCATGCTCTCTCTTGCTCTCAAAAATAAATAAACATAAAAATTTAAAAAAAAAAGAAGAATGTGTATTCAAAAAAAAACAAAAAAAACAAAAAACCAAATGACCAAAAAAACAAGAAACAAAATTGGACCTGTAAATACAGAGAACAAATTAAAGGTTGCCAGAGGGAAGGAGGGCAGGGAGATGGGCAAAATGGGTGAAGGAGAGTGGGAGATACAGGCTTCCAGTTATGGGATGAATAAATCCCAGGAATAAAAGGCACAGCATAAGGAATACAGTCAATGGTGTTGTGACCGCATTGTATGATGACAGATTGTAGCTATACTTGCGGTGAGAACAGCATAATGTGTAAACTTGAATCACTATGTTGTACACCTAAAACTTGTGTAATAGTGTGTGTCAACTATAAGATAACTCAGTTTAAAAATAATGCAAATAAAAACATATTTTAAAAAGTAACAAAAGATGTAATCCAAGAATTGAGCAAGGAAAAAGGCTATTTAACTTTCCTGAAACTTGGTTTCTTATCTGTAGTGTGCGAACAGTAATACCAGCTCTATACGTCTTTTGTGAAGACTGGCTGAGATGAAATATGTAGAAGTAATATTTAAGCTAGCTATAAGAAAATGAAATATGTAGAGAAATTCTTTTCTACAAAAAGAACCATATAGTATACATTGTTTCATAACCTGGAGGAAAGCAACTCCAATTTAGATATTTAGATTATAACCTACTTTTTTCACTATTCAGTTTATCTTCTATTAAATCTTATAGAACATTATTTTCATAATGTATCATAATGAATTTAATCCCTTATTGCTGGATGTTTACATTTTTCCCAGTTTCTTGCCATAGTAAACAATGATATAATTTCTATCCTTGTAGTCAAATTTTTGCACACATCCTTTACCACTTCCTTGGAATAAATTCTAGCAAGTACAATTGTAATTATAACTACTCATTATTAAATTTCCGTTACTAAAGAGCTATATAAAATAAACAGCATAAATCCTTCAGAATTCTGTCCTTTGGCAATAACCACTTAAAGTGATTGGTACATATTTCTCAGATTTTTTCTATGCATATGCATATATTTTTTATTGTTCTTATTTTGTTAACAGAAGTTGAGCCATTTAAAATATATTGCTTTGGAATTTGCATTTTTCACTTAACAGTATAACATGGGCATCTTATTAGCCACTTAAGAGCTACACAATCTTGGACAAGTTTCTTATCTTTTCAGTCCCTGTCCATACCAACTTCCTAAGATCATTGTGCAGATTGGATGAGTTATAAGTGGTTGGTTGGCTTATATTATTAGTATATGACACAGAGTAAGCACTTATATCAGTCATGGTTCAATCAGAATAGAACTAGTAGGAAACATAGTCTTTTTTTTTTTTTTTTTTTTTTTTGGAGAGAGAGAGAGAGAGCACGAGCTGGGGAGAGAGGCAAAGGGAGAAAGAGAGGATCTCATGCAGGCTCTATACTCAGCGCAGAGCCCTATGTGGGGCTTGATCCCACAACCCTGGGATCATGACCTGAGCAGAAATCAAGAGTCAGAAGGTCAACCAGCTGAGCCACCCAGGCGCCCCAAGGGTTTGGTCTCATGCAGTTGTGAGCAGGGCTACACAGTCTGTGAGGCTGTCATCGTTCATCTTGTGCTGGAGCTTGAAGTGCACTCAGGAGGTGAAGATGGATATCAAGGGAGGGAGAGCAATGACAAGCTAAACCCACGAGCACAGAGTGAACCCATGAGGATGGACTGGAACCCATGGCAGTTCTCCCTACCTCCAAACTGGATAAAGTAGGCGTCCTGCAGGACAAGATGGCGCCCCACATCAAGGACCTAAATGGACACCTGGGCCAGGAGCTGGAGAAGGTGAAGGACGATCCAAGGGAAGGTGGAGTAGTCAGTCGCAGGCCTGGCTGTTGCTTCATGCAGAGGTGAGCAGCAGAAACCTGGCGATGGGGATGAGCTACAAAAGCACTTGCTCTGACTTGCCAAGTGTAAAAACCAAACGGCTTCACTTCTGCCCTCCATACCCTGCACAAGTAAAGTGTATGTCTTGTAGCCCACTCTAACCAGGAACATACATGGAGGTAATTCCTAGCCAAGCTAACACATTACCAACCACTACTAAGAAGGTGCTGTTATTCTTGCAATATTTGATGCTATTTTTGTTACTATTGTCATCATCATCTTCTTCAGTAGAATGAGAAATGTTCATTTTGGCTAGAACAAAATGTTTGGGGATGAGGGAAGCAGAAAGAAAAGGAGTCTAGAAAGATAAGCTTGACCTGGGTCCTGCTGAACCTAACAAGCCACATCAAGGACCTTGGACATGTTCATGGAAGACCCTGGTCTACAGCTTTTCTGTCTCATAAGGTCTACATCTGGTTTTGGTATTAGGGTGATGGTGGTGTCATAGAATTGGTTAGTAAGTGTCCCCTCTTCTTCACTTTTTCTGGAAGAGATTGTAAAGAATTGGTATCATTCCTTCTCCCCCCCTCCTTTTTTAAATGTTTACTTATTTATTTTTTGAGAGAGAGAAAGTGCAAGTGCGAGCAGGGCAGGGGCAGAGAGAAGGAGAGAGAGAGAATCTCAAGCAGGCTCCACACTGTCAGAGCCAAGCCTGACGTGGGACTCGATATCACAAACTGTAAGAGTATCACCTGAGCCAAAATCAAGAGTCAGGAGCTTAACCGATGGAGGCACCCAGGTGCCCCCAATATCATTTCTTCTTTAAATGTTTGGTTGAATTCATCAGTGAAACCACCTGGAATTATTGCTCTGGTTTTGGAAAATTATTAAATATTGATTTGATTTCTTTAATAGGTATAGGCCTATTCAGAATATATATTTCTCCTTGTGTAAGAGTTGGTAGATTATGTCTTTCAATTAGTTCATCTCATCTAAATTATCAAATGTGTAGGCATAGAATTGTTCAAAATATTCCTTTATTGTCCTTTTAATGTCCATAGGATTAGTAGTGTTGGTCCCTCTTTCATTTCAGACATTAATAAATTGTGCCTTCATTGTTTCTTGGTTAGCTTGGCTAGAGGTTTATCAATTTCATTGATCTTTTCAAAGAACCAGTTTCATTATATTTCTCTATTGTTTTCCTATGTTCAGTTTCACTAATTTCTGCTCTGATTTTTGTTATTTTCTTCTGCTTTATTCAGGATTATATTGATCTTCTTTCTCTAGTTTCCTGAGATGGAAGCTTACATTATTGGTTTTTGATCTTTCTTTTATAATATTTGCATTTAATGCTGTAAATTTCCCTCTAAGCACAGCTTCTGTTTCCTCTCACAAATTTTGTAGGTTGTATTTTCATTTTCATGTAAAATACATGTAATTCATGATATTTTTAAAACTTTTCTCGAGACTTCTTTGACATATATTATCTAGAAGTATGTTATTTAATCTCCAAATATTTGAGGATTTTCCAGCTATCTTTCTGTAATTGATTTTTAGTTCCATAATGTTATTTTAAACAGTTCTGTAGCATTCTGTTACATAGCTATAGTATAATTTATGTGAAATGCTTTTTAGACATTTTGCTGTTACAAATAATGATGTAACAAATATCCTTGTACGTAGACTTGATGATAAATGTTATACTAAGGGAGACTTAGACTGCTGTGATAGTGCGTGGCAGAGACATCTCATCTAGTCTGGGGAACTCAAGAAAGCCATCCTCAAAAAAAGCTATTTAAGCTGAGTGAGAGGTATTTGAGATGGATGGCTAATAGAGAATATTAGGGAAAGGAAGACCTGGAAGAGGAAGATAAGGAAATGGAGTTGCAAGGAAGGAATAAGTGTAGGGGATGACATTTCAGGAAGTGAAAAAAGTTCATTTTGCCTGGAACAAAATGTTTGGGGGTAGAGGGAGTGGCAAAAAAGTGAGGCTAGAAAGGTAAGCTACCGTATTGAAGGATTTGGACTATGTGATATGACGAGATTGTGATTTAGAAGGAGCACTCTGGTTGCTATATAAGGGATGGATTGAAAGTGAGATTAAGGCTCTTGGGGAGAGAGAGTTTTTTCAATCTACTGATTTCTTAATCGCTTTTTCTTTCTTTCTTTCTTTCTTTCTTTCTTTCTTTCTTTCTTTCGGCTGAGTACAGTATATGTTACTGATGGTTCATGACACAGTAGGGTTCCCCAAGTCCCTCCCCTTCTTCAGGAAGTCTAGGATAGAAACTGTGGAGGTCAAGAGATTCTCAGTGTGTTAGGGGATGCATTGGGGCAGTGACTCCCCAACAACTGAGGGCCTCTGTCTTCCTCTTGCTCTCACTGGGACTGGTGGTCCAGGAGGCTCTTACTCCTTGGAGGCCATGTGGACCCTATGGTCCACCACCCAGTTGCTGTAGCCAAATTCATTATCATACCAGGAAATAAGCTTGACAGATTCATCACTGAGAGCAATGCCAGCCCCAGCATCAAAGGTAGAAAAGTGGGTATCACTGTTAAAGTCGCAGGAGACAACCTGGTCCTCAGTGTAGCCCAGAATGCCCTTGAGAGGATCCTCCAATACCTGCTTCACCACCTTCTTGATATTGGCATATTTGGCAGCTTTCTCCAGGTGGCAGGTCAGATCCACAACTGACACATTATAGGTAGAGACACAGAAGGCCGTGCCACTGAGCTTCCATTCAGTTGGGATGACATTGACTACAGCCTTGGTGGCACCAGTAGAAGTAGGGAGGATGTTCTGGGCAGTCTATGGGCATCACACCACAGCTTCCCAGAGGGGCTGTCCATGTTCTTCCAAATGGCAGTGATGGCATGGACTGTGGTCATGAGTCCCTCCATGATGCCCAAAGTTGTCATGGATGACCTTGGCCAGAGATGCCAAGCAATTGGTGGGTGCAGGAGGCATTGCTGACCATCTTGAGGGAATTATACTTCTCATGCTTCATGCCCATCACAAACATGGGAGCATCAGGAGTAGGGGCAGAGATGATGGCCCTCTTGTCCCCACCCTTCAAGTGAGCCCCAGCCTTCTCCATGGTGGTGAAGACCCCAGTGGACTCCACAACATACTCAGCACCAGATCACCCCATTTGATGTTGGCGGGATCTTGCTCCTAGCAGATAGAGATGGAGGATGCCTGGGTGGCTCAGTCAGTTAAGTGTCCAACTTCGGCTCAGGTCATGATCTCACTGTTTGTGGGTTCGAGCCCTGCATCAGGCTCTGTGCTGACAGCTCAGAGCCTGGAGCCTACTTTGGATTCTGTGTCTCCCTCTTTCTTGCCCCTCCCCTATTCATGCTCTATCTCTGTCTCTCTCTCAAAAATAAAATAAACATTTAAAAACTTGAAAAAAAAGAAGAAGATAGTGATGGGCTTTCCACTGATGACAAGTTTCCCATTCTCAGCCTTGATTGTGCTGTGAAATTTGCCATGGGTGGAATCATAGTGGAACATGTAAACCATGTGGTTGAGGTCAATGAAGGGGCATTGATGGCGACAGTATCCACTTTGCCAGAGTTAAAAGCAGCCCTGGTGACCAGGTGCACAACAGGGCCAAATCTGTTTACTCCAACCTTCACCATCGTGTCTTGGGGATGCAGCTAGCACTGCACTAGAAGATGTGGCTGTCCCCAAAGGGGGAAGAGCAGAGAGCCTTCTTAATTTCATTCATTGGCATAGCTGGTTTATTTGCTAGTCTTTGTTCAAGCTATATGTAATATAGGAATTAATTTCTAACATCTTTATGAGTTGCTTTTTAAATGTTGACTTCCTATGTTTCAATGCCAGTTTCCAACTCCTAAATTCTATTGTGGATAACTCAAGTTTCTTTAGTTCTAGCAGTTTAAAATTTCCCTTTGAGCCCCAAAACTTTTCTCTTAGTCTGGCCCTGATCAGAAATTCAGAATGGAACCAAAAAAGAAGCAAACAGTAATAGCTGGGAATTGCTCAGGTCTATAAAGAATGAGATGAAACAGAGGTGAAGGGGGTGGTACTGGTGCAGGGATGGATGTGAATGGTAGAAGTTAAGCTTGGAGAGCTTGTAAGCCTGCACTTAATATCTGGAACCATGACAGGAGCTGGAGGTGCTGGAGGTTGAGAGAGAGGAGTCCCACGTCTCAAATATCAATTTTGCCAGTAATCCACCATTTTCTCAGAAAACTAAAGTTAGAGAGAGCGAGCCTGTTTGTCCAGTCTCAGTACTTTAATAACCTAGCATGTAAGTGCTACCT
This sequence comes from Cryptoprocta ferox, assembly GCA_028646485.1. NCBI lineage: Eukaryota > Metazoa > Chordata > Mammalia > Carnivora > Eupleridae > Cryptoprocta > Cryptoprocta ferox. The sequence goes on along the minus strand of CM053570.1, from coordinate 69,696,131 downwards.
CATCATCCTTATCATATTCTTCTGGATAATCTCCTAGGTCCAAAAAGCCTTGTCAGAAATCCTCAGAAACTCTTCCACAACTGTAGTCTGATGAGATTCCCTCTGAAGGAGTTAAATACTTTTGGCCCTTTTGGAAAAAGGTGAATTTCCTCATCAAACACAGGCTCATTTATGATTCAGCTCCTGCAGTGTTAACATGGGTGCATTAGTATCAATAGTGTTTGTAACTTACAACCCTATTGAACCAAGATCAAGGGACTCAACTTGTAAAGCAGTGAGGATGAGTAGAAATAATAGAGGATTCAGGATTAGAGCCCCATCTCCATCTTGTCCTAGCAACTTAATTAAAACTCTATGTGCCACAGCTTCACAAGGGAAGTTATTTCTTTTTCAGAGGGTTGTTTTGATGAATGAGAGAGAGAATTGAGAAAAGCTTCTGTCACAAAGGAGGTCCCCTGTGTCGGTCCCTTTATTTTATGGACGGACACACACCCCACCTCATTGAGCCAATAAAATCCCTTGTGATGGTATAACAATTTTAGGTCAAAGAATTTCATAAATTCGGTGTGATTTAACGTACATTAATTGCCCTCAGGAAACTCCTAGATCAGAATGTAAATGAGCTACAAAACCAAGTGAGAATCTTACAAGATAAAGGGAATCAACTGGAAATAACCAGTTCTCAGCAACAATTTAAAATTCAGCAACAGGAGGCCCAACTTAAACACCTGGAAAAGAAGAGAAGAAAATTGGACGAGGTAAGACAGTAAATAGACACACTTTCTCAGTTCTCCTGTTCGCATAGACCTGAGTGATAGCAAATCATAGCTAATAATGAGTGCCTAGCATTTTACCCCTTAGGTTTATCAGGCAAGCAGAACTACTCTAGACATTTCAAGCAAGAATGGATTTAACACAGGGAATCACATGCTTAGAAACTGTTGGAAGGGGGGTGTAAGGGTGAGTAGAAGGTCAGAAAGAACTGCTGCTGGCGTTTAATAACTCCAGTTCAGAAATCCCAGGAAGGGGCGCCTGGGTGGCTCAGTCCGTTGAGTATCCGACTCTGGCTCTGGTCACAATCTCACAGTTTGTGAGTTCGAGCTCCCTTGGGGCTCACTGCTGTCAGTGCAGAGCCTGCTTTGGATCCTCTGTCCCCTCTCTGCCCCTCCCCTGCTCACGCTTGCTCTCTCTCTCTCTCTCTCTCTCTCTCTCTCTCTCTCAAAAATAAATAAAACATTAAAAAAAAAGAGAGAGAAAGAAATCCCAGGAAAACGAACTGCTGCAGCACCACAATGGGAGATTTGCAGGAACACTCCCTGAAGCCCCTGGAAAAGTCTCACCTGCTGGCAGCCCCTTCACCCACCTGCGAGTGCTAGAGGAGAATGATGGGGTTTCCTCCCCCTGTGCTTTCCAAACTGTGTGAAAGTGCCTCTCAGTCACAGAAACTAAGCTGGAACTCTGCTATCAAGAAGGTCTGGGAAATGTAGTTTTCAGACTTCCACAACCTCACAGCACAGAATATTCTCATTAAAAAAAAATTTTTTTTTTTCAGTATCTCAAGAGCAACCAAGAACTGTCAAAAAAGCTGTCCAGGTTGCAGCAAGAGAAGGAAGTACTATATGAAGAATATACAAAATTTATGAAGCAGCTGGAAGTCCATGTGAGGTAAACAAAAAAGTTCTGGAAAGGGATTTCATGCTTTTCCCCATGCACACCCTTTTCATTTGCCTTCATGCTTTTATTCCCCCTCACATACTTTGCGCAGTCCGGACCACCCTCTCCCCATTTCAACTCTTCATTTCAAATCATAATTCTCACACTAGGAGTCCCCTTCTTCAAGAAGTCTTTCTTTCTTTCTCTTTCTTTCTTCCTTCCTTCCTTCCTTCCTTCCTTCCTTCCTTCCTTCCTTCCTTCCTTTTCTTTTAACATTTATTTATTTTTGAGAGACAGAGTGTGAGTGGGGGAGGGGCAGAGACAGAGGGAGACACAGAATCTGAAGCAGGCTCCAGGCTCCCAGCTGTCAGCACAGAGACTGACGCGGGGCTCGAACTCATGAACCCTGAGATCATGACTTGAGCCGAAGTCGGACGCTTAACTGATGGAGCGCCCCAGAGCGCATCTCCAAGAAGCCTTTCTTGACCCCACCAGCCTGGGCTGGATGAAGTGCTTATTCTTTGTATCCTCCTAGCCCTTTGAACATGCCTCTTTGTACTTATTTCAGAGCTTGCCACTTTGTCTTAAAATAGTGTGAGTCACTCACTACCTGTCTTCCTCACCAGACTGTAGGCTTTTCAAGGGCATGGGCCATGGTCTTATTCATCTTTTTATTCATAGTTCTGATTATATAGTAGGTGCTCAATAAAAAAATGTGTTTCTGAACTTGCTGCTCTTTCTTCCATTCCTTGCTCATCATTCCACCAGCTTCTTCCCACTCCCCTTCCTTCTGGAATGTAGCAGAGTAGTTCAGAGTATGGACTCTGGAGCCATATTGCCTGGGAACAAATCCTGGTTCTTTTAGAAACTAGCTGTGCGATGTTGGGTGAATTATGTAATCTCTCTGTGACTGAGGTCAGGTCCCTCATCTTTAAAATGGGTAAAATAACAGCACTTACCTCAGAAAGTTGTTTTGAGAATTAAATAAATCACTATATGTAAAACACTTAGAACAATGTCTAGCACACAGCTATTATCATATCTATTTATTCTTAGTTATTTTTCCATGATCCACCTTTCTCCTCCCAGCTCTGCAGTCTTCTGCTCTATTCCTTCTATTAGGCTGAAATTTCTTATTCTCTTGTGTTCTTACTCACCTGTGTAATTATCACATTGATGAGAATGATTTAAAAACCACCATTAACTGCTGTAGCGCAAAGGGTTTTTTTTCAGAGTCACTGGTATTCCTTCCCTTGCTTTGATCATCATAATACTGAAAAATGTACAAACCATCGTCAGGGGAGTATGTGTGGTTCAGTTCATGCTGCTTACAAATCTAAGGCTAGAACTCAGTCATCCAATGACCTCTTTAGGGGTGTTTGGGTGGCTCAGTCGTTTCAGCGACCGACTCTTTTGATTTCAGCTCAGGTCATGGTCTCATAGTTGGTGAATTTGAGCCCTGTGTTGTGCTCTCAGTGCACTCTCAGTGCAGAGCCTGCTTGGGATTCTCTCTTTGCCCTTCCCCTGTTCGTGCACATGTGCGCGCGCACTCTCTCTCTCTCTCTCTCTCTCTTTCTCTCAAAATAAACAAACTTAAAAAAAATTTTTTTAAATAACCTATATAGTGCTCTTTCCACATCTTGCCTTGGTGTTAGAGGGTGTTGAAAGAATGAAGTGCTAGGTCTAGAGCATATAAAATGCCACAATTCCTGCCAAGTGAGTTGATCCTGAATCTAATGTGTATATAAATTGCTTACCCAGAATCGCTTGTGTGTTTACTCCTAGTCTCTGTCAATTAAACGTAGTTTTATGATTTTACTGTCATAGCTTGGATAAAATTTTATATTCTCTTCCCATTTTTTTGGTGCAAAAAGGATAGGACCCATGGGCAGGAAGAGCTGCATGGCAAGTGTGTGTGTGTGTGTGTGTGTGTGTGTGTGTGTGTGTGTGTGGAGGGGGGAGGTGACCCTTTTATAGTCTGGGAGGAGATAAAGTCAAGAGGAAGTTTCCAAAGAGACTTTCACATGCTAAAGACTTACTGGAAACCTAGCTATTGTCAAGCTAAGGTTGTCTTTCCCTCTAGCAAAGCATTAACATTAAGACAGTAGGGAGTTCCTGGACTTTAGGCCATTGATGGGATTGCCTTTTTCTTGTAAACTGATAAAGACTCTTAATTGTTTTTTGTCCTTTCCTGTTTTGGGGTAGCTGGGAATGTCCAAGGAATATCATACATGTCCCACCTGCAGGAGTGGAGGGTTGCTGTTAGCCTGTACTTTGCCCTACACTTGTCCACTCCCCCCTGAAAAATTTTGACCCTTAAATCTTAAGGTTGTTGAAGGTGGAAGATCTCACCCTCTGTAGCTTCTTCCTGCCGAGTAGGGGTATAGAGATGTCCTTACCTATATGGGTCATTATTGTTCTGTCTAGAAAGGTATAGGGGAGTAAAAAAGACAGAGGCAGCTGAATCCCAGGTGGAAGGTGGACAACATGTATGAACCTTCTTGAGTGGAAAGGATCATCTGTTGGCTTGAAGTTATTGCAGTGATGGAGTCAGTCTTGGCACCAGGCAGAAAGACATGGGAGAAAACAGCAAAACATGATTAGAGTGACTAGAAAGGTTAGCCCAAATAAAAGTCCTCTGGTAGTTGACAAAAATCCTCCAGTCCAGAAGTTTACCCAATCATTAAAGGATTGTTTAAAGCACCAATTCAAGTATTCATGTCAGTTAGAAATCCAGAAATATTTTTGCAGTAATCTGGAGTGTATACACAGCATTTTGTTTTATGAGAGTACAAGTTTCACCTTGTGTAGCAGTTAAAACATCTAATGCCGTTCTATTTTGTAGATCTGTTCTTTGCATAATGTTATCAAGAGTCATTGAAGGCTTTGAGTGTGTAACAGGTGGTGTTTATAGACTCTGTGTTGTTTAGTAAGCAATTAGGTAATCAATAAAAGGTACTTGTATAGAAACAAGAAAAATATAGGTTAATGGTTAGAGCAAATTACAAACCCAGTGTTTACCAGTGCTACCAGTGAGATTTTTAGATGTCAGGCTTGAAGCCTCCACAGATGGGAGTGGAACAGGCAGCAGGAATCTGATGGGTTTTTATGGTTTGTAATTCAGATGTTTCTTGTGATCTTTTTGAATGGCTCATCTTAAGAAGGAATTGTTAGTATAAGTTGGGGAAAGGAGAATGAAAAAGAAAGGTACAACTATCATAAGAGAAGTTTGAGGAAAAGTTTGAGGTCTTCAAACTTTTACAGGAATAAGAAGACACATTAGTTTGCTCATTGGTTTCCTGAAGGAGGTACAGTTTTTATTTTAGATACAGGAGTCCATGAAGAGTGCCCCTCTAATTTTACTGCGGTGGGAGTATATAATATGACCCTGTAGGGGCTCTTCCATTTTGGAGTTAAATCCCCTGCCGTATTAGACTTTCAATTTACCTGGTCTCCTGGGTTTATATGGGGTGAGTTTCTAATAAAGGTCCAATCAGGTTTAGGGAGGATATGGTTTGCATATTCACTTAAGAGATTTATGAACTAACCTGGCCTCAAGTGAATAATTTAATAAAGCACTATAGTCTAGATCTATTGATAGGTCTACAGGGAGAGAAGTCTTTGCATAAAATTTTGGGGGGAATCCATCCCATTTTCCAGTTATTTAGATAATCATATGCCCATGGGGTTTTGTTATTATCACCACAGAATAACAAGCAAGAAGATTGTCCATACCTGTGGCATTGTGACAATTTTCTGAAGTTTACCTCAAGTCGTCTAGTTTAGACAATCAGAACTAGAATTTAACATCCATGAAGGTGCGTTATTGAAACCTGTATAGTTTTTCTCTCTAAAATCCCTCCTTTCTAGAGATAGCCAAATGAAGACCAATTCGTTTGTAGAACAAGTCCAGTTTTAACAAACTTGGCCTGATTGTTTACGGAAGCTCAGCAAGAACAACTATTGATCATACAGATCTTTTAAATTTTACTGTGCTGGAACTTTTTATAAGGAATCTCCAGATGGAACTTTTTAGTAGCCTCTCTAGGCCAGAAGCCAAGCCAAGTACTTGCCATCAGCCATGCCTGCAGTACCTGCAGATTTGGGCAAATTCTTCTTCTTGAGGTGCCCGAGATATCCTGAGGTGCCTGCACCTGCCAGGAAGTGACATTCTTTACTCACCTGGTAAGACTGCTGGGAACTCTGTAAGCAAGGTATCAGGCCAACATTTTCAAGGGGCTTTTTGGCTCCATGTTGCATAAAGTCAACCTTAGTTCCTTAGAACTGTATGGTCATATCTGACTCTTATGCATGTCCCTCAAATATGACATTCCAGTCAAAGCCTTGGTAAAATGACCAGTATTTCCAATGGTGTCCTGTTCCAAGGAGAACAGATTCTTATTGAACGTATGTAGCAGTGAGACATACACAGAGAGTCAGGACATACCAAGGCTTTTCTTTCCAGGAAACAGCTTTATTTGTGCCGCATAGGCTCAGCGGGCTAAGACCCAAAAGGCTGAGTGAGCCCTGAGCACCGGATTGGGGGGTGGGGTTGCCTTTTGTACAATTTTTGCTCCATTGTCTCCCATATATGGTAACATACAGTCTGAATGGGTGGTCTATGTCACAGTCATGAGGAATGTCGTGCACATGCACATAGCCAGGTTGCCTTCCCTTGTCTTGAGGTTTTCACCACATTCCTTAGGGAGGGGCTCTACCACACTTACGCAAACAAGTATGATTGCCGTGGAAGAAAGAATACTCACTGAGAGCTTTTGAATTGCAGAGGCCTTAGGTAGAGAGAAAAGTTAAATACTTTCGTTTGTACACAAATGAATACTTTATGACATTTCTGTATATCATAGATATCTTGAGAAAGTTTCCTTAATCTGGAAGAGCAAACGTTAGAGAACCAGAAATACTTCAAAACAAGAGTTGCAAAACTATAACCATCTTTTTCAGTTCATTTAATCCCATGTTACTTTCTTGGTCAGTTTGAATGCAACTTTTAGTTCTGGAAATTCTTACCCATTTTAGTATTAATCTTAAAGATGTTAAATACCTGTATTTGTCCTAAAAGTCCTTTTTATAAATCTTTTTGAAGATGAAACATGTTTTGTTAGAGCATCAGAACAAATAACTATAAATGACAAAATCTCAGAAATGGACATTGATAACAATCTGATATGAGAATTTGTTGTGATGCAATTGACAAAGAAATTGGGCTGTTTTTGTGGCACATAACACTTCAATAATCAGAATACCAAGTGATGACCTTACTACCAAAACATATTAAAACTTCAGGAATTGCATTTATATTTGAGCATTTACCTACGCAATACAACCTGAAGTTTACCATGAATGACAGTGTTTTCCAAGTAACTTAACATACCAAAAAAGGCCTAATTGGTCAAAAAGACTTCATTTACAATTTAAATCTTGGGAAGTTTGTTAAAACCTTAGAAAGTTACAGATCACATCCTAAATAGGATTACTGATCATTACAAATCTTATTTATTTATTTAACCAAGGTGGCAATGAGAGATTCCAAAGGCAAATATGTAGGGTTATATAGTTGTTAGCAAAACTTAGCTCCTTTCACATTGATAAGTTTTAACCTGAAGTAATCAAAGACTTGATAAAGAAGAAAACCCAAAGCTTTGTTTTCTCAGCAGACCAGAGAGAAAAACCTTGCATATTATTTTTTTTATCAAGAGCAGATCAATAATCCAAGAAAACCTTGACTTTTGAACAGAGAGAAAAGCAGAATTTTTAACCTTATACCAGTTTACTTTTAAAATCCATTCATTGCGACCTTAGTCCATCCTAACCACACATAAAATTCCTTTCCAAAGATTTCCCTTCCTGAACCTTCTACAACTTTCCTTTGCCTTCAAATTTTGTTCCAAGCCATTTCTCTCCAAACAGCCAACCTCCTTTAGGACAAAATTACTTTCTTTTACCTTCAACAAAAATGTATTTCCATTCCTTACATCCTTCTTACTCATTTCCTACCTTTTTACATACAGAGTTGTTTCCCTTAATTCCGTTAGTCTTAACTACATTCAGCAGAATGTGAAAACAGAGTAGTAACCAATTGTGAACCGTTACCAGAATTCTTTAGATGGCAAATTTATGAACCACTTAAGCACAGAGCATGTTTATCAACAGACCCCAATGGCCTTAGTTTCTCTGCAATACAAAGTCAAAAGCACAAACCTATGTTCGGTAATTAATGTTTTAGCATTCCATTCCATTCTAGGAAAAGACCTAGATGTCCAATGAATTCAATCCCATTTATTATGCAATCAAAACTATAATGTTTCAGGTTACCAAAGACTTTGAAAGCTTTCTTAACAATTACTGCTGAAAATTTCGAAACAGACAAATTAACCATTATTTTAAGTCATCTCTTTGCTAACAAATTGCAGAGGTAACATGAGCTTATTTGACCTTCAGCAAACCTAGATAGAATAAAACAGTTTTGCATTTAATGCTGATAAACAGGCTTATCTCAAACCAGCAAACTCAAATTAGTTTAAATACTGAATATGTTCCTCTTGCATCCACTTAAAAGTCAATCAATTTATTCCCTGTTATTTTTAGCTGGAACACCAGTGGGGAATCTGAAGTGGAGAGTCTAAGGGGGTGCCCTTTACTCCTCGACATAGAGGGTGCGAGGAGGAGCCAATGGTGCCTGAGGCACTGAGGATGTTATACAGGCCGCACCCAAGGTGGTGCAGAAATAGGAGGAGGGGGAGGGGAAGGCTGAAGAGGTGAGGTTCTACCTAGAGGCCTGAAGGCAGATAAAAGCCTAGAGGGCAAGGAGGGAGAGAGGTCTCCTGGTCCTAAAGCCTGTCCACTGGGACAGATGAGCAGACGCCAGGTGTTTTGTTTTGTTTTGTTTTGTTTTGTTTCCAAAGTGGAAATATAGAGTCCATGTCAGGCAGAAGACAGACATTTGTTTCCCCTGAAACAAATGGAGTTTCAGCAGCTGCTTGGGAATTTCCTTAAAGTTCCCGTCCCTAGGTAAACTAACCACAGTTGGTTCCAATTATAGCCGTTAACCCAGGAAATGAATGAGGGAGAGGCCCTCACATCTATTAGCAGGAGGAACAGAGAGAGACAAGTGTCCCCTTCATTAGGGATGGCCTGGGTTTCCTCCAACGACTGAGTTCTATCAGGAGGAGACCTGTTTAGACATCCAGTACGTCAGGAGGGAGTTTACTAATGAAACACATTTGGGCAAATAAATACATTCTGCAAGAGGACTTTTGGTCTGGGTCCTGATTTAGAGCCATGAAGACCTGGACCTAGGGTACCTCCATCCATTTGCCAGGTTTCCTGCAGAAGAGATCTAACTGCTAGATCCTACTAAGTCCATGCAGCGTCCTTTCCCTACATTTTGCAATGCAAATTGTCTCCAGTGGATTAAAAAAAGGCATCCCAAGGGAGAATCCCTGAAAACTGAAGAGGAGCGCCCATGCTCCTCCTTCCTCAAAAGAGAAAAGTAGAGAAGGTCCATTACTACAAAGATCCAACCCCCCACCCCCGACTCTGGGTTGGTGTCCCATGCTCAGAATGTGTCAGAGGTTCCTGGTGTCAAAACGACATGAGGCATCCCTCGAACAAAGTTGCTATGATCACTGACTAGCCAACTAAAGGCCCCTGAAGGAAGGATGCTAGTATCCCCCCACTTCCCCATTGCATCCTAGACTACAGATGGGTGCTGACATATGGACTGAGTTTGCCTTGCCAAAAAGGCTGAGAAGAAACTGCCATTTTTAACCCATGGAAAATACTGGAAAAGTTTTACAAGGGGGAATTACCCAATTTTGTAATTTAAGTAGTAGTTAGTAGAGAACATTGACAGAAAACAGTAAGAAATCTATCGTGGTCTAAACGACATTCCAACACATATAGGCTTTAAAGCCAACTTCCCTAGGAAACAGTCCTCAACTGGGTTTTAATTCTATTGGGTACTGGTTTCGGCTGGCTCCTAGTGGAGGTCTCCTGGCTAGAGTGGCTAGACCAGAGATGTGGAGGGGAATCACATTAGACCAATGAGAAAGAAACCTCACACGGGAGTCTTAAGATCGGTGGCCATCCTGGTGACTTAGGTGGTTGTCCCGTGCCCAAGACAGACAAATTTGTATAAGGACAGGAATAAAGAGAGGGCATCAAGTTCCTGGGTCTCATTACCATTCCTTCCAGGATACTAACTTTCAGCCAAAAGGCAGGCTTTCTCCTCCCCATAGAGTAGCCATGGGCTAGAGGACTGCAGCCTGAGCAATCGACATGAAAGTGTTCCAGTAAGACCACATTCCTTGAAAAACCCCTGAAATGAGAGCAAAGGAAGAAAAGAAAAGGTACTCACCAAGTTTGCACCAAGGCTCAGAGTCCAGATCAAAAGACTCAAAGCCTCGATGTAAAGGTGCCAAAATGATGGGGTTCTTACCACATGTAATCTTTTGTGTCCGACTTCTTTTGCTCAACACATTCTATGACTTTTAATGCTTGCTTATAGTCATAAATATTTGTCATTTTATCTTAAAATTTTTTGATGGCTTGTGAGGCTGAATATTCTTCCATGTTATTTTCCCCTTGCTTCAGGACAATGGATCCTGCCCCTAGCTGCATGTGCCTGGGCACCAGCATAGATTTAGTTAGATCAGAATCTGTGGGGATTGGGCTTCGGGATCAATGTTTTATAAAATCTTCCTTGTGTGATTCTGATGGGCCATCCGGTGTTAAAAATCACAGATTTGGGAAAGAAAATGGAAGGAATTGTCAAAACTCAAAGTTCATTTTTGTTTTCATTCCCCCGATCCCAGTCCTGACCTTTATGGACAATGCCTACTTTTTCCATGTTTTCCCAACCACTCTTCCAGAGGAACAAATTCCTTGCCTTTTTTAAAGAAAAATAATAGAAAAGTCCATCTGGTTTTACTTGAACATAAACAAAAAGTTGTCCTTAAACTTTAGAACATGAGTATTGTGCTGCCTCATAGACGTAGTAGTTAATAAAATCAAAAATAAACTTAGAAAATACATGTGCTCTTCAGGCAAGTTGGCCAACAGAGCTTCCGACCAAAGCAGAAGATGTGCCCAACAGCCATCCAGCAATGGCGAGGGAAGGCTCCAGGCTCTCACCAGCTGTGCTGCGTCAACATACTCTTCAAACCATGCGTGACACTGCAGGAAGAAGCCTGAGTATTAAGCAACAGGAGCTAGTTAGGTCAACCCTAATCCACTCGCTTGATGGAACCTCATTCAACTGTAAACGATGGGGGCCCTGAAGGCTAGACAGGGGCATGGGGAAATGCTTACAATATAATAATGAAAAGGGCATAAGATAAAAATTTTAATATAGGTAAGGTTTGAGCAAAAGATGCTTGTAAAAAGACTAGAAGGAAACACAACACTAATACTAATCATATTGGAAGTTGGGTTTTCTTCCCAAACTTTCTATAGCATATCATCTTACTTTAAAAAATAAATTAATTTCTGGGGTGCCTGGGTGGCTTCAGTTGGTTGAGCATCTGACTTTGGCTCAGGTCATAATCTCACGGTTTATAAGTTCAGGTCCCACATCAAGCTCTCTGCCTGCAGCTTGGAGCCTGAAGCCTGCTTTGGATTCTATATCTCCCTCTCTCTCTGCCCTACCCCTGCTGGTACTCTGTCTCTGTCTCTCTCTCTCTCTCTCTCTCTCAAAAATAAATAAAACATTTAAAAATTTTTTAATAAATTAATTTCTTTTTTAAAATATTTATTTATTTATTTTGAAAGAGAGAGAGAGAGAATGTAAGGGAGGGGCAGAGAGAGGGGGAAAGAAAGAATTCCCAGCTCAGGTAACAGCACAGAGCCTAACTTGAGGCTCAAGCTTTGAGCTCTGCACTGACAGCGTGGATTCCTCTCCCTCTCTCTCTTTGCCCCTCCCCTGCACGTGCTCTCTCTCTCAAAAATAAATGAATAAACTTAAAAGAAGGACATAATTTACAAGGCTATAAGACTCTCTTGGAGTCTTCCATCACAGTTTGACTAGAATTAGCATCTACATAAGTCTGTTTCACTCCTCCCCTCCATCTGGTTCCTAGTTCTTGTATAAAACAAAATATCAAACCCACACATATATGGTCAATTAATCTATGACAAGGAAGCCAAGACTATACAGTGGGGAAGGGACAGTCTCTTCAATAAACAGTGTTGTGGAAACTGGATGGCTACAGGCAAAAGAATGAAGCTGGACCACTGTCTATACCACACACAAGATTTTACTCAAAATGGATTAAAGACTTGAGCGTAACATCTGAAATGTAAGCCTACAGTTAACATCGTATTCAATGGTGAAATGCTGAAAGCTTTCCCTGTAAGATCAGGAGATACAAACTTTCATTTATAAAACAAATTGTGGGGATATAATGTATAGCATGGTGACCAGAGTTAGTGTTGTATTGCATCTTTGAGAATTGCTAAGAATAAATCTTAAAAGTTCTCGTCACAAGAAGAAAAGTTTTGGGGCGCCTGGATGGCTCAGTCAGTTGAGTGTCCGACTTCGGCTCAGGTCATGATCTCACGGTTTGTGGGTTCGAGCCCCTCGTCAGGCTCGGCGCTGACTGCTGGCTCAGAGCCTGGAGCCTGCTTCGGATTCTGTTTCTCTTTCTCTCTCTCTGCCCCCAAGTGTTCACACTCTGTCTCTCTCTGTCTCTCAAAAATAAATGTAAAAAAAATTTTTTTTAAATAAAAAGAAGAAAAGTTTCTATATATGGTGATAGATGCTAGACTGTGGTGATCATTTTGCAATATATACAAATATCAAATCATTATGTTATACAGCTAAAACTAATATAATGTCAATTACACCTCAATTTAAACAATAATGACATTCAATGTCATCTTAAAAAATTAAAAAACAAATTTCTGACTGGAGAAATCAGCAGTGTCTGGTTTACTTGGCTTTGCTGGTATTATAGCATTGGGGTATAGTGGGAGATCACAGGCTCTAAGGTCAGATTCTTCTCTGTAGAAGTAACTTCCTTCTCTGTCAGGAGTCCCAAGAGCACCCTTAGGTTTGGTGATTCATTAGGACTCACAGAACTCAGAAAAGCTGTTATACTCCTGGTTATGGTTTATATTACAATAAAAGAATACAGGTTAAAATCAGCAGAGGAGAAAGGCACATAGGACAGAGTCCAGGAGAGACAGGATGCAAGCCCGTTGTCCTCTCCCTGTGGAGTAGATGGACAGTACATAATCCTCCCAGCAATGATGTGTGACAACATGCATGAAGTTTTCCCAACCAGGGAAACTCACCTGAGCCTTGACATCCAGAGGTTTTATTAGGGGTCAGTCTCAGCGACATGGAGTACCCCAATGATTAACATTAACTACTCAGTCTCCTGACCCCCAGACCCCCAAGGTCAAACTGACACAGCATGGCTCAGGGCCCTAGGTGAACAAAAATGCACTCACCATAAATCATATTAGTTTTTTTGAAATGTTTATTTATTCTTGAGAGAGCACAAGCAGGGGAAAGACAGAGAGAGAGAGAGAGAGAGAGAGAGAGACAGAGGATCCCAAGCAGGCTCTGTGCTGACAGCATAGAGCCTGATGCAGGGTTCAAACTCACAAACCCCGAGATCGTGACCTAAGCCGAAGTCAGATGCTCGACCGACTGATCCACCCAGGTGTCCCAGTAATATTGTTAACATAAAATGCTGGTGTGGTCCAAGGCCACAGGTATACAAAGATGTTATTATCAAGCAGGATATTCCAAGGCCTTAGAGATGGTTGAGATGGTTTCCCAGGAGCCAGTCAAGGAATGTGAAGAGTTTGGATACCTTAGCTCCACTGAGTAAAGTCTACTGCACAGCCTGTGTCTCCTGATTCATAGAGAAGGCAATTGGCTGCACAGATTTGCTTTAAAATCAAATGAGGTGTCATGTGAAAAGCCTGGAGCACAGGTTTTGAGTTAGCTAGTATAGCTAGTAGTTCTCTTCACTTAGGGCTCCCCCAGTTTAAGTATCAGAGGAAAGGTCAGGTAAGATCAGACAGTTGACATGTACAAACCGCTCAGCACCGTAGGCCTGAGTGACTGTGCCCTGGAGTGTCTACAGTGACACAGAGTGGAGACCTCATTCCTTAAACACGTTCTGTTTCTGTTAAAAAGGCATTACCCAAATAGTTTCTGCTTGTTTGGAGTAGTTTTTTGTTTGTTTGTTTGTTTGTTTTTAAGATATCAGGATGTCATTGACCACAAATCAAAACAAAACAAAACAAAAACTTGACATAGATTTAGACCAAAATTTTCTCTTACAAAAGAAATCTGGAGGAAGGTGACTGTTGAGGTAGCTTTAGCTGCTCAGTAGTGTCGTGAAGGCCCAGGCTCTTTTCTTCCTTCTGCTCTGCCGTGCTTGGTGGGGCAGCACCTTTGTCTTTAGGCTTGTCACATCATGGTTACAAGGCAGTGACTGTAGGGGCAGGTGGTGCAAGCTCAGCAGGAGGGTACCCAGTGCAGAGACGGCTGGTTTCTCAAGTTCCAAGAAGTGACCAGCAGGCATACCTTTGTCACAGGTCCATACCCGCAGCCACACACACACACACACTTGAGGCCCACCCACCTCTCTTGAGATCAAAAGCTCTCTGTGGGCACCTAAATGAAATCTGGGTATTGCCAGCAGGAATGAAGAAAGGCTATCGCTGCGCTTAGCCTGCCACAAGTAGTCTTTTATAATGACGTGGAAGTGGTGAGGGATCCCTCCCAAATATGCTCAGGGCTTTCTCTCAAACTTTAGGCTGCATTAGAATCCCCAGAAGACTTGGTAAAACACAGATCCGCTCCCAGAGTTTACGATTCTGCAGTTCTGGGATAGAGCCCGAGGCTTTGCATTTCGAACAAGTTCCCAGGTGATGCTGACGTTGCTGGTCATGACACAGTTGAGGAACACTGCTGTAGGCTTAGAGAAAACCTGGTTTAGAACGTTAGTTACAGCAATGGTTCTCAGTGAGCAGTGGTTTGCCTCCCAGGGCAAGGGAACATTTTGCAATATCTGGAGACATTTTGGGTTGTCACCCTGTAGAAGGTACAATTGGCATCAAGTGGGTAGAGGCCAAGGATTCTACAAAGCACAGGATAGCCCTCCACAACAAAGACTTATCTGGCACAAAGTGTCAATAGGGCAAAGGTCAAGAAACCCTAGAGTGGAGTGATTTTGGGTTATCAGACCTAATAGGTTCAAAGTAAAACTTCTCAGGGCACCTAGGTGGCTCAGTCAGTTAAGCGTCTGACTATGGCTCAGGACATGATCTCGTGGTTCATGAGTTCAAGCCCCACATTGGGCTCTGTGCTGACAGCTCAGAGCCTGGAGCCTGCTTTGGATTCTGTGTCTCCCTTTCTCACTGTCCTTCCCCTGCTTATGCTCTATGTCTCTCAAAATAAACATTAAAAATTTAAAAAATACAACAACAAAGTAAAACCTCTCAATTTTTCATTGGAAGAAGCACTTTCTGCATAACAATATTCTTACTTGGAAATCACAGCCATTCTCAAAGAGGTTTGCCTAGCGGTGGTATTGAGGTATTAATCTGTTTTCTTGTTTATTCAGATTAGCTGTTATAGTAGCTTGAAATGATAACTTAGATTTTTGTTCTTTAAAAAAACCCAACAGGTTTACTGATATAATTAACATACCATGTAGGTCACCTACTTAAAGTGTACAATTCAGTGGCTTTTAATTGTATATCCATCACCACAATCAATTTTAGAACATTTCACACCCCCCAAAGAAGCCCTTTAGCCATTGTCCGCCATCCTCAGTTTCCCTCCCCATCCCTAGCCGTGGGCAACAAGGAATCCTCTATATTTGCCTGTTCTGGCCATTATATACAAATGGAATCATATAATATGTAGTTGTTTGTCCCTGACTTTTACCACTTAGCATAATGCTTTCAAGGTTCATCCATATTGTTGCATGGATCAGTACTTCATTACTTTTTGTGGCACATTCATGTTCCATTGTATAGATATTCCAGATTTTATTTACCCATTCATCAGATGACGGTCTTTGGGTTGTTTCTACCTTTTGGCTATTGTGAATAGTGCTACTATGAATATTCATATACAAGTTTTTGTGTGGAATATATTTTCATTTCCCTTGGAGAAATACCTAGGAGTGGAATTGCTGGGTCATATGGCTCTATGTTTAACCATTTGAGGAACTTCCAGGCTTTCTCCAAAGAAGCTGCACCATTTGCCATTCCTACCAGCAGTGTTTGAGAGTTCCAATTTCTCTACATCTTTGCTAGCACCTGTTATTATCTTTCTTTTTGATTTTAGCCATTCTAGTGGGGGTGAAATGGTATCTTATTGTAGCTTTGATTTGCATTTCCTTAATGGCTAATGATGTTGAATGTCTTTTCAGGTGCTTATTGGCAGTAAGTTCGATTTATGTCAGAATCCGAGTTAGAGTCTTGAGCAGAAACCTAACATAGAACTGGCCTTCAGAAGTCCAGACTTGGGGCAAGGATCGAGAGAAGACTCAGTTACTGGAGACTGAAGTGGCTTCTATCATTGTCCACGGGTATAGCCAAGAACTAGAAACTTAAATTAACAGCTGACTCCATGGAGCATGATTCAGAATTAGATGTCAGGGGTCAGAAGTCAAGGAGCATTTCCTGAGGTGGGGATGACTAAAGGTGGTGTTATTTAAGGGGTTATCCATGGTCCATTCCCCCACTTGGGTGCAAGAAGTCCTGTGCAGGAGTGAGGCAGGACGAGTATCCACATCTGGTTGCAGGCCTCAACAGAGCAAGAAGAGGACACCTGAGAGAGGCGCGCACACACCAAGGAAGCAACATAAACTTCCACAGTGCTCGGCTGGGCCTCTATTTAAATTTCCTTTGGGGGTGCCTGGCTGGCTCAGTCGGTTGAGCTTCCAACTCTTGACTTCGACTCAGGTCATGATCTCACAGTTTGTGGGATTGAGCCCCATATTGGGCTCCGTGCTGTTAGCGGAGCTTGGGATCCTCTCTCCCTCTCTCTCTGCCCCTCCCCTCTTCGCGCACACACACACACACACACACGAGCACACACACACACACACACACACACGCTGTCTCTCTCTCTCTCTCAAAATACACTCAAAGAATAAAATAAAATAAGAATAAATAAGTAAGGAAACAAATAAATAGAAAGAAATTTACTTTTACAGAAACTTCATCGAGAAACGTCACCGCCACAAAGCCAAGCTTCAACGAGTCAAGGGCCATTTAGTTAATGAAGTAGAACAGCGAGACAAGAGAATTGAGCAGCTGGAAAATGAAGTCAGAGTGCTGCAGCTTCAAATGGAAAAGGTGGGCAGGAAGGTGATGAGCTCCCCGAGGCGCTGCTGCCCAACGCATTTGGGAGAGCCTGCTTGGGCTGCAATCCACAGGTGGCCTTTCTGCAGCCCGGGTTTTCACTTCTTTTCTTTGCAGCTTCTTTCGATGTGGCAATCCTTTAAGACTGGCCCAAAATGATGTAAGACTCATGGGGATGCTGAACCAAATCAGACACTGAAACTATCCCGCACTTCTAATTTAGGAGCAGTGTCTTGTCTTCTCTTTCATACCCTTCAGAACCACGCTCAGTAACTCACTCCTACTCCACATTGCCCTCATCATGCCTCAAACTCCTGTCAGTCTAAAATAGCAGTGAAAATAACCTATGTGACCCCTATTCCTTTAGCAATCCTTGCGGGGAGGTCTTCCAGCCTTTTTCTAAATACCCATGGTTTCTTTATCCCTGTCCCATTGCCGCTGTGACTTACCAGTAGGCGAGCAGAAAATGAGGCAGATGGCACGGAATCGACTGCAGAATGGTCTTGAGATCATCAAACCACACGAATTCAAAGTGGAGAGCAGCTGACTAGGCCAGAAATGCTTTCCCTTCTTGAGATTCCCTAGCCCATTTCAGAACTTTGAAAAACTCTGTCCTCACTCCTAAAATACTCATAGCTCTGTACGTGCCAAGGATTCCAGAAGAATTCATGCAATTTCAGTCATTCCATGGGCTGTTACAGTATGGTTAAGAATTCTAGACTACACACATGAGACATTTTTGGATTATAACAGATGGGTCACTGATGTTGGATTCTTAATTTAAAAAGAAAATCCTCCTGATACTCTACACTACAGTGAGAGAGAAAAATAAGGTGGATTTTGCAGTATCCTTCTATCTGGGCACCACATTGTCAAAGTTTCAAAGTTTCTAGGTTAGACTCACAACTAGAAAAAGTATACAGAAGAAAGGAGCAATCCTGGTTCATGGGCCCACCAGAAATATTCTGCGTTATCACTTTCTTGTACTGCCTGCCTTCCACTTCTAGGCTTACGTGACAGAAACAGCAGGCATGTTCCCTTTCCCCCTGACTGCACTGGGTTGAGTAGTGTCCTCCACAAATTTGTGTGTACCCAGAACCTCAGAGTGTGATCTAATTTGGAAATAAGGTCTTTTCAGGTGGGATTCGTTAAGATGAGGTCAGAGTGGATTCGAGTTGGCCCGAAATCAAGGCCCGAAATCCAATACGACTGGTGGTCGTAGGAGAAGAGCAGACACACCCAGACACGTGCAGGGGAAGAAGGCCATGTGATGATGGTTGCAGCTCTGCCAGGGAGCACCAGGGAGGCCTTGCAAACACCAGAAGCTGAGAGAGCGGCGTGGAACCCCCAGAAGGAGCTAACCCAGCCAACACCCCAATTTTAGACATGTAGCCTCCAGAAATGTGAGAAAATAAGTTCCTGTTGTTTGAAGCCATCCAGTTTGAGGTTACTTGTTACAGCAGTCCCAGAAACCTGACACATCTACCCAGAGAGTGGCAGGTCTCCAGGAAGTACACTAAAATTACAAATAAACAGAGGCTAAGGAAGAGCACTTGGCCCTTTTGCTCACTGCCCTTGAAAGGGAGCTGTGGGCTTTGGCCTTAAACCGACGTGGCTGCAAAATGTAGCCCTGCCACTTATTAGCTCTGTGACCTTGCACGAGTCTCTGGGTATCCTTTTCCTCGTCTGTAAAATGGTGGAGTTGATCCCCATCTCACAAGGCTTTTGTGCAGTTAAAATATGAAATGCCTGAAGTGGTATCTAACACATACCATTTTCCATAGGTGTTACTTTTTTCTCTCTCTCTTTTATGCGTAAGCTCTCCTAGAAACATGTTAATTCGTAGATGCACAGTTCACAAGAGAAATTGTTAATGGAATAGGAAATACTTAGCCTAGAAAAGACTGATGTGAGATCTTCTTATGCCACGGTGCTATAAACCTGGAGGTCCTGACTTTACTTAGTTTAGGGCTTATAGACCAGAGCCATGAGCACAAAAAAGCTGGGCTCCCTTTCCAAGCACCAAGTCTCTAGAAAGTAGTGCCACTTTCTTGGGCTTTGTTCCTTCAGCCTTCTCTTTATAGGATGAGCCAGCTGAGTCTTCTGACTATTGTAAACATCCAAATCAGATTTCTCCAAATATTTTATCCTTTTATTAGAGAAGGTGTCCTGATTTTCTGGTTCAAAAAAAAAAATAGGGTATTTCCAAAGGGCAGGGTGTCAGTAGCCTGCCCCCTCCAGTTTCCTTTCTAATCCAGTTGTAACTTCAGAGTATTACTCGTGGGATGAGTTCTTCTCAATCCTTGCCAAAAATGTGTTTAAGTAAGAGCAGACAAGGGGCTCCTGGGTGGCTCAGGCAGTTGAGTGTCTGACTTTGGCTCAAGTCATGATCTCATGGCATGAGTTTGAGCCCCACATTGGGCTCTATGCTGACAGCTCAGAGCCTGGAGCCTGCTTCAGATTCTGTGTCTTCCTCTCTCTGCCCCTTCCCCCACCCTTCAACAATAAATAAACACTAAAAAAAGTTTTTTAAAAAAATAAGAGCAGACAAGATTACTGTTAGACATTGAAGGGTCCCGGATGCCGGACTTTAAAGCCTGGAGTGGTCTGTTTCAGAACATAATGTAATATCCTTTCCTATAATTCTTAAATAATAGATGGAGTCTTTTCTGAATGATCTATATTAATGCCCTTCTTAAAAGAAAGAAAGAAAGTTGCCCCTCTTAACTCCATGATTCACCATCTGCCAGCAGCTCCGTATTCTTCTCCCACCCCACTCACTCCCACCATCAGTAGGTGGGAACAAACAGAGAAGGGTGAGGGCACTTAACACTGACAGGCATTAGTGACGTGAGGAGGGCAGTTCTACACTTCTGAGCTTCTAAACTCCTCCCCAGCAGTGATATTTATTAATATCTACTGACTCTTTCAATATAAAAAGTTTAGTATTGTTTTCACAAGATACACTCCTTTATTATTTTAGCTATAACTTCACTAGCTGTTGCTTTCAGGGAAAATTGCCAGTAGAAAATGAAGCATGGGGTCAAGCTGGAAGTCTCTTCAGCATGATCACTTGCAAGGATATTCTCAGTAGCTGGCTTACTTGCTTAATTTGCCAAGGCAACTGAAATCCTGACACTGCTTGCCAAGTGAGGGGACTAAATGCCCATCTTCCTCCCTTTGCCTTAAGAAGACTATCACCACAATGCAGATAGAGACATATTATATAGGAAACGGCAAACTGGAGCTTCAGGGGATTCAGTTGTATTTGTTAGTGATTTGATACCTATGGTATTAGAATACATACGAGAGCCTTGGGAACTTATTGGAAATTGAGTGCTCAGATATTTTTAAATGTTAACCCAGAAGAATGATTAATTACTCAAAAAAAAAATACACGACAAAAAAGTAACCAAAATAAACAGAAGAACTCTCTAGCTGACAATGTCAGCAAACAGGTGAAAACAGACCAGGGGGCAGGAGAGGAAAAGTAAACAAGGGAAATTTGCTGTCACCTTTATAATTCTTCTTCCTACTATAGTAACGAGGGACTTTATTGTTTCTAGGAGAAATTTCAGGACCAGGTCACTGCTCAAAATGATACACTGCTCCTAGAGAATAGGAAACTTATGGAACAAGTCACGGAGCAAAAAAAACAAATCCAGGACAGTAAAGGGATATTATCTGCAATCCAGAGCAGGTAGGTGCAGTCGTGACTGAGGAGCCAAAGAACTCCACAAAGATGCTTCTCCCTCAACAAAGAGATTATTCCAGAAACTATCCCTTGAGTTTGCAGCCTCTCTCATGACTGTTGCTTGCTGTCTGCTGTTTCCAGTAGTTCATGCAAAGGTTGTGAAATTAAAGAGAAAAAGATCAGGGAGGAGGTGGGTCGGCTATTCAGATGGGCTCTTTCACATAGGCATTGCCTGACTGAGGGCCTAACTATGCTCATTCTGGCCTGTCACTTTGTGTGTTGACACTCATTTGTATCATTCGATACCTATGGAATCAAGGGAGATCAAGAGAGGAACAGGCTCATACTAGTGACTTAAATTCACGAAACCCATGGGATACCCAATGTATTAATTTGTAATGAGAAGTATCCCCAGCAGAGAAAACTTCACATATTAGCCAGCCCAAGCCCTCTCTCCTCTATAGGAAACTTTAATTACAATCAAAGTTTTCTTGGAGCACAGAATTAGGGCAAAGATAGTGGGTTGATCTTAACAGATAGTGTCACCAATAATGACTCTAATAAGGGCACCTGGGTGGCTCAGTCCTTAAGCATCAGACTTTGGCTCAGGTCATGATCTCACAGTTCGTGAGTTTGAGGTCCACGACGGGTGAACTTGAGCCCTGCTTCAGGTAAAACACAAGCCCCTCCCAGGTAAGCCCCGCTTCCCTCTACCCCCCCCCACCTCTCTGTCCCCTTACTCACTTGCACCCTCTCTCTCAAAAAAAAAAAAAAACTATAATAATTAACATTTTTCGAGCACTCACTATGTGCTTGGCACTGTTCTAAGCTCGCTCTCTCTCTCACTAATCCTCACACTGTTTCCAGGAGGGAGACACTGGGATTAGCCTTATTTCATAGGTGAGAAAGCTAAGGTCCAGAGAGGCTCAGGACCTCAGGCAGCCTAGTCAGTGACAGAGCAGTGTGTGAACCCCAGGAGCTTAGCTCTAGAGCCCACAGCACCACAGTCTGTGGGGAGATCTGTTCAGCAGATTGGAACTCTCCTTTCTGCTGTTGTGGGTACCTGCTTCTCTGAGCAGACCTGGAGAGTCTGATTACCTTTTACTATCCATGTCTCCCCTTTTATGTACTCTGTATAATCCATTGCCTTTCTCAAACTATGTCATTGATTTTGACATTCCCTATGCAACTGACTTGTTACCTGTGCCTTAATATTAATGATATTCCCATCTTGCCCTCCTGAGGGCACACTCTGGCCATCTGGATTGGACTTGGATGTTTTCCTTAGAGTAAGTTTCTTCTACGGATGCTTCTTCCTTTTACGGATGAGAAAACCGAGGCTCAGCTTTGGTTTTTGCCAGGGGTCACACAGCAAGTAAATGGTAGAACCAGAACTCAAACACGAATCTCTGATCAAAACTATTGTACCATCATGTGTCCCAAATAAACCGTGGCCCTGGAAAGTGAGCCTAGTATAGTGATTAAGAGCTTGGGCTCAGAAGTCTGAAAGATCTGGATTGGCATCTCAGCTCTATGACTTTCTGGTTTTATGTCCTTAAACAAGTTGCTTTTCTCTGAGCTTCAGTTTCCTCATATGTAAAATAGGCTCCATAACAACATCGATTTCATGGAGTTGTAAGGATCAATAAAAGGAGCCAATACAGGGGCGCCTGGGCAGCTCCGTCAGTTAAGCGAGCGACTACAGCTCAGGTCATGATCTCACGGTTTGTGGGTTCAAGCCCCACATCGGGCTCTGTGCTGACAACTCAGAACCTGGAGATTGCTTGGGGTTCTGTGTCTCCCTCTCTCTGCCCCTCCCCCATTCATTCTCTCTCTCTCTCTCTCTCTCTCTCTCTCTCTCTCTCCCCCTCCCTCCCTCCCTCTCTCCTTCTCTCTCTCTCAAAAGTAAATTTAAAAAAACATAAAAAATTTTTAAATGAGCCAATACATGAACAGTTTTAAGTGCTCTGTGGGTAGATTACAGTGCCTAAGTGCATGGTAATACTTGGTAAATGGTTGCTGTTGCTGCTGCTACTACTACCACTACTACTACTACTACTACTACTATTACTGCTGCTGCTACTACCACTACTACTACTATTGTTGCTGCTGCTGCTGCTGCTGCTGCTACTACCACTACTACTGCTACTACTACTACTACTACTACTACTGCTGCTGCTACCACTGCTACTGCTGCTACTACTACTATTACTACTGGTGCTGCTGCTACCACTACTACTACTATTACTACTATTACTACTGCTGCTGCTGCTGCTGCTACTACCACTACTACTGCTGCTACTACTACTATTACTACTGCTGCTGCTGCTACTACCACTACTACTGCTACTATTATTGGTGCTACTGCTACCACTGTTACCACTGTTACTGCTGCTGCTACCACTACTGCTGCTACTATTACTATTACTGTTGTTGCTGCTGCTACTACAAAAGTATAGGATGAGTGTATGAGATCAGAACCAGATGCAGGCTGTGTAGCTACACTATTTGAAGGGATGCAGAGTCTCTTGTTTCAGTCCCACCCCTAAATAGGATCATATCCTTCATTAAGTTTCTCTGTTGCATATGGTATGTCTCTGTTCTCAATATGTATTTAATGACTATGTACAGGCCAGAAGCTTATTAATTTCTACTTCATCTGGGAACATGGGAGGAATTATTCTTCCCAAGTTGGTTCCAAAATCTAGGCAGTGAGCTAAGACCCAGAGCTAGTGGGAAGTGGGACATAGTTTTGAGTTTTTAGTAATGATACAGAAATTTTTAGCTATTCCTCTGATTTATCCCATTCTTAGAGTACTTCTCCTGTATAAAGAAAATAAGCAATTGTATGAAACCAGTCTCCAGCTCAAACAGCAGGTTGACCTCTTAGAGTGTATCATAAGAAGCATCCAGATTCACAAAGGAGAGGTAAGATGGGTGCTACTATCAGGTCCTTCATATGAAGCCTAGTTGCTAAAGGTATTATGTTCTCTCTTCCTTTCATCTTCATATAGTTGTAGGCTGTACTTGGCCTCATGGTGGACTATGGCAAAGAGGCCCATTGGCTGCACCAGGGCAGCAGACTCCCGAGACTGCTCTTGGCCAAGCTTTGCTCTTTATTGGGTCAGGTTTTATTAAATGCTCTCATCCTATGTGATCCCAAAGCGATTTGTGCATGCCTCATAGCTTCTTCCTTAACACTATGTCATTATTGCCTTTTTCGCTTCTCTATCTCATTGATTCAGCAGTGAGATCCTGGAGGGCAAGAATTGTATCTCATATGTCATTGTATCTACAGATAGGTGCTCCATAAACATCTGAGAATGAATGAATATTAAATATTTTCACATATATGCCTCATTCTCAACAACCCTGTTTGCCATGGATTATTTTAGCCCTGTCTGAGAAATGAGCAAATCTGAGACTCCTAGTGGTAAATGAAGCTGGTCTGGGCTGGCAAGGAGTCAAGCCTAAGGAGAACACCAGAGTCAGAGAAAGAGAGTCAGAGTCAGAGGAATTATGTTACAAAACTCCAAACAGACAGGTAGCCAAGTCCAGATAGATGTGGCAAAGAGTATAGGTTCAGAGAAGGTCCAGAGTCTAGCTGGTGAATGTGTCAGCAAGAGGGACTTCAGGGAGCAGAGTTGCATTCTGAATCCAGGAGAGAGGCTGCTTTCTTTTCCCCCTAGCTTATATCACCTCCTAGATGTTTCGTCCCAGGATACTTTATGTAGATCCTGCTTGTTGGGTACTATTGCTATGAGCATAAGACCCACATCTGGTTTGCTCTACTAAAGGTGATTATTTCCAAGCTATATGAGTTGTTTTGGAGATTTTGTCAAAAGTAGAACTTCCAGAGGCACCTGGGTGGCTCAGTCAGTTGAGCATCCAACTCCGATTTCGGCTCAGGTCATGATCCCAGGGTTGTGGGATCAAGCCCCATGTCAGCCACTGCACTGATTGTGGAGCTTGCTTAAGATTCTCTCTCTCCCTCTGCCCCTCTCCCCTGCTCATGCTGTTTCTCTCTCTCTCTCTTTAAAATAGAACAAAAACACTATTTTTTTTTAAAAAAAAGCAGAACTGCCAGATTATATGGCTTAATTTCCAATAGTATATGTTTTTGCTTGAGCTACAACTGTGCTGAGCTGTCTAGTCATTCATGGGTGCCTGGTTGGCTCAATCAGAAGAGTGTGTGACTCTTGATCTTAGGGTCGTGAGTTCAAGCCCTATGTTGGGTGTAGAGATTACTTAAATACATATTTTTTTAAAAAATTGTCTAGTCATTCACTATTCTACTTATTCATTCAACAAACATTTATCAACTCCAGGAACTATGCTACGTCCTAGGAATAAGAAGATAAACCCTGTTTCCAGAGGTCTTTAGTCTAGTTGAAAAGGGCTTATTCACACATGAATAAGCACTATAGTATTATAGGTGGTGAGTTGGAGCCTTAATGGAGTATATACTAGAACAATAGCTTTGATATCCACCATATTATCCTCAAACAAGATAAGAAATGTGACATGGGTCAGGATTATACTACATCAAGCTCAATGTTTCATGTGTGACAAAAGTGCCAACTTTTAACATCTTCATATCTGTTAAAACAACTCCAAAATTGTTTTTAAATTTAGAATCTTAAGGATCTTCTAGTTCAGCCCCCTCATTTTATACAGGAGGGAGAGAAAACCCAGGGAGGTTAAATGATATGCCTGAGTCACATAACTACTGCTGACATTTCTTATATCTCTTGATTCTTGGTAATTGAGTATCACGCTAAAAACAGACCGGTATATAGATCCCTGAGATCAGATATATCCTAGATCTCTTCCTTCCTTGCAATACCTCAAAGGCTAAAATGGTGAGAACTTGACATTTGTTGAGTGCTTACTATGTGCCTGGTACTGTGCTAAGCATTTTATGTACATTATCTCATTTAATCTACAACACGATTGTTGACATCATTGCCCAAGGCACATAACTAGAAGTAGAAGAGCAGGGACTGAAAACAACTCTCTTTGGTACTTTGTTCTTAGCCGCTATCTCATTATACCCCAAGTCTACTGTTTCCCTTTCAGGGGTATTGGGGTAACTAGGGACATAGCCTTGTAAGAGACCATATTGCTTCCTGTATTATACTTGTATCTTTCTTCTCTATTGGATTATAAATATACGCCATGAGAGCAGGATCTATGTCCATCATGTTACCCTCTGCATCCCAAGCACTCAGCACTTGGGTTATAGGAACAACTTAACACATCTCCTTTCAGTCTTTCCTCCTAATCTGTCCTGCCCATGCCTCTAGACTAATCTTCATGAAGCACTACCTGCTTTCATAGTACTTTATCTCACAGAGTTTCAGAGACTTCCTTTGTCTATCAGATACAGTTCATTCATTCAGCAAATATTATTAGGCATATATAGGCATTATAATCCAATATAGAATATGGGCCTCATTCTGTTCCCATATGGTCTAGATATGATGATGCATGTGATACAGTGTCTACCTTCACAGAACTCAGCCCTAGTGAGAGTGACGCCATATAGCAAGCAACTACCATCCGTTGTGGTAAGTTCTATAATAGCAGTAGGCCCAAAATGCTGTGAAAGCAGGAAGAATGATATCTAAACCTGTCTGGGGTACTTAGGGAAGGCTTTCAGAGTTGTTGATGTCTAAGTCAGAAGAACTGAAGCCACATAGGAACTTTCCATGCTCCAAATACCTTTCTGACATCAAACAAGCCTGATCAAATGAAACTAATCTACTTATAGTTTCTCCCAAAGCTCTGAAGTTTCCTCCCTCTGGATTGTGTATTTCCCTTACTTGGAAAAGACACATCCTACCTTCCTTCTTTCATCTTCCTAGCTTTTGTCTTTTGAAGACCTGTTGTTCCATTAGTCTATACCCAGAGGGGTCTTTACAAAATATATTCGGAGCATATGACTGAAAACCATGCAATGGCTTCCCACAATCTTCACAATAAAACCCAAATTTTCCAATGCAGTCTTCATATTCTCCATGATCTGGCCTCTGTCATTCTTACATATCTCATCCCTGGTTGGTTCCTCTTTCCACTCTGGGCTCCACATTGTCTGTGTCCCTGAATTCTATGGCATCAGCTTCAGGCTCTTCCAGGAAATCCCTCTCCCTCCATTGCCTTCCCATGCCTTTCCTCCCTCAGATTTTCTCTTGTTCCTACTGTCCCTCAGAATTCAACCTAAATATCTTCTCTTCCATAAAGCTTTTTCTGAATCCTCCCCTCCCAAAATCTGGCTTTGTATCCTTGATAGGTTTTCTCATTGCACCTTATGTGCCAAATCCCAGCTCAGCATTTTCCTAGCTGTATGAAAAAAGGAAACTTTGTTCACCTTCTAGTTCCCTCATCTGGGAAAATGAAGTAATAACACTCAAAGGTGGCTGTTCCAGATAAAAATCTGTATATGAATATTTGTAGCAGCATTATTCATAATAGCCAAGAGGTATAAACAACCCAAATGTCCATCAACTGATGAATGGATACATAAAATGTGGTATATCCACATAACAGAATATCATTCAGCCATAAAAAGGAATGAAGTATTGATCCATGTTATAACACAGGTGAGCTTTAAAGATATTATGTGAAATGAAAAAAGCTGGTCACCATTTTTATATGATTCCATTTATATAAAATATCCAGAATAGGCAAATCTATAAACATAGAAGTAGATGAGTAATTGCCTAGGGCTGAGGCATTGAGGGATAAGGGGATATAGTTAAAGGGAATAGGTTTATATTGAGAGTGATGAAAATGTTCTAAAATTGATTGTAATCATGGTTTTACAACCCTGTGAATATACTAAAAACAATTGAATTGTGTATTTTAAATGAGTGAATTATATAGTGTGTTAATTATATCTTCATAAAGCTCTTATAAGAATGAATGAATGAATGAATGAATGAATTTCAGAGATGCCAATGGGGGATAAAGCAGAATAATTAGAATAATGTACATAAATTACCTAGTGTATTACTTGGCAAATAGATGGCCTTCAATAAATATAGCTTCTTCCTCCCATTACACATACATTCACTTGTTTCTATATTAAACACTTACTGAGTTCCTCCCATTGTAGGTAAGTTCATGTTAATTAATTTTTACAACAACCCTTAAAGATTAGGTATTGTTATTCTCTCATTTTAGATGTAGGAAACAAAACTCAGAGAGGTGACAGGACATGTCAGAGTCTAACTAGTAGGGCCAGAATTCAAACCTTGTCCTCTCAGTCTAGTAAAATTTCTAATGCATTATAAATTTCTCTGTATGCTAGTTTTGTCTCCTTATAAAAGCTTTTCATTTTTTTCAAGATAACTAAGAATTTCTTACAGAAACTAGTTGACCTGCATGAAAGGTTAAACAGAGGTCCAAGTTTAGGAGAACCAATAAGGCTCCATAATTGCACGTAAAATTTGGTCTGTGTTGATTGGTTCCTGTGAGAAAGGGTATTTGGTTTTTAAAGTCATAGATTTTACCAAAACAAAGACACTTTTTTTTTCATGATTTAAAGGGACAGAAAATGTTTACCAGAATATTAAGTAAAAACTTAACCTAAGTAAATAGAATGGAATGATTATATCAGCTAATATAAGGTAATTCATGTATAAAAATAGATATAAAAAGTTGGCTTACAATGAAAGTGCTAATATAAAAGTATAAGATTTATAATTACCAAATATTCTGCAGGTATTTAGGGATTACACTTTCTTCAGTTTTATTGAGATGTAATTGACATGTGACATTCATTGTATAAGTTAAAAGTATACCGCATAATGATTTGATATATGTATACAATGCAAAATGATTATCACATTAAGATTAGTTAACATCTATCACCTCACATAGTTAGTTGTTTTCCTTGTGAGGAGAACTTTTATAAGATCTACTCTCTCAACAACTTTCAAATATACAGTACAGTATTATTAACTATAGTCTTCATGCTGTACATTACATCCCCAGAATTTATCTTATAGCTAGAAGTTTGTGCATTTTGACCACCTTCACCTAATTCCCCCATCCACTACATCCCCACCTCTGGGCACCACACATCTAACCTCTGCTTCTAGGAATTTTTTTTAGATTGGACACGTATGTAAGATCATGCAGTATTTGTCTTTCTCTAATTGACTTATTTTCTTAGCATAATGCTCTCAAGTTCCATCCATGTCATCGCAAATGGCAAGATTTCCTTCTTTTTTTATGGTTGTATAACTTTCCGTGTGTGTGTGTGTGTGTTTGTGTGTGTGTGTGTGTGACATTTGCTTTACCCATTTATCTGTCCATGGACACTTAGGTTTCATGTCTCGGCTGTTGTAAATAATGCTGCTTCAAACCTGGGGGGTAGGGGTGCAGATATCTTCAGACAGTGATTTCATTTCCTCCAGCTATCCAGAAGTAGAATTGCTCAATCATATGGTATTTCTATTTTTAATTTTTTGAGGAAACCCCATATAATTTTCCATAGTGGTTCCATCAACGTACATGCCTACCAACTGTGCACAAGGGTTCCCTTTTCTCCACAACCTCACTAGCATTTGTTTTCTCTCTCTCTCTCTCTCTCTCTTTTTTATGATAGCTATCCTAACAGAGAGGGCATTAAATCTATAACCAAAAATGTATATACTGCATAAGTTTTAGGATTGTATTGTCAATGGCTTATTATTATAATTTTAAATATTCATCCTTTCTTTTCTTTTAGAAGATAAAAATTAGTGACATCCCTGAATTTGAAGTAGTGAAAAAAATCTTGCCCATTTCAAACTCCAGGTTAGTAAAGTCAAGACAATCATTTGCATGCCTGAGACTCATGATTTCCTAACTCATCCTGAGTTGTTGGCTTGAGAAAGCATAGCATTTGGGTGTAATTTTGCTTTATATTTAGTATTTGAATCCTTTTCCAATTCCTTCTCTCTTTCTACTTTTTCACTCCTACACCTGATAGAATCTTGACTTAAGGTAGAAAGTAATCCATAAACATAAATTTAAATTAAATGTTATTTGGTTTCTTTTGTGTTTGACAGTTGTGAAAAACTGAAATCCTATTGATGCCTTAGCCCCATAACCCCAAAGTGCTACCAAGACATCCTATTTTCACAAAATCCTCACATATGGCCATTCTTAGTTTTTCAGGAACAGGTTTGGTAGAGTCAGTTGAAAGTCTTCAACGGATTGAAGAACATAAGTCAGAAGAAGCAGTGGCAAACCCCAAGTCCTCCGAGTCTTTTTCATGTTCACAGAATTCTGACGCTGGATACATAAATGTGACTTTTATGAGAGAGACACATTGTCCCCAAGAACAAGACCAAAAGTCAGAACTATAAATTGGTGGCTAAAACTAGGCTGATCAAAGCTGCTAACGTAAAGCTTGGGCATGAAGGTGGAACATGACATGGAGAAGAGTTACCACAGATCCTCACTGGACATCAACCAGGAGTCTTCAGAATTGCTGATAAATTCATTAAACCAGTTGTAAAAAAGGATTTCTCAAGTTTATTTGATGTCCTCAAATATACTTGTATTGATCAATAATAGTTAATTAAGTTCAATGGCTTAATTAGGTTTCTGTTCAGCAGAGCATATATATGGATAATTCAGCACTTTTTCCCTATTATCATGGGTATTATTTATTTTTTTAAAGAAAAAACAATGTAATCATATTAAAGCAAATACTTTAAAAAGAAATCTCCTATAATCCTGCATTCTCCACACAACTATTTTTAGTTATTACTTTCTGGTTATTCAAATGCATATATTTTATTTATTTTTTAAAAAATTTTTAATGTTTTATTTATTTTTGAGAGAGAGATCACAAGTGGGAGAAGGGCAGAGAGAGAGGGAGACACAGAATCGGAAGGAGGCTCCAGGCTCTGAGCTGTCAGCACAGAGTCCCACGCGGGGCTTGAACTCACGAGCTATGAGATCATGACCTGAGCTGAAGTTGGACGCTTAACCAAATGAGCCACCCAGGCGCCCCCAAATGCATATATTTTAAATGGTTGTTATATCGTATGTTCATTTTCATGGTCTGATTTTTAGTTTAATATACTATAAAACATTTTCCCATATTTCAATTATCTTCATAATCATTCTTTCAATAGCCACACAATATCCTATCATGTTGATGTTCTATAAATTCTCTTGTTGTTTGCATTTAAGTTGTTTCTCCTTTTTCACTATTTGAGATGTTGTGGTGAAAGTGTGAATTTAGCTCTTTTTTTTCCTCTTGAGTTACTCCAGAAAAGATGGGCATAATTGGGTCAGAAGATACAAATGTTATATAGTTTTGGTGTATCGCTTGTCGCATTGCTTTAAAAGTTGTGTCAGCATACTGTTTTTATAGTCAACCTCTTTAAGCCTCAATTTCTGGATCCATAAAATGAGAACAATAGTCATTCCTGTCCCATAGAGTTGTGAGGACCAAATGAAATGAAGCGTGTATTTAGAACTTAGTAACTGTTTAACAAATGCTAGATACCATCATTTATTTTCACTAGCAGTTTGAATGTACTAGGTTTTCCACAATCTCATCAACATTGGATATTACCAATTAAAAATTATTTTAAAATAGTATAAACTATATTGAAGGGTGATTCCTGCAGTTCTTTCTTCTCTTCCTGCCCCTTTTCCTCCTTACTCTTCTCCTCTTTAGTTAGGAGGTAGAGAAGGAGACCAAAGGGAAAGGGAAAGTAACCAAAAAAAAAAAAAAAAAAAAAAAAGATACCGAAAGTTGAGACATTGAATTTTTATATGTAACCCTTGCTTCCTCAGACCTCTGACCTAGTAAGGATGATCAAAGGATATAAGACATAATAGCTATATCAGATACATGCTCTGACTCCAAACTTTGCCCAAGGTCACCTTCTTTCACTCAATTCATTGAATCTATGTATTGAATTCCTGCTATGGGCTATTCAATAGTAGGCACTATAGCTCACCTATATAGTCTGTCAAAGACAGACAAGGACAATTTCTGCTTTCATGAAGTTCATATGCTGTTACATTGGAAGGTGTATGTGTGTGTGGCAGGGACACCGAGGTGGGGAGACAGACCATATAATTTTGGCATGAGGAAATAAACCAGTGATGCATCTGAAAGAGTGGGTTACTTCAGATTGAGTGCAGTGTTCCCATCTGAGTGACAGCTGAGCTGAAACCCGAACTATAAGGAGTACTCCCTTCCCTCCATTAAAATCTATAAGCATATTATAGACAGTTAACACTATGAAGAGAGTATCGATCTCTGTGACCTCGAGGGACAGAAAGGCCTGAGTTTCATACCTATCTGGCTCCAGGTATGCGGGGTCAGATAATGTAATATAGGCCTTTGTATGTAAGGAAGTGATTTTATCCTAAATGTGGGAAGCCAGGAATGATTTAGAAGCAGATTAATTTTAAAAGCTCTACGGGCAGGGAAGCTCTAGCTGCTCTGCAGGAATGAATTGTAGGTGACAAAAGCGGAAGCTTGTGGCCTAACCGGTGTCCTGACTTAACAGGAGTACATATGCCAGGCTATTCTAAGCGCTGAGGATGAACAGATTCCTGTCTTCGTGGGGCGCACACACTAATAGGCAGGGATGAGAAACAGCATGTATAGACGTTTACAAGTCCTGGCCAGGGCCACACCGCAACGCCCAGCTCAGTGGAGACACACAGAGAGCGCTCCGCAGAAGAGGAGGGCGGGGTGGGGGGCCCTGGGCGGGGCTTCCGGGGGCGGGGCCCGGCCTCGATTGGTTCTCCCCGCGCCTGCGCTGGAGAGTAAACCCTCTGAGCGGGGGGAACAGGTTCGCCGGAACCCGGTGCCCCCGATTTCTGCTTCCGGGTCGCAGCCATGGCGGTGGCAAATTCAAGCCCTGTCAATCCCGTGGTGTTTTTTGATGTCAGCATTGGTGGCCAGGTGAGGTCCAGGCAGCCGCTGGGCCCAAGGGACACTGCACGGGGCCAGCCAGGAAGATCTCACCCACCCAAGGATAGGGGATTCGAGAAGCCGGATAGCGACACTGGACCAGAACCTACCGACCTGCGGGGAGGGGGCTAGGGAGGGAGAGGGGGAGCCTTGCACATCCTAGCGCCCCGCCTGGGGAGGGAATGGGCGCCACGCGAGGATAGGCTATGCCGGCGGAGGTGAGAGAGACCGCTCGGCAGGCGGGAGAGAGGGGTCAGACCCTCCCGTTCCCTGCTCGCTCAGGCCTTGGTGGTCTTGGACCGGACATTCTGACTGTCTCCTGCCGCTTGCAGGAAGTTGGCCGCATGAAGATCGAGCTCTTTGCCGACGTTGTGCCTAAGACGGCGGAGAATTTTAGGTAAGGAGATGATGCTCCAGCTCTGCCAGATTAACCGAAGCAGTAGCTGGACTGCTCTGCGGACTCGTCTGCCTGCCTCTATGCGTCCACTCACTGCCCTTGAGATCTGAGTCCCCTCTGTATCGCTCTGGCTGAATAGTGTCACCGTTTTTACCTTTCCCATGTCAACTTATGTTGTTAATTTTATGCTTAGGTGTCCGGACGTCGGCTGGCCAGTTGATGGGCTTGCTGGCGCGAATGTCACCCCTTCTCCCCATATTAGGGCGCTCTCAGCTGTGATGTCATGGTGACTGAATCATTCACTCTTTTCCCTTTCAGGCAGTTCTGCACTGGAGAATTCAGGTCAGTCTCAGACGTGGTTGATTTCTCTGCTTGCTCCTAAAGGGTGTCCTGGGGCTGCACTGGGGTTTTGGGGGGAACCACCCGCAGGCCTTGAATGATTATTGGTGACAGTAATAGGTAATACCCCCATGGGTCTATCTTCAGTTTATTTGCCTTCTTTATCTGTTTTCCCGACCATCTTTAGGAGAGTCCCTTGACTCCAGTGTGTGGTAAACTGGAAACGCCTATGATTACCTGTCATCATTCCAAGTCTCTTTCTTTTTGGTTATAGAAAAGATGGGGTTCCAATAGGATACAAAGGGAGCACCTTCCACAGGTAAGTCCTTAGCAAGCCATCCCTACAGGCTTTTAGAATTACTTTCTAAGGGGATTAGTCTCTTTAGAGGAAAATAAAACCATAGGATAATTTCTAGATCTTGAGAAGGAATGTTTTGGTGAACTCAACAATTGATTTGCAAAGGCCAAAGTGATAAACATCTTTTTTTTAAATCAACGTTAATCTAAAGTATAAGGACTAAATCAATGTTTTTCTAAACCGCAGAGCCTTCTCTCAGGATCCTTAATTCTCTGTTTCAGGGTCATAAAGGATTTCATGATTCAGGGTGGGGATTTTGTTAATGTAAGTACTATTCCTTTGCTGTCAAAGATCTATAGGAATATCGTGTTTTGTTATTGCTGCTACTGCTATTTTTACTATAGGGCCCAGTTTTAAGGCTTTAAAACAAAAGCCAAGTTGGAGGAGGGGGTGATAGGAATGTCCTTCAGGGTTGCTGGCTACTACTCTATAACCATTTTAATCAGCATTTTGATTGAGTCACTGACTTCCAAATCTTAGCCTTTGAAGGGCTAGCAACTGAACTTTTCCAGCACACCTATAGATGATCCATGAGAAACACAAACTAGTCACATGAAACTTCGATAGAAATGAGATGCAATTTTTTTTTTTTTTCTAAATGGCAGTAAGTCCATTTCCAGTGAGCTAAATACTTATGCCCCATTTCCCTTCCACTTCTGGTATCACAATGCCTGGAAAGCTGAGTTTTTCATCAGAAACCTATTACTGGACAAAGAATCCAAGCAACAGAGGTGGATTGTTCTGGAGGGATATTTCCTCTGTTTTCAAGGAGACCCTGGCGGAATAGTTCTTCACTGCGAAGCATGTCTTTCTTGTGACTAGACTGTATATATCTCTCATACCAAGCCTTATCCCCTTCTTCTCACCTTGGAGGGTGCTGAATAAACCATATCTTTTCTTCTTAAACCAACTTTTGTCCTTGGCCAACCTCTCGTGTGCATGGTCTTTCTTATTATCATTTGGTTAGTCATGTTGCTATTTTCTTGGATCTGGGAGACATTCTTTCTCCTTCTGTGTACATTTATTTAGTTTAACTCTTAGGAGTTTTTTATTTGTTTTGTTGTTGTTTTTTTAATGTTTTACTTATTTTTGAGAGAGAGAGAGGCAGAGTGCAAGCAGGGGAGGGGCAGAGAGAGAGGGAGACACAGGATATGAAGCAGGCTCCAGGCTCTGAGCTGTCAGCACAGAGCCTGATGCAGGGCTCGAACTCACGCCATGGGTGCATGGCCTGAGCTGAAGTCGATGCTTAACCAACTGAGCCACCCAGGCACCCCTCCTTCTTAGGAGTTTTTAAAGACTTGTCTCTTTCCTATCTAGGGAAGGTTACAAAGGGACAAATTTTACCCCGAATCAGGCTTTCAGATATGCTTTGTTTCATGTGTGTGATGTTGTAAAACTGGGAAATATCACCAGAAAATTCCAGAGTTTCATTTTCTGTCTAAAGAATGGAACATTGGGGTTCACTAGGCCTCTATTTCTCCTGTAGCCACAATTGTTTGGAATCACGTAACTCCTCCCTTTAAACAGGGTGTGCCCTTGCCATTTCACCGTGGCCACTACCACCTGCTTTCCTTATTCATGTCACTTGTCCTTATAGGCGTTCAAGTTTGCAATCCCTGACTACAACTGATGGTAGTAGGGCTTGGGTGACCGTATACTTTTTTGTTAGCTGGTAAGAAGGGCTAAGAATCTATTCTCTGTCTTCTTTCTCCCCTAGGCTCCTGTATTACTATGTTGTCTTAACAGGGACAAGACCAACTTCTTGCATCATTGCCAAGCACATCTAGTCGCTTGCTGATAGCTCCAGAATCAGACAGTATAGTTGGTCAGCCAGAAGCCTGTGTCAGCAAGAAACATTGTTCAGAGCCACTCTTAGGAAAGAAAAAGAATGAGCAAGAAGCAGAAGAAACAGGACTTGAGACCTTCTAAAGTTGGACTAAGAATATGTGTTTCTTTTAATAATATTTTTTCTGGTTGCAAAAGCGCAAAATTCTCTCTCAAGGAATCTCACTTCTCAATATATTCTTGGCATTTTAGTTTACAGCTGCCATTCTCATTGTTGCACGTGTATGTGTGTCAAATATAACTTTTAACAGACTTAAGATGTATTTTAAATTTTTATATTTAATAATTGTCTACATCTTCCCTTGCCATTAAGTCATTCTTCTAATAGCCACTTATATTCCATTATGAATAGATAATGAATTTATTTGGTTAATCCACTATTTTTAAGAGTTAAGTTGCTTTCTATTGTTTGCTCTGAAAATTAATTTTGTCATTTTCCCTACTCTGGCTCCTGGAGAGCAACTGATAGTGTATTTATAGAGAATGATGTGGTAACTGATCTGTCCCCCAGGTTTGTTGGGAAATTGGAAATGAACTTGTTTTTCTCTTCCTTCTGTATGTATGTAGGTATTTATGTGGAGTTAAAGATATAACAGCTCACATTTATATAATTGTGTATCAATTGCAAGGTCTTTTCTCAGACATTATTTATTTTTAATTTTTTTTTAATGTTTTATTTTACTTTTGAGACAGAGAGAGAGAGCGAGCAAGCAGGGGAGGGGCAGAGAGAGGGAGACACAGCCTCTGAAGCAGGCTCTAGGCTTCGAACTGTCAGCGTGGAGCCCGATGCGGGGCTTGAACTCACGAACTGTGAGATCATGACCTGAGCCAAAGTCAGGTGCTTACCACCTGAGCCACCCAGGTGCCCCTCTCAGACACTATTTAATTGGATCTTGATGGCAACACTGTAAACAGCAGGTTTCATCTTCACGTGATAGTTGAGGAAACTGCTCAGTGATAGGAATTGACTTTCCCAGCTTATAAATGACTATCTAGAATGCACATCCAGGCCTTTCCACCATACAGAGCTTAGTTTTATTGATAATTTTTAGTCAAATAAAGGTTTGATCTTGACAGCCTTCTTCCTTCTCTGGCTTATGTTAATACCCTTTGGTAATCTTTGCCCCAATACGGGCCCTTTGATTCTGCCCTAGGTCAGTGCTTTTCCTTTCTGCCATTCACCCAGTATTCTTTGGCTGGAAGAGATCGGTCTTTTGGCAGGCACCTCCTCAATATTAGCTTTCGACCCCAAGGATTCTGTTTAAGGCACTGCAAATATGGCTATGGTCAAGTTGCTTTATGACCCTGACATAAGTTTGCTCACTTGAAAAATGAGGAAGATGATAGCACATATTCCGCACAGTTACTGGAAGAGCAAAGAGATCATGCAAATAAAGCTAGTTTAAGCAGAAATTGGGGATTTATGATAAGGTGTTTCATGAAACCCAAGGAAGAAACAGATCTAGGAACTGGAAAGCCACATAGGACCAAGGCAGTCTTTTCTCTCTATTTCTCTGGTGCTCTCTACACCTGTGTATTGCCTTCTCTTTCTGTTCTCCAGTCCACCTTGCAGAAGATGCTCACTGCTAGCTTCCCAGTTTACATGATACACGTTCAGCATCAAAGAGAGCATCAGTCCCTCATGATTCCCAGGGAAGGAGCTTTAGTTGGCCCTGCGTTAGTTAGGTGTGCTCCCCTGGATCAATCAACTTTGGTCGGAAGGGTGGTGTCCATGCAGTCTAGGTTTCCAAGAGCCCATCTGCCAGTGTAGTTTGGGGGAGCAGATTGTGGTCAGGTAAGTGGGTAATTTTATATGACAACAGGCATGAGAGTCTTGGGAGTGGCAAGGATTATGTATGTGATCACTATATTGTTCTCTACTCTGCCTTGTCTTCACTGAGCTTTCCAGAGGCCCACCTGTGACCTGTTTTACCCAATCTGTGAGATGCCCCAGCCAGTGTGTGGGCTGCAGGTGCCTTGGACAGGGCTGGCTTTGATTATAAGATAGGGTCAGACAGGTGTGGCTCCCAAAGTGACCTTCAGGAGTAAGAGTGCACCTTCAAAAAGTTGGTTACAGTGCAGCAGCATTCCTCCAGGGGACCCCGGGAGGGGAGCCCAACACTAAAAACCTGCTAACACGTCCTTTCTCTGCTCAGGGAGATGGTACTGGAGTCGCCAGTATTTACCGGGGGCCATTTGCAGATGAAAATTTTAAACTTAGGCACTCCGCTCCAGGCCTGCTTTCCATGGTAAGTGAGGGCCAGTCAAGGTTTTGGGTTAGATTTGTAGCCGGTAGGTCTGTGGGTGCCTCTTGAGGCACAGTGCCGTCTCTTGGGATGGAAGATGATGGAAGCCAAGTTCTTTATTTCTCTCACTTGTCCCAGGACTCAGCTCTGTCACCCACCTCCTTCCTCAGTCGGCTTTGATTTGGTTGGGCTGGGCCCTCAGCAGTGTGTGTGGGGGGGGCAAACCTGAACTCTGATGTGTGTTTTCTTACCTTTGTTTGAGTGAGGGTGTGTGGCTCAGACTTCAGCCCTGCTGCTCAGAGCACAGCCAGCTGTGCTGTCAGGGCCCAGCGCCCGTGCACATGGCGCTCCGCCCCAGAGCCCCGAGACAGCATTCCACTCATGCTGCCTCCTGGCTGGTCCTCCTCTGGGCTCGCTGACCATTCGCGTTCCCTCGGCCTGGCACACCTTCCTACTTAGACCCCACCTTCCACATCTTACTTGCTTTTTTCAGCCCCCTACCTGCCCCACTTAACCCCCTCATCTACCCACTCCTGCTCGCTTCCCCTTCTTCCCCTTATTCACCCTGCCCTCATTTTTCCTTACCCGTCTCACCTTCCTTCCCTCTCATTCTCCAATGTCCTCTCTGCCTCCCCTCATCACCCATTTCCCTGGCATTTTCCCCACACTCACTCCCCCAGACCCAATATTTACAGGCACACTCTCTATCCTGCTTGCCTCCCCTTCCACTTAGCTACACGGGCCATGATCAAGTGAAGGTTTACCCACACCCACTCTGTGTCAGGCCTCAGGGTAGGGTACAAGGATACAGACCTGATCCCTGCCCTTGTGACACTTAACATCTAAAGGGGGAATCACACATGCAAAATGACAAGTCCAGTGTGGTGTAATTCATGCCACTATGTATTAAGATGAGGGCACCTCAGAGTATGTAAAAGTACCGGGAGGGCCCCACGGAATGAAAGCAATTACTTTGAGGGATCAGGCACGGCTTCATAGATGGGAGAGCTTTTGAGTTCTGGAAGGAGCTCTATTCCAGATGGGATTTCAAGGACAAAGTGTGTGGACTTGCATTCACAGGTTATGGAGAGGTGTACGCTTTTTTGAGCTGGGTGATCAACTTTGTAATTTACAATGAAGACCCTGGCAGATGGGAATGGAGAGGTGGGGGCAGAGAAGCCAGTAAGGAGGCTGCCATGAGAATTGGGCAACACTAAGCCTAGCAAACAGTGTGCAAGCCCCTTTTTTCAGAAAGCCAGGCCAGCAAGCACAGGTAAATGCTGCAGGAGTAGTTTAGGTGGGCTTGGATCTTTGCCAGGAGGACTAGAACCCTCTAGATACATGCCACTATGTTAGCATCCATGGAGGACTCAGAAAAATGGAAGGAAACATTGGTCTCTACTCCCTTCAGGCTGACACTGGAGAAGTTGTGCTGTCCTGTCACATATCCTGTAGTGTAATTGTTTTTGTTTCCACCCTCCTCTAAATCATGAGTTCCTCAAGGGCAGAGACAGGGCCTCATAGATCTCTGAGCCTTAACTACCTGATACTGAAAGGTGCTAAGTAGATATCGATGAAAGATAATCAGAATGATGGCTACCATTTATTAGACAAT
>CM053570.1:69637849-69656186 GCA_028646485.1 Cryptoprocta ferox | reverse complement strand
CTTGAATCCTGAAAACAAACTGAGGGGGGAAGGGGAAGGGGAAAAAGTAAAGCGGGGTGGTGGTCTTGGTGGAGGTCACTTGTGGGGAAGAGCACTGGGTGTTATATGGAAACTAACCTGACAATAAACTATAAAAAAAAAAAGAAAAAAAAAAAAAAAAGGACTAGACGGTTCTGGGTGCAGAAAGGGTGCTCACCGCATCCCCAGAAGTGTCTGCTCTGGGCTCCGGCAATGTCCTCTGTTCCCCCTGATCGTACTGTGTCCGAACTGTCTGAGGTAGAAAAGGGATCCCAACTCAGCCCTGACTTGTCTACAACTTCTCTAGGCCCCCCTTGAGTTTGGGGACCCTTGGGGTGTCCCAGGAAGTGGCTGTGCGTACATGGGTCCACGTGGCTCTGGCCTTCCCAGCGCAGAGGGGGCCCGGTGGTCGGAACTGCAGGCCAACAGCGCCCACCCCTGCCCCCAGCTGCTGGAGCTGCAGGCCATACCAGGGGCCCACGCACGCCCTGGGCGGGTGCACAGGGCAGCCATTGTCTGAGCAGTGCCTGGCACCCTCTCGTTTGCATAGCCACGTGAAGAATGTGAGGGAGCAGGCTGGGGACGAGTCTCTTGTGGAGGGGGGCCGGGCTGCGGGGGAGGAAGCCAGCGGGTGGGGGTGGGGGGTCCACAGCAGGACCCTGCTTTACCCCAGTGTCGTCTAGGCAAGGCAGGTGGGCCGCTGGGGATGGAGGGGGCAGCCGGGCAGGGGGGGCGCTGGCCAGAGTAGGAGCAAGATTGTGGCATTCCCCCTGCACCCACGCCCGGTGGTGCCCATGGGGCCAAACTGAACGTGAGGGGATTGCTAATGAGCTCGAGGAGAGTTAAACATTCCCCTACTCCAAAGGGCTGAGCTGGGATGGGGGGTGGGTGGCGGGGAGCTAGGAGGGGCAGTCTGAACCCCAGGAATGTGCAGAGGCCACGGCTCCCCGCCAGGCTGTTCTGGAGCTAGAGGCCAGGGCCCCGTGCCTCTGGCCCCAGCAGGAGCTGCTAAACCAGGCAGCAAGGGGATTAACGGGGCTGAACGGTCTGCCTTCCTTGAGGCTGATGCCAGGAGGTCAGTACTATCTCCCACTTCCCCGACCAGGCCCCTTGCTGGCTGGCAGCCAGGTCTGGCCCAGCCTTGATGGGGTCCCTCTTCTGCCCCCCTCAGATCCCAGACAGACCCCACAGTGCATATTCCCTGCCCTGGCCTCCCCTGTTTTGGGTACATATGCCCCCCCCACCCCCAGAACCCGGGATTCCCTCTCCCTAACATCCCCTCCCAGCCCAGTCTCTCCACATCTGGTCTCAGAGCCCTCTCCAAAAAGTTCTCCCTGATGTCTAACTCTAGTCTTACCTGCCGCAAAGTGGAAGGTCAGCCAAGCAATAGCAAAGTCCACCATCTCAGGGCTGGCGCTGGGGCAGGAATTAGAATTGTAGGACATCTGCACGGTTGCTAAAGGGGGTTCCCTGGCAGGAAGGCCCTGAGGGCAAGCTGGGTCACTCCTCCCAGCCCCTCCCCTCTCTATCCCTGGGGGGTGGGGCCGGGGCACCCACCTGGGCCATGGCCCCGCCCCCCACCCCCAGGGAGCCAGCAGGAGCTTTGCTGGGGACCCTGCTCTGGCTTAGGCAGCTGCTGTGGGCGGGCCCCTGGCCTTCCCAGCCCCTCAGCCTCCCCCTGCATTCTGGAGCCCAGAGCCGCTGCCTTTGCCGTTGCCGCCGCCGCCGCTGGGCTGCCACCTCTCCGTCTCAGCCTCTGGCCACTTGCTGCTCTCCCACCCCCCACCCAGTAGTTCCTCTCACCTGGCCATGACCCCAGCCTCCCCAGGGATCCTGGCCCGGCCCTGAGCCCTGGGACCTCCAGCCCCCTCCTCCCCTCCCCTGGGCCATGGCCAACTCAGGCCTCCAGCTCCTGGGCTACTTCCTGGCCCTGGGTGGCTGGGTGGGCATCATCGCCAGCACAGCCCTCCCGCAGTGGAAGCAGTCCTCGTACGCGGGCGATGCCATCATCACGGCCGTGGGCCTCTACGAAGGGCTCTGGATGTCCTGCGCCTCTCAGAGCACCGGGCAAGTGCAGTGCAAACTCTACGACTCACTGCTTGCCCTGGAAGGTAGGTCCCCCACCAGCTGAGGAGGTAGGGGGTGGGTTGTGGGGGAAGGGGGAGTCTGGAGCAGCCCTGCACTGGGCCTCATTCTCCAGCCCCTACCCCTGTGCGTTTAGAAAATCCAGGCCAGGGGCACCTGGGTGGCTCAGTTGGTTGAGCGTCCGACTGCGGCTCAGGTCATGATCTCACAGTTCGTGGGTTCGAAGCCCCGCGTCGGGCTCCGTGCTGGCAGCTCAGAGCCTGGAGCCTACTTCCGATTCTGTGTGTCCCTCTCTCTCTGCCCCTCCCCTGCTCATGATCTGTCTCGCTGTGTCTCGCAAAAATAAATAAATGTTAAAAAAAAAAATTTAGGCCAGCCTGGTGTCCCATGGAGGGCAGGGGCTCTAGGCTCTGACAGCCAGGAGTCCAGATCCCAGCTCTGCCACTATAACCTTAAAGGAATCGCTACCCCTCTCTGTGTTCTGGTGTCCTCATCTGTAGAAGGGGAGCACCAGGGCTTTACAGGACTGTGGCAGGGTTAGCTGAGAGGGGTGTCTGGGGCTCAGAGAGGCTCATTCCCCTCCACTTCTTCCCATACTCCGTATGCAGACACACCTTCATGCCAGGCCTGTATCTAGACATGCATGCCCCCATTTGGGTGCGCCAACCCACACTATGCCCATGCCTGTGCACATGGCGTTTGGGCACGTAGGTCCTGCTCCTTCTCCTCCTGGGGTGCGCAGTTGTGCCTGACAAGTTGGCTTATGTAAACAGGCCACTGCAGCTCCGTCCCTGGCTGAGGGCCAACCCACCCACCCTCTGCCCAGGGTCCCACAGGCCTAAGCCAGGCAACTATCACACAACACCCCCTCCCCACACCCATCCAGGTGGGGCACCTGGCTCCTTCAGGGACCCAGATGCCCTGGGCTGCCTGTGGCCCAGGACTGACCTGGGTGCAGGTGTATGCCTGCCATGGGTGACTCAGAGAGCAGAGGGGAAGGTGCCCAGGAGCCAGAATGACCGATGGAGAAGACATCCCTGCCTGAGAGCCAACCTGGGATGAGCTGGGCCTCAGACACCCTCGGTTCTTTCTTCTGCTGACTCTGCAAGGCCCCAGGAGAAAGTGACCCCCCACTGCTTGGGAGGGGGTGGGCCAGGCCCCAAAGGGAGGCCGCCTGCAGAGAGCTGCAGACAAAAGAACTCAAACTTCCCTGAAGCTACAGGCTCCTGGAGGAGCCTGAAGGGGAGAGAAGAGCGGGATGAAAGTGAAGCTTGGGCCCACAACCTGTAATCACCTGTGTCTTCACTGTGCCCTCACACGGGCTGCAGGTGGCTGCCCAGGAGGAGCTTTGCGCTCCTGCTCCAGCCCCCCCCCTTCCTGGGCTCCTCCTATCCCCCCACTTCTCCACCCACCCGCTCAGTCCCTCCCGCCCTGCCCAGGTCACATCCAGTCTGCCCGAGCCCTGATGGTGGTGGCCGTGCTCCTGGGCTTTGTGGCCATGGTCCTCAGTGTGGTTGGCATGAAGTGCACCCGGGTTGGAGACAGTAACCCCATCGCCAAGAGCCGCATCGCCATCTCTGGGGGTGCCCTCTTCCTCCTGGCAGGTGAGTGTCCCTGGCTCCCTCCCTACCATCTCGGCCATGGCAGGTGACCCCACTCTGGGTGGCTGGCTGGGGGCCAGAGCAGAGCTGAGCCCTCCCTCCTTTGTCCTTAGGCCTCTGCACTTTGACAGCCGTCTCATGGTATGCCACCCTGGTGACCCAGGAGTTCTTCAACCCCAGCACACCTATCAATGCCAGGTGAGTGCCAGGGCATGGCTTGGGCCAGGGGACAAGCTGGGCCTCCCGCTCCACTGCCTTTGTCCAGCAGGACACTTGGAGGGAGAAACAGGGGTTGAGCCCTGAGTGCCATCACCAAGAAGCTCTCTGGAGCAGGGAGCTAGGCAGGGTGTGGCTGGGTGCTCTGAAGGGGCAGAAGGCCTGTGGAGGGCACTCCAGGAGCTAAGCAACCCGGATCCAGGTTTAAATCCCAGCTCTGTGTGTGCTGGTTGTGTGAAGGGCGAGTTCCTTAATCTTTCTGGGCCTGGTCTCCTTGTAAAATGGAGCTGGGACCCAAGGACCCAGCTCACACATGGTTGTGAGGGCTCAATGAGATGTTGCCGGGAGGACTTACCACCATTCCAGGGCCCTGGAGAGCACTTAGCAAACCCGTCGCTGCGATTCCCACAGAAGGCGGCAGGTGCTTTGAGCTGGGAGATGGAGACTGGAGAAGCAGTAAGGGCAGATGGGGGGGGAGGGGGGCTTACAGCCATAGGAAGATTTGGCTCCCCATCCTGGGGTGGAAGGCAGCCAACAATCCTGCCTGTGGCATGCAACGTGGTGGGGAGGGGATAAGGCCAGTAAAGTGCAAAGGTCCGGAGCAGGGCTTGGGGCTAGAGGCTCGCAGTGAAAAATATGTTCAGAGATATTTAGGAGCTAGAACGGCCAGGACTGGTAAGGAGGAGGACGTGAGGGTAGAATAGGGGGCTCTGTGAAGAGCCTGGGCCCATCTGGCTCCAGCCTCCCCTCTCAGCTGTGCCAGAGTGGAGAATGGGACAGTCTCAACCCCATACATCCCGGAAGACCTTGGGCCCTCGCTTGGAGGGAGAAGAGGAAAAGATGCTGGGGCCCTCGCAGTCTGGAAGGCTCCCTGGAGAAGGCAGAGAGAGGTGTGGCGAGGGAAAAAAAGGAGACCTCAGGCATGGGGCTTGTTCCCTGGGGCTGGCAGCTCTAGCCACTAAGGTCTCCAAGCAAGAGGCAGCTCAGCTCAGAGACAGACACCAGCCTGGCACTGGTTCCTGATCCCTCCAACATTTCCCAAGGCACCAAGTATGCTGGCCCTGTGCTGGGCCCTGGGGACACGAGGAACCCGGTGCTCTCTGCCCTGGAGGCGCTCCCTTCAGCTCGGGCAAGCAGGAGCTGAATGGCCACCCAGTGAGAGTAACGGTCAGGCACAAGGGGTCAGGGAAAGACCGTGGGAGGAGGTGGCATCTGAAGTGGGCGCTGAAGGTAGAGGAGGGGAGCGCAGGAGGCACAGAAGCAGGGGGACGCGGCTCCAGGAGGTGGCGCCTCACGCAAAAGCATGGGGGCGGGGCGTCCTGGGGGCGCTGCAGAGAGAGGCCAGGCTGGCGACTGGACGCAGGGCGGGGAGACCCGGGGCACCAGGTGGAGGGGGCCGCGTGCGCCAGAGGAGAGCGGGCCGCCCGGGCTGGGAGTTCTGTGGGCCAGAGGGTGACCGAGAGAAAGGTGGCAGGGACTGCCCTGCTCCACCCCACCGGCCTCGGCGGCCCTCCTAGACCCCCTCCTC
Organism: Cryptoprocta ferox; assembly: GCA_028646485.1. Lineage (NCBI taxonomy): Eukaryota > Metazoa > Chordata > Mammalia > Carnivora > Eupleridae > Cryptoprocta > Cryptoprocta ferox. Next base: position 69,650,738 of record CM053570.1, on the reverse strand, counting down.
TGGCCAGATGAGGAAGGGGACCCGAGTGCGCATGCAGAGCCGGCCGCCCTGGGCCTGGGTCACCCTGGGCGGTGCGGCGGTGCTGGGGCAGAAGTCGGTGCAGAGAAGAGGGGGGCATGGCATTCATCCGAACGTATCCAGAGACTGGGGAGGCTTGGGAGGCCCCTGGTCTCAGCTCCCCACACCCTGCGAACCCCGTGGGGGATGGGCGTGGGCGTGTGGGGGAGGCCCGGGGCGGGGCAGGCATGCAGCCAGCCATGACGGCGTCCTCCCTACCTCTTGCAGGTACGAGTTCGGCTCGGCCCTGTTCGTGGGCTGGGCCTCCGCCGGCCTGGCCATGCTGGGGGGCTCCTTCCTCTGCTGTACGTGCCCGGAGCCCGAGAGAGCCAACAGCACCCCGCAGCCCTACCGGCCCGGCCCGTCCGCTGCTGCGCGAGAGTACGTCTGAGCCCTGCACTCCACCGGCCCCCGGCCGCACCCTGGGCGGGGCCAGTAGGGCACAGTGCGTCCCCCTCCCGAGCTGCGTTCGGGCTCCGAGCAGCTTGTCCCCACATAGGCACCCACCCTGTCCTCTGAGACTCAGAACCAGACACTCAGAGGGAGGCCAGAGGCAGGACCCAGCCCGCAGGTGCACACGCATGTCGAGATACGGGCAGGGACCTGTCTGCCCCATGCACGGGCATCAGACGTTTCCAGCCCAGATGCCGTCACTTTCTACGGGCCGCTTATTTACTAGCTGCAGGGCTACGTGAGGGCCTACTCTGTGCCGGGCCCTGGGGACACAGCCACAAAGGTGGACCTTGGTGTCCCATGCCCTGGGGAGGCTAGAGCCTGTCCCCTTCCCAGGCTGACAGGCTTCTCACAGCAACCCCATAAAGGGGGCAGTGCCAGGATGATGAATGTCCCCACGTTATACACGAGGAAACAGGTTCAGAAAGACCAAGAGGTTTGGTCAACCCACTGTCCTTGGGTTTAGGTCTCAGGCTCTTCCAGTAGGCCCAGCACCACGTGCACACCCACACACATGGCCAGGCCAGAACGTGTCACCCGTGCTCCCAGGAATGGGCCCCCGGTGGGGCTGCTGTGAGAGCCCAGGTCTGACCATGCTGACCAGTCCCTGCACCTGAACCCCACAGCCCCTGCCCCGCCCTGACGCTCACCCCACTAACCAGCTCTCCTCTCTTTTGACTTTCAGACCAGTTGTTAAATTGTCCGCCTCCGCCAAGGGCCCCCTGGGTGTGTAATGTCCAGGTCCCCAACCTGACTGTCCCCCTGCCACACCTAGACTGTGTGTTTGGTATTTTTTGGAAAGAGAAGTGAACATCCAGCCTCAAGTGTGGCGTGCTTTGATCTGTCCCTGGCATGGCTAACAGTGGGTCTCAGGGTCCTTGGGCATAAAAATGGGGAGACAGACCTCCAGGGTGCGTTACACAGCACATTCAGTGCTGATCGGGGCTCCAGTAAACTCCTCAGCCTGGCTCTGACCTCAGAGCCACCCTCCCCATGCCCTCCTCCGCCAGCTCTGGCTTTCCTCCAACACCTGTCTTGTCACCACATCCTAAGGACACAGCCCAGCCTTCTCCCCTAAGCTTGGCCTGAGGGAAATGAACTCTGACAAGATGGTGGGGCACGCTCCCTGGGAGGTCTGGGATGGGAGGAGAGGAGAGAGCGGCGGAGGGGCTGTGGGATTATGGGCGCAGGGCCCTGGCCAGGCAGCTGCTGTGTGCCCACAGGGCGCCTCAGGAGAGGTTGTTTCCTGCAGCCTCTGGCTAGAGGGGTGGGCAGGGGTTTACAGAGTCCCATCCCCTGAGTTATGAATGAGAACTCCAAGTCTGTCTGGGGGCTGGAAGCTATAATGCATCAGTTCTTGCCTGCTTTCAAGTCACCAGGGGACCTGATCCCCAGGCTCCACCCCAGACGTCCAGATGGAATTGGCCTGGGGTTCAGGCCTGGCACTGAGTTCAGGCAGCTCTTAAGGGACTGTGCTGTGTGGGCACCTCTGTGAGGCCTGAAGCTCAGGGCTGTTGGGGCCATGTTTCTTACCACTGGGAGGGGATCTGCCAAAGAAAGAAGAGAAGAAGCCCTGAATCCCTCTGCCTTTCCTGCCACTGGGCTGCTCCATGAGATTCCCACATCTTCCCAATAAATACCCCCTTTTTGCTGAAACAGTTTTGACTTCTGTCACCTATAGCCAAAAGAGCCCCAACCGACTCCAACTTTGGAATCCAGAAATGGAGTGTGTCGGTGAGGGCTCCTGTCATGGGCACTGGCTGAGCAGGGTGGGATGTGGAGGCCAGAGGCACCACCTCTCCTGGTCCCCCAGGACCTCTCTCCTGTCCCCAGCTGGGGATTTGGCAGCCCCTGCTATCTGGTCACAGGGCAGTTGGCCAGGAAACCGTGTGTATTCTGAGGCTCAGGGTCCACCCGAGACTTGGGACATGGTAGGAAAACATTGGGATAGAATGTGCAGGCTGAGATTTGGGGATGGGCTGCAAGAGAGACGAGCTGTATGCCAGTGGCGCGGGGGGGGGGGGGGCGCGGAGAGGGGAGCTGACAGCTGCAGGAATAGCTTCACTCTGGTCCTTCGTGACAGGATGTCCTTTCTGCCTATATAGCCAGGGGTTGGAGAGTTGGAGATGCAATCCCGGCACAGAGCTCAATACACTGATTAACAGCACAGTGGGATCCCAGCGATGGGTAGATGTCTGGGGAAAGTTAGAGGGGTATAAGGCTGGAAGAGTTTGGGAAGCCTGGTCCCCCAGGCGTCTCCTGAAGCAACCTTTCTCAAACATCTACATCAAGGTCACCTGGGCTGCCAACTTAAGGCAGGGCCAACTTTCCAGGCCTCCTGCCCGGGCTACTGTTTACTGTCCCAGCCTCAGGGCTAGAGGACTGGGCAGAGCCCCAGGAAGGGGGTCAAAGGGCACGATCCTAAAGATTTTGCTGAGGCTTATTAGCAGAGTTCTCCCAAGAATGAAACTGGCAGGCCATAAAATGCAGTTTGCAGAGGACCTGTGTTCTCGGCCAGCGAGGAAAGCCCAAGTAGCATGGCAACCGAAGGTGTTCAGCTTAGGGGAGTCTGGGGCACTGGAGTAGCTGATCCGGGGACCCATCCATTGCCTGCATCCAAGAACATGGATATGGACTGAGTATTAGATGGTGTCAAGGAATTATGTTTTGTGTTGTATGTATTGTTTATTTTGTGTGATAATGACACTGTGTTGTGTGTTTTTAATCCTGATCTGTTAGAGGTCCACACTGCCAAGATAGAATGGCTGGATTTGCTTTAAAATACTCTAAAAAAAATAATAACATAAAATACTCTAAGAACAGAAAGGTCAGGGGCAGGGGAAGTTTGATAATTGCCAGTGATGTTTCAGGGTTCACTCTGCTGTTTGTGTGGTTTGCAAATGAAAAAAAAAAAAGAAAAGGTTGAACATACCTGAAAGTTTTGCTCGTTGAACAATTTAATCCCCCCTCACTGACCCCTGGAATAAGGGTGATGAGTACTCTAGAGACTCTTGCTATCAAGAAATCTGTTAGAAACAGACTCTCAGGCTTCACCCCAGACCAGGTAACATGCGCTCTGCATTTTAACAAGATCTCTGGGTGGTTTGTGTGCACACAGAAATTTGGGGACCACTGATCTAGGCTCGTGAGGGAAGAGCCATAGGGTACGTAGGTCTCCAGATACAGTAAAAGAAGTTCAATTTATGATTTTGTCTAGAGTCGGCAAGATTATAGGAAGCCACAGCTAATCTGATTTTAGGCAAAACTGGAAATGAAGAACGGGTAACAACCCAAAGTAGTGCTTCCCGACTCCTCATAGAGCACATAAAAATAATATTTGGCTCAATTTATGAGAACATTACAATTTTATTCTTGACAATGATCCTGTTCAAAACAACTAAAAATGCTGGGGAAAGGGTAAAGAATTCTTCAAAGGGCATCAAAGGGCCAACACAATGCTATGGAATCGCCAAGTCAAAACCTGAGAAGCACTCCCTTTTGTCCACACGGTGGCCCACTTAGTCACCACAAAGCCAAGTTGTCCATGGCAGCCGGTTTGAGGATGAGTTACGTATAAGGGGACAGAACAAATAATAAATATACTGAAGATAATGGGAGCCAGGCTTCTCACTGTCAGAGGATCGATTTATGAAGATGGAAATGGGGAAGATTTGAATAAATCCTGTGGTGTTGGATTGGAACTGGGGGTATCTAGATGAACACCTGGCTTTTAATATATTTAGATAAATATTGAAATGGCTATAGTTACATATCTGTAGGTACATGTGTGTGAAATACATATGTACATATATCTATGAGTTCTATCCCCTAAAAAAGCCTAGAGACAATGACAACCTAGTAGCAAGACATGTATACTTGGATTTCTGAATACCATTCTCTGTTAATAGGTACCAACGCTCCATGTAGAAAAGACTGATTTGAGGACTAGGGTAAGGAAAGTTCAAAGTAAACCTGGAGAATCTTGATGTCTCAGAAAGTAGGAAAGTGCTCAAGGAATAATGGAGACATGTCCAAAGGATACAGAAGCCAGATTAAAGGGACTCTCATTCGCTTTATCTGGGAAAATTTGAGCATCAAAATAAATAACGGCAGTAATGGATTTTAATTTGGTGAATAAAAATAGGAATCTGTTAGTCCATACTGATGTGAATAATAAATGTTAGGAGAGAAAAAGCTCTATAGTAAAATGACAAGTAATAGAATTTATTAACTAGTAAGTATAATGGGGCAAGTCAAAATTGTGTCCCTAGATATAATGCATTGGGAAGAACACAGCATCATTTCTGTGATATTCTTGCTAAAGGTACACAAATAGAACCTACTTCTGACAAGACAGAAAAATCCAAAGTAACTGCCTGCACTCTTCAACTGTCCACATGATGAAAGACAAGACTGAGGAGATTGAAGAGATATTAGAACTAAATGCAATGAGTGATCCTGGACTTAAAAAAGGATACTCTTGGGACAACTAGTGAGATCTGAATGGTGTCTGTGGTTTAGATGTTAGTACCATTTCAAAGTTAGTTTTCTGAATGTGATAGTTTCCTGTAATTTTGCAGGACAGTGTCCTTGTATTTTAGGAAATACACACTGAAGTGCTAAGAGGATAATGAGGCATCAGAAAAAAATATGCATAGATACACCTGAACAGGGTTACAAGGCAGATATCTGTGGTATAATATTAATCGGGCAATCTAAGTGAAGGCATCCTACAAGTTGTATTTCTTGCATCTTTTCTCTTAAGTTTGAAATTATTTCAAAAAGAAAGGTTAAAAAAAAAGTCTAAGGGAAAGCTAGTACATGGAGATGCTGATCTTCTCAGAAAGTACTTAAAACCCCAGGCAAACATAGATGCCTCCCAAGATGGCGCTGGAAAGCTTTGGGCTCATCTATGGTGACAACAAGCAAAAATCTGTATTTTGCCATCACTTTTGAAAGGTGTTTTCACTGGGTATAGAATTTAGTGTTGACTCTCCTCCTTTGAGTAATATATAGATGTCATCCTAGTGTCTTTTAGCTTAGTTTTTTTTTTTTTTTTATCTTGGAGCGCGCGCGTGCAAGTGGGTAGAGAAGGGCAGAGGGGAGAGAGGGAGAGAGGGAGAGAGGGAGAGAGGGAGAGGGGGAGAGAGAGAGAGAGAGAGAGAGAGAGAGAGAGAGAGAGAGAGAGAGAGAGAGAGAGAGAGAGAGATCCTAAGCAGGCAGCAGGCTCCATGATCAGCATAGAGCCCAATGCAGGGCTTGATCCTGCACCCCTGGGATCATGACCTGAGCCGAAATCAAGAGTCAGATGTTCAACTGAGTCACCCAGGCACCCCATTAGCTTATGTAGTTTTTAAATAAAAAGACTGCTTTACTCATTTTTGTTCCTGTTTCTCTCTGGTTGCTTTCAAGATTTTCTCAATCTTTGGTTTTCACAAGTTTGACTATAAAGGGCTTGGGAATGTTTTTCTTCTTTGTGTTGATTCAGCTTGGGGGTGTTCTGAGCTTCCTGGATCTGTGGTTTATTATATTGATTTTGGAAAAATTTCAGCCATTATTTTTTCAAATATTTCTTATGCCATATTTTCCCTCTCTTTATCTGCTACTTCAATTACCTGCTTGATATTTTGGCACAGCTCTTAAATATTTTGTTCTCTTTTACTGTTTCCATGTTTTCTCTGTTTCAGTTTGGATAATTTCTACTGATTTGTCATCAAGAATTCTTTCCTCTGCTGTGTCATTTGATGAGCACATGGGAGCAACTCCTTTCTTCCCCCTGCCCCAAAATTTTTATGTCCATTTGTTTTTGATAGACAGAGAGTTAGCAGGAGAGGGGCAGAGAGGGAGATAGAACCCCAAGCAGGTACTGTGGTGTCAGCACAGAGCTTGATGTGGGGCTTGAACCCATAACTGTGAGATCACGACCTTAGCCGAAACCAAAAGTTGGATGCTTAACTGACTGAGCCACCCAGGAGCCCCACCAACTCCTCATTTCTGAGAGTGGGTTGCTGCTGCCTTGTGCTTAATTTGAGACCTGGAATCCAGGGAATTTTGGTGTTCCTCAGCAATCACCACTCCCTGAATGCCTGCACCACAGAGGGAGTCCCTCTCCAAACTCTTGCCTGGTCCCCAGCAGTAGCTTGTCATTGTTTATGATGCAAGGCTCATGTTGGTGGCAGGAGAGGTTTCTCATTCCTCCTGCTCCAGCCTTAGCTGTAGACAGGCCTTGTGCACCTGAGCCTCCAGATAGGGCTTTGTCCTCCACACACAGCATCTGACGGCTGTATTGTAATGGTGCTGGGTCTTAGGTGGGAGTGAGTTTCCTGCCCTCCCACCAGGCAACAGACTTCTGTTTCATATCAATCCAGGATCTTCTTGGTCCTGAAAGGACTTTCTTTCTTCTAGTGGCAGGCAGCATTTGCTTCTATGCACCTCAGAAGTAGGCAACCTTTCTGTCTACCAATAATGAAGAAGTGGAAAGAGAAATCAAGGAATTGATCCCATTTATAATTGCACCAAAACCCATTAAAATACTAGGAATAAACCTAACCAAAGAGGTGAAAAATCTATACACTGAAAACAACAGAAAGCTTATGAAAGAAACTGAAGACACAAAAAAATGAAAAAATATTCCATACTCCATGGATTGGAAGATCAAATATTGTTAAAATATGTATACTACCCAAAGCAATCTACATATTCAATGCAATCCCTATCAAAATAACACCAGCATTCTTCACAGAGCTAGAACAAACAATCCTTAAATTTGTATGGAACCTGAAAAGACCCCAAATAGCCAAAGCAATCCTGAAAAAGAAAACCAAACCTGGAGGCATCACAATTCCCGACTTCAAGCTGTATTACAAAGCTGTAATTATCAAGACAGTATGGTACCGGCACAAAAAGACACATAGACCAGTGGAACAGAATAGAGAACCCAGAAATGGACCCACAAACATATGGCCAACTAATCCTTGATCAAGTGGGAAATATCCAATGGAATAAAGACAGTCTCTTCAGCAAATGGTGCTGGGAAAACTGGACAGTGACAAGCAGAAGATTGAACCTGGACCACTTTCTTACGTGTATATACCATACACAGAAATAAACTCAAAATGGATGAAACCTAAATCTAAGATGAGAAGCCATCAAAATCCTAGAGGAGAAAGCAGGCTAAAATCTCTTTAACCTTGGCCACAGCAACTTTTTACTCAACACATCTCCAGATGCAAGGGAAACAAAAGTAAAATTGAACTACTGGGACCTCATCAAGATAAAAAGCATCTAGACGGTGAAGGAAACAATCAGCAAAACTTAAAAGGCAACTGACGGAATGGGAAAAGATATTTGCAAATGACATATCTGATAAAGAGTTAGTATCCAAAATGTATAAGGAACTTATCAAACCCAACACCCAAAACCAAATAATTCAGTGAAGAAATGGGCAAAAGACATGAATAAACCCTTTTCCAAAGAAGACATCCAGATGGCTAACAGACACATGAAAAAATGCTCAACATCACCCATCATCAGTGAAATACAAATCAAAACCATAATGAGATACCATGTAACACCTATCAGAATGGCTAAAATTAACAACTCAGGCAACAGCAGATATTGGTGAAGATGTGGAAAACGAGGAATGCTTTTGTACTGGTGGGGGAATGCAAACTGGTACAGCCACTCTGGAAAACAGTATGGAGGTTCCTCGAAAAATTAAAACCACCCAACGACCCAGCAATTGTATTAGTAGGTATTTATCCAAAGGATTCTGGTGTGCTGTTTCAAAGGGGCATATGTACCCAAATAGCAGAACTATCCATAGCCAAACTATGGAAAGAGCCCAAATGTCCATCAACAGATGAATGGATAAAGAAGATGTAGTATGTATATACAATGGAGTATTACTCGGTAATCAAAAAAAAAAAAAATCTTGCCCTTTGCAACAATGTGGATGAAACTAGAGTGTATATGCTAAGCACAATTAATCAAAGACAAATATCATGACTTCACTCGTGGAATTTAAGATACAAAGCAGATGAACATAAGGGAAGGGAAGCAAAAGTAATAAACAGGGAGGGGGAGAAAACAAGACTCATAAATACAGAGAACAAATGGAGGGTTGCTGGAAGGGCTGTGGGTGGGGGGAATGGGCTAAATGGGTAAGGGGCGTTAAGGAAGATACTTGCTGGGATGAGCACTGTGAGTTACATGTAGGGGATGAATCACTGGGCTCTCCTGAAATTATTGCACTACATGCTAATTAACTTGGATGTAAATTTAAAAACAAAAGTAGGCAACCTTTGTTTGGGACTTGTTTTCATTGCTTTTGCATCTTCTAATATTCCAATAGGATCGTTTTCTTTAGCTCATTAAGTACAAGTCTGCTGCTTGTCAATGCTCTCCATTTTTGTCTAAAAATGTCTTTTTACCTTCATATCCTAGTGTGTATAGGAATCTTAGGTTGGCAAGTATTTTCTTTCAGATCACTGAAGATAGCGTACCAGTTTTAAGGCACCCACTCTTTCTGTTGAGAAACCAGAGGTCAGCTTTAATGTCATTCCTTTCAAAGTAATTTTTTTTCTCCCGACTCCTCTTTTGTCCTCTAAAATCTGTGGTACGGTTATTGGTGTGTTTAGATGTGGATATTTTATGTAAGTCTTGGGCTTCTTGCTTCCTTTTTGGTGTCTCCTTCCCCCTAATCATTCCTAAGTCTCAGCCATTCCCTCTGTAATTCTTTTTCCTTTCTTCTGTGGCTTCAATCATAGCCTGCTTCATTTTCTTACTCTATTCTCTTAGCTTTTCTTCTCTACTTTCCAATCTTTAAATTCTCTGTACTTCATTATATATGGTTTCTTTCACCTATCTCCCAGTTAACTAATTCTACCTTCAGTTGTGTTAACCAGCTTCGAAATCTATTGATTTCTTTGGTGTATATTTTTCTGTTCTCAGATTGCCACCCGGTTAATTTTTTAAAATCTGATTTGTAGTTTCTGGTTCCCTTCTTTATTGCAGTTTGTGAGGATTTCCATAAGAAAGTATCACAGCCTGGGTGGCTTAAGCAACAGAAATTTACTTCCTCACGTTCCTGAAGGCCAGCAGTCCAGATCAAGATCTAGGTGTCAGCGGAGTTAGTTTCATTTTAAGGTTTCTCTTCTGAAATTGTACAAAGCCGTGTTCTGGTGTCTTCAATGGTGTGTATGCCCGTGTCCTAATCTCCTTTTTATAAGGACACCGACCGGTCCCATTGGATTAATGCCTACCTACCTCAATGACCACATGCAACTTTAATTACCTATTTAAATACCTATGCAGAAATAGTCTGAGGTACTGGAGGTTAGGATGTCAATATATGAATGAGTAGGAGAGTGACACAGTTCAGCTCACACTTAAAAATTTCAAGTTACTTCTTTTATCACCACTGAATATAGTAAACATGACTGCTTCACATTGTATCTGTTATCTCTGGTATCTGGGGTTCCTGTGGGTCCCTTTCTATTGTTTCAACCTTGTTCATGGTTTCTTGTCTCCTTGTCAACCTAGTTACCTTTGAATATGTGCTTGATTTGGCATCTGTAAAATCTATGTGGAAAAAATCTCAAGGTAAGATTATTTTCCTCAGATAGTATTTGCCTGTGCCTGGGGTCACTAGCTATTCTGAATCACTTTTATCCATTCAGGACTTGAGATTTCTGGGTGCCCGTGTGACTCCAAGTCAGGCTGCAATGTACGAGAGGTTTGGTTTAATTAGCTACTGTCGTACAACCGTTGGAGGTCCCCAACTCAAAGCATGAGGTAGTTTACAGGGGTTCCCACAGTTGGCAGGGCTGGACTTTTCCCCCTCCAGCATTGTACAACTGCCTCTTCCAGATCAGCAAAACACACTTTCAGATCAGCACTCAGCCTCTTCCAGATTTGCAAACATATCCAGGGAAAAAGTAGCCCTGAGCATCATTTTGCTACATTACCACCACCATCTTCCTGAACCTAGCCTAGGAATCCCTCAATATTTTGCTGGTTAAGATTTTAGAATACACTTTGTCTAATGTTCTTAGTGGTCTTCCACAGAAAAGGTGATCCAGGAAGTCAAGAACTATCTTTTCAAAGGGCTACCATATAATTTTAGAGTACATTTAAGAATTACTACTGGGGTCTCTGGGTGGCTCAGTTAAGTGTTGGACTCTTTGATTTCAGCTCAGGTCATGATCTCATGGGTCATGGGATTGAGCCCTGCATTGGGCTCTGCATGGAGTTTGCTCTTTTTTTTTAATGTTTACATTTTTTGAGGCAGCGAGGGATACGGCAGGGACAGTGAGACAGAATCTGAAACAGGCTCCAGGATCTGAGCTGTCAGCACAGAGCCTGACGCGACGCTTGAACCCACAAACTGTGAGATCATGACCTGAGGCAAAGTCGGACGCATAACAGACTGAGCCACCCAGGCACCCCAAAGACTTTACTTCTAAGTAATCTTTACACCTAATGTGGGGCCTCAAACTCACAACCCCAAGATCAAGAGTTGCATGCTCTACCAACAGTCAGCCAGGCGCCCGCCCCACCTTTTTCCTGTGCTCCCTCTGCTATAGCCACATAAATATTCTTATAAAGGGATGTGAGATACTTGTAATTTTTTTTACATTTAGTTTTGAGAGAGCACAAGTGAGGGAGTGGCAGAGAGAGAGGGAGACAGAATCTGAAGCAGGCTCCAAGCTGTCAGCAGAGCCCAATGTGGGGCTCAAACCCACGAACCATGAGATCATGACCTGAGTCAAAGTTGGACCTTTAACCCACTGAGCCACCCAGGTGCCCCTACCTGTAATTGTTAAAGGCTGGAGCACTAGGCTCAAAGTGTCAAAAACTAAAGCAGAGTTGTCAAAAAATAGGGAAACCATTGCTTCTGCAGAACACGGTGTCCTCCTCAGCCGCCCCCTCCCCCCAAAAGCAAAGTGTGGACTTCTCCCAATTCTCACGCATGTGCCATCTGACAGCCAGTTAAACCTGCATCCTAGCTGGAGAAAGAACACGTTCACTGGGTTGCCTCAGAGACCCATCAGCTATCTAATTCTCACATATGGCAAAGACGTTCATAAAGTGCTGGGCAACAGAACACAAAACAAACACACATCAAAAAATGCGTAAGTAGTTTTGTTCGCAACATTGGTATCAAGACTGCACTGCAGGAAACTTCCTTCTGGCAAACTCTGGCAGCTTGGTGCTGAGCGGAGTTCCTAAGAAAGGAACTCGGTGGCACCACTCTTGCTGCTCAGTGTCACTGCAGCAAAACAAGCACTGAATGCTATTTTTATAAAGCAAAAATGTTCTTCACATTTGTCAGCAAAAACAATAATGTAGGTCTTTCCTAAAGACAAAGTAGTATAATGTGAACTTCTGAAAAGTGAGGAACACCTGTATTGGATATTTAACCAGTATCATTGGTGTGGTTATTTCCATGATAACCTAAGTATGTAATTATAAAAAGTACATTTTACTTACCATCAGCAGTATTCAAGTCTGTCCCACTGCATCCTTGACAGCAGTGAATATTTCTTAGGTCAGGGGGGGAGATAAAGGTTGGTTCCAAGTTTGGAAGGAGTGTGAAAGATACTAGCTTACTTGAAGATTATTTTCCCGCCTTACTCACTAGTCCCCCAGAATTAAAAGCACCAGTGCAATGTAATCTTGGTTGTGTGAATTCTGAGCACATTCTGGAAAGGGGAACCCCCACCTGGACTTACACAGCACTGCAGGACTACTGGATGTGCCTCTCTAAATCCCCTGGGCCCCAAAAGCTGACCAGGAGGATCCCAAGTGAACACCTAGCAAGACATTATTAAAACAACAACAACAACAACCAGAATAGGCTTAAGTTTAGAAGGGAGCTGAGAACACAAAATTATTTCCACCAATCTCCATATTCTTTAGCACTAAGTCTTCCTATAGGCATTACGGTATTTGTTGTTACCATTTCCAATCAACCTCACACAGGAGCTGAACCTCTTCACTGAGCACACTAGACTCTGTGGCAGGTACTAGGTAACTCGTAAGGTGGGTATCTTCAACTGGCAGGCTAAAATAACTTCCACACAGCCAGAAATAAGTGGCTTGCAGGGATGAAGAGTCCAGTCAGTGGGCACTAGAGCATGCCCTTTCCCCTTTACCACTGCCCCCACCCCCAAGCAAAAGGAATCTTACAAAAAGGAAAATGGTCAAGGTATCATTAATAAACACTTTCTGATGTTTAGTATGAGCCCACACCTATGTCCCTTAAAGAACTATATGTTTTAAGGAAATTTCCCTGAGTAATAATTACCAATGAGTATCATCTAAGCTAGCTAAGGACTTACAAACTAAAATAAGACAAGACAGAAATATACACAAA
>CM053570.1:69500416-69631238 GCA_028646485.1 Cryptoprocta ferox | reverse complement strand
TGAGGAACCTCCACACTGTTTTCCAGAGCGGCTGTACCAGTTTACATTCCCACCAACAGTGTAGGAGGGTACCCGTTTCTCCACATCCTCGCCAGCATCTATAGTCTCTTGAGTTGTTCATTTTAGCCACTCTGACTGGCCAGAACCGTCTAGTCCTTAAGGCAGCCCTTCTCAGTGGCGTGCAGGCCCTCCACTGATAAGGAGCCAAGGCAGAGAGGTAGCCTACCCCGGCCGAGGATGCAGCAGATCTGTGCGCTAGCACCACATTCACCCCACACCCTGCCTTCCTGAGGAGGCTCTGATGAATGAGGAGGCTGAGAGCGGAAGAGGGGATGAGCCACTTAGGGTCACACAGCTGTCCCCAAGAGCGAAGTCTGGGGGTGCTGAGGCCTCAGAGATATCGGGATGCCTGCACACCCCTCCGCCCAGGGCATCCGTCCCTTGTCCTGGGGACCCAGGGCCACTTTGTGGTCCAGAATGAGGCTCATGTCCCCTCTGAAGCTCTTCTGTGTAACCCTCCTCTTTGTTATTTGAGGTTTCCCAAGTCTGCTCTACCAGAATGTTCTCTCCTACTCTGAGGGCCTTCCCTCACCAAGGTTCCAGCCTTGTGGAATTCAGAGCCTGCTCCTGGGTGGAGTTCCCTGCTACCCCTGCAGTCCAGTGACTCCCAGGCATGCGGGGACAGCAGGAAGGCTCAGGGTCCCAACTCCACCTTCATTAGGAACTCATTAGAAACCGCCCCGGGGTGCCACACGTCCCTGTTTAACAAGTGCTTTCACATAGGTTACAAGGCTCTGGCTTTACCTCTGCCACCGAAAAGCTGTGTGACATTAGGCAAGTCCCTTAGCCCCTCTGAGATAAAATAGGGACAAATAGCACTGGCCCTGTCTGGTTCATGAGGGGGATTATAGGGATCAAATAATGGGTGAAAGTACTTTTGGAAAACATAACATGCCTGAAGAAATGTGGCTAATGAAAGCTCTTCTAAAAAGACTCCCCCCAACCCGGGGGAGACCCTCCCCGCCCTTTGCCCTGTTGTCCTGGGTGTGGGTTGGTTGCCTGTGACTGGAGACCCACAGCTACACCGTGCCCAGCAGTACCTGGCAGAGAGCCCTCGTGTTGATCATTGACTGATTGGTTTGGGGATTAAATGTTTCTGCCTCCCTCCCGGTGAAACACCGGAGCTGTTTCCCGGGCCCTCTCCCGCTGCCAGCCCAGGAGGGCCTGATTCAGTCGGCTGCCATCCAGCACATCCTTAGCACCACCTCAAATGTTGAGGGCTCAAGAGGTGGTGCCGGTCTTAACTCCCCTGCAACTGAGACTCAGACTGTCCCCTGGAAACACAGGTTGGGAATGGAGAAGACTTGCTTCCAGCCACCCAGCCAGGAAGTGAGGGGGTCCCCACACTTCATCCAGGGGCGGGGGAGGGGGGTGTCTCTGCAACACACGTGGCTGCTGGTGGTGCCCTCTCCTCCCCAAACAACCCTGAGCACAGGCTCTCTTTGGCACCCTTGCCGAGAGCCCTGCCAGAGGCCTGGGGCGCCAGAGACCAGCTCCTTCTGGGTCTGCATCTTCCTCCTGTCTGCTGGGTTGTCTCCCATCCCTGCTAATGCTCCCATGATGCTGTCCCTTCATCTCAAGCAGACCACCCCCCCTCTCCAGGCTCAGCCAAGCAGTCACAGCCAAGACCCTGCCATTGCCCCCCTGTTTCCCGGACAACTAGCCCCCCGCCCCTAATTACATGCACTTTTCCTGGTTCTGTGGACGGTGAAAACATTTGGCCTTTCCTGACAATCGGCTGTCTCTGTGTGGTTGGCAATCAGTGAAAGTGTAAAGGTCATCATCTGCCTTAATGTGGAAACTTCTGGAGGACCAGAATCAGGCCGATGTAGCTTTCTGTTCTGTCGAGTGTCTACTACGTGCTAAGCACGGTGCCAGGTACATCAGGACCATTCCCTCATTACTCCTGTCAAGCATCCCAGGTGGTAAGGGCCCTGGTCCTGGGTTACTGGGGAGGACACGCACTCTGAGGCCATATGACTCCCAGGGTGGAAGTGAGCTTCAGCCAGCCCAGACCATGGGCAAAGCTCATGCTCCTTCCATCAGTGCATCCTCTCTCCCTATGGCGAGTGTGACACCTAACAGGACACCATTGCCACTGACTGGCAGAGGAGTGACCACTCTTGCCCTTGAAGACGCTCACACGTGCTGCTGTCTCCCAGCTTAAGAACAGCTGCTCCTCCACGTCTCGTCTCCCTCCAGCTCATCCCGATGCCCCCACATAGAGCTGAGCTCCTGAGAAGAGCTGTCTACACCCGCCATTGCTACTTCATGCTCTTCCCCTTCTTGCGAGGCACTCCAGCTCATCTTTCGTCCACACCGCCTCTCCAGAGTGTCTCTTGCCAGGCTCCCGCGGATCTCCACGTCACCTGGTCCTGAGTGGCTCCTCAGTTCCCATCTGCTCAGCCTCTCAGCAGCACTGCCACCTGCTCCCTCCCTGCTTCTCCGTGAGCCGCTGCCATCAGCCATCAGGACGCCGTCCCTTTTGGTTCTCCTGCTCACGGCTGGCCCCCATCCTCTGTTGGGTCCCACTGCCCCACCAGGCTCAGTCTTCTGCCTCTTCCTGTCTACACTGACCTCAGCCTCCCCGAATTGAACACCGTCCAGAGCTGTGATGGTTCCCAAAGTTATGGCCTCTACCTCCTCCTCACCCTGAACTCTGGATCCACACATCCAACCATCTAGTTGACATTTCTGCTTCCAGGCCCAACAGGCTCCTTGAACTCAAGCATAATACTCATAACACCGGGCTCCCAGTTCCATGCCCAGCGCCATCTCTTTGCAGTCTCCCTGTCGGGGGGACACGGCTCCATTCTTCCAAGTGCTTAGCGTGGAAGCCTTTGCGATACTCCTTTTCCTCACACCACCCGACCCACCAGCGACTCCTGCGGGCTCTACTTCAAAAACGGGTCCAGGGGCGCCTGGGTGGCTCAGTCGGTTGGATGTCCAACTTCGGCTCAGGTCATGATCTCACACCTGTGAGTTTGGGCCCCGAGTTGGGCTCTGTGCTGACAGCTCAGAGCCTGGAGCCTCCTTCTGATTCTGTGTCTCCCTCTCTCTGCCCCTCCCCTGCTCGCACTCTATCCCTCTTTCTCTAACAAATAAACATAATAAAAAAAATTAGAAAAAAAAAGGGTCCAGAACCTGATTGTTTCTACCATCTTCACCGCTGGCACCCTAATCCACATCAGCCTCCCCTCCCCGACTGGGGACTGCCGCAGCCTCTTCATCTGGTCCTTGCCCCAAAGCCCCTTCTCCACACACACCCTCCATTGAGGCCTTGGCAATGTTAGCAGATGCTGTCACTCCTCCAAGGGCTCCTGTCTCACTGAGTCACTGCCCAAGTGCCCACGGTGCCTGACGAGGCCCCTGAGACGCCCATCTCATTGGTCATCCTCTTTGCCCACTCTGTGCTATCGGCCTCCTTGCCATGCCCCGCCTCCTCTGGGTCTGACTTGCTTTCTTTTTCTACCTTGAAAGGTCACACATGCATGCGTGAGCACATGCACACACGTTTACATGTTTGTCACCGGTCTCCCCTACTACAATAGCAGCTCTGTGAGGCCAGGGACTTGTTTGCCACTGTATTCCCAGCACCAGGCACTTAGCTGGTGCTCAGTACGTCGCTCCTGGCTGAGTGAATAAATGAGAACTCAGAGTGCAGATTCCCGAACTCCGTACCCCACAGCCTCTCAGGCCCAGGAGGAGAGATGGGCTTGTGGCCAGGGGAGCAGTCTCCCCAGAGGTGTGTGCAGTCCTGCACACGAAGGCCCTGAGGTACAGGGACTCTGAGGCCAGACAGCAGAGCAGGATGCATGTGGTTGACATGGGGCACTATGCCAGGGCACTGCTGACCGGCTGGTCACTGCCAGAGAGGGATTAAGAATAATCCCTACCATTCATCCAGAGCGTTCCAGTTTATGAAGTGCTGTCACAGCCGATAACCGAACCCGGGCAACCCAACTGCCAAGAGGTGGGCAGAGCGAGGACTGGGGGCCCCACTGTACTGATGACAACTTTGAGGTCCCTGAGGTTAAGCGTCTAGCCTGAGGCTGCACAGAAGAGGCCGAGCCGGGCCCCGCACCAGGCCTCCTCACACGGCCCTGGAGCTGCATCCTGCCCAGCGCGATCTTCATCAGGTGACAGTTCTACAGCAGGTGGGCACATTTCTACCCTCTCAACAAACTACCGAGTAAAAAAAACCCCATACATCATTTATTCTTTGGTAGTCTACACAGACGCTTAAATACTGTATTGCTGTCACGCGGCTGCCTGTGCAGGCCCCCAGGGGTGGCTTGGGGCCTGCGTCCTGAGCCCTCGGCCGGGTCCGGGGGAGAGCGGGCCATCCTGCCATGTCCACTTTAGGGAGCGGGAGCACCATGTGGACGGCTGTGAGCAGGGTCCTGTTGGCCGGGCAGCAGACGGAACTTCCCCGAGGCTCCACAGCCCCCAAGGGTTGGCCGGTCCAGGGCGCGGGACAGGTCCTCGAGGTGGGTCTGGCCACCCATTCCCAGCGAGCTGGACGCTGTCAGAGCTCATCCTTGCGCCCCGTCTCACTGCCTGAGAGAGACTCCTCAACGGGCTTGGGGGGCCCCTCCTGGGAGAGGTCCATCTCTTCTGGGCTGAAGAGCATCTTCACCAGGTCATCCGCCTGCACTCTGTCCTGCAAGGACAAACCCCTGCCTATTCAGAGAGGTCTCTGCGCCAGGCCCTCCCCTCTCTCAGGCACCACGTCCCGGAGAACAAGAGTCTTCCTCCATGGCTTCTGAGCTCCTCTCCTTCCCAGCAGCTCCTCCTCTCCGGGCAGACAGCAGGGATGCTGCCCAGCCGGGAGCCAGGCACCAGGACCATCCCCCATCTTGGCATCCCCACCCTGCGGCCCTGTTTACAAGTAAGGAGGAAGGGCCGGGGAGGACAAGGCAACGTGACCGTGGTGACACACAGCCGGAGGGAGGGGCCTCTGTGGACTCGAGGCCCGGACTCTCGTCATGTCTAAGCCACTGGCACTGAGACTGGGGAAGGTGGGAGCAGAACCTGAGCCCTTCTGGGGAACAGACCACAGTGGCCCCAGGTGCTCTCACCCGCTCACTGTGCCGGGCGTCCAACGTGAACCACAGGGCGATGGCACAGCGCTGCCCTCTGGTGACAGCCCTCACTCCGTGTGGGTTTTCGGTGCCTGAGGAGAATCCCACGGCCCTCCCGCACTGGGGCTGCACTTCTGCCTGAGGGAGACACAAAGTGTGTGTTAGGGGGGTGGTACACGGGATGGAGACTGTAACCTATCTTCAGAAGGGACACGGGATCATCAGGGTCCAGGTCAAGGGTGGTTCCTCAGCCTGGCTTCCCAAAGACCAGAGCTGGAGAGAAGGTGGCCAGTCAGAGGAGTGGGCGACACATCTCAAAGCACCCCCCTCCCCCGCCCACCGGCTTGAGGAGGGGAGCCCTGGACACTCTGCCCATGGCGCTTTGGGGATTTTTGTCTCCCAGGGACAGGGACAAGGGCACACTCACTGTCACAGTCTTGGCATCTAGTTCAGTGAAATAGAAGGTTCCTCCATCGAAGTCTCCATTTAGATAAAGAATAGCACTGGGAACAACAGACAGCGTCTCGAACACGGGCCTCCTCCTCCTCCCCTTCTCCCCTCCCCCCCACTGCCCCAACAACCCGCAGCTCCAGTTCCTTCATCTCCAGAAACTCTTAATCAGCAGCTGGAGGGTGGCTTTCATGGAAAGAGAGCCTTCTAGACTCTTCTCCGAAGCTTCAAACATGACCCCCACCTTCCCACCCCTCCAGCCTCACTCCAGAGAATCCGCTGTGCCCCTCATCACGCCACACTGGAATGACTCCCTCACTGTCCGACCTCCTAGCCAGAGGGGGTGGGGATAGGGACTGGATTCTGGGGACAGCTGGGCCCACACCTCCGTGTGCGTGTGTTGGGGAGGGGGGGCGGCTGTCACCTGTAGTCCCGGAAGGTGTAGGCGGGGGGCTCCTTGATGCACACGAGGGCCTCAGCATTCAGGATGCAGTTGTCCACGTGGACTGGGTGGCTGCTGTCCTTCCTCTCAGCCTGTGCCTCTGGGGCCGGGGTAATGCACATTAAGGCGGGGGCACCTCGGGAGACACTGCAGCTCTCCTGCTGCCATGGGGGTTACTTCCCCAAGTGCGTCTGGGTCTCTGGGAATGGCCAATGAACTAGGGGGTCTCTGGCTATGCCACCGGCCCAGAGGCCAGGACAAATCTGCAGGTTTCCCGGGAAGGTTCTTGGTGGGAAAACAAGTGCGGCGAGTAGGGTTGGGAGGCTCTAGGCAAGGGCAGGTCCTGTGCTGAGCTGCACGACCCCAGCTTTCTGGCTACGATACAAAGCAGGAATCCCCAGGGAAGTAAAAATGAGGAGTCAGGACGGTGGCAGGGTGCAGGCAGGGTGCAGGCAGGGTGCGGTGAGGCTCCATATACGGTGGGAGCCAAGGTGAGGATGGCCCGGAGGGGAATGGACAGGAGCAAAGGTAAAGAGTTAGTGGGGCGCTGGGGGGTTCGGTCAGTTGAGCGTCCGACTTTGGCTCAGGCCATGATCTCACGGTTTGTGAGTTCGAGCCCCGCATTGGGTGAGCTCGACCTTCAGGCTCCATGCTGACAGTGCAGAGTGTGCATAGGATTCTCTCTCCCTCTCTCTGCCCCTCGATCACTTGTGCACTCTCTCTTTCTCTCAAGGAGTTGCATGCTCTGGCTCTGATGAGCCAGCCGGGTGTTCCTTAATCTGCCCTGATTTATAAAATTAGATATCTCACAGATTTGGTATTTAATGGTTTGTGACAGAGAACTTGCAACTTAGCTCATGACTGATCTACACACCTGTATGTCCAACACCACTGCTGAGAGCCAATGGCCTCCGGGATGAAAACCAACTCCTGAATGCAGCTCTCCATAATCTGGCTTCTGAAGGCCTCCCCAGCCTTATCGGACTGCCCCGACTTCAACCCTACTCCCCAGAAACGGCCACTTTCTTAATCCCCACCGCCAGGTTGCCCAATGCCTGCGCTCATTTGCACATGCTGTTCCTTCTGGCTTGAACAACCTCTCATCACCTGGGCACTCCACAACTCCAATTCATCCTGCACAACTGTCATCACCTCCTCCGGGAAGTCCTCCTATCCTCCCAGTTGACTGTAACTTCCTGGGCTGCACTGATCACACTGGGTTGCCACTTTCTGGTTCCCCAACTAGGATGGAAAGGACCCTGTCCTATTCCTCTCCACGTCCTCAGCACCTGTGCCGGGCACAGCGTGTGCTCAGCGAAAGCGGCAGGGATGGAGAAGGCCCACCTTCGATGGCGGTGCGGCACACCAGGTGTGAGTAGGAGAAGTAGAGGGGTGTGTCCAGGCGGAAGTAGGACTCCATGACGCGCCGCACCTTCTCAGTCACATTGTAGTACAGGTGGGCGCTCTGCAGGGGAACCTTCCCTTCCTGTCCCAGCTGCCGAGGAGACCAGTGGTCAGCTGCCCTGAACGCCCGTCTGTGGGCGGACGGGGCCTACTGAGGCACCAGGCCCCCTACTCGTCCCTTGCCCAACGTGCCACCCCTGCACCCACGCACGACGGCCCTCCAGTGTTACACCTGCCCCTCCTACACCCTTCTCTCTATGAATAGTTTGTGCAGCCCTTCAGGCTCTGGACACCGGTCTGGTCTTGCTGCCTCACTTGGATCACACTGAGTTTACTAGCCAGGACTCAACAGTAGGCCTCCCTCAACTTAATTCATCCTGTGACAGGCAGACACTTCACCTTTCCTGCCTCCACCCCCTCCCCCCGCCCAAAGCCTGAGCTTCCCCTCTCCCCGTCCCCCACACTCTAGAACGCTGAGTATTGATTTTACCTTGAGGGCCTTGAAGACAGTGACTCCATAGAACTTCTCACTGGGGGTGTGTGGGGAGGTCTGACCCCGGTAGCCATCTCCTGAGGTCGCTGCCGCCTACAAGGCCCAAAACACAGGAGGACTTAGCCAGGGCAGCTGAGGGTCTGGGAAGAGGTGGTCAATGGTGAGGGGCAGGTGAGCTCGGCACTAAGAGGCACTGGTGCAGGGGAGGCTAGGCCTTGGGGAGAAGGCGCTGTGACCGGGTTTCCCTTACGTTGGTAAGTCTCTGCAGTTCCTGGCACTCCTCATCGGAGATGACACCGTCCATCACCACCCTCTGGGAACCATTCAAGACTTTGGAATTCATGGTGAGACTGATGCCTTCGTAGAGCAGGGGGCCACCTGCAAAGCAGTCAGAAGACTGGGCTGAGCCCCGCAGCAATTCTGCCCAGACACTCTCCAGCAGATGGCGATAGAAATTCCAGGTGTTTCCAGGTCGCCAGAGAAACCTCCTACTTGGTCACTGCCAAAGGTGGGGTGGCTGAGGGGCGGACAGAACTTGGAGCTGACAAGACACGAGAGCCAAGAGCTAGTCCTGGCCTCTCCCAAACAGTTGCTGGCTCTTAGGCCTTTGCCAGTTAAGGAAATACCGCCAACACGTTCCTAAGACCATGAGCTCCAGAATCAGAAAGAACACACTTATTAGCTCTGTGACCTTAGCAAGTTACTTAACCTCCCTGAGCTCTAATTTCCTCATCCAGAAAATAGCATCTACCTCCTAAGTCTGATGCTTGTTTGATGTAAGAGAACAACAAGGCAAGTTAAAAACTTAGCACAATCCCTGGCACACAGTTAACGTGCTCAAAATTTTAGCTCCCGTCACATCCTCGTCGCCAGCAGCAGTGGTATTTATTGAAAATGAGGACCGCCATCTGCCCCACCCACCTCCCAGGTGGTTATGAGGATCCAGAGAAACAAGAGAGTGAAAACAAAGGAATGGTAATCTTGTTAAATTAACCGCTGTGAACTTAAGCCACAGTAGAGCAAAGGCCAGCCTCCTCTTCTATTTCTCATGGCATCCCTCTGTCCGTCCCTCCATGCTGGAGACCTACTGGAGACGCATTTCAACTCCATCTATTTACTGAGGCTGCACTGTGTGCCCGGCCGCCGCAAGGGTCTCACACCTGAAGGTGGCACATCTTCCACCAAGTATGCACACGGGCAGACCCCGTGCAAGCACAGAGAAGGCTGCCATGGTCGCTCAAAAGAAAGAGGGAGGGGATCCCCGGGACTGGGAGATTAAGAAAGGCTTCGTGGGCAGAGATGAAGGGCGCGCCCTGGGAGGAAGGACAGGCTGGAGGAAGAGCAGCCCAGGGCAGATGAACAGAAGGTGTAAGCAGGGGAAGGGGTGACATGATGTGAAAGGGGCAGGCAGGGTGGGGAGGGGCGGGGTCCTTGAGTTTGGAAGTCTGGTCTAGCCACGTGACGGGGAGGGGAAGGACAGACCAAGGAGGGACAGGAGTGCAGACAGCAGGTGCTGGGGGCCTGCGGCAGCGGGACGAGGAGAGGCCTGGGGAGACAACTGAGGAAAAGCAGTCTCAGTGCAGCTTGGAGGGGGCAAGCAAGGGGGCAGAGCCCTCCGATCTGGAGGCTTGGTAACAGGGTGCATGATGGAAACAGGGAGACAGGATGAGGTCTGTGCTATAAACACTGACTGCAGCAAGCTGAACTAGCATTGCAGTGACACAGGAGTCCTATTTCTTAACCAGAGGCCAATCGTCAGTGCCCTTTCTGGGTGGAAGTCCTGGCCAATTAGGAAAGGCACCGGGCGAGGCTAACCCTGGCCCAGGTCCTGGGGCTGGTCAGCTAGCGCGGGGACACCTGCTTGCTGCGTCCGTGACAGCTGTAGATGCCCGCGCTCTGACCTCTCACCTTCCCGGGTCAGCCTGCTCACATCCAGCGACTCCTTGGTCTTCTCCTCCACCAGGGTCTCAATCTCCTTCATGAGGTTTCCGATCTCCTGGGAGATGCGGACTGCTGTTTCCCGTTCGGACCTGTGAGCATGGCCACCCTGAGGACTGTGTTCTGGGGCCACCCTGGCTCCCACCCCAGCCTCCCAGCCTGGACCAGCCCCCACCCCCCTGCCAGGAGTTCACATCTGCCTGGGCTCAGGAAGCCTCGAGTGCCTCATCAGGCCGGTCCAGCCATGCAGTTTCTTCAGGGTCCTCACTTTTGTTTCTCTTGCAATCTTTTGGGAATCACCTCTTCTGGAGTCCATGAATCCTAAAAGCAGATCAGGACAAAATTCAACACTGTAGGGTGAGCTGCATCATCTTCCAGGCCTCCGCGCATAGACCAGAGCCTACGGGAGGACCCGCCTCATGGCCTGCCTCCCGTTCAGGAGGTAAAGTGAGGAGTGGGAGCCGGAGTCACCTCTGGCTGCCCAGAATTCCCCTTTGTCTTCCTCTGGCTCTCGTCTGCAGGTTTCACACATCCCATGTCTGGCTCAGCCCCCTGACAGTTTTCTCCCCAGTGTCACACAGCTGACCCCCTGCCCCCAGCTCCCCAGATCCTGGCTCACCGGGTCAACGAAGGGAATTCCAAAGACATCATAAGCGAAGAAGAGCAGTTCTTTCTCCAGCAGGCTGCGCTGTCGGTACTCCCGGGCACTCTGAGGAAAAGGAGTGGAAGGAAGGCCCTGGAACTCAGCCCTGTTAGCTCTGCGGCTGGGGAGGAGTCGGGGGGGGGGGGGGGGGGAGGCTCAATCCCGTGTTCTGCCGTTCTGCCCTGTGGCTCCCAATGTGACCTGAGCCTCTCCCACCACCACTAGTACTAGTGTGTCTGTTCTCCAGTTTGGGACAGAAGGCTCAGCTCTGTGCTCCAGGGTTCCTCTGGCTTGGCACAAGCAACGTCTCTGAGGGTGGCCTAAGACCCCCTGCCTCCCTGTTTTCATCTCTGAGACAGGAAATCTGATGATTCTCAGGAGATGGGGAAACATTCCTCAAAGAAGGAGAGTTCTTTCTGGACTTCCATAGGGGTTCAATGCTGAGGCAGGAGACCTAGGTGCTCCGTGTCCCTTAACCTTTACAGCCACCTTTGAAGTTGATACTATTCATTTTACAGACAAAGATATGGAGGAGCAGAGGGGATATGTGACCTGTTTAAGGTGACACTATAGGAAATAGAGCAGAGACTGACATTCAGACCCAGGTCTTCCCAATCCTAAAGTCCATGTGATTTTGGTTAGGCCCCTGCCTCTGCTCAGACTCTGAGCAGACCGGATCCCTCCCAGAGTCCCGTGGCTGCAGCTAGAGCAGCGGGTCCGGCCTTCTGGCCCTCCCCACAAGTGCTCACAGGGAGGGCTTACCCAGGGCAGGGAAACTAAGTACCATCCGGGGTCACATCTCTCCCTAGGTGCCCTGCTAGCCTCCAAGCAGCAGAAGGAGGAAAGAAAAGAAAAAGAAGACACCATCAGTTGAAAGAAGAGATGAGGGCAGTAAGGAAAATGTTAACAAGACGTCAATGAGTTCTACATCATCTATCATATTTACCCACCGGGGAGATGGAAATTTTCTCCTGAGGAGATTAAGTGGTTCACCAAGTGCTAGACACCCATCTGGGTGCGTTCTCCCATTTAACCCGCTCCCACAGCTCTATGAGGCTGCTAGGAAGCAAATCCCACTCCTACGTTTATTCACTCGGCAATAATCTGTGGAGTATCAGCTATGAGATAGGAATGGTGTCAGCCCTGGGGTAACGCAGGGACAGACCCGGGTCACCACTACCAGCCACAGGCCACTGTGGGAGTTAGCCCATCTCCTGGAGCCGGAAAGTTCTCATCTGTAAAGTGGGAGGGGTGCCTGGGTGGCTCAGTTGGTTGAGCATCCGACTTTGGCTCAGGTCATGATCTCACAGTTCGTGGGTTCGAGCCCCACGTCGGGCTCTGTGCTGGCAGCTCAGAGCCTGGAGCCTGCTTCTGATTCTGTGTGTCCCTCTCTCTCTCTGCCCCTCCCCTGCTCATCATCTGTCTATCTCTGTCTCTCAAAAATAAATAAAAAAGTTAAAAAAAATAAAAATAAAAATAAATAAAGTGGGAGAATAGCGCCCCCTACTAGGGCTGCTGTGGTGATTAAATGAGATGATGGTGTGAACCACACAGCACAGTGTGTGGCCTGGGACAGGGCTCAGCAAATGCTAGTTACCTTCTTTCCAGAAAGGAGAGTTCTAGTTAAAAGTGGTTTATTTCCCCCTCTGCCCCAAACTCACTAATATGACCATATAGAGTAGGGGGGAAAGGGTCTTAACTGAGCAAGACAAAGACACCTGAAGAAGCACCATCTCAAATGAGATGGTCCCCATCTAGTGGCCAAAGAGGACAACTACAAGGTCCGGTCTCCACAGGAGAGGGGACGGCAAGAGAAGGGTTATTTCTATTTGGAGACTTGGGATTCCAGAGCCAGGAAGGAAGAACCTTGGTTTTTGTTCCTTCAGGGCAGGCTGGTGGCCCCACCTCACCATATGAGAATCAAATGAAACAAAAGCTATGGGAGAATTTTTCAGACTAAATGCCACACACATGGGAAGGGTGGTTATTTTCAATAGTAAGCTCCACCACGGCCACAATGGGAAGTCGGCTACTGCCTCATTCTCTACCTCCTTCTCCTGGTGAACAGGGGAAAACTTAGCTACGTGGGGCTGGCGTACAGGCAGGGCAGACCCGTGAGGAAAGCGCCCTGCTCCACCTGGGTGTACCTGAGCTAGGTGGGCAGCACCAAGCATGGGTCTCCAAAGATAGAAACTCGGTTCTAATTAGAAGGAAGATGGAGGAGTGACATTCTGCCAACACCGCCTCCTACTCCACCTAGCCAGTTCCCTCCTCCAGCCACGGCCTCCCTCGGCCCAGCAGCGCCCCTCAGCGCCGCCACCGTAGCCCTGGCCTGGCCTCCTGCTTCTAGCTCCTTCCCGTTCTGAGCCTTGCACCATTACAGCTGGTCGGGGTACTGTTTAAACCCCTTCGAGCACTCACCGCTGTCTGCCTTATGGAATAGAGGCCAAGGTCCCAGGAAGGCACTCAAGACCCTTCAAAATCTGACCCTCCCAGGCCTCATCTTCTGTATCTCCCCAGTATCATCTTCCATTTACATAGGACAATTGTCCAGGTTATTGGCACATGCTGTTCTTCATCTAAAAGGCCCATCCTTGCCTCATTCACCTGCTGGAGGCTTTTAAAACCGTATGTCAACAGCACTTCCCCTTGTGAAGCCTAATGACTTGTCAGTCGATTATTTCCTTTTTTTTTTTTTTTTTAATTTGAGAGAAAGAGAGGGTATATGATCAGGGGAGAAAGGCAGAGGGGGAGAAAGAGAGAGAGAGAGAGGGAGGGACAATTTTAAGCAGGTCCACACTCTGCATGGAGCCCAATTTGGTCTCGATGCTATGACCCTGGGATCATGACCTGAGCCAAAATCAAGAATCTGATGCTCAACTGACTGAGCCACCCAGGCGCCCCAATCGATTATTTCTCTTCCATGCATCGGCTATAGCTTGCATACATATCCACTATTAGATTTACTATGGTATTCTGTGAATTTTTGATTAAATACCTTTCTGTATCATCAGTGCCCTAAGGTTGTTCTTTATTTTTTTTAATTAAAAAAATTTTTTAATGTTTATTTTTGAGAGAAAGGCAGAGACAGAGAGAGAGCAGGAGAGGAGCAGAGAGAGACACAGAATCTGAAGCAGGCTCCAGGCTCTGAGCTGTCAGTACAGAGCCTGACTCAGGGCTTGAACCCATGAGCTATGAGATCACGACCTGAGCCAAAGCCGGATACCTAAACAACTGAGCCACCCAGGTGCCCCCCTAAGGTTGTGCTTTAGATAGCATTCAAAAAGACACGAAAGTAATGCATATATAGTGACTCCAGCTCAGATTATGATCTCACAGTTCATGGGATTGAGTCCCATGTTGGGCTCTGTGCTGACAGTGTGGAGCCTACTTGGGATTCTCTTTCCTGCTCTCTCTGCCTCTCTTTCTCTCTCTCTCTTTCTCTCTCTCAAAATAAATAAACATTTTTAAAAACCCCACATTTATAGCTATAAGAAATCCACAAAGTGCCGACAGCCATAAATAGAAACATTTAGGTGTCCCTCCCTACCCGAGACCTGTAGGCCCACGCCTTGTGAGTAATCTAATGAACAATTTCTTTTTGTTTTTTAAATTTTTTTATGTTTATTTATTATTGATACAGAGAGAAACAGAGCATGAGTGGGGGAGGGGCAGAGAGAGAGGGAGACACAAAATCCGAAGCAGCCTCCAGGCTCTGAGCTGTCAGCACAGAGCCCGACGCGGGGCTTGAACCCACAAACTGTGAGAATATGACCTGAGCCGAAGTCGGATGCTTAACCAACTGAGCCACCCAGGTGCCCCTCTAATGAACAATTTCTTATCGATCTGTCTAAAAAGTTTACAATTTAAAAAATACATAGGTGTTTAAAAACCATAAATAGGATAGAACATAATTACAGTTCTCTATCTCTTGTTTTCTTTACATAAAACAGTCTCATGGTGACAATTTCACATTGGTGCATAGTAATCTGCTTGTGCATTAGAACAGGTGTCTCGTATCCCATTGAATGGATGCACCACCATTTACGTAGCCAGTTCCCAAACGGACGGCATTTAGTGTGGCACAGCTGGTGGCTTTTAGTGACCAGGCTCTGATGCATATCTGCGCCCGTTTACCCCTGCACACTGGGGCAACTCTGGTGGTAGAATTGCCGATTAAACGAACAGTCCCACGGACAGTCCCACCAGCAGCGCGGAGTGTGCCTGCTTTCTCACCCCCTACGTCTGTCCCACAGATTTGGTGCAGAAGCAAATGAGTTGCCTCTAGAGTAATTGTAGGTATCTACCATTTTTTTCTCCGACAAAATGAAAAACTGGTCCAAAGTTACGTTTACACAGTACGTAGACAGGGTTTGAGAGGAGTCAGCAGGACACAGGCGACAGGCTCGCCTTCCTAAGTCTCACTCATTCTCCTGTTCTGAACCCAGGGACCGCTCCTGCAGTGATAGGCCACCCCATTTTAAGAGATGGCTGAGGTAAGGGGTGAGGAAACCGGCCACTGGCTGCTTGTGTTTTGTACCATCGGCAAGACCCTCGTGAAGCTACCTGTCCACAAAACACTTGGGAGACACTCGTGCCTGTGGCTTACAAAGTGCATTTATACTCAGTATGTCATCTGACCCTCACGCTCACCTTGTGTTAAAGAAAGAGTAAGAACCACAATCCCATCCTAGAGAAGGAAAAACTGAGACTCAGAGGGGCCATGCCGTGTGCCGGAGATCCTCCCACGTGACGTGTAGAAATTTACACGGCTAGTAAGTGGAGAAGTCGGCGCCTGAGCTCAGACTAGTGACTTCAAATCCAACTCACTGTTCTGGGCTCCAGAAGAAGAGGGTCCAGGGTGTGTGCAAGGCGTATGTACAAATATCAAGGATCATAGTAACACGTTTCACTAAGTTTAAAAACAGAACTTTCTGTGTTTTTAAGTACAAAAATAATACCATTTGCTGAAGGGAATTTAGAAAATACAGGGGCGCCCGGGTGGCTCAGTTGGTTAAGTGTCCTATTTCGGCTCAGGTCATCATCTCGTGGTTCGTAGGTTCGAGCCCTATGTTGGGCTCTGTGCTGACAGCTCAGAGCCTGGAGCCTGCTGCAGATACTGTGTCTCCCTCTCTCTCTGTCCCTCCCCCACTTGTGCTCTGTCTCTCTGTCTTTAAAATAAATAAACATTAAAAAATTAAAAATAAATTAAAAAAGAAAAGAAAATATAAATAGGCAAGATACAAACATCACCCATATTCCACCACCTAGAAATAACCACCAAACATGTCAGAGAGTTTCACTTTGGTCACTGTGTCTGCTTGGGAGTGAGTCGGGCCTAGTGCTGAGAGGGGGAGAGCTCAGCTCACACAACAGCAGAAAGAAGGGACAGGGAGGAAACAGAGGCAAGAAAACAGGAGAGTGAAAAAAGAATTTAGCTTGAAGTAAAAAAATAATAGATCTTGGCCAAATGGTATCAAGCCTCAAAGTAGAGGTGCCGAGAAAGGGGAAAAGGGGTGCCCGCATTGCAATTCTGCTTTTCTTTTACGACTCAGACAACAGACTTCTGGGCCCCGATCAAGGCTGCTCCCTTGTTCCTGAGTGACAAGTGCATTAGTGTCCTCACATCGCCCTGCTCAAATAGTGCCAGACACGCCCTCCTCCACACTCTTCTGCCCTCTGGTCTGGGTTGGGCTGGCGACTGCCCTAACTAATGCAAGTCTCTCACCTTACGGGGGCCAATGGATGTGGCTGGTTCTTCTCCGAGCATGGCTGTGTAGTAGGCCAAGTTCTGGTTCATCACCTCATCGTTGGGGAAGAAGAGGAGATAGGTCTTGGCACATTCAATAGCCTGTGTATAATTCCCAACTGCAAAGCAAAAAAAGAAATGGCTGGGAAGAGAGGGTCTAATCCTGGGTACCAGGAGCCACTGGTGCTGAGTCTCAGCGCGGCTCGAGGCAGTGACGACACGCATGGCGGCCCTGCTACCTAACACAGCTGCCAGATCTGAGGGGGAAATGCTAGAATGAGAACAGAAGTTACATAGGCACAGAATACAGAATTGATTTAAGGCGCTCAACGTCCTCAGGCCTGCCTAGTGTTGAATGCCCACATCTTTAACCTTTCACAAATAATTTAAACACTAACCTCACATGAGACCAATTTCACGAACATTCCCATCTTCCTACCTTCTTTTCCCTACAGATTTTCAGAAGATGGGGACAGAGCAATAGCAGATTGCCTCTTTGACAGGACAGTTCTCATTCACATGTGCTGGGTCTCTCCAACCCAAATATAAACATCTCATACTCGGGCTGCCTGGCTGGCTCAAGTCAGAAGAGCATTTGACTCTTGATCTTATGGTTGTAAGTTCAAGCCCCATGTTAGGTGTAGAGATTTCTTCAAAACAAAACAAAACAAAACAAAACAAAACAAAACAAAACACTAGAAGCCTATCTTCTAAAAAAGAAAAAAGAAAAAGAAAGAAATGCCTCATACTCTTGAGTATGTGGTGATGCTTAGCACACAGAAGGAACTCAGTAAGGACCTGCTCACTTGCTGCTTGTTTGGATACTGGTAGCCCCCTGCCCAGCACATCAACGCTGTCCTAGGTAGGGAGAAGGGCTGGAAAATGTCCTGTGAACTGGTTTAAATGGTAGTAATAGTAGTCTGCCCTTGCCTTTGCTCTACCTTAACTCTGATGGAAAATCAGGTTATAAACGTTATAGAAGGGACGAGAGAGAGGTCCTAGGTCTCCCTCTCCCAGCTTTGCTGGTTGCTGGCCTTGGCTTCTGGGGCCGGGGTCTTATCACAAAGCACCCTGGGGTCACCCTGGCTGGGTGCCTCTCAGAGTCACAGTGAGAAGCCAAACATGTTGAAGCAGCACGGGGGCCACCATCCCTGCCTACCTTGCTCTGGGCTTCCCACTGAGAAGCAGCGGAGAAGGAAGAAACTGGGCCTTACTGTTATAGTAGGCAAACTGCAGATAGTTATAATGTGACGGGAGGAAGTCCTCAAAGGGCTTCTCTCGGCTTGGGTGGGAGGCGAGCTCCGTGACGCAGTTCTGCTTACAGCTGAGGACCTGGACGTAATGATCTGAAAGGAATGGAAGAGGGGGAGTCAGGTCGATCTTCAGGATTCAAATTCTGGTGAAGACGAGCACGTTCAAGCGGAAGGAACTTTCAGGCCGATTCTCCGCCGGCGGGGATTTATGTTTGAGGCGCATGGTCACCACGTGGCCCCGGGAGCCCCCGGGCAGCAGGCGAGGGCAGGCCCGCGGCCGCGCACCTGCGATGGCCTGGAAGAGGTCCGCGTTGTACTCCAGGTAGTTGTAGCCGTCATAGTCGTATGGCCCCTCGCAGAGCGCGCGACACTCCACGTCCGCCACCCAGTACTCCCGCAGCGACGCCTCCAGGTGGGCCACCGCTTCGTGCGGCTGCTCCTCCGAGTAGAGCCGCACTCCCAGCCGGAACTCGTGCTACTGGGAGGAAGGGGGCACTCAGCTGCGGGCCGTACCCAGCCCCCAGCCTCGGGCTCTCTCGCCACCCGCCCCCCCCCCCCTCCTCGCCACTTGCACCTGCGTCCTCATGGCCTGCCCCGGGTTAGGGACGCAAAACGGTGCCTGCTACCCAGTGGAGGCCTTTTGTAAATGGCCTTCACAGGTTTCTCTGGACACTCAAAAGCATTTAACTCAATCTAGATAAAAGATACGCGGGAGTTCATTGTCATTTTCTTGTACTTTTGTGTAGGGATCATAGTGTTCAAAATAAAGATTTAATGAAAAAGAACTCTTAGATGCTAGAATGAGGTCTGGGCCGATGGTAGCAATCTTCCCAGCACAAGGGGTGATGTGGGCTGCAGATGACTGTAGAATGGGTTTAGCTAACTGTGAGGCACAGCTCTGGTTCTCGTGCACAATAACTATTTTCATTTGTCACAGAATCAATACAATACACACACACAGTGTGTGGTTGTATAATGTCTTCGATGTACACAATTTACTTTTAAAAAGTCATTTTGGTATTGTTTGTTTCTAATATCTCTACTTCTAACCTGTTAAAACTTCAGAGAACATAAGCTCTTTATAACATGCAATTATCATCACAGATAATATCTTGTGGGACATGGACTTCTGCTAAACAAACAGAATAAGATTATCAAGGAACATTGTACCACTTAATGTAGTGAAAGCAAAAACCTACACAGTACATTAATACAATTATGCATAAAATGGACTATCATGAAACCATTAAAAATTGTATTTTCAAAGAAAATCTGAAGACATGAGAGAAGCCTCATGATATAGTGTTAGTTCAAAAAGGATTTTGAAAAATACATACACAATATGATACCAAATTAGGTTAAAAAATTAAGATATAGTGAAGGTGCCTGGTGGTTGAGTCAGTTAAGCATCCTACTCTTGGTTTTGTTTGGCTCAGGTCCTGATCTCATGGGTTGTGGGATTGAATCCCAGATCTGGCTCTGCACTGACAATGTGAAGCCTGCTTGGGATTCTCTCTCTCCCTCTCTTTCTGTCCTTCCCTGACTTGTGCTCTCTTTCTCTCTCAAAATAAATAAATAAACATTAAAAAAATTAAGATATAGAAGACTTTAAAAACAGGCTAAAATATGAACTACTGGTTTTCTTTTTTTTTAATTTTTTTAAATGTTTATTTTTGAGAGAGAGAGAGAGAGAGAGAGAGCGCGCGAGCATAAATAAGGATGGGCAGAGAGAAATGGAGACAAAGAATCCAAAGCAGCCTCCAGGCTCCAAGCTGTTAGCAGAGAGCTGGAGGCGGGTCTCAAACCCACGAGCTGTGAGATCATGACCTGAGCCAAAGTTGGACGCTTATCAACTGAGCCACCCAGGCGCCCTGAACTATTGGTTAAGAAGGCAGAATTACAGATGATTACTTTCTGCTTTATACTTATCTGCATTATTCTAGTGTTGTACAATGAACATCTACTACGTCCGTAATCAGAAAACAAGCCTAGTAAAGGTCACTTTAATAAAAAGAGAGAGGGGAGCCTGGGTGGCTTTCAGGTGCTTAAGTGTTCGACTTCACCTTGGGTTATGAGCTCACGGTTTGTGGGTTCGAGCCCCGTGTCGGGCTCTGTGCTGGCAGCTCAGAGCCTGGAGCCTGCTTCAGATTCTGTGTTCTCTCTCTCTCTGCCCCTCCCCCATTCACGCTCTGCTTCTCAAAAGTAAATAAACCTTAAAAAATTAAAAATAATAGAGAGAGACAAGGGGACAAAGTTTTTTTCACCATATGGGGTTTGGCCTCAAGATCCTTGAAGTCGGCCTCCTTCACTCCAGACATGGTTTGGTAATAGTCCAGATTCTGCCGCATCTCCATGTGTTCAGGGTTGCCCACAAAGAAGGTGTGGGCTGCTGCTACCGCTTTCTCCAGCTTGTTTATCTAAGAATGAAGCACAAGAACACAATCCTCACATCCAAACCCTGAAGGTTTGTGTCCAAATGCGCGGTCCACGGTAAACAGGAAATCCCAGCCTTCCTGAGCCTTCCACTCAAAACAGTATGCTCCAGAACCTTGCCGGCCCCAGAAAACACACCTACTGAAGAACTAAATACCAGAAATTAGGAGCACAGAGCCCTGGGCAGAATCAGCCATTTCCCAAATCAGGCGTAGCAGTTCCGCAAATCATTGGAGGTACACCTTCAACAGTGTAAACATGCT
Source organism: Cryptoprocta ferox (assembly GCA_028646485.1). Taxonomy (NCBI): domain Eukaryota; kingdom Metazoa; phylum Chordata; class Mammalia; order Carnivora; family Eupleridae; genus Cryptoprocta; species Cryptoprocta ferox. Next base: position 69,611,026 of record CM053570.1, on the reverse strand, counting down.
ATTTTTAAACAAAGGTCATACTGTGGGGGGGAATCCTATGGAAGACTGACTGCCCAAATAATATACACTCAAGATTCAGATGTGGCAACTGAGCTGAAAAAAGTCTAAGGCTTCAAGAATTTAGTAGTAGAGGAGAAAGAGCAGTTAACAATGACCCTGCGCCTAAGGATTTCCCTAGAAGAGACTTTTCTTTTTTTTGCATAAAATATAATCAAGTGTTTTTGATACATTCAAGGAAAAGATGGGTGACTGAAAAATCCTAAGGTCTTATACAAAATCTAGACATGACATCTTCTGACTCAAAGCCCGGGGCTCATCATGAGGTTAAAACAAGTGGTTATACTGAAATCTGAGGAGAAAAAATTGTGCTACGTGCCACAATAATGCATAGCAGGTTCCTATGTAGAAGCTAAAATAAATCACTGATGATCTAATGATTAACGTGGGCTTCAGTGTCACACAGACCTGTGACAAAGCTAGGTTTAATTAGTCACTTGCTGGGGCTTTAGATAAGTCACTTAAAGTTTACTCTCTAAATTCAGTTCCCTAATCTGTCTCCTCTGCAGAGAGCACTGACTAACTCACAGGGTTGTTGAGAATGTTATGCAAGGTGATATACATGTAGCTTCTAATACATGGTGCTGGGGCACATACTAAGTGCTCAATAAATGTTAGTTGGTAAAATCAATATGCTAAGAATTTTTTCCTTTTCCTCTTACCATCAGTACTAGTAAACGCATATTAAATAAGGAGTCGGCTCTGGCTGGGACCCTAAAATAGCCAGGTGACCCAGAGTCAATAATCGCCATCTCTGTATCTGTTTTGTTAATTGTACAATGAGAAATTCTTCCACGTCTGTCCCCTTTATGGATTTATTCTCCCACCGTTATCTTTATACATTGCTCGTGCATTTCCTCCTTCTCTCCCATCTTCTCTCTCCACCCCCCAGTCCTACTTTACTAAGCACCAAGGCACCTAATTTCCATCTCTCATGTGGACAACCCACACTCAACTCCTAATGGTTAGCCCTGCCACCTCTTTCTCCTTCTCCCAAGGCTAAAACCTTCTCCCATTCTAAAACCAGATTCTGATGCTGGGTCCTGAAGCCTGCAGAACTCTATTCTTAGTCTGGCCTCACTTTACCTGGAATGGCCATTCTTCCTCTCCTCTAGTGAGATTTAGGACCGACTTCAATTGTCATCTTCTTTCAGTCTCCCTCGTTTCTCGGAAACAAAGCTAGGTTCTCCCTCCTTTGTGCTCCCACAGCCCTATATACACACTCTTTTTAGCCTCTTCTATAGTGTTTCTTAATAGGGAAGCAATATGAAACAAAACAATGTCAAGTTAAGCATTTTAATGACCTGTACAAGAACTGGAATGTAGTAGGTACCCGGGAAACATTTGTCAAAGAATTTTAGTAAGTGCTGTTAAGTGACAGGAACAAAGACATGATCCATTTATTTTGGTTTCAAATACAGTACTTTCCCAAGTAACAAGGAAGAAGGGGACAGAATTGTGCAAGCAAAATGCTTGTGGAAAGGTGGATGTCTGGTCCCCACGGTTCTCTCAGTCTCTCTTTAGGTGGAACCGAAGGTCTGTTAAACTATGGATATAATAAATATGCAGCACAGCTCCTTCTTCTTTGTTTTCCCCCAATAAAATGGGGCTAATAATAGCACCTACCTTCCAGGATATTGACAGGATCTGGGCAAATAAATCAATAAACACAAAGTTCTTAAAATAGTGTCTGCAAGTATATGCTGGCTATCATCATCATCATCATCACCACCACCACCACCACCACCACCACCGCCGCCGCCGCAAGTTAGGGACGCTCCAAATCCATGTATATACTTGGACTTAAGCCACTGTGGAATTCCTGAAAATGCTCCTTTTCTTTGAAAACCTGACAATAGCCAGAGGGTCCCCCCACAGCCCTAGTGGCTAGACAGCCCCTACTGGCGACGTGGCAACCTCACGTCCTGAAAGAGAGCTGCTGCACTCAGGCGGCAGGAAAAGCATCACTGAACAACGAACCGGAAGGAAGATATTGTAGAAAGGTCCTAGTTTCTCACTCGGACACTTACAATGAAATCCGGTTGAGAGACCCGAGCTGCCGCTTTAATTCCCTCTAGCAGGCCCCCCGGGGAACACAAGGCCAAGTTTTGCTTGGTCCGTGCCGTAACCCCAGGCTGGACCTTTGGGGTTACCATCTGCCTATGCGAACCTGGCGCAGCAGGTCTTCCGGCAGGGTCCCTCTTCTCCCGGTGTCCGAGGAGAGCTCCTGGGCCAGGAGGCCACCGGCCCTCTACGCGGACACTCCCCCGACCCAAGTTCTCCCGGGTCATCTGCAACCACGCCCAGAAGGATCCCTGCCGCCCGGGGCCGGACAGGTCTGCACCTTGAAGTAGGCGACCTGCAGGTAGTTGTAGGGGCTCCGCTTGCGGAACTCCAACTCCAGCTCCTCGCTGAGCGAGTGGGCGGCCGGCGGCCCGAGGCAGCGGCGCAGGCAGGCGGCGCGACGCAGCAGGCCCCCAAAGAAGCGCAGGTCCTGCAGGGCGGCGGCGCCCGAGGCCTGCGCCAGGCTCGGGGACGAGTCGGGGTCCAGCTCCCACGGGAGGTCGGCGGCACACCGGGTGCGGCAGCGGAGGCGTAGGGCGCGCAGGGCGGCCCTAGACCGCAGCGCCCGCTCCATGCTCAGGACCACCCCTGCCCAGTCCCCGCGCGCGTAGGCCGCGGTCCCCTCCGCGAAGAGCAGATCAGGCGCAGGCATGTCCCATCCCGCCTCGGACTCGACCTCGGCCCGGGAGGCATTGGCGGCAATCGCCAGCAGTGTGGTCAGCAGCCTCAAAGCGCGTGCAGCCATTGCAGCCTCAGACCTAACGGGACCGCCCGCCACCCTCCACGGAGACCGGAGTCCCACCCCCAGGAGCCCCGCCCACCATGCCCCTCCCCTCCCCTCCCTTCCCTTCTTCTCCTTTCTCTTCCCTTCCTCGGCCCTCCCCTCCCCTTCCCTGAGTGGAGCCCCGCCTCCCAAGCCCGGCGGCGCATGCCCAGGAACCTTGCACAGCCTTTTTGGCTTTCCCTAAGCCTGGACCCCGCCCCTCAGCGGAGCCCCGTGCGTCAGCTGGATCCCCGCCTCCGGGCTCAGGCGGTGCCCTGTAGCCCTGATGGCCAATGGCCAGGAAACACAGAAGCTCCGCCCATGGGCCTTTATACGCATGCTCTTCCGCCTCGCGCCACCGCTGGGGTAGAAGGGAGGCTGGGCTGTTGTCATGGGGGACGCGGAAACGCCGGGGCAGTCGGAGGGAGTCCCCGCAGACCAAAAAGTTCAGCAGACTACAGGTCCGGGAGGTACGCAGGGCGGGAGTCCGAGCGGGGAAGGAAGCCCTCACCGAGCAGCTAGTCTCCCGGGCTGCGCGGGAGGCCGAGGGCGGGCGCTCACGGGCTGTGTTCCTGGGTATGTGTCGCAGGAGCCTTGGTGGAGCTCACCCCGACCCCCGGCGGCCTGGCCCTAGTGAGCCCCTACCACACCCACCGGGCCGGGGACCCCTTAGACCTCGTGGCGCTCGCAGAGCAGGTGCAGAAGGTGAGGAGGCGCGGCTGGGGAAGTAAAGAGCCGTCTTGGTTCATGTTTGGCCCTGCGTCTTAACGACGGGGACCTCACAGCCAGTTAGTGTGGGATACCATTTGCTTTTTGTCTCCATTTTACAAGTCGGGAAAACTGATTGTCATTACGAGTCGGTAGACTGACTCGCACTCTGAGCTTCTGAGACCAGAGCCCCATAATCTCCTTTCGCGGGAAATTAGGCACAGCACTTTGAATATTCAGTATTTCATTTGAGCCTCAGGACAGCCCTGTAAGGTAGGCAGTACAGAAGTTTTTCTTCCCATTTGACACGTGAAGAGAAGTTTCCATGCAAGTGTCACGGTCACCCTAACGGATTCTGCCGGGATGCATAGTCCACTTACTTTAAACCGCTTTCCATTAGATTATTATCTGGTCCCTGACCGCTTTTAGAACTTAACATCTTCCAGAAGGACAGGGACTCTTAAATTTTGTCCTAAGTTCTCATTCACTGGGCACAACATTCCCGAGCCCAGTGCTTAGACATTCATTGCCAAAAGAATAAGGAGGAAATGTGAAATAACAGAAAGCACTGGAACTTTGGACACATGCGTGTTAATCCCACCTTTGATAATAACTTGCGCTGTGAGTTGAGGCAAATTAGGTTTCTCTGGACTTCAGCTTCTTCATCTGTAAAATGCAGGGTCTCAACTAGGAGAGCTCCTAGATCTAAAGTTGTGAAAAACCAGCTTCCACCTAATTTTTACCCAGACTTCCAGTTGTAGAACCCTCTTCAATATGCACAGATATAGGGCCCCTCTGCTTTGAAGCTTCTCATAGTCCCCTCACCCTTGTATGCATTATCACATCTGGCCTTGGTTATAGTCAGAGGTCTTTATTTTGTTCAGAAATATTTAATAATTAATGTGCTCAAATTCCCTCACATAAACATCTCTGTACTTCAGGTTGCTTTTTTTTTTTTAAAAGACATATTCAAATACTTAGGAAAGTGCTTTTGATTCAAACTTCGTGACTTCCCTTTTCTAGAGAGGTGGGAAGCAAAGCATAATTTTTATAGATTAGGAGAATATGTGTCTGTTTAATTGGATCGGTTTTATTGGGAGGGAGGCAACCAGGCCCAAAGGTTAGGCAGATGTTTTCCTGGGTTACTGATGATCATCATGTTTAAGAATGGCCTGAAACAAACAAAAAAGATGGAACAGTTTTTGCGCTTCAGCATATAATCTAGTAAAATATAGAGGATGCATTATGGTGCTGCCTCCTTGTTCCCAATATTATCAATACTGAGCGGCTGAAATAAAAACATTAGAGACAAACAGATTGAATCAAGCATATTTACTGTCTGTGTCCTGAAATGTACTTTCCAGCAGGACTGCCTGCTGACATGCCATTTTGGTATTGATGTGTGTTCAGAAAGCTCGAGAGGTCTGGTATTAAGGCAGAAATTTGGAATCAGACTGATCTGTGTTCAGATCTTCCACGGCCGTTAATTAGCTGTTATTAACCCTTGGACAGGTTGCTTTACCTCTCTGGGTATAAATCCTAACATGAGACTGAAGTTATCATCTCCAACTTCATAAGGTGGTATAAAATTAAGTTAGATAATCTTTGTGAAGGGTCTTAGAATGATTGGGGCCAGAGTTTGTGTTTAGTAATTAGAAGGACTGTTTTCCTCATTTCTCTTTGAATTAGGGTCTTTTGTTTACAAGGAACAGATGTGCTGCCACCACTTTAAGAAAAAGATTAATAATGAGGCCACTCCTAACCCAGAACTGTCTTAGCTCTAGAAACCACCTACTCTCTCCTTGGCTGTCAGGTGCCTCACTGTCCTTGGAATAAAATGCAGTACTTTCACCGTGGGCCATAAGGCCTTGCATGATATGGCCCCTGCCGCCTTACTGACTACTCCCTAACTACGGCCCCCTCGCTAACTCCCCTTCACACATGTCTTCTCCAGTTTTGTGCATGGCTGGCCCTTTCTTTTGTTCAGACCCAAGTCAAATGTCACATCCTCAGCGAGTCCTTCTTGTCTGTTGAAGGTTATACTCCACCCCATCCAGATGATGGTATCGTTAAATTGAATTTGGGCATCTGGGTGGCTCAGTTCATGATCTCATGGTTGGTGAGTTAGAGCCCCACATCTTGCTCTCTGTGTTGGCAAAGAACCCACTTCAGATCCTCTGTCCCCTTCTCTCTCTGCCCTTCCCCAGCTCACTCTCTCTCTCACAAAAGTAAATAAACATTAAAATAAACAAACAAATAAATAAATGGAATTTGCATCTACCCTGCTCCTGCATTCCATTCCCTGCAGTGCTTACCACTACCTATTAAGCCAGTTACTCCACTCTCTTGTTACCTCTGATCTGCTTCTACCACATAATTATGGTTATTTCCTTCATAATAGCGCTTCATTATTCTTAGTCCATATAATACTAGCTCTAATTGTTTTTCTTGTTGGTATCTGTATTACCAGAGCCGTGTTGTACATTTTGGTAGCCTCTAGTCACATATGGTTGTCAAGCACTTAGAATATATGGTTAATGCATCCGAGAAAGTGAATTTTAAATTTTGTGTAATTTTAACGAATTTACATTTTAAACCGTGATAATCGATTCAATTTTTGGACACTTAAGTATATTTGGAACAAGCTGAGTATGTGCATTGACCCTTTTACCTGTAAATTTTATGAAGTTTAAGTACAGATTGAGTATTTCTTGTAACTTTTTCTAATGTTTGTTTATTTTTGAGAGAGAGAAAGAGAAAGAGAGCGCAAGTGGGGGAGGGGCAGAGAGAGAGGGAGACACAGAATCTGAGGCAGGCTCCAGTCTCCAAGCTGTCAGCACAGTGCCTGACGGGGGGCTCAAACCCACAAACTGTGAGATCATGACCTGAGCCGAAGTTGGATGCTTAACCGACTGAGCTACCCAGGCACCCAGATTGAGTATTTCTAGTGAAAATTTGGTATTCCAATTGACAGTGTAAAATATAAATATATACTTACTATGAAATGTAAAATATCTCTTTAAAATTTTTTTGTACTGATTACATGTTGTATTAATAATGTTTTTTGATACATTGGGTTAAATAAAATATTGTTATAATTAAGTTTACTTATGTTTATTTTTAACACAGCTGCTAGAAAGTTAAGTATTACTATTTTGGGGTACCTGGGTGGTTGAGTTGATGAAGCAACTGACCCTTGATTTCGGCTCAAGTCATGATCTCACAGTTTGTGGGATCGAGCTCCTCATTGAGTTTTGTGCTGACAGCAGAGCCTGCTTGGGATTCTCTCTCTTTTTCTCTTGCTCCTTCGCTCTCTCTGCTTCTCCCCCACTCATGCTCTCTTTCAAAATAAATAAACATTTTAAAAAATTACATGTTTTACTTCATATTCTGAAGGACAGTGCATTAGGCTGTAATCTTGGTGGAGGTAGGGACTTCTTTCTCCTCTTTGCCAGGACATCCAGGGCCTGGCATGGTGTCTAACACACAGTGGTTGCTCAATCTATATTTGTGGAACAGATAAATGATTGACTCGTTGACTCTTTTGTTTCTGTTTTACGTGATGCTGGCTTATACCTGACTTTTACCTTGAGCTTCCTTAACTCACCAGCAAATTCTCTTAAAACTTCTTTTTTAATTTTTTATTTAAAAAAGCTTTTTAATGTTTGTTTATTTTTGAGAGAGAGAGAGAGAGAGAGAGAGAGACGGAGTGTGAGTGGAGGAGGAGCAGAGGGGGGAGGGACACAGAATCTGAAGCAGGCTCCAGGTTCTGTGTTGTCAGCACAGAACCTGACACGGGGCTCGAACTCATGGACTGTGAGATCATGACCTGAGCCTAAGTTGGACGCATAACCGACTGAGCCACCCCAGGCACCCTCTTAATATTTCTTACTTTGAGTTTAATCTCCTAATTTCTTCTTAACTTATTGTATACCCCCAGACATTAAGCAGCTTTTCTTGAAAGTAAGCTGGAAGTCTTTGAGAGATTTCTGATGCCTGAGTGATAATCCTTCCCATTGGTCACACCAGTCTCTCTGGTTTTGAAAATTATTTGATTTAACCAATTTCCATTGTCTTCATTTGTACTTCCTAGCGCAAGTCAGGCAGTCTTCTGTCTGCAATATAACACCGTTTCAGGTCTACATCCTAGTGCAGTCTTTAAAAATACCTGGCTGGCTCAGTGGGTAGGTTGAGCATGTGACTCTGAATCTCAGGGCCTTGAGTTCGAGCCCTACATTGGGTATGAAGCCTACTTAAAAAAAAAACAAGATATTTGAAGTAACAATTAGGAAGGCAAATATAAGTTAAAATATAACTAGGTATGATGTAAGTAATTCAGCTGAGGCAATGGTCAGATTAATAGGTACTTCCTGTATATAGCTAGATTCCTAACGGGTGATAAGATCCTTATCACAGGTGTCTTTTTATTTTAAGACCCATCCCTGATTTCAGAAACATTTAAACATGAGAAAAATAAATGGAGACCTGAGGAATAAGTGGGTTTACTCAGGCAAAGAGTAAGAGGGGAAGTATTTCTGTTGAGGAGAGGGCACATTGGTGCATGTGGTAGCATGTGAGAGCAGACCATGTTGGAGGACTGAAGAAGTTCGGAGTGACTGGAATCCAGAGGGTAGAAAGCTCTGGGACGTAGAAAAGAAGGACTTAGTTCTGCGGTGTGGGGTCCTGGGAGGGTGGGCTTCTCATAAGCAGGGCTCTTTGAGCCGGGTGGGAGCTGAGTGAGATGAGTGTGAGTTCATGGGGCTGTGGTGAGGCTAGAAAGAGTATTTAAGGCATAAGCAAAGATGTTGAGGTAACTCTTCACAGTGGGCTCTAAATGCTAACATTGTAAAGTCTTACCCTTTTTCCACCCACAGTTTGGTTTTGTTTCACCTGTAGGCTGATGAATTCATCCGAGCAAATGCCACCAACAAACTGACAGTCATAGCTGAGCAAATCCAACATTTACAAGAACAAGCCAGGAAGGTGAGTAATGAGTAACAGCTTTTAGGCAGGCATTCATTTTCCTCCTTTAATTCACAGGATTGCCTGGTCTTGCTGACAATCATTTAACTATTTTGTCTTCAGGACCTCCTAGAAGGTCCTAGAAATATAGACGTGCGGAGCAAAATAGAGTAAGTCCAAGAGCTTAGGTATAAGGTAAGCTTTTTCACTGGGAGACAGTTTCAGTGAAGTAAAGCATTTTGAGGGGGAAAAACATGTTCTCAGTTATACAAGAAATGAACTTACTGCAGAAAAATAGGAAAGAAATTTAAAAAGCACTCAAAACCAGTAATGTTCAACATTTTGAAATGCAGTTCTTCTAAAGGCATTTTTATAGTCTAGTAGCGTTAGTCTAATTCTTGTCTCTTCAGAATCATCTGGATCCCCGTAGTGACTGATTGCTTGTGGGGGAGCAGTTCCTAAGCATTGATTGGGATAATCACTGATGTGAGTGCCTGTTATGTCCAGTACTTACTTTGTTACATCTCTGTGGTTCTTAGGTACTGGAGGATGCTCGCAGAGATGCTGACTTGCACCATGTAGCCTGTAATATAGTAAAAAAACCTGGCAACATCTATTACCTTTATAAACGGGAGAGTGGTCAGCAGTATTTTTCTATTATTTCGCCAAAGGTAAGAACATTTATTTTTGCACAAAAATCTACTCTGGTCTTTGAGAAACTCTTGGCATGTGTGTGCGAGGATGTAGGCATAAGGGTTTGTAAATGGTTTTCTAGAAAATTGGAGGTTTTGTGAGCCCCAGCATGACTCTTAAAAAATATTCATGAAAAATACAATTAAATTATTTCACAGTCATTATCTCTGTTAAGGGAGATATCGGATGCGTAATGCAGTGAGGATGATTCTGACTGATCTGAAGGGAAAAAACAAAAAAGAAATTTGTGGCATAAAATGAGGAAATGAGGGGAGCCTGGGTGGCTCAGTGGGTTAAGCATCTGATTCTTGCTTTTGGCTCAGGTTATGATCTCACTGTTCGTGGGTTCAAGTCCTGCATCAGGCGCTGTGCTGGTGGCTATGGAGCCTGCTTGGGATTATCTGTCTCCCTCTCTCTCTGCCCTTCCCCGTCTTGCTCTCTAACTCTCTCTCTCTCTCTCAAAATAAGTAAATAGACATTTTTAAAAAATGAGGAAATAAGCTCAATGTCTTTACCTCTTACCCTGATGAGAACTGACTCCTTTGCCTTCTTTAGGAATGGGGGACAAGTTGTCCACATGACTTCCTTGGCGCCTACAAGCTACAGCATGACTTGTCCTGGACTCCGTATGAGGACATTGAGAAGCATGATGCTAAAATCAGCATAGTGGACAGGTTGCTAAGCCAGCCAGCGGCCCTGCCTCCAAGCACTGAGCCTGCCTTCCAGGGACTGACTGACTGAGAGACGTCTCTGACAAACAGCTCTCACAGCAAGGACATATCACTATCACCTCCTCGTTGCCCTCATTCTCTGCCTTGATGGGAGGGGGCATGAGAATTGAGGTCTTGTGGGGGAATCATGAACGTCTTGAAAGGAGACCCCGTGTGCATATAAATGCTGTCGTTATTACTTTTAGTTCCTATGGTAATGAATCATACCAGTCTCTTTTGGGATCCTCTCTGGGTCACAGGTACCCAACCAGTCACTTGCAGAGTATTGGCCAGTGTACTTTCCTTCTCCTTGATCTCCATCTGTTCTCCCGTAAGAGCGTTAGAGAAAGAGGGTGTCTTCTACCCGTATAAAGGTTGGTGAGCTATTTTCCAGAGAGGACTATTTTTAGTCTTTTTGTAACTGGAAGTGTTTGAGATTAGGTTGAGGTTGAACATGGGGGGAAAATGAGAGAGAGGCAAACCATAAAGCAGGCTTTTAACAATAGAGAACAAACTGAGGGTTGATGGAGGGAGGTGGGTGGAGGGTGGGCTAGATGGGGGATGGGCATTTAGGAGGGCATTCGTGATGAGCACGGGTGTTCTATGTAAGTGATGAATCACTAAATTCTACTCCTGAAACCAGTATTACACTATACGTTAACTAACTGGAACTGAAATAAAAACTTGGAACTAAAAAAAAGATTGGGTTGAAGCTGTTTAGTGGTTAGCATAGCTCCAACTTCAGATGCATCTAGAACAGGAATGTTGCATAATGGAGGATGATGAACAGCTTGGCTTGCCTGGACTGGAGAGAGTGTGATTCTGGTATTTCTGTACTTTTGATGAGGTTTGGCTTGCCTCTTTTGCTCTTTCTGCCTACCTTGAGTGACTGGAGATTCTGGGGCAGCAACAATGGGCAGGTTTGGGGGAGGTCGACCTGGAACCTCACAGAATTCTAGACTTGGAAGCGATGTGGGAGGCTGCCACTGACCACGGTATGGATCTGCACGGTAGCCTTGCTGAAGAGGAGATCCAGAGTTTATCCATCTGTAGCAGGCCAAATCCATTTAAATGGCAACTTCAAAATATTGTGGAAGAAGGGCAGTGGGTGAGAAGCAAGAAAAATAGCCAACCTGTTGATCATGAGTTACCTCTGATTGAAACTCATCTTGACCTGAATTATTCAAGAATTTAGCAGAGGCTTTTTAGTTGAGTTCCTCTGGTTCTCATTCTGACTGGAGTCTTGTGGGACTCTACCTTGCCTCATTTGTTCAGTGGGATTAACTAAATTCACAGCATATCCAGTGTGGCTATATTTCAGTGCCCTATAACCTATCACGATATGCTGTAACCACAGCTGCCCAAGTTCCTTTCTGGATATGGATGTCTCTTGTGCTGATCTGCTTGGTAATACCCTAACCCCATCGTAGTTTTCATGGCCTTTCCTCATAAGATGCATTTCTTGTTAGCTGTAAAATGGTCCATGAAGGCCTCACCCAGGATGGGGCTAGAACCTGACAGGGTCACCCAGGCGATCCTTGGTCATTCATTTCACAGGGGATGCTCTGTGGGGTCAGCTGCAAAAGCCTCTGATGGGGGTGGTGTAGGGGATGCGCGTGCACGCACGCACACACACACACACACACACACACACTTTAGTGGTATATAAGTTTCCCCAGGTTTTCAGAAGGCCCTGACCTGCATTGGCATGACACATTCTGAGTAGGTGTTTATTAGTTATCTGTTGCTGCATAAATTCCCAGAAACTTAGTGGTTTAAAACAACACATATTTATGATTTCACAGTTTCTATGGGTCAGGAGTTCAGGCACACTTAACCTGGGCCCTCTGCTTCAAGGTTTTTCACAGGCTGCATTCTGATTACTTGCCAGGACTGGGTTCTCATCTGAAGGCTGGCGAAGGATCTGTTTCCAAGCTAACTTAACTTTTGGCACAATTTTAGTTCCTCCTGTTGGACTAAGATTGTTGACTCTGTTTACTAATAGACCATTAACCAGACACTGACTTCAATTCCTTGCCACATGGATCTCCCCAACATGACAACTTTCTTTATCAAAGCCAGCAAGGAGTCATCTGCCAGCAGGGTGGAAGTTACAGCCTTGTGTAGTCTAATCATGGGAGTGACATCTCATGCTTGTGCTGTATTCTGTCAGAAGCAAGTCCTAGGCAAGCCCACACTCAAAGGAGGGAATTAAAGGCATGAATACCAGAAGGCAGAAATCATCAAGCAGATCTTAGAATCTCTACCACAGTGCTCAGCTGTGAGAGAGAAAAGAAGGCCTTTGGGTAAAAGAGGCAGTATTTCAAAGTGGTTAAGCATGGTAGTGTTAAAGTCACAGGTCGGAACTAGACTCTCTGCTTTGACAAAATAACTTCCCCAGCTGGCATCCCCGCTTCCTCCTCTATCCCTTCTCCAATCCATTCTGCAAAAAATCATCAGCTTGATCTTTTTAAAATCCAAATCCCCCTCACTCATTACATTTCCTAACCACTCCAGAGCAAAAGAGCAGTGGCTAAAAAATTCTTTTCAAGAAGGTGCGTTCCCCACACTGACCACCAGGTAGTGCCATTGCTCTTTGCTACTTCGGCCAATTACCAAACTTAGGGAAAGTCAATAGCAATGTGAAGTGGACTTTTGGAGAAGCACCTCTGAGAGTGGGGATCTTGGACCCCTTAACACTAACCACTTTTCATTCATCCATCCATCTGCCCATTCAACCATTTTATAAGTATTACGTGTCTTCTAGGTTCCAGGTTCTGGAGAATAACACAGCTGAATAAAACAGGCACCCGTTTCCAAGGAGCTCACAGTCTAGTTGGGGAGGAACCAAACCAACAATTACAGTGTAGTATAAAAAAGACTGTGATAGTGGCACACATGGGTTATGGAGCACCACAGAGGGGGACCTAACAGCTTGGAGAATTTAGGAAGACTTCGTGGAAGAGCAGACACCAGCTTACGTGTTGAAAAACAAACAAGAGTTAGAGCTTGTTTGGACATTCCCAACCGTCCTCTATAGAAAGATCGTCTTTGGAATTTGGAGTAGGGTTCATTTTTGGTTGGAGTTTATTTGTGAGTGAAGAAAGGGATATCCATTTAACAAGTCATATCAACCAAACTAACTAGTCCTGGCAGTCAGGAGGTCTGGAGTGAGGTATGTCCAGGCTAGGAAACTCTTCTTCTTTTTTAAAATTTATTTATTATTTATTTATTTTTTATTTTAGAGAGCAGGGGGTGGAGAGGGAGGAAGAGAAAGAATCTTAAGCCAACATGGGGCTTGACCCCACAACCCTGGGATCATGACCTGAGCTGAAATCAAGATTCAGAAGCTCAACTGACTGAGCCTCCCAGGCGCCCCTAGAAAACTCTTGTAAATAGATGAAGAATGGGAGGAAAAGCAATTCCAGACTAGAAACAATATGACATTTGGGAAATTTCAGCCAGTTTAAAAGTGAATATGGGTCAGGGGCTATGGGAGAAGGGTTAACTGAAAGATTTGGGGGTAGGGAGCTGGTAATACTGGCCTTTTAGAAATCTTTTTTGGCATCAGAAGATGAGTGGAGGGAAGACCATTAGGAGCTCCCATCCCTAGTCCAGGCAAGAGGGGATGGAGGCCTGAACTAAGGTAGCAGTGATGGAATGAGAGATAGAATTTCATCAGTTGTAAGATGTACTCATTTCCCCCCCCCCCACCATTTTAATATCTCTGAAACTTGGATGCTTCTAAAAGTCAGTGGCACTTCATAGTTTAAGCGGCAAGATTTTTTCCTTTCTTAGAACTGCATAACATAATGGTGTGTCTTAACAATGGTTGGTATCTTGGATTTGATAAAGCTTGACAATTCAAAGGTACAATAGATTGCATCTTGTTAAATGATAAGATGGCAGAGAATGAGTGAGAAGAAAGAGTCTTAGATAATATGCTTGAATTTCTGGCTTGAATGCTGATATCGATGTTGGGGACTGACTCAACAAAATATGGAAGGGAAGACATCCCTGATATTTCCCAGAATAATGAGCCATCTCTGTTTGCTTTATTAATCCACCATGTTGGTCCTGTCCAGGTTCACTAGGTGTGAGTAGCAGCTGACTGTCCTTGCCTTTCTCCACCCTGTCTGGAAGGAGGGTTTGCTGTGTCCTTAACCTTCTCAAGTCATCAGTCCATCTGCCAGCATTGGGAGTACTGATGTTGTCGATGCCAAGATGGTAAATACTGCTTAGTGAGCTTTTATTCTGCCAAGCATCTCCATTACCTGATTGAATTTTCATATAACCAACCTTCTGTGAGGTATATTGTATTCCTGTTTTAGAAAATGGAAACATCTGCTCAGAGATGAAGCAACAGGCCCACGGTTATATAGATAGTGGTACGGCTCAGACTCAAACCGTCCTGTTGGATTCAAGTCTGAGCATGACCAGCCCTAGAGGATCCTGACATAGAGGTGTAAGAAGGTTAAAAGACAAAAGCCACGGAGTAAGACGTGCATGTGGGGGATTATCGGAGTAGATCACTGGGCTGTGTGGTGAAGAGCATGCAGGGGATGTATATCATGGCCCAGAGAAGTTAAGGAACTTACCTAAGGACATGGAGCTCATAAGCAGTGGAGCCCGTGTTCCTGGCACTAAAGCCTGTGCAAACCCCCACGCACAAGATAGGGTTCATCCCTTACGGAGCTGGAGCTTGGGAGGAAGGAGCTGCTAAGTGCCCGGAGGAATTATTTCTAAAGTACCTTTGATTCAGTGGACCACTCTCTACTTGAAAGCTCTTGTCTTCATTTTGATTTACAGTATTACCATCTCCTGCTTTTTTCCGACCTCACTGACTACGCCTTTTCTGTCTCCTGACACCCAGCTTTTGGATTGCTCTGGGGCCTACTCCTTAGCCCTCTTTTCTCTCTGTTAGGTGATCTAACCCATTCCCGTGGGTTACATACCCCCCATATGCTGTTGACGCACTTGCATGCCTCCAGCCCTGCCCTCTCCTGAGCTTCATGCAGACTTACTTACCCAACAGCCTCACTTGACGTCACGACAAACCTAACATGTCCAAAACCAAAGTCTGGAATTCTGCCCCAAGCGTGGTTCATCGCCAGTCCTCTCTCTATTGCCATCAACACCTAGCTCACACTGTTTTTGAGGCCAAAAATCTAAGTCATCCTCGATTCTGTATGTTCTTCCCACACCAGTCAGCAGGTTTTCTCCGCTGTCTTCAAAAGATATCCCAAATCTGACTGCTTCTCACCTCCTTCACCCATACCCCTTGGGCCAGACCACCGGGGGTGCCTCTGGCCTGGACTAATGCAGTGGCCTCCCAACAAACCTCCCTGCCCCCCATTCTCACCCTGCTTCAGGCTAACTCCACAGAGACTGGGAGCATTGTCCTTTATTTTTTTTTAATGTTTGTTTATTTATTTTGAAAGAGAGAGAAAGAGCCTGAATGGGGAGGGGTAGAGAGAGGTGGAGAGAGACAGTTTCCCAAGCAGGCTCCACACTGTCCGCTCAGAACCCATTGTGAGGCTCGATCTCACCAATCGTGAGATCATGACCGGAGCCAAAATCAAGAGTTGGATGCCTAACTGACTGAACCACTCAGGCATCCCGGTAGCATTGTCCTTTAAAAATATAAATTGGGGGGCGCCGGGGTGGCTAAGTCGGTTAAGTGTCCGACTTTGGCTCAGGTCATGATCTCATGGTTTGTGAGTTTGAGCCCCACATGAGGCTCTGTGCTGACAGCTGGGAGCCTGGAGCCTGCTTCAGATTCTGTGTCTCCCCCCTCTCTGCCCCTCCCATGCTCATGCTCTGTCTCTCAATAATAAATAAGCGTTAAAAAATTTTTAAAAACAAAAACTATAACTTGGGTCCCAACACTTCTCCATAAAAATGATCCAAGAATTTCTCATTACACTTAGACTAGAACCCAAGCTTCTTTTGAGGATTCTGTGTGATCTTGCCATGTTCCTGCTGACCTCGTCCCTTTAACAAATCAAGCTCATTTCTGCTTCGGAGGCTTTACATTTGCTGTTCCGCCTGTCTGGAACATTTCTCCCAAGGTCTTTGCGTGGTTTGTGACATCTCACCATTTAGGTCCCTGCTCCAGTAGCACTGCCCTGATTCCTCTGTCAGAGACACCAACTCCTCTCACATCAAATAACTTCTGGCCCTGCCTTGTTCCCATAGCACTTATCATGAGCAGACGTTATTTGTTGCCTTTCCCCCCACACTCGAGTGTGAGGTCTGTGAGGACAGAAACAGGGTCTGCCTTGTTTACTGCTATATCCCTTGCACCTGAAATAGTGCCTGGCACATACATACTCTAATGTACGAAAGGATGGACATCTATAGGTGTGTACTTACTTACGGAATCTCAGTCAACGTCACTAATAGAAATATAACATAAACCATATGTATGGTTTTAAATTTTTTAGTAGCTACATTAAAAAATAGAAACAGGTGAAATTAACTTTAACAATACATTTTATCTCACCCAATATGTCCTAAATATTAACACTTCAACAAATACTAAAAATTATTAGTGTGTTATTTCATATATATATATGTATTTGAGCTCTGTATTCAAATATATATGTTATACATACATATATATGTATGTATATATGTATACATATATACCTGTGTATATGTACATATATGCATATATATGTATGTATAAATACTCTATTATATTTTACACATATAGCACATCTCAATTCAGACTAGCCACATTTTAGGCACTTAAGAACCATGTGTGGCTAGTGGCTACCATATTAATACACGTGTAGACAGTTTACTGTTCTTGTTCTCTACTTCCTTGTGAGATTCCAGAACAGAAGAAGCTAGAAACTTCTGACAGATGGGGAAAAGTGTCCTTTGTAGCTATCCCTGCTTCCTCTCCCCCTTCAGAAGGAAGTCTTGGGGATGTCCAGGCTAACAGATGCATGATCATGTCCTTAGAATAATACTGATAACAACTGAACTTCTACTCTGCGCTAAGCACGTCATATAATCTCATTTAATTCACACAAGAATCCCATTTTATGGATTAGGAAATAGGTGCAGGAAAGCAAAGGAAGATGTACACATCTGGTAGTGTTACAGTTACAACATAAACTTGGTTAAAACGTAAAGCCAGCATTACCATTAGTACGTTATAGTGGTGGTGGTTGTTTGGCTTTTTTTTAGAGAGAGAGAGCATTTGCAAGCAGGGGAGGGGGCAGAAGGAGGGAGAGAAAGAATCCCAAGCAGATTCCACACCCAGCACAGAGCCCGACACGGGGCTTGATCCCCCGACCCTGGGATCATGACCTGAGCTGAAATCAAGAATCAGCCGTTCAACCAACTGAGCCACCCAGGTGCCCCAGTATGCTGTAGTTTTTAACTTGCCACTAATGGTCTATGTGGCATGGACAAATTAAGGTAAATACAAAGGATAGAAGGAAGCTGACCTGACTCTTGGACTTGTTGCCTCCCTCCTGGTTTTCTCTTTTAGTTTCTCAGACACCTCAGGTCTGACTTCAGTGTTAGACTGTGTTCAGGTCTCAGTTCCACCAATTATTAAAATCAGCGAATCCCCCATTTCCTCCTCTGGACAATAGAAAAGCTAATGCTAACGTCACGAGCATTTGAGAAAATCCAGGAAGATGATAATGTCTGTAAAGCACTGTGAACAGTGCCAGAGGCTAGTGGCCACTCAGGATAGGCTCCTCTCTGCCCCTCCAGGTTTCTGGGAGAGACAGAAGTGTCACATGACCACGCAGCTCCACCATTCCCTTGCATATTCTCCTGTGGGGTCCTGGGAGCCAGTGCTGCTCTGACTCAGAGTTAGGGCAGGTGGGAGGATGTGCGGCAGCTGTTAGAACTTGTGCCTGGGAACCTACCGGGTACTAACGAGCTGCTTTCTGGAGCGCACTTTTCATCCAGTTACCAATTTTAGACACCTCCCAGAGGCTCTTACCTTCTCCCTCTCACACCTCTCCCACACCCTGGGGATTCCTTTCACAATGGCTCCTGGTCCTGCTACTTCCATTCCCTTCTGTTGCTGTCCAGCAATATGTCCTTGCTCCAGCCTGCCTCACCTGTCCTGCGGTATTACAGGGCCTTCTTCCACACTGGATCCCAGAATCATCTTTCTAAACCAACCTGACCATGTTACCCACACTTAAACCAATATTCAGGACATTGTAAATTACTCAGCTTGTCATTCATCCGATGGGATGACTTACCATATGCCTAAGCAGTTCTTACAGGTACCGAAATACAGCAGTGAACTGAACAGAAAAAGCCCTGCTCTAGGGACCCTTCACAGTCTAGACCCCAGCAACACTTTACAGCCCTCTCTTCCCCAAAGCTGTTCCAGCTGTCTCCTGCACCATGCTCTCCGGTCTCTTTGCCTCCCAAGCCTTCCCTTGCTGGCCACATTGGAGAGACCAGACCCCCCCCCCAACATCCCTCTGTTACCCCAAGACGCCCACAGGGTGGCCCAGGGCCCCTCTGCAAATTGAGGCCCCTCTTCCAGCCAGCTAGAGCCTGCTGCCCCTCCCCTGCCCCTCCTGGATTGTGAGCTAAGAGCCAGGGGTAAGAGGCCTGGGACCTATGCTGCGGCCCTAGGCCTGGGCTGGCAGCCCCCACCGCACAGGAAGCGGGGAAGGAGTGCGGCCCTCACTCCATCCAGGAATGTCTGGTCCCCAGGTAAGCATCCTGACACAGTGCTGAGAGGGACCAGGACCCTGTGAGGAGGCGCTGTCCTAGAGCCCAGGCTGCCTCCATCTCTTCCATCTTCTCACAGAGGGTGGCGTCTGGGGTGGTGTCCTGGGACCCCCGCAGAGCCTGGACTGGACCGGAGAATGGGGGAAGGGGCGTGGCTATCGCTTGGGGGATGTGGCCTGTAGGGCTGTGGGGTGCGAAGCATCTCTAACTAGAGTGGCTGCGCCCTGAGTCCCTGCGTCGGAAGGAGCGCCCTGCAGTGAGCATGCTCACTACAGTTTGTGCCCCGGATTCCAGACAGAGGCTGCACGACTTCGGGCCACCTCGGGCCGTACCCTTCTGCCCTCCCCTGCCCACAGCTCCGTGTTCTGCAGTTCCCGCTTGCTCAC
Source organism: Cryptoprocta ferox (assembly GCA_028646485.1). Lineage (NCBI taxonomy): Eukaryota > Metazoa > Chordata > Mammalia > Carnivora > Eupleridae > Cryptoprocta > Cryptoprocta ferox. Next base: position 69,591,959 of record CM053570.1, on the reverse strand, counting down.
TTCTCTGCCCTCTCTCACCAGCCTCAGGGCTGCCTGCCTTTTCTTCACTTTCTCCCCTCCACTCCCAACCGTAACTGACCCAGATACCTCCTTACCAAACATCACGCTACTCTCAGGCATATCCCCAACTTCGGCCTCCCCGCCCACTTCGCCTTGGGTCACTCCCCTTTCTCCCTAGGATCCAGCCTCATTGTGCTTTTGCACCTTTTACCCATTTGCCCCTTCATCCTTGGAGACCCTCCCTAAATGTCGCCTCCGTAGTGAAACCTTTCCCCTCTGCCACCGCAGACTTAGTCTGGTGTTCCCTTGTGCACCCACAGCAACGGGACAGCTCCTTGGCCAATATAACACTTGCCACACTGTCCCTACTCGAATCTACCTCCCCTATCAAACCCCTTCCTTCTTGGGGATGCAGCCTGGCTCTTGTTCTCTCTGCCCCAGAACGCAATCCTGGCACAGAGCATCAGCAAATATATCTTAAAATGAGTAAATGGTATCTTATGTATCTTAAAATGAGTAGATGGTAGGCACTGGGTGGATATTGGGTGTGTGTGGAGGATCTGGATTGTTGAGAGGCATTTGAGAGAGCTTCTTTGGAGGACAGACCGAACAGGCTTTGGTGCAGTGAGAGGATCTTGGGGAAGCACCAGAGTGACACACTCTACTAATTTAACCATCCTTGAACAACTTCAATTGTCAGGCCTCTTGCTGGGCACAGGGGACCTCAGTCTGCACTCAAGTTGCTTGCCCTGCAGTAGACAAGGAAGACGAGATAGGCGGTGTCAATGCAGAATGCCAAGTGTCACATGGTGAGCACACGGAGATGTGGCAGTGCAGAGGAGGAGTGCTCGCTCCAGGGGGGTCAGCCTTCCCAAGGAGGACCATGAACCAGCCTGAGAGCAGAGGGAGGGCCAGAGTCAGGGGCAATTGTGAGAGGAGGCAGAGAGCTGAGCCAGCCTCATCATAAGGGCTTGTATACCAAAGGAAGGAGGGGGACTCCATCCTGGGGGAATGGGGAGCCACTGACGGGCTTCCACAAAGTTCGGGAGTGACTCGATCTAGTCCTGCAGGCCACTTCTGCGTGACGCCTCAGCTCTGACCCCTCCTCTGAGAAGCCTTCTCTGAGCCCTCTGTCAGGCTGGACCCCTCTTCTATGTTCCCCTGGTAGCCTGGTCACCTCCCTTTTTCTGTACAGGGTTGAATACCTCTGCTGGCCTGAGCTCCTTGAGACACGAGGCCAGGTCTTAATCTTCTCCATGTCCCAAGCACCAGGCACTCAGTCTAGCTCATGACCAAATATTTGCTGAATGAATGGATGGCTCCTTTCTTCTCTGGATTTCTAGAGCCCTTACTCTCAGGTCCACATCCTTTTATACCCGGAACCGTGCATTGTGCTGAAAAATAGCATTTAACTGGGAAGGAGGAGGCCCGAAGTCAAATCCTGGCTTCATCGTTCACTGGCACAAGTCACTTGACTATCTTGAAACCTCAGTTTTCTCATCTGTAAGATGGGGCACCACCATGAACAGAGTCTGGGAGTCCCCACATGCATGCATGAGTCTTGTTTCCAGATAGACCATACTCTCCGTGAAGGTGTTGCCAGCACCTAGCATAGGCCAGGCTTATAGGGAGTACAATGCTCAGTCCTATTGGTTGGTAGACAGCAGAGTGCAGAGTAGAGGGGAAGCAACACCTAAGGTGAAGTTGTAAGCCCTATTCTGCCACTTCTGATGTGACTTTGAGCAAGACTCTTGAGTCTTCCTTGCCTTACCTGGCAAGTAGGGATATTAACCCTCACCTTGGCAGACCTCACAGGCCAATGGAAACCATAGACATGAAAGTGCTTCATGAATGAAATGATACAGTAGATAATCGATCATTAATTAAAAACAACAGCAACAACAATTCAAGCAGTACAGATGAGGTGTGTGTGGTAACTGGTGGCAATGCCCCAGGCATCTGCTGACTACCCCTGACTGGCAGAGGTGCTGGGGTTGGTGCCCTGGAGGCAGCTGGGCTGGGGACGGAGGTGTTTGGTCTCACTGGGGTCAGCCCCAGGGCCCAGGAGAGACCCAGAGGGAGGGGTTCCTGGGGAGGGACTCTGCAGCCAGACTTGGCTTCCCTCGCCTCCCAGATTTCTCAGCCAGCATTCTTCTGTCTTAGGTTTTGAGGGGTCTCAGGAGTCCTGATGGCCAGCCTGGGGGAGCAGTGAGCCCCACAGTGCTGCCCTGATAAATTCCCAGTTCCCAACTCCCAGTCCAGCCCCCTCCTCCCAGCCTCTGACATCTTGGTGGCAGGGGTTATGGGCCATAATTTGTCTTAAGTCTAGCCTGGGGCAGACACAGGGACTGAGTAGAGGCAGTCTCCGCTTCCTCACCTCTAAAATGAGTGAGGATTAAATGCGAAAGTGGACGAGACAACACTTCAGAACTTTCATATTTTGCTCAGGCTCAGGACTCTTGTTTCCGGGCGATCAGTGGGGCTTCCCTGTTTCAGGGAGCACTGGGGCTCTTTCTCCCAAAGAAACTTTGTGCCACAGCCCATTTATATGTACAGAGTGCATGTTTGGTCTTAGAGGAAAAACAGAGCCGTCCAGGCTATGGAGACGGGCAGGGTCAGCTGATGCCCTGGCGCCCCGGGGGGCCCAGGGCAGGCCCGTGGGGAGGATGAAAGTGCCCTGCGGGACTGGCCCACTTAGCTCCTCCTTGGCCTCCTACCCCACACACCACCTTTTGCCCGGACCTGTGCCCCCGCCAGACTTAGAATCCAGCAGGCGGGATTACCTTCTACTCTCTGAGATGTGATTTGAACCTATATCTCCATTTCTCTGAGCCTCGGATTTTTCATTCATAAGATAATGACAGCACCATCTCCTGAGGTCATCAGGATCAGGAGACAGAACACAGGAAAGGTGCCTTGTGAACCGTTTTGTGCTGTGCACATTCATCTCTTGTCTCTCATCTCTTCCCCTGTCGGAGCTGGACCTGATGTTCTGGTTGGGGCTTGTCAGAACCAGGACCTCGGGGCAGCCCCGTCCTTCTGAGGGCGTGAGCAAGGCCTGCAGGACAAGGGAGGCTGACTCTGCAGTGGGTCCCTTTTGTGCTTTCTACCCCTCAGGTAGCCTTTCATCCCGTGGAACATTCCTAGGGGTGAGGGTGTGGCCCTTTCCCAGTGTTACTTTTTATTCCTGTGGGGCTCACCTCACAGGAATGAAAAAAATATTAAAAGTAGCTTTGTAATCTTTTTTTTTTTTTTTAAAGGGCTCACCTATGACAAAAGGCCCATCTCTCAGATAGGGGAAGGGCCCATATCCCTTGAGCCCTGGGCCATAGGGGCACCAGGAGAGCCACACGTGGGCTGGAGGGAGGTCTGCACTGTGGGCAAGGGGTGCAGACATTGGAGCTGGAGACTGTGGTTGTCCTGGCTCAGTGGCTTTGCTGTTGTGCTTTCCCAAGACACTCATCTTCAGCACCTTTGTCTTTATGTCCTGGTGTCCTCCATCTACCTCCTGTCTCATTTCAGTCAGTGAAACAGTGTTGGGAGGGTGCGATTCAGAGAACAGGAGCTGCCTGATCCTGGGAGCCTCTTTTGGGACTCTTTAACTTTGGGAACCCCTTGCCCCTCTCCCCTGAGCCTCAGGTCCGTGCACCAGTTTCTTCCTGATCAACGACCAGAGCCATCTCTACATGAATGAATTTTCCTGGAAGGATGTTACCAATGCCTTGTCCCTGGCCAACATGATCCTAGGACTCTTCTCCATCTTCTGCAGCTTCTGCAAGTAGGTCTGGGGCCCAGCAGTATTGTAGCCAAGGGCTGAGCCAGTGGCATGCGGGGAGGAGTTGGGAGCCTAGATAGCCAGGCACTGAGGCACAGGGTCAATCGGGGGCAGGAGAAAGGGTAGTGATTGGAAGTCAAGAGGCCAAGATCCTAGCCTCAGTTCTACTACCAGCCTGATCTGTGACTTTGGCTGGTCGCATCGCTGAGCCTTGGTTTCTCCATCATTAAAACAAGGAGCTTACACTGTGATCCATAGGTTCCTTCTAGCTATGACAGTCCAGAATGGTCTTTATGAGAAAACCAAGAGATTCTGTTCTAGTGGCCTTGAGTAGGCAGGCTGTCATTAGAAATTTTTGATTCTTAAATTAGAACATATGATCTGGGGAATATTTACAATCAGCACTATTGTGGAAAATCTGGGACATGTTTATGGGCCCCCCAAAAAAAGTATATTTCTACAAATTGAATCATATTTCAATGCCTTGGCAAATCAGTTCTTTAAAGATAAATCCTTTATAATGCAGATAACATCCTCCTAACCTGTTTGATACTCTATAACCATCAGCAGGGGACTTCTCTGGATCTGTTTCGCGTTCATAAAATGATTTTACCTGATGATGTCTGATTTCCCTTCCAGTTTGAAAATTTTATGATTCTCTAAGTCTGGATTTTTTGGACTCTTATAAAGTAGAGCATAACTACAGCAGAAAATCTCTAACTTCTTAGTGCAGTTCAATCTTCTGAGAGTGTAGTTAAAAAAATTTTTTTTAATGTTTATTTACTTTTGAGAGAAAGAGAGAGACAGAGACAGAGGCATGAGCAGGGGAGGGGCAGAGAGAGCGAGACACAGAATCTAAAGCAGGCTCCAGACTCCGAGCTGTCAGCACAGAGCCCGACGTGGGACTGGAATTCACAGACTGAGAGATCATGACCTGAGCTAAAGTCAGATGCTTAACTGACTGAGCCACCCAGGCGCCCCAGTTCTGGGAGTGTCATTTTTATGGCACAATGGTGGGCCCAGTTCTCTTTAGACACATAGGCATGGATCTAAAGAAAGGTAGTGCTGAGCTTGTTTGGAGACAGCTAAAGGCTGGGATGAGGCTCTCTGCTTCTGCTTGGCCATCCAAGCATTGCAGTGAGGGTGTAGACTTAGGAATGGCATTCTAGGGCAGCCTTGCCTGAGACTATGGTGGCTGCTTTTAGAGGGGACTGGGAGCATGTGCTGGACTAAAGCACAGGATCCTCATATGTAGGATCTGAAAGAGATCTTGGAAATCATTTAGAGCATCAAAATATATGAGACAAAAAGCATAACTACCAGGAGAAATGGACAAATCCGCTATTGTAGTTGGATATTTCAACACCCCTGTCTCAGAAACTGACAGATTCAGGTGGCAGAAAATCAGTAAGGAGATAGTGGAACTGAACAGCACCATCCATCAACTGGATGTAATTGATAATTATAGAATACTTTATCCAGTAACAGGAAAATACACATTCTTCTCTTCACACTTTTGGGCTATAAGACATACCTCAACAAATGTAAAAGAATAGAAATCATATGAAGTATGTCCTCAGATCACATGGAATTAAAGTAGAAATCAACAACAGAAAGATAACTAGAAAATCCCAGAATATGTCAATTCTAAATAATACATGCATTAGAGAAGAAAAGTATTCTTTTTAATTTTTACTTTATTTTTGAGAGAGAGAGAGAGAACAAGCTGGGGAAGGGCAGAGAGAGAGGGAGACACGGAATTCGAAGCAGGCTCCAGGCTCTGAGCTGTCAGCACAGAACCCAACATGGGGCCTGAACTGAGATCATGGCCTGAGCCACAGTCGGACGCTTAACTGACTGAGCCACCCAGGCGCCCCAAAAAGAAAAGTATTTTGAACTAAAAGAAAATGAAAATACAACTTGTCAAAATTTGTGAGAAGCAGTGAAAGCAATAGTTAGAGGGAAATTTATAACATTGAATGTATGTACTAGAAAAGAAGTCTGCTCTGTGAAAGACAACCTCAGGAGAATTAGAAGGCAAGCCTGCAGCTGGGAGAAAATATTCACAAAAGGTACATCTGAGAAAGGACTGTAATCTAAAATAGACAAAGCTTAAAACTCTTCAATAAGAAAACAACTCAATTAAAAAATGGGCCAAAGACCTTAAGAGACACCTCACCAAAGGAGATATACAGATGGCAAATAAGCATGTGAAAAGATACTCTACATCATATGCTATCAGGGAGATGTAGTGGGATACACCTATACACCTGTCAGCCAAGCAGTTGTCTAAGAACACTGACAGCACCAAATGCTGGTGAGGATGAGGAGCAACAGGACCTCTCATTCATTGCTGGCGGGAATGCAAAATGATTCAGCCATTTTTGAAGACAGTTTGGCAATTTCACAAAGCTAAACCTAGTCTTACCATATGATCCAGCAATCACACGGTTTGGGATTTATCCAAATGAATTGAAAACTATGTCCGCACCAAACCCTGCACTTGGATGTTTATGATGTTTAATTTACAATTGCCAAAACTCGCAAGCAACCAAGATATCTTCTAGTAAGTTAATAGACGAATAAATTGAGGTGTTTCCAAACAATGGAGGATTGCTCAGTCTTTCTAAAAAGAAATGACCTATCGGACCATGAGAAGACACAGAGGAATCATAAGTGCATATTAATAAGTGAAAGAAGCCAATCTGAAAAGGCTGCATACTGTATGATTACAGTGATACGATATTCTGGAAAGGCAAAAATATCAAGACAATAAAAAGATCAGTGATTGCTACGGGAGGGTGGGGGGAGTGAACAGGTGGAGCACAGAGGATTTTTAGGACATTGGAAATTCTCTTCATGATGCTATGATAATGGATACTTGTCATCATACATTTGTCTAAAACCATAGAATGTACAACACCAGGAGTGAACCCTAAGGTAAACTACGGACCTTGGGTGACTGTGTATCAACATAGGTTCATCCTTGGTATGTGCCAAGAATTGGAATGTACTGTTCTGGTGAGTAATATTGATAATGTGGGAGGCTATGCATAGGTGGGGGTGGGGGGTAGATGGGAAATTTCTGTAGCTTCCTTTCAATTTTGTTGTAAACCTAAAACCTCTCCAAAAATAAATAAATAAATAAATAAAGTCTTAGAAAAATTGGAAAAAAGGGAGATAGAAAATCAATAGTATAAGGTTTTTACCTCCGCAAACTAGAAAAAAAAAGCAAGTTAAATCCAAAGTAAGCAGAAGAAAATAATAAAAATGAGAGCAGAGGAGCACCTAGGTGGCTCAATCAGTTAAGCATCTGACTCTTGATCTCAGCTCAGGTCTTGATCCCTAGGTTGTGAGTTCAAGTCCCGCATTGAGCTCCATGCTCTGGGTGTGAAGCCTACCGTTAAAAAAAAAAAAAAAAAAAAAAAAAAAAAAGAGGGCCACCTGGGTGGCTCAGTCAGTTAAGCGTCTGGCTTTGGCTCAGGTCATGATCTTGCAGTTCGTGAGTTCTAACCCCACATCGGGCTCATTGCTGCCAGCCTGTCCGCACAGAGCCCACTTCTGATCTTCTGTCCCCCTCTCTCTGTTCCTCCCCCACTTGCGCTCTCCCAAAAATAAATATTTAAAAAAAGAGAGAGCAGCCATCAATGAAATTAAAAATAAGAAATCAGTTCGAGAAAATCAATGAAACCAAAAGCTGATTGATTCTTTGGAAAAATCAATAAAATTGATAAGCCTCTAGGCAGGCTAACCAAGAAAAATAAAGAAAAAAAAGAAGACACAAACTACCAGTATCAGAAATTAAAGAGAGCCATCACTACATTAAAAGGATAATAAAGGAATATTATGAACAACTCTGTAAGTGCAATAGTCTAAATGAAATGGACCAATTCCTTAAAAGTCCTAAGTTATCTAAACTTGCACTAGGAGAAATAGGTCATCTGAATAAGCCTCTATCTATTAAATCATTTGGCACAAACCCCTCACTTTCCAGCTGGAGGAAGGGAGGCCTAGAGGGGTAGGGAGTGGTTTATCTAAGAATCCACAGAGACATGGTTGCAGAGGCTGGGAACATAGGACCCCGTGCCCTCAAATACATCTGGGATTTAGAGTTGGAAGCGACCTTAGTGATTGTCTAAGGGGCTCGAGGCGCCCTCTTTAAGACTGTGGGTTGAGAGTAAGACAGGGGTGTGTGTGTGTGTGTGTGTGGTGTAAAGCAGCGTATTTCAGAAGGAACAAGAGTGTGGGGGACATGCAGGGCAGGACGTGTACGCGGGCAAGTGTGGGAAGTATGTAGTGCCGTGGGGGGTGTTGGAGGGACTGCCCAGTGGAGACTGTGACAGAGCTGTCCTCTCCGGGCCTGCCGGCCTGCACTTCAGGAAATGCTACTGTGCCTCCTGGATGCTTCTGATCAGCTTCCTATTAGACACGGCAGTTGGGACGATAACCAAACACCTCGGCCTCTGCTCCAAATCGGGTGAGTCCAGGCCTCAGGTCCCTAACTGCCGGCCCTAGGAGCCCATCTCGAGTCAGCCCCCATCGTCTCACATCCAGCAGGCTTTCAGGAGTCTGTTCACCTCCCTCCGCGGATGGCAGAAGCAGCCGGAGAACAGTCGGGAGACCCACAGTCTAGATGTCGCCCCCCGCCCACCGCGGGCTCACGTGTTGATCCTTAGCCATCCTTGCCCAGGGCCGCACTTTCCTTAGCGGTGCTGCCTACCTGTTAGGGCCACCCCGGGAACTGGGCGTGGGTGGTGGCTGCCGCGCTTAGGAGCGGGGAAATGAAAAATCACCCCAGAGGAGCGGCTGGTTTAAAATACAAGAAAATATTTCCATGTAAGATTTTGCTTGAAAAAAGGGTTCCGTGGCTTGTGAATTTGTATCCGGTCGTAGTCCAACTCTGGATGTTAAAGGACAGGAAATCTAAGACCTGAGAAGGAAAGACTTGTCTAAGGCCCCATGGTGAGGCAGAGCTGGGAGGAGCCCCCCCACCCCCAGCCTTGATCCCTGGGCGGGGGAGCAGCTCTGGGACCTCAGATCCGGCTTGGCACCCCTGCAGCTCCCCCATCTCAGGGGACTGAGGTGCGAGGCAAATGAGCAAATGGGTACAACAAAAGTCCTAACCTCGGCCTTCTGGAGCAGGGGTCGAGCTGAATGACTTTGCTGTCTTCACCACCTTTGGCCTGGCCTCCGCCCTGCTTCTAGGCGTGGATGGGCCTCTGAATGGGTTCCTGGCCATCATCTATGTGTTAGCTGCTGCTTTCCGCCTGTGTTTTTATTCAACCGGTGAGCGGACCCCAGCCTTGTAGCTGAGGGTGGGGAGCCACGGAGGGGCGCTGTTGGATGCCAGGAGCCTGGGAGGGTGGTAATGACTCCTCCCTCTCCTCTTTGGTCCCTTTTCCTTCCTTCTCCTGTGCCCCAGGCCCACTGGAGGCTGCAGGCTGCCCTGGCAGAGCCCTGGAGGGGGGCAGGGGCCCATGGTTCTCGACCAGCTGTGCCTTCTTCTCATTGTGTGACCTGTGGATGGTGCACAGAGACTCACAGAATCCAGAACTAGAGGTCATCCTCCAGGTTTCTACAACAGCTAGAGAAGCTGAGCTCTGTCCGAGGGCAGTTGCCTTGCCCAAGGTCACAACGCAAGGGGGTGTGGATGCAGACTAGAAGACCTCAGAGGACCCTCCTACAGAGCCTTCCCCGGGGCCCTGGGCCCACGCCTTGTCCTAGCCACTACCTGGCGAGGGAGGGGATCTGGAGCGGGCGGCAGGGCAGGCCCAACGAGAGAGCCGGGCTCACTCTGTTCGGATTTTCCCTGGCAGGTGCTCCATTCACACACAAGGGTCTACCCTGCCGCTACGCTTCCTGTGTTTTGGCCTCCACCTGCCTTCTGACCAAAGGCAACACGTTCATTCTCTCTTGCATGGCCTCACTGATGATTCTATTCATGATGGACCAGAGCTACTATCCACATGATGAAATCCTAGAGTCCGAGAACTGGAAAAAATTGATTTATCTGGGAGGTGAGTGGAAATACCGCTCTCAAATGTCACCAGTGCTCATTTAGTATCAGTGCTACTCATGGCCACCTGTACCTTGCCCCTGCACCTCCCCCCCGCACTCACCCTGCTTTATTTGTGTCCTTGGAGTTTGTTACCATCTGACATGTATCTACTTGTTTATTGTCTATACACACTAAACCTGCCCCCAGATAGAGGACTCTCTTTTATTCATATAATAATCCCTGGACCTCAGATTGTGCCTACCACGTGGTAGATGCTGAATAAGTATTTGTTGAATGCTATTGAGTTCAATCAGCAACACCTATCATATGCCGGGTACTGGGAACCAAACTGGCAAACTAGACAAACACTTCCTGCCTCGGGATACACAGTCTGATAGGGGAGACAGACACCAACCAAATAATGGCAGAAATAACTAGAAGTACATAGTCGGGTTTTTTTTTAAGTTTATTTGTTTATATTGAGAGAGAGAGAGAGAGAGAGAGAGAGGCAGAGAGAGAATCCAGCAGGTTCCATGCTAACAGCGCAGAGCCCAACGTGGGGCTCGAACCCATGAACTGTGAGGTCATGACCTGAGCTGAAACCAAGAGTCGGACACTAGAAATGCGCAGTTTGGATGTGTTGTGGAAGCATAGGGTGCTCTGAGAGGGTGTCAGAGAGGACCTAATTTGACTGAAATGGTCTGAAGGGTGGAAAGGATGCTTCAGAAGATAACATTTAAATGGAACCTGGGTGAAGGTGGTCAAAGGTACAGACTTCCAATTATAAGTAAGTTCTGGTAACGTAATGGATAGCACAGTGACCACAGTTAACAATACCATGTGTGTGGGACACCTGGGTGGCTCGGTCGGTTAAGCATCTGACTTCATCTCAGGTCATGATCTCGAAGTTTGTGAGTTTAAGCCCTGCATCGGGCTCTGTGCTGACAGCTTGGAGCCTGGAGCCTGCTTTGGATTCTGTGTCTGCCTCTCTCTCTGCCCTTCCCCTGCTTGTGTTCTGTCTGTCTGCCTGTCTCTCTCAAAAATTAACATTAAAAGAAAAAAGAATATTATATTTGGAAGTAGCTAGGAGAGTAGATCTTAAAAGCTCTCATCGCAAGACAAGAAAATGGATAACTCTGCAGTGGCAGATGCTAACGAAACTGGGCTGGTCATGTCACAGGACACACAAATATCAAATCATTACGCTGCACACCTCAGACTAATACAGTTTTGTGTTATATGTCCATAATATCTCAATAAAACTGGAAAAAAATAAAAAAGGAAACCTTCAAGATGACTGGCTAGGTGAGTAAGAGAGGTAGTTCACAAGAGCAAATGGCATTTTCTAGGCTCCAGGCTAGAAGGTGCTGGATTCATTCGTGCAGCCGTTTGGCTGGAACCTGCTGAGAGATCCTAGTGATACACACCGAGGCCAGGAAGGGGGCGGGTTTGGGGAACTGATCCTAATGGCAAACGGGAAGCCTCTGAAGGGATTTCTGAGCAGCGGTTTAAAGGGGTCACTTTGACTCTAATGTAGAGACCAGATGGCGGGAGACTGAGAATGAAGGAGGAAAACTCACTTGCTGTCATATGAGAGGTGGGGGCGACAGAGCAGATGAAGGGATTTCAGATGCATGTTGGAGACAGAACTGGTATTGAGGAAGCCCTGAGGTCCTGGCCACACTGGGGACCTGGTGGATGTCTCGCTAGAGTTCTCCCTGACTCAGGGTTCCCTTCGAGGAATACCAGTGTTTCTTCTTTTGAGATGTGCTCATGGGGACAACATCTACAGGGATACTTGGTTTGGTTTCTTCCTTTATTCCCTGTGGGTCCTGTCTGGTTCATAGAGTCCTTGCTTCCATCCTGACCTTCCCTTTTAGGTTCACACTCTTTCTCTATAGCATCAGCACTGACACCACTGTGCAAGTTCTAGGCACTGGCCCCCCTGTGGCCCAGCTAGCAGAGGCAGAACGGTATTGAGAAGCATCTGGATTTGCCGCTAAACAGACCTGAGTTCAAGTTCCAACACCAGCACATGTTAATGGCATGAACTTGGGCTGACAACCCCATTATTTTGAGCTCAGTTTTCTTCATCTACAAAATGAAGCCAATAATTCCTACCTTAGGATTCTTGACATTAAATGAGATAATGTAGATCAATCCTCTGGCACAAATATGTCCTGTTGATGGAAATTTCTAGCCCCTTCTTCCTTCCACCTGCCCCCCTATCTCACAACAACAGTGTTTTCCACAATGCTCTTTGCTCCTGTAGGTACCACTGATCCCCTTTACTCTCAATAAACCACATGCTTGGCCTCAGCCTTCCTTGGATTGTCTTGGCTGTGAGAGTAAAGAAGGAAACTGTACCTCACAGATTTTGATATCACTGAATACCAGAGGCCAACTGGACAGATTTCAAAATGGCCACTCTTGATATTCCTCTTACCTGGAGTGCAGCCGATCACCTTTTTAGACTGAGGTTCCATCTCCTCCACAGAGCTTCTGAGAAGCTGGCCTTTGGCTATGAGACCTTATGTCACGTATTTTCCAGGACAACTCTGGTTTAACATAATTGTCCCATTGCCTCAACAGATCAATGACTGTTCTGAAATATTAAGTATCCCAAAGTTCCAATACATCTCTGTAACTGCTTCTCACCCATACAAGTGGTCTTCTGTCAGATCATATGTTCTGATTGCTCTTGAGGCATGCATGGTGGTTCTCCCCATGGAAATGCTGTTGCCTTATACTCTCCTATCCTCTTTTTGAGTTCTCTGAGGCTAAGCGTCTAGTTTTTACAAGTCAGGCAGACACAGCTTTGAATCAAGACCTTGTGCAAGTTATAACCCCTCTGTCTCCTTATCTGAAAAACAGACTGGATTCTTTTTTTTTAATGTTTTTTATTTATTTTTGAAAGACACAGAGAGACAGCGTGAACAGGGGAGGGTCAGAGAGAGAGGGAGACACAGAATCTGAAGCAGGCTCCAGGCTCTGAGCTGTGAGCACAGAGCCCGATGCGGGGCTCGAACCCACGAACTGTGAGATCATGACCTGAACTGAAGTCGGACGCTTAACCGACTGAGCCACCCAGGCACCCCCAGACTGGATTCTGAATCATAGAATTATTGTGAAATGGAAACGGAGCAATCTTTGTAACACACCTAGTAGATAGTGCAAAGTAGATATTCCACAATTGTTGGGGCCCTTTTGCCTTTCAGTGGTGAATCTCAGATTCAAATGTGTTGGGGGGTGCCCCAAGACCACCCCCAAGTTCAGTGGTTGTCTAGGGGACTCAAAGGATGCATGTAATCATACTCATGGCTAAGACTTATTAGAGCAAAAGACACAAAGCAAAGGCAGCAAAGGGAAGGGGAAAGGGGAAAAATCTGGAGGAAATGAGGTGCAGGCCCTCAAGTGTTCTCCATGTGGGGCCACCTTGCACAAAACTGTGACAACACTCATGAAAGTCTTGTCTACCTGGAAGCTCTCTAGAAGCTCAGGGCCCAAGGTTTTATAGGGGCCGCAAAATTCTAGACTTATGCAGAAGGAAATCAATGCTCAGCACGGTCTAAGCACAGGGAGCCATTCTTGCCCATTAGGGAAAGTTCTATATTGATATAGGGAACTGCTTACTAGCCATGTTCCCGGACTCCAGTCAAAGGCCAACCTGGCAAGCAGGACTTTCCCTCCCTCCGTCCCTCCCTTCCTTCCTTCCTTCCAAGTTTATTTATATTGAGAGACATAGTGAGCAGGGGAGGGACAGAGAGAGAGAGGGAGAGAGAGAATCCCAAACAGGCTCTGTACTATCTGGGTGGAGCCCAATGCAGGGCTTAGACTCACAAACCTGGGCACCCTGCAAGCAGGCCTTTCTAAGGAGAGCTGTCCCAGGTCTTCTGTGCTCTTCTTCTTCTTCTTCTTTTTTAAAAATGTTTATTTATTTTTGAGAGAGAGAGAGACAGAGTGTGAGTGGGGGAAGGGCAGAGAGAGAGGGAGATACAGAATCTGAAGCAGGGTCCAGGCTCTGAGCTGTCAGCACAGAGCCTGACCATGGGGCTCAAACTCACGAACCGTGAGATCGTGACCTGAGCTAAAGTCGGACTCTTAACTGACTGAGCCACCCAGGTGCCCCTGCTGTGCTCTTCTGCATACGTGTAACATTGTATTGGCCATTATCACATGTTAAACTTGACAATTGGGAATATATATATATTCCCAATTTCTTCTTTTTAATGTGTATTTATTTAGTTTCGGAAGTGGGGAGAGAGTGCAAGCAGGAGAGGGACAGAGAGAGAGAGAGGGAGAGAGAGAATCCCAAGCAGACTCCATGCTGTCATCACAGACTCGATCCCACAAACCATGAGATCATGACCTGAGCCAAAATCAAGAGTTGGACGCTTAACTAACTGAGCCACCCAGGCACCCCTGGGGTATATAGATACATAGATATATTTCTAACAAGGGGTCTGGGCAACTCAGATATTTCTCGGCTAAGATATTTCCGATCTGAAGTCAACAAAATGAAACCTGAGTTTGCGTTAGATTATAATTATCTAGTTACAAAGAGACAAAACTACTTAAAGGCAGGGCTCGTGTCTCGTTGGTTTTTGTTTCGTCGACCAATGAGTAAAACTGAAGGATGAAAGGATAGGGATGGGAGAGAAGAGGGTGGGAAGTACACGAAAGAGAGCTTCATAAAAATGGCGTGTTTGCCTTTTTCCTCCCTCCAGGTGTCATCATGCTGCTTTTGTCTCCCTTCTGCCTAACTGCTTTTTACTGCCTGATGTGGTCGCTGTCCTACATCTTTTTTCCAGACGCGCTGTGGGGCAAGGCCGAGTGCTTCAGACTACAACACCCAAGACACTGAACAGCTCCACCCACTGCCACTGGCCTCTGTGGGGCTTGTGCCAACATGTCTGGCCAAGCCTTGCCTTGTCCTCACTAAATCTTTCCTTGTCCCTGTGTCTCCTGTGTGCTCGATATGTGTGCCTTGAACCAGAGCAACCCACCATAGGGCCGGTGGCCTTCACTTCTTCCTCTTTCCTCAGGGTTCTGAATCCCTTGGGGACAATAGCTGTGTTGTGTAGAACAGAATTGTTTCCAAGATGAAGTTGGGTTGGTTTTGAGTTCCAGCCCTGTTACCAGCTGGGTGACCTTGTACACCAAGGTCAAACCCTTGGAGTGGAGCGGAACCCTTTAGCACTGGTATAGTCCCCACCTTGTCCTGATCCTTATTACTCCAGTGTGTGGGGACGGTGTGTGGAGGGGCAGGGGGTGCTTATTAAATAAAGCATTTCTTAAACTTGCAGACTGGCTCTGTACAGCAGAACTAATCACGGGACAATCACGCTGCCCGTGAATGCATACAGGATTTTGTAACATAAAATTCTATGTTTTAACAGTCAAAGTTTCTGCCTTTTGCTTCAGTTAGAGATTAGACACATTGGCAGCTTGAGGGCATCACCTGATTCCCATCCGTTTTTTTTCTCAACCATAAAATACTAACCTGTAGATATTCAGATGCCACTTCATATTCTTTTTTTTCTTTTTAAGTTTATTCATTTATATTGAAAGA
Source organism: Cryptoprocta ferox (assembly GCA_028646485.1). Lineage (NCBI taxonomy): Eukaryota > Metazoa > Chordata > Mammalia > Carnivora > Eupleridae > Cryptoprocta > Cryptoprocta ferox. The sequence continues at coordinate 69,576,614 of CM053570.1, read as the reverse complement.
GAGAGAGAGAGAGAGAGCACGAGCGCACACCAGCAGGGGAGGGGGAGAGAGAGGGAGAGACAGAATCCCAAGCAGGCTCCATGCTGTTAGCTCAAAGCCCAATGTGGGGCTCGAACTCAGGAACCGTGAGATCATGACCCTCATGACTCTGAAGCCAAGAGTCAGACACTTAACTGACTGAGCCACCCAAGCACACACCACTTCATATTCTAAAATCCGAATTGAATAAAAATAAAGAATATGGTATGGAACCTTAAAGTTGCCCCTCACAAAGAATTTAGGCCCGAAGGCAGGGGGGACCCCCCAGCACTGCCTCCCTCCGGGCAGTAAGTATATCAAATGATTGTTGGCTGGTTCGGCCCCTTCCTCAACTCTGGCCCCAGAGCACCTTTACCTCAGATCTCATTTCTTGAAGTTTGCAGACCAATGTATTTGGTAAATATGTAGTAAGTCTAAAATTTGATTTTTAAAAATAACCATCTGGTGAATCACATTGCTACCATCTGGCTTTAAAGGAGCAGACAGTGCCCTCCGCGTCCCTCCTGCTCTCCAGTCATATCTCGGTTAGAGCATTTCTATTTTTTCACAGGTAGATGAATATGTCTGTGTCCCACCAGATTTTAGGCTCCTTCAGTTTACATGATTTTATTTCTGCTGCTTACCACAGTGGCCGGCACTCAAAAATGTTTGCTTTGCAGATTAATTGATTTCGTTGTGTATTCTAGCAAATTATATACAAGATTACTATAATGTAGTGAGAATCTTACAAAGATACATCTATATACACGTACAAATACGTGATGTCCTTTGGTCCTACACCCTCATCTCAGAGATGCTACACTTCAGAATATTTTGGGAAATCCAGTTTAAGAACTGTCTTCACAAGCTCTTAGAGGCCAGTCTCTAGCACAGTGCCTAGACATAGTAGGTGCTCAAAAAATACTTGTATTCTGAACCAGCCAAATCTGGTCCCAAAACCTACTGTTGAAGATTATTAGCCAATGATATCCTCTCCTGAAGCCACATTGGTTATCAGATTTGGCCTCAAATGACTTCTGGCTTGTTCTAAAATTGTAAACTATATTCAAAATAAGATGCAGCCTGAAAGAGGATTTGTGTGTCCATTCTGAGCCACAGCAGCAGAGTTAAAATAAATACGTAGACCACCCCCCGCCCTGGCCCAAAGAGGGCTGCTCTGAGGAGGAAAATACCCATTTGGATATGTAAATTGTGCTTTGTTTCTGACAATAATAATTCATACTTCATTGCCTCAAACACCAGTTTAGGTCAGTGACACAAGGATAGGTATAGGTCAACTGAGAGCCTCTAGATGTCACAGAGATGTGCTTCCTTCCAGCCATGTGGAGGTCGGCTGCCCTTCTACACAGGTTCCGGGGACCTAGGATATTAATGCTAATCATGCAGGACTTCCTCAGTTAGGAATAGACATTTTAAAGGAGAATGGCTAAAATAGGACATTGTTCTAAAGTAAAAAAAGAAAATTAATAAAAAAATAAATGTTCTAACATAGAACAGCTCTCGGGAACAAGAGGAAAGTCTGAGACTAAAAATACACTTCTCAGGGGCGCCTCAGTGGCTCAGTTGGTTAAGCCTCTGACTTCAGGTCAGGTCATGATTGGGTCTGAGCCCCGTGTGGGGCTCTGTGCTGACAGCTCAGAGCCTGGAGCCTGTTTAGGATTTTGTGTCTCCCTTTCTCTCTGCCCCTCCCCTGCTTGTGCTCTGTCTCTCTATCTCTCTGTCTGTCTCTCTCTCAAAAATAAACATTAAAAAAATAAAAAATAAATAAAAATACACTTCTCAGATGAACACCTGAAGTCAGAGGGGTTGGTTCTTGATTGGAGGCAACTCTGCTACTTCTTGCCTTGGGATGGAGTGTAGATTTTCCTTCTAGCCCCCTTGAGCTAGCCTGTGCCCAGAGAGCAGGACCAAGTGACCGAGACTTCTGGGGGCATTTTATTTGTTTGTTTGTTTGTTTTTGTTTGACCTCTGTGACCTTGAGTGAAAGGTTTAATCTTTTTAAACCCATTTTCTTAACTGTAAAATGGAATATTTACTTCCTTTCTGGGTTGCTTTGTGAATTAATTACAACACATAAAATAACTAGAATAGGGAATGGCATGTAAAAGGTGTTAAATAAAAGATCTCTCCTCTCTCTCTAGGCATTCTCCCTTCCCATTATACACCTTTCCATTTAAAATAACAGTAATAATAACAATTAACATTTATTTAATCCTTTCTGTGTGTCAGGAGTTGTGCCTTGCAGTTTACTCTTTCACTTAATCCCCCACACAACCCAGTGACATGGTGACTATAGGCTTAAGGTCAGCAGTTCTCCAAGTGTGGTCCACGGACCCCTGGAGTTCCTGAGACCTTTTCAGGCTTAAAGCTATTTTTTAAAAAATGTTTATTTATTTTTGAGAGACAGAGCATGAGCGGGGGGAACGGCAGAGAGAGAGGGAGACACAGAATCTGAAGCAGGCTCCAGGCCCTGAGCTATCAGCACAGAGCCCGATGTGGGGCTCAAACTCACGAACTGCAAGATCATGATCTGAGCCAAAGTCAGACGTCCAACCCACTGAGCCACCCAGCCGCCCCAAAACTATTTTCTTAATAATCCTAAAACAGGAACTGAAAATCACTGTTGACATTTTGCTAATGGTGCAGAGCAACGGTGGGTAAAGCTCTTGACGCCTTGGTGTGAATCTAGGCAGTGGCACTAAATGGTATTGGTAGTTTTCACTGCCAGATGCTCACAGTGAGCAAAACAAAAAAAATTTCACTTAAGAATATCCTCAATAAAGCAGTAAAAATTATTCTTTTTATTAGAACTTGACCTCATGTAAAAGATGTAAAAGAGTATACATCTTTTTAATATTCTGTGCAACAGTGGAAGGCATGCATAAAGAACTTCTACATACTGATATCATGATGGTTGTCTCCAGGAAAAGCACTGGTTTTAGTTTGAGCTGAACTAGCTGCTTTTCTTAGAAAATACCAAAGGATGACTGACAAACTAGGGTTGTTCAGACTTGGTTTTCTTGAAATACGAGCTAAGGGAGACTGTCACTTCATGAAACAAGTTTTTGTTACCAAGGATAAAATTTGAGCTTTTCAATGACTTTTGGAAAACTTGTATCTACCACCATGAGCTTGACAACTTTCCAATACTCAAAAGACTTTCTGATGAGATCAGTGGTGATATTAATGAAAATGTATTTTTAATGATGTATAATAAAATGTGTGAACATTTGGAAGATCTGCATAACTGAGTGAAGAAGTATTTTCTAAATGATCCACACACGATGTTACAAGATCAGGCATGAATGAGTGACCCATTCAAAGGGCAAGCGTCAAAGACCAGCTCTTTTGTACTGTAACACAGTACAAAAAGTTCATTAATATGGTAACAGATTTCAAGTTGCAGCTAACTTTTAAGAAACTACCACATGCTGAATTTTGGCATTAGTAGCAAAGAAGAACATCTAAAATGATCATTAAAATACCCCTGTCTTTTTCAACTACATATCAATGGGGGGCCAGAGTTTCTTCAGATAGTTTAACCAAAACAATACAAGAATGCAGAATGCAGAAGCAGGTTTGACAAACCAGCTCCTTCCCGTTAAGCTGGGTGTTAGATTTGCAAAAATGTAAAACAATGCTACTTTTCTCACTCAATGATTCTTTATTTTGAAAAATTATTTTTTTCACCAAAAATTTATGTTCAAAAATATTGATTCATTTAAAATAAGAAAAATCGACTACAGGTTAACATAAATAATGAAAACAAAAGCTCTTTGGGGTCCTCCATTTTTAGTGTATAAAGAAATCTGGGACTGAAATGTCTGAGACTCACTGATTTAAGGAGATTAAAACCTGTCCAATGTTCATAGAGTTACTAAGTGGTGGACCCAAGAGTTAAGCAGTCTGACTTCCCAAGTCAGTGTTCTCATTATGAATTTTTAAGAAAAGTTGAACGTTTTATTTTAGAGAGATAGCGCACATGAGCAGGAGAGAGGCAGAGAGAGAGTGAGACACAATCTGAAGCAGGCTCCAGGCTCTGAGCTGTCAGCACAGAGCCCGATACAGGGATCGAACCCATGAACGCAAACCAGGAGATCATGACCTGAGGTCGGATGCTCAACCCACTGAGCCACCTAAGCGTTCCTCATGAATTTTTTGATGCAGAGCTTCAAAAACATGTCTTGCCTCTGAGAAACCAGGAATAGGTTCCCTCAGGGTTAGGGAATTCCAGGCAAGGAAGCAGAAACAAGGTGCTCCCAGTTTCACTGATTATGCTCCGGAGAGCCTTAGCATTCAATGCTATTCCAACTATAGACACAGAGGCCTCTGGAACCCTTACCTGAGCCAGATGAAACTTCTTTCCCTTTATCTTGTGAATAAACAGATGACCCAGTCTTGCCTTGGTTCAGGCATCCCTCACATCTCAAACTTTTTTCTTTTTTTTTGCCACAACCTACAGTAATAAGGAACTTTTCCCTCCAATGCAGCCGACGCTTTCAGAAGTATACATAAACCTGAAACAAAAGCTTCATGAAACCGTATCTTTTCCATATGATATTTTTTAATCTTATTATTTCATTAAAAAGACAAGCTGGTCATAATTTATTAAACAGATTTTACAACCACCTGCAGTTTGAAAAATTGCAACACTAGAGTACTTCTCTTGGAAGGAAATATATTGGGCTTACATCTGTTAATACAGGCAATTCCTTATTAAGGATCAGAATCTTTCCAACCAATGCTCATGTATTACTTGGTTGTTTGAAATTTGAAACATTTCCCGTGAAACAAGATAGTTGGGAAGGGAAGTAACATTCACGAAGGATCTATTAACATGCATTGTCTCATTTATTACTCCAACGAATGATCCTGACAGGAAGAAAATACTCCATTACATACATAGATGGGAAAAGTAAGACTCAGCGATTAGTAACTTCTCTAATGTAGTAGAATTTGGCCCCAAGACATTTGACTCTCAAAACTGCTTTGTAGCATCCTACAGCATTTTCTTAGGTTTATAATCGCTCACTTCAAACCCGGATTTCTCCAAAAAACAAAACCAAATAATCCCTATTCAACCCAAATTGAGCAGGGACACGATAGAACCTAATTACCATTTATGGGGATAATCTTTATAGAGATCATCCTTAATTATAACTTAGGCTCTCAAAACACATTTTCCACAGTAGTAGCAAGTTTCTTATACCCCATTAATTCCTCAGTTTACTCCTAAAACAAGCCACAGCAATGGGAACAGAATGCTCAGTGATTTCAGAGGCAGCAGGGAGATGAAGAGGAGATGGGGATTGCTTGAGACATTCTCAACACCAGAAGGGAAAAATCTAGGCATTTCCAGGGTGGAGACTAAAGGAGGTAGCAGCGTCTGAACCCTTTGACCTGACTGGTCTCCTTCATTTCCAGACATACTCCACTGTCTGACATCCTTCTCCCTACTCCGCAGGAGTATCTGGGGGAAAAGTGCTCTCCTTTTGCTCAGCATTTAAAATAACTCTTTTGCTAAAGCTGAAGGATGAACCACCATGCCTGATACAAGCGTCTGAAGCAGAAACAACTTTACACTCGGATACTTAAAGATGGTAGGTGGATGGATGGGTAGGTGAATGGTTTTTGAAGAACCAGTCTGTATTTTCCCATCACAAACCCATTTCTAGACCTGACAAAAGTAGCTCCCAGAATGAAAACCAAAAAGCACCCGCACCCGTAAAGTGTCATGTATTTATGCCCATTTATGCCCGTGTGGCCGAAAACTCAGGGGCTGTTGGGTGTGCTGGGCTTTCAGCCCGGAAAGAAGAACTGGAAGCACTGAGACATTCTTTCTCTTCTCTCCTCCCTTCTCCCTCCCGAAGGCCAAAGTTTTCCCTCTGCTCACATCAACTTGTCTTAACTATTACATTCTTCCGTCTTATTATATTTTTATTTATTTAAATTCAAGTTAGTTAACACAGAGTGTTATCACATTCTTTCTGATTCCACTTTCTATGGCCACGCACCCCACCCCACCCCTGCCCTCCGCAAGCTAAAGTGAGCAAAGGAACATTTTATCGGTATTTTATTTATATTTTTGGAGAAGATCCACAGTTTCACGAGAAACACTGATTTTTTTCCTCAAACAATAGAAAAAAGTAAAAAAAAAAGAAATCTAGTGTCTTAGAAGAATAAAACGAGTCTCTTCAGCAAGCATCGGGCCAATTTAGACGGGAGGACCCAGTGAAGCAGGAGTCACACACAGGAAGTTCCGATTTATCCAGTTCTAGGAAGCACACAGATGTCGTCTTGTCTCATTCTGTAAGGTTCCAAGTGGACCGGCTCAGCCTAAAACTGGTAGCAAGCGGACAGACACAGCCTCCAGGGGTCCGCGTCGTCGGGGGACCGGGGTGGCTCACTCTCCGGGAGGCTGCATCTGTTTACAGAACTCGTCGAACTGCTGCTGCTCCAGCTCCGTCATAACTCGGTTGAGGGCATAGATCTGAAGGGGACAAGAGATGTTAGCAGCGGAGGCAGCTGCTCGAGCCGTCCGCAGACACCACAGGCTGCGTCAGTAGCAAATGCCGGGCCTGCGGCAACAATGCAGGGTCAGTGATAACGGAACACAAGAGACAGCTTCGGGTTCCATCTGGAACATGAGGAGAGGAGCGGGCAGGTGGCCTGATCTGGCTTTTGAAGGCTCAGCAGGATCTGGACAAGGAGAGACTGCGGAAAGGACACAATCGGTGATGGGCAGGGGGTGGTATGATGGAATAAACAGAATGGAAGAGTACAGGATTCGTTCTGGAACCTTCAACCAAGCTCCTATGAAGGATATTACAGAGTCTGGGGAGGTGGAGAAGCGCCGAGCCTTCCACGCCCTGCCGAGGCAGCTGGACTTGGGCCAGATCTGGAGAGCCAGCGATACTGGTGTGCCAGGAAGCAACCTGCCTACATCTCTGCTTTGGGAAAGATAACCGGAGACCATGTGAGGGATCAAATGGGGGAAAAAGAGGTTACAGGCCACTTAGGAGGCAGCATCACAATAGTCCAGGGGGGAGGCGGCGAGAATATGACATAGGGCATGCAGTGGCGGTGGATTGAAAATCGCAAGAGACGTTCTCAGGTGAGAGGTGGGGTGTCTATCTCATTCCTCACCTTCATCCTTGTGGTACTGATCTGTCAGCTAAAGAACAAAAACATCACAAAGCTCCCTGAGTTGTAGAAGACAAAACTGAAGGAGTGTGTGTGGGGCGAGGGGATGTAGCTTGGATCAACTTAAGAGAAGACAAGAAAGGGAAAGAAGAAACTGAGCACTGTGACAAATAGAAAACACAACATAAAGAGCAGAAAAGGCAACCAAATGTGCAAGAGAGGATCACTAACCATGCGAGATGGTTCTTTGAAAGCAGTAGAGAAAATCCTGCAAATCTATGACAGGGTGAACAGAGATAAAAAAGGGGAGACACAAACATGATTAGCGTCAAAAAGAAAAGATAATCATTGATCTGATGGAGATTAAATCCAAGTATTATGAACTTTGTGTAAGTTTGAAAACTTAAAACGAAATACACTCCTACAAAGAGTAAAATGATCAAAACTGACTACATTGAAAGTGTGAATGAGGGGCGCCTGGGGCTCAGTCGATTGAGCATCCGACTTTGGCTCAGGTCATGATCTCACGGTTCATGGGTTCAAGCCCCACATCAGGCTCTGTGCTGACAGCTCAGAGCCTGGAGCCTGATTCTGTGTCTCTTTCTCTCTCTGCCCCTCCCTGTTCACGCTCTGTCTCTGTCTCTCAAAAATAAATAAAATGTAAAAAAATATATATATAAAAAAAAAGAAAGTGTGAATGATCCTATAATCCCCCCATGTGCCTACGGTGGTGTGACCCTATCCTCTCTAAGGAAAGTGGGAATCCCCTTTGTGATGAAGGTGATGAAGACAGATACAAACAACACAAAGGATTCTCAAAAAGCAGAATACTGATGGTTAAAATGGTTAACTTTTAGATTATGTATACTTTACCATAATAAAAATAAATGCATAGATCTGAATAATTTAAGAAAAAAAAAAAAAGAAGCTAAGTGAAGAGAGCCAGTCACAGGATGTAGTAACATATATAAAAATTCAGAAACATGCACAACTAGATAGTATATTGTCAGGCCACAAAATATACAGAGAAAGAGTCAATTAGTACAGAACAGCAAGGGTATGACCAGCATAAAATTAAGGAATTAGGCAATGCTAGCGGGAAGGGTTGGGGACAAGGCCAGAGTGGGGCCTGAGAAGCCTGCAAGTTACTGGTCATGTTCTATTTCTTCAGTTGGGTGATAGGCACAGGGTTGTTTTATTCATCTTTAAGCTGCACACATTATATATACATATAAGTACACATACTTCTTATATATTATATATAGATTAGTATATATGATATATACATACTAGCATATATATAATATTATATATTTGAACCTCTGCTCCATCCATTCATGCTTTACTGAGAATTTTAATCTGCATAGACTGAGCTGGGGACTGAGAAGGATATGAAGTAGCTTCTTGGAGACCTCCAGATCCAGAAGGCAGACTGGTAGAAGGAAAAATTTTAAAAAAAGCAGAGAAAGAAGGGACTCAAAATAGGGCAGAGAGTCTGAGCCAAGGAATCAAAGACTTTCAAGAAGGAAAGGGTTGCTAACAATGTCAAATGCTGCCTCACAGCCACATGTGCCCTATGTTCCCATTTACCCCTCACATCGCTCTACCACATCAAACATTCCAGAATGTGCCATGTTTGTAGAACTGAATGGAAACTGTGTCTCTTCTTCCCCCCAGGGGTCTTGTCACATTCCTATCTTAAGAGATTACATTCCAGGCAGCACAGATAAAGCAAACAGCAAGGCCATTGTAGGGCAAAGCAAAAAGCAGGAGCCAAAGGTCAGATTTAGCTCACAGTCCTGCCCCTCAATCCCTCGGTAACTAGCGGTTCTGTGCTTTCAAGTGAGGATAGTACCTTCTACCTCACAAAGTCGCATATTTTCTATCTCCTGCCTTATGTCAGGCAGGATTTACAAAGGTCAGAGTAATGGGAGTAACAATAAGCCCAAGCGTGAGGATACATGTGGTCATGCGTGTATGGGCCAGCCCTGTGCCTGGGAATGTTACATTTCAATATTCCAATATTCCACTGCAGCACATCCTCATAAACATGATCAGTCCTTCAATTGAGAGTCCACACAAATAAAAGCAGGCCAAGTGCCTGGAAGCACATGGTCTCTGCTAACAGCCTGCAGCCACTTACTGCGTGCTCCCTCCATGCCAGGCCCTGTGCTAAGTGCCTTACATACATTCCTGTTCCTCGTAACAATCCTGGAAGGTAGAGGTCACCATCCTCGATGTACCAAGGGGGCACTGAGGTTCAGAGAGATGAAGCATCTTGTCTGAAGTCCCATGGGAAGAACTGGGGTTCACAGAGGAGTGGGGATTTGGAGTTGGGACAAATAAATCTAACCTGTGGAACCTCACCAGAAGGATGTCAATAAGGACAAGGAGAATGTCCTTGACAGCATCTATCTTTACAGTGTGCACAAAGGACAGTTGCCTCAGGCTGTTTCTTAGAGCAACCCTCAAACTGTTTCCCAAAGCGCAACACAGTAAGAACATCTGAGGCCTGGATCTAGGTGGGGATGGGGAGGTGAAGAAGGGGAGAATAACTGGTTAGAATTCAGGTCCGTAGCTCTCAGACGGTCTGTCTTAATCCAAAGGTAGATTTCAGTTTCTGGATTAACTTCAAACACTTTATACAGTTTACTTATTATAAAGCGCCTCCCCCACTGAACGCAAGTCCATGAAGGTAGGCATTCTTCTCTGCCTGGTCCAGTCATGGATCTCAAGCTCCTGCAACTGTGTCTGGCACATAGTAGCAGCTCAGTATTTAATGAACGGATCAAATCAACAAAAATGTGAAGTCTTCCGCTATCAAGTAGGAAAAGAAGTGAGGAACGGGAGGGCACACTGTACCATCTCTTTGACAGCAATCAGCAATGTCTAGTACAAACTGAAATATACACAGCAATTCTACTTCTAGTTATAGATGTTCTATGGAAATTCTAGCACAGGTGCCAAAGCATCTGTGACACCTACAAGTTTTTCACTACAGTAATATCTGTAGTAGCAAAAGTCTATAAATAATTTAAATGTTCATCACTGGAAGAATGGGTAAATATACCAAAGTGGATTCATAAAACGGACTACTGTATCTCTCTCTGTCTCCTATGCTCGCGTCTTTTGTTTCTTAAACAAAGAAACAGACTCTTAACTATAGAGAATGAATTGATGGCTATCAGAGGGGAATGGGATAGATAGATGGGTGATAAGCACCAGGTGATGTATCGAAGTGTTCATTCACTAAATTGTACATCTGAAACTAATATTACACTATATGTTAACTAACTGGAATTTAAATAAAATTAAAAAAAAATAAAATAGACTACTGTAAGCAGTGATAAGGAATAAACTAACTACATTATTATGATAACATGAACAGTTCCAAAAAACATAATGTAAGCAAAGGGTCAAATAAAACACAGAATTTTATTTTATTTTTCACTTATTTCTTTTTCTTTTTTTAAAGGAGGGTTTTGTCAGTTTTTAATGTTTTTTTTTAAATGTTTATTTTTGAGAGAGAAAGAGAGTGAGCAAGCGAGCATGAGTGCATGAGCAGGGGAGGGGCAGAGAGAGGAGAGAGAGAATCCTAAGCAGGGTCCATGCTGTCAGCACAGAGCGCGATGCGGGGCTCGAACTCACGAACTGTGAGATCATGACCTGAGTCGAAGTCAGATGCTTAACCAACTGAGCCACCCAGGCATCCCTACTTATTTATTTTTTGATAATTTTTTTAAAGATTTTATTTTTAAGTAATCTTTATGCCCCACGGAGCTTGAACTCACACCCCCGAGATCAAGAGTTGTAGACTCCCACTGACTAAGCCAGCCGGGTGCCCCAAAACACAGAATTTTATTAATATAAAATTTTAAAACACAAAAGGACATTGTATGTTGCTCAAGGATATCTATTAATATATTTGAGTGTAAAAGGATAAAACCTTATAGTCATTGCCCCCAGGCAGGGAAAAAGGGTGTAAGACAGGAAATGGACAAAAAGGACTTCAAATTCATATGCAATTTTTATTTATCTGAAAGACTCCAGGCGAATATGACAAAATACTAACCACCACCAATCTAGGGTGCTGAGTATGTAGGTATCTGTTATGATGGTCTGTTCCTCTGTATTTTTTAATGTCTCGAAAAAGGAACAAATAAAATGACTAGAAAGAGGAGAGACAGTGCAGCAAGCTTCCTTCTGATATTAAATACTAAAATAAAACTACATGTCTGGATGTATTTCAACAAAGGCAGCGTAAACAGTTTAGCTCTTCATTCTCAAGTTGATTCTAAGTATCAGGTCTGGTGGCTCTAGGGCTGGGGCTCTTCCCACTGTGAGCAGCTAGTTGCTCCCGGGCCAAATCCTGAACATCTGTGCTAGGGGGCATCCAACACTTGTTGCCTCTCACTCTGACCCCTCTCTCACATGTCCCTTCTCTTTTCCCTTTCTTCCTTCCACAAACGCTCTGCACCAGGAATCACGTGGGGCCGGTCAGGGCTCCGACACTAACCTGGCGGGTGACTCTGGGCTGCCTCTCCATCATCCTGGCCCTCAGTGATCGCCGGGGAGAACACCTGCTTTGCCTGGAGGCAGGCAGCGCTCTGCACCACCGTTCTCTCTCCTACGTCTCTATTCCAGCATCATCTCGAGCAGACTGACGGGTACACTCGCCCATCTTTATCTCACCTCTGCTCTCTGTCTTTGCTTCAGCTCCTGCTGGGCTGATTTCTGCTTGGCCTTCTCCACTCTGCTGACGGGTTCTTTAACTTTGGATTTTTCTTTGCGGGCAGGTGGATCCATGACTCGGCTTCTGAAGGCTTCTTAGCTCTGGCCTGGTTGATGCAGATAAGACTGATGAACATCAGAAAGAAAGAAGGAAAGAAAAGAAAAAGAACTGCCAGTCACTCCCCTAACTAATCCCCCGAGCTCAGTGCCTTCCTTTGACAGAGAAGGCACAGTGGCCCCGTGAAAAGGGTGCTGGACTTAGGGTGGACTACGACTGAATCCCACCGCCATGACCTTGCTGGGCGTCACTAAGCGAACCGTTATAATATTCTATTTTTCTGTATTTTTAAATTTCTAAGGAAAAAAACCCCCAAGAAATGAATAAAACTAATATAAAGAGGGAAGAGAGGGCGCCAAACTTTCTCCTGATATTAAATACTTAAATGCTAAAATAAAATCCCCTCCCCACTCTGAGCCTGTTTCCTGTCTGCAAAATGGGACAACAGCCCATTCCCCGCCTCCTGCCAAGGCCTGCGGCGCGAGGACCAAGCCAGAGGACCTGTGAAATGTTCATACACTGCAGTGCTGCTCTAACTGTGAGGACACCGGGGCCGGGCGGGGCGCCAGTCCAAGCCTGGGAGCGGGGCTGCGGGGAGGCCCGGGCCTCGTGCGGTCTCCGGCCTCCGACCCGGCGCCTTCCCACCCTCCGCCGGCCCGACAGTCACGGCCCGGTTCTGCTGAAGGGTCCCAGCCCGGGTCCGCCCTCCGCCGCCCGACGCCCTCCAGCGGCCCAAGCCCGGCCCCGGGGTACGCCTCCCCGCCCGCCGCTGCCCTCTCCGGGGGCAAGATGGCGGCGAGCGGGGATCCGGAGTCGGCGCCTGCCCTTCTCGCCTCCGGACTCCGGGGCCGAGCCGCGTCGCCGGCAAGACCCCACGCGGGACACCCCGGCCTTTCCCTACCTCCGGGTTTGGACTCTGGAGCCCGCCGCGCCCAGGATGGGGCAGGGCCGGGGGCGGAGCCGGGAGGCGGGGCGGTGGGGGCGGGCGCGCTCGGGGCTGGCGCGCTCTGAGGCCCCGCCCCGGGAGGGCCGCGCGTGCGCAGAGAGCACATCTGGACATTACCAAGTCCTTCTAGAGTGCAGGGGCAGAGGTGACTAACAAAACTTTCTCTGGGATATTTTCTGGGACAGCTGCTAGGCTTTGAAGAGTGAGATTTCAAGACTGGGAGGAGAATTGTAACTTTCTGGCCTTCACAATTCTTAATTCTAAAAGTGGGGCGGTGACCGCCTTTTTGATATTCGAGCTTGTTAGGAAGACCAAGTGAGGTCCTGTTGGCCAGTGTTTCGAAACAGGAAATCAGGACAGAAATGTAAATAGCCAATATAAACATAGAGAAACGTTCAAGCTCATCGATAATACATAATTTTACAATTACATTTTTATAATTACAATTTACAATTATTTAAAATAATTTTACAAATTAAAATAGTTGGCTATCTTTTCTTACTTATTAGAAGGATTGAAGAAAATGGTAGGTAAATGCTTTGACAACAGAAATCTTGTTCAGTATAATAATAATAATAGTAATAATGATAATGGCTGCCTCACTTATGGGCTGACAATATTCCACTTACTGTTCTTAGAGCTTCACATTTATTAACTCATTTGTTCTTGTTGATAAGTATGTATGATACTGTAACATGTTATTATCCCCATTTTACAGATAAGGGAACAGAGGCACAGAGAAGTTAAGTGATTTGTCAGTGGTCACACAGCTAGTAAGTACCCCAGCACATATTTCAGCCAGGATTCAGGAAAGGACAGTGGCCTATCCAGAGAAAGACATGATGGTCTAGACCCCCTACTTTTGTTCCTCTAAGGACTAAGCAAGCATTGAAATAATTGATAGATGATAAGCAGGGAGCTGTTCAGTGGATACAGACTTTGACTTTTGCAAGATGAAAAAGACCTAGAGATCTTTTGCACAAGGATGTGCATATGTTTAATACCACTGTACTATACACTTAAATAAGATGGGAAATTTTGTGGGTTTTTTTTTAATACCACAATAATAATAAAAGCACAACTTTTGACTCAGCAATTACACTTCTAATTTATCCTAACTAAATAATCAGAGATAGCACTATTCTTAAGAGTGAAAAACTGGAAACAATCAAAATAATTGTGATAGGGACTGATTAAATAAATCATAGGATAACTGTCATGGGATTCTATGCAGTCATTAAAATAGCATAGAAGAATATTAATTGACGTAATAAAATGTTTTTATTAAATGAAAAAGTTAAAAAGAGGCAATACCACGTGATCATAACATTTGTTTTATTTTTTCAAAAAAGATTATTCTATACATATGGAAAAAAAGGCTGGATGAAAACATACCAAAATGTAAATCCAGATTACTTTGAGAGTAGAGGAGATTTTTTTTTATCTTCTTTGTGCTTTTCTGTATTTTCCAAAATTTCTGCAATGAACACTTATACTTTAGCAAGATTTATACTTTCTTCCTTTTCATCAGAAGAAAGTCTGATAAATGTCATTTTAAAATGCTATACAAATGTTGATTGGATTATTGTTAATAATAAAAGTAGCCAGGTTAGACTGGATTATATTACAGCTGGAAACAGGGCATGGACCTTTGGAAAACTTTTGAAAGCCATCTAAAACAGACTGGAGGTAAGGGATGAAGGAGTGGAAAAGCCAAAGTAGAAGATTTGGAAAAATACTGGAGCCACTGATAAAAGTGAAAGTATGCTGAGTTGGCTTGGGAAAGGATGAGGAAGAGGGTGAATTAGAGGTGGTGTGTGTGTGTGTGTGTGTGTCTGTGAGAGAGAGAGAGAGAGAGAGAGAGAGAGAGAGAGAGAGGGAGTGTTAGTTTATACTTGAGGTGGCAATAGGCAAGAACAGTTTTCTAGCTCCAGAAAGGTACTGGTGTAGAGACACTAGTTTGGGATTCTTCATCAGGAAAGTGAGGCTGGAGTCTGGAAGGAGTGGGAGTCTGGAAGGAGTGAACATCCCCTCCCCCTTCTTCCTCCATGAGTTTATGATATCTATCTATCTATCTATCATCTGTCATCTTTCTGTGACCATCAACAGACTGTTGGCCAGTCTACATAATTCTCTAGTTGGCTGAGTCAGAGTTTATATTAATATAACTACAGAATATTTTTACAATTGAGGTGTATACCATACTAAGATTACATTCACTTTATTGAATAACTTTTTTTCCCCAGAGTCAAAAATTACCTTTTTTTTTTCATTCACTTAGTTACGTATGCATCTATTGTTAATTCTTTTCCCCAAATTCTCCATCTGGACTATAAAACATCTCTTGATCTGGTTACGTGAATCTGGTGATCTTTCAGTGTCCCCCCCCCCCCCCCCCCCGCCCTTGGAGACATCCTTCCTTAAGCCCATCCTCCTCTCTCCAAATTATCATCTTGGCCTCATTATTCGACTGTTGTCGTAGGACTTCCCCTAACCACATTCTGGGGATTCCCATCTCTTCTCTCTGGTGCCAAATCCGCTGTCTCCTGGATCTTCCTATTTGTGGTTTATTCTCTCATTTTAGGAGAGTGCATTCTCCAGTAACCTCCCCAGAAGGGGCTCATGGTAGGTAAAGGTTTGAAACCTTGCTTGTCTAAAAATGGCTTTATTTTACTCTCACCCTTGACAGTTTGGCAGGGTACAGATTTCCAGATTGGAAATCATATTCTCTTGGAATGTTAAAGGCCTTGATCCATTGTCATTTAGCTTCTTATGTGGCTAGACTTTAGAGAAGTCTGATTTTTATTCTGATTTCTTTTACTTCCTAGGTAAGTTTTGTTTGTTCATTTGTTCTCCAGAAGTTTTTCGGGTATATGTTTTTCCTTCATCCTTGGTGTTCCGAACCCTCATAATAACGTGGCATGGTAAGTCTTTTTTCATTCATTGTGCTAGACACTCCCTTTCAATCAGGAAACGTTATAGTGTTCGATTTTGGGAGACTTTCTCTGTGATAGATCCCTTTGTTTTTAAAATCTTTTCTTTCTCATTTTCCACCTCTTGGTTTCGCTTGTTCTAGTTTATAGAGATTTTCCTGAACTTCATCCTCTGCTTCTTCTGTTGAATGTCCTCATTTCTGCTATAAAATTGTAACTTCTAAGAGTTTTTCCTGGTACCTGACTTTTCTTTTGGCAACCTCTTGCTTTTGTGTTGTGGATTCAGGACGGTCTCTCATTTCATATACCTGAGGACATCAATTGTAATTTTCTGCCTTTTCCTTTCACTTAGATTGTTTTTTGTTGTTTATGTTGGTCTCTAGCTTTGAAGTTGAAGGCTTTCCTCAAATAGTGATAATAGCTACCAAATATTAGGTGTCAAGCTCTGTTCTGAGTATTTTATGTGTTTTAACTAATTTAATCCTTATACTTCCCAAAGAGGTAATTACCATTCTTATCCTCAATTTACTGATAAGGAAACTGAGACACAGAAAGGTTAAGGCTCTCATCCAGGACACACAGCTTTATGTGAACCTGAACCTCCAACTTTCCAAATCCAGTGAATCAAACCTCCAGCTTTCCAAATCACAAGAAATATGAGGGATAGAGAAATAAATTAAATGATACCACTAGAAACCAACCATCCAAATCTAGAATGTGGGACATTGTAGAGGACAAATTTCTAAGTTTTACCAATAATCAAGGCTCTAAAGAAAAAATTTTAAAAGAAGACCAAAGAGATCATTATGGAATAAAGGCACTTTAGAAACTGAACCACAAAATGTAACATGTGCATCTTGGTTGGATGCAGATTTAAACAAACCAAGTGTAAAAAGACATGTCTGACACCATTGAAAATGTGTTAACGTAGACTGGATATCAAATAATATCAAGGGATTATGATGTATGTAGGTGTGTGTGTGTGTGTACCTTAAATGGATTATATTTTTTGAAATTTGCCATAATAGAAATTAAACTAAGAAATTTTAAATATAATTATTACTTCATTTGAACATGTTACTTACATGTTAACATAAAGTATGTTTTATGGGAACGCCTATTTTCTGAAACAAAAAAAAAATAGAAGAGTGGCATTGTTCCACACATCTGTACATCTTTTAAGTGTCTGGCTTGATAGAAAATAGCTGTATTCTCATAGCAGCTTTTGCATTTGATCTGCTGCAAGTAGGATGTGTGGTTGAAGTAGATGTGATTGGAAAAGGGGCATTTCAATCTCCTTCTCAAGTAACTGTGGATATTCTTCTTTGGTACTATAACCAAACTTGGCAAATGGTAGTTTCTGAAAGGTTATTACAGCATGGGATCTGAAGCCATACCGGTGAACTTTTCTTGTCTTTTTTCTCTCAGCTTTACTGGGATATAATTTGACACGTAGGCGTACAACTGGTAGATTGGATACCCTTGTATATTGCAAAATGATTACCACCATAAAGTTAGCTAATACCTCCATCACGTCACATAATTACTATTTCTTTGTTGTGGTGGGAACCTTTAAGATGTGCTTTCCTAGCAACTTTCGAAAGTATAATCCACCAATGAACTTTTCATACTCTGTTACAGTTAAACCCACTGGTTTCCTTTGAATTTTGAATAGATCTTTTACCTTTGCATGATTTTGTCAAGACTTGCATTAGTCATTTGGAAGTTATTGGTTCACTGAGTTATGCAGGTCTTTCAAATGTTGACACATTTCATTACATAACATCAAAAAAATCACTAATTATTAATGTCACCAATCTCATGCGCATGATCTTTTTTTTATTATTATTATTATCAGGAAGCTATCAAGCCCACAGTGGCAGATGAAATGTCAACATAGTGAAAAAAGCAAATAACAGTTTAGTATTATTATGAACATAAGAATACCAGGGGACCTCATAAAAGGGTCTCAGGGCCTCCCGGAGTTCATGGACCCACGGACACCACACATTGCTCTCCTAGAGAAACTCTTGCATATGTGAACCAGGAAAGAATGTTCCTAGCAGCACTGTTTGTAAAAGCAAAGGCCCAGGCGCAACCCACATTTTTATCAAAGAGGGAATAGACACACTGTTGGTCTTTTCATACAATGTCTATCACCCAGTGGTGAATGAATATACCAGAGCTCTGTGAATCAAGCTGGATGAATTTCAGTATTTTAATCTGTACTCCACCAAAAAGCAGAGTGTGAACCAAGTCCTTCAGTGCAAGAGTTAGGAGGTGATCCCAGGAATCAGGAATGGTGAGAAGGAAAAAACCAATAAAATGTGCATTCTTGAGCTAATGATACCTGTGCACTACTGTGCTCATTTCCTCCGGGAACTCTCTGAGGTGTCGTGAGGTGTCATGAGAGGGACAGCTCAGAACTGTCCTTCTGAGGGTGTGAGGCTGGAGCATTTTCCACCAACACCTGACACCGCCCAGTTGATCCCTTCGGGGCATTGAGGTTCCTGAACTCCTGGGCAGCACCCAGATTGAACAGCCTTCCCAGCCTTTGTGGAGACTGGAGTTGGATAAACAAAGAGACACTGTGGTCTTTGAGGTGGCATGCTGGCAGCTTGCCAGCAAGTTTCAGCTATACCCCGGATTGGGGGAGGGGATATGTCTGCTAGACTCAGAAACTAAGGTTGAGTGAAAAAAAGGAAATCACAGGGAATTGCGTACAATATATTCCATTTTTATAAAGTTCACAAATAAGATATATAATACATTATTAAGAATACAGTTATGGATGTTGTTAATATGCAATTATGGATGTTATGAAAGCAAGACAGGCAGGAAAGGGTTTATCACATGTTGGGAGACAGTAAGCAAGTCTGTTTGTCAGAAAGCACATGTCAGGGTGCAGTTGGAGATAAAGGTAGTGGGTTAAGGAAGGTGGTTAGTTGGGGGGTGTCTTTGAAACCAATCTCAATTTCACTCTAATATGGAAAGTAAAGGGGAGCGAGCTTGTGAGAAAGAATGCAACACGATGGAATAACATCGAAGGGGATCACTCAGCAGTTAGCCTGGGAGGGGAAGGAGGCTGCGGGCAAAGGTCCCTCATACCGGGTAGCACTGGGAGGTTCCCTTGCTTTTAGGGAGGCTCCTCTTTGCTCAGTTCCTTTATCAGGGGCCGACAGGCAGGGTGTGGCTGGTTGGTGTAAAGGAGGCAGCTAGAGGGGAGTGTGTGGGGCACGAGAAGCCCCTGGCTGAGGGCTGAGAATGAAAGATGAACTCTTCCCAGGTTCACCTTAGCCCCTCCTGATGCTCCTGCCTGAAGCCTGATCTCCGTGGATGGATGGAGGGAGCATTCCCAGCTTGGACATTCCAGGTCCCCTGGTGAGGGACAAAGGGCCCCTGATTCCAAAGGTGGTGAGTCCGTCTCCCCTCTCCTCTTCATTCTTAGTCCTTTGACTTTTAAAGGATCCTCAAGTTTGTTGGAGAAACTATCCCCTTTCTCCTCACTCACAAGTACATTTTAGAAGACAAAATGGGGCAAGTGGAAATGAACATAAAAGGATGAGGGACATGGTGGCCAGATGGGTTTTGTCTAAAGACCCTCATGTATTTAGTCCTTCTTATGAGCCAGGTCCTGTGCTGTGTGCATTTAGACTGATCATTTGTAGATTTGCGGGGTCTTCTTAGCCTGCTTGGAGTTGTCAAGGGAACTTCCATTGCATGGTTTTGTTTTGTTTTTTCTGATTTAGAAGTTTTTGAAATTAAACTCTTAAATGTAAATGGGTGCCTGAAGACAAAATATTTCCAACATGTGTTGTAGAAAAAAAGATTATTACTATATGAAGAATTTTGCAAACATTAAAGAGACAAATGCCCACATTAAAAAAATAGACAAAATATTTAGACAGATAGTCCAAATAATAAGTAAGTAATAAAAAATATATAAATTAAAACAAAACACCATTGATTTTTTTAAAAAGAGATACCATTTGGGGCGCCTGGGTGGCTCAGTCAGTTGAATGTTCGACTTTGGCTCGGGTCATGATCTCATGGTCAGTGGGCTTGGGCCCCATGTGGGGCTCTGTGCTGACAGCTCAGAGCCAGGAGCCTGCTTCAGATTCTGTGTCTGCCTCTCTGCCCCTCCCCCACTCACACCCTGTCTCGCTCTGTCTCTCAAAATATGAATAGAAACATTAAAAAAAATTTAGATAAATAAAAAATAAAAGAGATATCATTGTGTTATTCATTAAAATAACAAAGATTTTTTTTAAAAACATGAAGCCGTATGATGGCAATCTTGTGGGGAAACAAGCAATTTCCTAACTTTGGTAAATTGATATGACCTTTCTAGAAGGCAATTTGGCAGTGGAAATTAAAAGTCTCTCTATTGTAAAGATGGAAGCCTCAAGGCCTAAGAGGTTGCTTAAAGTGACTTGCTTAAAGTTACAAAGTCAACAGTTAGTTAGGGACTAACCCAAGATTAGGGCTCAGACTTCTAACTCTGGCCCTCCATGCCTTATCTGGTAGCAATGCTTATAATAGTAATGTGTTGGAAAACAACTTAAATATCCTACAATATAGAATTATTTTAAAAATTCTCGAATATCCATGATATCCATGACACTTAAGTCATTAAAAGAATATTTGATGGTATGGGAAAATGCACATAACATAGTGTTTAGGGAAAATGTCAGATATCAACAGTGTATACAGTATGGTCCAATTTTTTTAAAAAGTTATATACATGCATGGAAAAAATATTTGAGAAAACATATCTCTGGATAGAGAGATTACAGATGATTTAAAATTTTTAGGGGCACCTGGGTGGCTCAATCAGTTTAGCATCTGACTTCAGCTCAGATCATGATCTCATGGATTGTAGTTCAAGCCCTGCGTCAGGCTCACTGCTGTCAGTGCAGAGTCTGCTTCTGATCCTCTGTCCCCCTCCCTGCCTGTCTCCCACTTGTGCTTGCTTGCTCTCTCTCTCTCAAAAATAAACACTAAAAAAATAAAATGTGCACTTAAACAATAAATAAATAAAAAATAAAAATCTTATCCATTTTTTGGATAATTTCCAGATGTTCTATAATAAGTAGGATAGAAAAAGCAATACATTTTATTTAATAAAAACTTAAAAAAAATGGCTGAAATGCCATGGGGCTATTCTGGATGTGAGTTGGAGCTGGCTGACTGGCAGGTGCCTGTCAGGGCAGGAAACACCCTTCCCAGAGGGCAGTGTGAGGGGCTCCCAGAGTCTAAGAGAATTTGCGGCCATGACCAGGGAAGAATAGTGAGGAAAAATGGCTTTTAGTTCCTTGAAGTTGGATATGTACAAAGGAAGAATTAGAACTCTGGTATAGCAATGACAAAATACCTGATTACGTTTAACAATGCATTTGGGGGACCTGCTGTTCTATGGGGGGCCTCCTAGCAGAGGTAGCACCCAGAGCGCCGGTGATGGAGGGCTCCTACGTACCATCTGTTCACCCTTTTATGCTTTCAGTCTTTTCCTTCTGCCCTGTCCCCCTTCTACCATCTTTTGTTTCCCCTCCCACTCTTAGGTTTCTTCTCCATCTGACTTGCAAACACACATCGCATGCCATGGTTCTCCTTCAGCACTGCTCTGCCCTCTGAAGGCTCTCAAAATTAGAATCTGACTAATCCTCCTCTTAACTCAATAATTTTGTAAACTTAGGCATCAAGTGTCCAAATTAAGTTATTTCTAGCAAAAACTGCAGGACAAACACTCTTGACATATAATTTTTCCTTTTCATAGTCTGTTGGAGCTGGAAAGGAGTTTAAAGCTCCACCTAATCAAAATTCTTAATTAAGTGAATTTATTTTTTGCTAAATTTAGTTTTGTGTTTTATATATTTTATTATTGTATTATGCTTTATTGATGTCACGAAACAGAGATGAGAAAAAATTGTCTATATTGGCAACACCTTAATTAATTAATTAATTGTAATGCTTTTAATGTTTATTTATTTTTAAGAGAGAGCGAGAGAGACAGAGTGTGAGTGGGGAAGGGGCAGAGAGAGAGGGAGACACAGAATCTGAAGCAGGCTGTCAGCACAGAGCCTGATGCAGGGCTTGAATTCATGAAGCGGGAGATCATGACCTGAGCCAAAGTCGGATGCTTAACTGACTGAGCCACCCAGGCACCCCACCAACACCTTAATTATTAACTATTCATATTTTATAGGACTTCCTCTCCACTCCTTTCTTACACACTCTTTAGTATAGTTATAATCATTGTAAATATGTTATTTTGTATTTTGATTTTAACACATCATTATTAGTTTTCATTTGAAACACAGGCTTGATGAACCATAATTTACTTAGTCATTTCCTTATTGATGTACCTATCGATAGTCCAGCTTTTCAGTTTAATAAACATATTGCTGAGATCATGTGACCTTTTATACTTAAGATTCTTTTCTTAGAGTAGATTTCCAGAATATTTCTTACTGAATCAAAGGCAAATACATTTTTTAACGTTTTATTTATTTTTGAGAGACAGAGAGAGATAGAGTGTGAGTGGGGGAGGGGCAGAGAGAGAGGGAGACACAGAATCTGAAGCAGGCTCCAGGCTCTGAGCTGTCAGCACAGAGCCAGATGTGAAGCTCGAACTCACGAACTGCAAGATCATGACCTGAGCCAAAGCTGGATGCTTAACCAAACACGAGGCTCGAACCCATGAACCGTGAGATCATGACCTGAGCTGGTCAGACACTCAACCAACTGAGCCACCCATGCGCCCCAATTTATCCATGTTATACATTCCACTTACTTCCAGAAAGGATCCTGTCAGTTTGCTTGCATGATACACTGATGTATGCATGATTGCCTTTCCTATTCTAAGTGTAAAATGAGGATACCTACTTTTCAGGGTTGTTATCAATACCAAAGACAATATATGTAGAGTACCTACAGGTGCAGTAAATGGGAGCTATTGTTAATATAGAACAATATTAGGGGCGCTTGGGTGGCTCAATCGGTTGAGTGTCCAACTTCAGCTCAGGTCATGATCTCATGGTTCCTGGGTTCAAGCCACATGTTGGGCTTTGGACTGACAGTGCGGAGCCTGCTTCAGAGTCTGTCTCCCACTCTCTCTACTCGTTACCTCGTGCTCTGTCTCTTTCAAAAATAAACATTAAAAAAATATAGAACAATATTAACAATTCAAAAATATGTTTATGATTTAGTGTTAATTCAATCTGACATTAATATAATGTTGATTATGATAATATTGATATATGTTAACGAGAACATGATGGAAGAAAGAGGCGTGCTGGCCAACCAGATCGACGAATAAGTCCTGGAGAGCAGTACGGTGACCAGATAGTTATAATCCACACAAGAAAATATAGAATAAAAGACTTGGCAGCACTTCTAAATTTTCCATCCTAGCTCTAAGGGGCCCTGCTGAGCAGCTGTGGCTGCAGCTTCTGGCTGTGGATGCTGTAGGGGGTGGGGTGGGGAGTGGGGAGGGCTGGGGTGGGGTGGGGGGAGGGGGCACTTCTGGCTGTGCTTCTTTGCCTCCTGGGCTGTATGTGCCTTTGCCCAGAGTTTACTCTGTTTCTCCTTCTCCTTCCCTTCCTGGCCATCTCCCTCCTCCTTCTTTTAATATTCACTATATTTGTTTTCTGATAATCAAAGTTATATGTATTCAAGGTAGAAAATTTGGAAAATACCCAAGGAAACCAAGGTCACCTTTAATCGTCACTCCCACCCCCAGAAGTAGACATTTTTAAGTATCTACATTCTTACCTTTTTTTTTCTAAGCATCTTCTCCCTAAATAGTACCCTACTATACATATTGTATTTGAAATTATTGTTTGGGTTATAGTAAAAATTTCCTAATGCTATTAAAGATTGTTCTATCATGTGATTATGAAATGCTGCATAGTATTTCATTGTAAGAATGTATCATAAATAGTTCACTATTCTCATTTTAATGGACTTTTAGGTTGCTTTCAGTTTTTCCTTTTTTTTTAAATTTTTAAAAATGTTTATTTATTTTCTTGAGAGAGAGACAGAGCACGAGCAGGGGAGGGGCAGAGAGGGAGGGAGACACAGGATCCGAAGCAGGCTCCAGGCTCTGAGTTGTCAGGATAGAGCCTGAAGTGGGCTCGAACTCACAAGCTGTGAGATCATGACCTGAGCTGAACTCAGATGCTTGAGTTCAGCTGATTGAGCCACCCAGGTGCCCCTAGAGCCTATTGTCTTAATCACTAATAAACTATATGAATCTAGGAAGATGGGGCTATGGGGGTCTCTTATTTGATTTCCAGCAGCCATAGTTCAGCTTTGAGCTCTTGTCACTCTGGGCATGTCTACCCAAGGGGTGTTACAAAAGCACCTTCTAGTTGAGGGTTTTGGGGATTGAGCTAACTCCAGGGGATCCTGGGCCCTGCCTACTTCCACCTTCGATGATAATTGACAAGGCAGAGAGCTTTTCTCCTTTACCTAACTTCTCTTGTTCAGTTTCTGAGTAGCTGGTAACCTGTGGGAAAGTGGGTGGGATAGAGGGGGAAAATGTCCTAATTGTCATCCTAACCTCACTGTGTCCTAGTGCTGTGTTGCCATTTGCAACCCTAGAGGATTAGAGATGGATATTACATGCATCGTGATTGAAAAACAAAAACAAACAAAACAAACACAACCCTGAAGCAGTGTGGTGCTCACCATGAGAGAAACAGAACTGGAAATTTGTTCTAAGCTTAAGTCCATCTTAAGCTTTGAGTTTGTCAACCTCCCTTTGACGGCCCCACCTCCTCCAAGTCCCATTTTGCCCTATTCCAAGACCTTCGGGGACCTGGCCTGAGGACTTCTACAAAAACCCTCCTCTTTAGAAAGGATTTGAAATCTTGGGGAGAATTCAAGAGTCATTATCTCTTCCGAGAGTTTTTTTTACATTTAAACTTCAGCCCCGGTGTGGCATGAAAAGATTTGGTTCCTGCTAAAGGAATTTCAGGCAGTAGCAAGTAGGTGGGGAGAGTTTTATAGTAGGGAATTCTCTAGGGTGTTCTTGTGGTTAATGCACGCGGTGATTTAGTGCTAACAACTACAGCACTTTTATTGGGCACTTCTTTCTGCCGGGCATTTGTGGCAAGTGCTCTTCATGCATTATCTCCTTGCATCTGGGAAGAAGCTTCCCCCTTTATAGATGAAGCACTGGAGGCCCACAGATATTAAACAATGTTCCCAGGGACATGGAGCTAGTGCATGAATGGATCTAAGACTCGAATCCATTGTGGATGGAAGGGCAACCGTGGAAGGGCCAGCAACAGGCCCTTGCCAAGCCTGGCTTGAGACACTAAATGCTAGCAGAAGCCAATATTCTGGCGTGCACCTGGTTAGTTCTGGGTGTAAGTTCTTGTTTCTCCAGACCCCTCCCTATGCCTTCGAAATCACACTCAGTGTCTCAGCCTCCCTGTCACCATCGCCCTCAGTCACAGCGTTTGTAGACAACCATGAGGCCAGCCTCCATGTTGAGCACTTACCGCCTCCAGTCCTCACAATAATCCTGCAAGGAGGCACAGTTATTATACCCATTTTAAAGATGGAGAAACCGAGCCTCAGTCACAGGTCACTCAGAGAAGTTGTCACAAGTTTCCGTGGAGGTAAGTGTCAGAGCTGGGCTGTGGGATTGCAGAGGGATTGCTGTGTGGCCTGCACCTGCGCCCACCTCCTACATTGCCCGCCCACCCTCCTCCCACTCCCCCGTTCCCACATCAAGCTCACCAGCCCTTTCTGGTGTCTCCCTGCGTCTGTCCTCCTAGTTCGGATGGAGATGACAAGTTCCCCGGGCTCCTGGCTCGCTGGATGCCTCGTGGCACTCGTGTTCCTCCGCCTGCCCATGCGTGTGTCAGGTAGGAGTTTGTGAACCTCTTTCTGTGTCCGGGACGTCTGCGGAAGGAGCCCCAAGCACAGAGGGCCTTCTTTCTTCTCATTCAGTTCTCCCCCCAGCCCCATGCCCTTCCCAGGCCCTGCCCTTCCCCAAGCGCCCTTCCCCTTCACCCATGGCGCAGCTTCTGCACTCCCATCCCTCCCAGACACCCTTGTCCCTTTTTTGTCCACACCACACAGGGGACACCGGCAACTTCCACCTGGCCCCGCTAGGGGGCACAGCCGAGCTGCCCTGCCCGCTCGCTCTGTGGCCGGTCACCGTGCCCACCGCGGTGACGTGGCTGCGGTCCCCACACCCTGACGGCTCCCAGGCTGTGCACGTGTTCCGGGACGGGAAAGACCGGGAGGAGGGCGTGATGCCGGAGTACAAGGGGCGCACGGCCATGCGGAGGGACGCCCAAGAGGGGAGCGTCACCCTGGAGATCCGCCGGGTCCGGCTGGAGGACCGGGGGCCATACCGATGCCAGGTCCAGATCGGAAACCTGACTCGAGAGGGCATGGTGACCCTGCAGGTGGCAGGTTAGTTAGTCATTGTCAAAGGGGGACGGAGGTGCCCCCAAGAACTGAATCGTGGGATGCAGCCACCCTAGGGGCGGATTGGAGAAGGTATGAGGATGAAGCTGGAGACTGTCTCACTCCGTTGGGAGGAGGATGGGGGTGGGGAGAGGGCAGGCAGGCAAGTGCCACGAGCACCCACGAGGCTGTGGGAAGGGGGAGAGCGCTCCCGCCGGGGCTGCGCCCCCACTGCCAGGCATCTCTGCTCCCCGTCCCCCTCCAGTTCTAGGCTCAGACCCTTACATCCACGTGAGGGGCTACGACGCGGGATGGATCCAGCTGGTGTGCAGATCGGCGGGATGGTTCCCAAGGCCTTGGGCCGAGTGGAAAGACCCTCAGGGCAGGGTGCTTCTATCCCTGTCGGAGGCCCATTCCCTGGAAGCCGGGCTCTTCCGCACAGCGGTGTCCAGCAGGGTCAGGGACAGCACGCTGGGGAATGTGTCCTGCACCTTCCGCAACTTGGCCCTTGGCCAAGAGAAGACCGCCGCCATGCTCATAACAGGTAAAAGCTGGGTCAGTAAATGGCTTCAAGCCCTTGGTGAAAACTCCTACCTTAGTAGAAACCTTATAAAGAATTTTCAAATTTTTTAAATTCTAAGAGTAACACATGTTTGCAGTAGAAAACTTGAAAAAAATGAGGAACATTTTAAAGAAACCAAAAAATGGCCTATAATGTCATAAATTAGAGAGAACTGCTGCTAACATTTAAAAAATATTTATTTATTTTGAGAGAGACAGAGACAGAGAGAGAGGGAGAGAGAGGGAGAGAGAGCGCACAAGCAGGGGGAGAGGGGGAGGAGAGAGAGAAACCCAAGCAGACTCCATGCTGTCAGTGCAGAGCCTGATGCGGGGCTCGATCCCAGCAAACATGACATCATGACCTGAGTGGAAATCAAGAGCCCAGCGCTTAAGGGACTGAGCCGTCTTGGGGGCCCTGGGGCAATTCTTTCAAGACTTTCTTGTGTGCGCGTATCTCTGAGCCCACATGTGTTTACACGTATGTTGTGTTCTGCCTAGTGTCTTCTTCCCTTCCACTTCTAATGCCATGAGCATTTTCTGCCCATGTCCTTTAGTAGTTCTCTGCCACATGATTTTTAAGGGCTACATAGTACTTCATTGTGTGGTTATAGCTTCAGAAAATTAATCAAAGCCGTAATTCTGGACATCTGGATGGTTTCCAATTTTTCTTCCTATTATAATGAATGGTGCAGTGAACATCCTTGCACATATTTTCGGAAGTGACTCTATTTTCTTAGAATGTGTTTCTAGAAGTAGAATTGAGGGATCAAAGCGGTGTGAACTTTTTAAAGACACGTGAAACATGAAGGCCATGTGGCAGAGCAGAGTAGTTTTAGAGCCAAGAAAGAGACACTGTGGCCTGGGGTCCCAGGTAAGAAAGGGTCATGACTTCTGCACCCTCCCTTCTCTAACTACTGCCACTGCCCCTCACTGAGTGCTAAGTGCTTTACCTGCCTGATCCCTTTCTTTAAACAAAAATTTTTAATGTTTATTTATTTTTGAGAGAGAGAGATAGAGTGTGTGTGTGTGTGTGTGTGTGTGTGTGTGTGAGCTGGGGAGGGCAGAGTGAGAGGGAGACACAGAATCCGAAGCAGGCTCCAGGTTCTGAGCTGTCAGCACAGAGCCCGAACGCAGGGCTCAAACTCACAAAGCGTAAGATCATGACCCGAGTTGAAGTTAGAGGCTTAACCGACTGAGTCACCATGATGCCCCTATTTATTTATTTTTTAAAGTTTATTTATTTTGAGAGAGAGAGAGAGAGCAAGAAGGCAGTGGAGGGGCAGAGAGAGGGAGAGAGAGAATCCCAAGCAGGCTCTGCGTTGTCAGCACAGAGCCGAATGCAGGGCTCGAACTTAGGAACCGTGACATCATAACCTGAGCCGAAACCAAGAGTTGGATGCTTAACCGACTGAGCCACGCAGGCAGGCACCCCATGATCCTTTTAAATCTCCCAACAACCCAAAGGGACAAGGATTATTATTATCTCTATTTTATAGATGGTAAGCCAGCCCTGGGGAGGCTCAGTCTCTCGCGCAGGGTCACACAGTGTTGAGTGAGGTCTCGCATCCAGCTGAGGCTCTGCACCGCTTGTCACAGAGCCTCTTCTGCTCTTTTTTTCTTCTTTCCTTTCTCCTTTCTTCCTGCCTAGGCTTTAGGTCTGCTGCTGTAGCACCCCAGAATTTGTTCTGCCCCTGCTTCTAGGGCTCAGGGCAAAGATGTCACTGACTGTTTCACTTGACGGGGAGGCAGGTGGGTACTCATGAGAAGACTGAAGATGGCCCCTGAGGAAGCACCTCCTATCCTCCGAAGTCCTCAGATAATGGTTTTCCTATAGGGCAGCATGAGGCTGTGGTTGAAGAGCTGAGTTTAACCCATTGTCTTCAGGCGGGAGCATCAACACCACTCCTAAGAGATGAATATCTCAACTTAAAGTCATCCCCGGGTCATCCAGGGTTGGAGTTACTGAGAGAAGCAAAGACACTTGCCAGTCTTGGCTGGAGGTCCCTCCCTAGAGTTGATGGAGATGGGTGGGATGTGCCTGAGCCGCTTCCCAACTGAAGTGGGGCCCTTTGTATAGGAGGGACTGTCTGATGACTCTTTGAGGGTCCTCACTGGCGGTTTCTGTTTCAGCCCCGTCTCCGGGGAAGATCTCCTCCTCAGCGATGGCTCTCTCTGTGATCCTGCCTTTCCTGGGGCTCCTCATCATGGTGGGCATTTTCCTCATTTGGAAGCAAAAAAGATCAAAAGGTAACTAAGTGGTAAGGGAGTCCCAGCTGGGACTGAGGCTTCTCTAGGAAATGGCCGGGAGGAAGTAGACGTGGACATGAGGTATCCCTAGGTTGCAGACCCTGCAAGTTGGCTGAGAGAAAACTGGTAGAGCCATACTGGGGGGGCTCACATTGCTCAGATGGTCAGAGAAACTGCAGAAAACTCCTGGGCAGAGCTGTGAATGCTCATCTTCTGATAAATTAGGAAAATACTGATCATGACAGTAGTCTCCTAATTAATTAAGAAATGCAGTTCTATCCATTAGATAAAACCCCCATGAATGTGGTTGAATTCCACAGGATCTCAGGGTTGCAAAAGATCCTGAAAGTCACATAATCCAATGCTCCTTTCCCTATCTGATGGTTTGAAGATTCTCTAATCCTTTCAAATAGTCACACACCCACAGGGACAAGGAGCAAAGTCCCACTCTTTGGACAACCCTGCCTACTAGAAAAAGTCCTTCCTTTAGCGGAGCTGACACATCTTTCTTTCTTCTAGAGAAGCTTCTCTATGAACAGGTGGTGGAGGTAGGTAAGTGTTCTGAGCTGGGTAGGGATGTTAATGTTTTGTTGGTTTTGTGCTCCCAATGACCCCTGATTTAAATTGTGCGCCTGAAAATCCCAACATCTGATGTCCTGGGAGCAGAGATGGTGGAAGGGTCTATACCTGTCATTTCCAGCTTTTGCAGACTCCTACTTGTCATAGCTTGCCTTCCAATAAGTGGTTTTTGTGTGTGAACTCATTGCTTGATCTTATCTTACGCCGTGGAAGTCTTGTAGATCTAATGTGGGGGAAGCTTTTATTCATTCAACAAGCAATTAGTAATTGTCTATTAAGCATCCCAGATTATACTAGACACCAGGACACAATGGTGAGTAAAAGCAGATATAGTCTGTGCCTTCTTGGAGCGTTCAGTCTAGTTAGGGAAGCATACATGAATGAAATAATTATAAAAATAAATGTGCACAAATGCCAGGAGAAGAAGTTCTAAGGGCTGTAAAGATTGTAACCAGGAGGAACCAACCAAGAGCTTCAGGGACAGGAGAGGAGTCCCCAGAGGAAGTGATGTTTGATCTGGAGGACAGGCAGGCTTGAGGGAAGAGGGAGTAGAAAACCATCTGCAGCAGAAGGAACAACATGCAAAAGAAACAGTGCAGAAATGAGGCCAAAGGTGACAGTGGATGAGGCTAGGGAGTTAGCAGGGGTCAGCCCAGGTGACACCTTGTAGATCACTTGAATGGGTTTGGTCTTTCTTCTCAGAGCAGTGGTAGAGCAGTGAATGGGGCAACCTCGACCAGAATCACAATTCTTTCTGGCTGCAGTGTTGAGAAGGGGCCAGAGGGAGCAATGGGACAGGACGTGGGGGCAATTTGGGGGGCACCATTTCTGTCATCCAGATGAGAGATGATGAGGGCCTGGGTCAGGGAGGTGGAGGTGGAGACAGGGAGGTTCAAGAGCAGGTGAACTCAATAGGCACTGGGAGCCTTCAAAGTAATGGCACAGAATCTCATTTACTTTTCTTCCTCTAGAAAATCTTCTCTCAGACCACGCAAAAGAAAAAGGTAATTATATGTATAGAATAAAGAGTAGGGAACAAATAACAAAGAAAATATTGTTTCTACTTGTATATGGATGCTGACAGTCTATGATACATACTTTATACACACACACACACACACACACACACACCTTCCATTAATATTATTCGAATTTACTTTCCAATATCAAGGAGTTATAGGGCTGGTGGCCATGGTGAGTGGGTGCACTTGGTCAGAAATCACGGGTCTGGATTGGCCTGAGCTCCCTTCACCAGCTTTTCTGTCAATCACCAAAAATGCAGGTCTATTTACTACTTAAAAAGGTATTATTATGGTCATATGGCGTGTATGAAAATCTCAAGAATCCATACAACTTTTGCATTGAGAGAGGCTGTATGATATGACAGACAGGTCACGGGCTCTGGAGTCAGCGGCCGGTTCAGTGAGTCCTGGCTCAGATTGCTGCTCTGCCACTTACTGGCCTTAAACAAGGCACTTCACTGCTCTGAGCTTCAGTTTTCTCATCTGTAAAATGGGAACAGTGAATCCCCTCACCTGACTGTTTTCAGAACTAAAATAGACAACTTAAAAAAAAAGTTCTTATGACGAAGGCTGGTACTCCTTTTTCTTCCTGCTATTTCATCTTCATTAACTGAGTGTCTGCTCTGGGCCACTAAGGATAGAAGTTAGACACTCAGGGTACAAACAAACAGGGGCTCTGCCCTTAAGGTCTCGCTGGGAAGACAAGTCACTGGACCAGAAATGGCTCCATATGCACTGATTTCAGCATCTTCTCTCTTCTCCACTTAATCTCCTCCAGGGTGGTGGAAGTGTGGGTGTGTGAACAACTCGAGGATGCTATGGCCACTCTGTTCAAGAGCGGAAGGAACGGTGGTGTAGTGGGGCTGACCTCTGATTGGGAGTCAGGCAGACGTGGGTTGGAATCCTGCCTCCCCGGCCACTTACTAGCCTGGTGACCTGGGAAAATTTCCACATCCCTCTGAGCCTCAGACCATTACTCTATATAATGGGGACACTAATTATATGTACCTCACATTGTTGAGGGGATTCAGTGCCCACCTTGTTATAAGAACAGGACACGATAAATAGAGACTATTAGTAGTGGGAATAGTAACAATAAACCATAAGCCTTGGGAGCCGTATCGTATTCAGTTTCACTGCCCAAGTGCCTAATGCCTAACGCATGCCCAGCCCTTAGCACAGGGCCTGGCAGTGAACTCAAACGTATAACAGTTCTCTGGCAAGGCCAGTGCTAGGAGAAAAGGTGGGCTCGATGGCACCTCCAGAAAAGCCACAAGAACGGTAATCCCCAGGAGCCTCCAGTTTATGTCCCCAACCTGGGATCTCCAAATTTGTCAATCTCTGCAGTTCTTCAGGGTAGTTACCATGGAGAATGACAGAGCCACGTCAACAAGCCAATGCTAAGGCTCCCGTTTGTCACCATAGCTATTAAACACAGTAGGTTATAGAGGGGGAGCAAGGGACATACTCGTGTACCCACACGGTTACAAACACACAGAAACACTCATACAGAAAGAGAAAAGGAGCTGGACAGAAAGGGAAGGAAGAGAAAGGAGAAACCAAGGTTCTGGGCAGCCTGGGGTCATTGGGAAAGTGGCGCCACCAGGTTCTCCGGTCTGAGCTTTGAGAGATGGGACTGGATTAGGGGCTGACAGGACGGTCATCACTCCCTCCACTGTAGGAGATGGAGCGATGAGCCTTCCTGCATCCCAGGGATAAAGTGGCTGCATCTATTCACTTGTGCCTTTTTTTGTTTGTTTGTTTGTTTGTTTGTTTGTTTGTTTTTTAGGAAGACTCCATAAAGTGCTCAGTAAGTTCCGCTCCTCACCTGCGGCACTGACCTCCTTCTGCTGACATCTTTGCTTTAGGATGAGTGTCTCCGTTTCACTCTCTGGGGCAGAAGAGGGGGACAAGGGTACTTGAGGCCATGGGGGCTGGGGATATACTGGCTCCCACAGTCCTCTTTTTCCAACTATTCCCCGTTCCCCTTTCCTGCATAGCTCGATGCGGTCTCGATGCGGGAAACGTTTCACCAGGAAGAGCTGTACCTCCCATGGGGGAAGCCACCTGGAAGACCCCCTTTATCACCTGGGGGTGACATTCCCTTAGGTGGGATCCAAAGCATGTGTATCCTCATTACAGTGAATATGTGCAGCCATGTTTCTCCACCACTTCGCATATGAGAACCTCTTTATAACAAAAAAAGTCTTCAGACACATGACACGTCTATTTTATTTTACACTGAGAAAATATACAGAAGAAAATCTAGTGGAAATTCAGTGATAGTTTTAAGTGAACTTATATATATATATATATTAATTTTTTTTAATGTTTATTTATTTTTGAGAGACAGAGAGAGATAGAGCGTGAGGAAGGGAGGGGCAGAGAGAGAGACGAAGGCACAGAATCTGAAGCAGGCTCCAGGCTCCGAGCTGTCAGCACAGAGCCCGACGTGAGGCTCAAACTCACGAACTGTGAGATCATGACCTGAGCCGAAGTTGGCTGCTTAACTGACTGAGCCACCCAGGTGCCCCAAATGAACTTATATTTTATGCTTCCCCTACAACTTCTACAAATGTTTATGTCACCGTGACCAATATGTAAAAGATGTGCTATTACTCGGTTGGCCGGGAAGTTCTGGGGGCTATAGGAAATTTGTTGACCCTCTGAGGTGTCTCTGGGGCACGCTGGCCCATGGCAGGGAGCCACTGCTCTTGCCAGCCCCATCTCAGAGAAGCTCAGGGCATTGGTCCCCAGGATCTCATGTGGGGATGTGGTTGGGATGGGGCTGCACCATTCTGGACATGTAGACGCCCTTGTTCTGATTGGTCTAACTGTTTTTATTCTTTAGAACACCTCCGGAGTGAACTGAGTAAGTGTCCCGTGTTCTTGTAACTCCATATCGCCTTATCACCTGTGGATTCTGTATTTCAGTGATAGCTCACCCCCTTGTTTCTTCTTTTATTAGAGTTGAAAAGAGCTGCAGCGAACTCAGGTGAGGTACAGTTTCCCTGCACTTGACTCCCAAGCCCCAAGAGTTCTCCATTTTTCTGTCCTTAAACTCAAGCATCCCCTTTACATCTTCCAGGCTGGAGGAGGGCCCGGCTGCACTTTGGTAAGTCACACCAGCCACATCATCCACATTTCAGAGCCCATTGCTCTGGTCCTGTGGAATTCAGACTGTCATTTAAGACTTTGTAAAATCAAATCTGTTTATCTGCTCATCCATTTTGAAAAATCTTTGTGATTTGAGGGTTCACATTTAGATTTAGAAAGTCTCCCCTCTTTTAGAATACTGATAAATATTTGTTTTGATCTTCCTATGAGTTTTGAGATTTATCTTAGGTTTATCGGTTGTTCGTATTTCATCTGTGTGACTTGTCTGCTCCTGTCCTATTCTGGCTACTTTTTTTTTTTAATGCTTAATTATTTTGAGAGAGAGAGACAGAGTGCTAGTGGGGAAGGGGCAGAAAGAAAGGGAGGCACAGAATCTGAAGCAGGCTCTAAGCTCTGAGCTGTCAGCACAGAGCCCAATGCGGGGCTCAAACTCACGAACCATGAGATCGTGACCTGAGCCTAAGTTGGACGCTTAACCGACGGAGCCACCCAGGTGCCTCTGTTCTGGCTACTTTTTGATTTGTGAGGATATTCTTTCTATGTAAAGTATACTAGTTCTTTGTCATATTTTTCACAAATTATTTTTCTGACTTTTTCATTTTATTTTACTTTCCTGCTAGTATTTTTTTTTTTTATGTAGGAGCATTTTATTTTTTATGTAGTCAGATTTATTCATCTTTTCCTATATAGTCTCTTCTGTGCCTTCAAGTTTGGGAAGTCCTTCCTATGCCACAGCTGGACCATCAGCCAGTGCTCCTGTCTCTCTCCACACCCCTGCCACATCCTTCTTTCTCTGAAGATCAGTTTTCTTGGGGGTGGTGATTGAGATTCTCAGAGAAGTGAATGCGTGAGGCAGAAGCTCCAACAATGCAGACTACAGAAAGTTTTCATAGTTTCATCCTAAAAGATTTGCACATCTCTTTTCATTTTATTCTGAAATAGTTTGCGATTTTTTTTGCTGCTGCTTTAACGAGACCCATTATTTTCACTGCCTTATAGTCCGTGTCAATTTTCTAGCTGCTCATCTCCCTTCTGTTCACACATCTTCCTTCAGGCAAGTCCAATAGAATCGTGAGTTGGCACTTAAGAGAACACCAGGTCACCTTGGTTGGCACTCCAGGAGCTCACAAACCCTTCTGACATTTGAGGTCTGGCTTACTCCCACCACCTTGACTGAGTACAGATTTCACAGATTTACTCTCCAAGAAGAGCCTGTTTTCTGTACTTGGTGAAGGAGGGAGGCTCACTGTGACACTCATAATCCACAACTTTAAGGAAGAATCCTTCTCTCTATATTAACATTTAGCAATAGTAATTATAAGCAATAATTTTATTTTTTAAATATTTATTTTTGAGAGACAGATCATGAGCAGGGGAGGGGAAGAGAGAGAAGGAGACACAGAACTGAAGCAGGCTCCAGGCCCTAAGCTGTCAGTACAGAGCCTGATGCGGGGCTTGAACCCATTAACTGTGAGATCATTACCTGAGCTGAAGTCAGATGCTTAACCTGCTGAGCTACCCAAGTGCCCCACTTTAGCTACCAAAATGAGCATCACACACTCACTGTGTGAACTCGGCACTATCTCATGCATTAGTTCCTCAAATCCGTACAACAGCGCTACTCCCATTTTACAGAGGAAGGAACTAAAGTTGGGAGATAAATAACAAGCCCAAGGTCACATAACCAGCAAGTGGCAGAGCTGGGACATCCTAGCTGGCTCCTGGATCTAACATCAAAGCCTATGTTTATTATCATACATTAGATTCCTTTGGACCATTGAAGACAAAGGCACTATTTCCTAAGGATTAAGGCAGCTTCACAGATGAAATACTTTTTCCTCTTTCACTTAATACACTGCCAACAGATCTGGGGGACTGGAAGACAGTTTTCTTTGGTTCCATTACTTATAGGGGAGGGGGAACCATGAACTCAAATAGACCAAGGACAGTGGTCACAGCTTAGGGATTATTTTTTCGTCCAAAGCTACCCAAAGATCCCCTGAGACCTTGTCTTCCCTAGCCTCACCTGTCAGTGACTCTCTGCAGTGGCAGTGACCCTGGACCCGGACACAGCACATCCCAAACTCATGCTGTCTGAGGACCGGAGACGTGTGAAACTTGGAGACAGAAGGCTGCCTGTGCCCGATGGCCCTCAGAGATTTGACTTTGTCGTCAGCGTCCTGGGCGCCGAGTACTTCACGGCGGGTTGTCACTACTGGGAGGTGTACGTGGGAGATAAGACCAAGTGGGCTTTGGGGGTGTGTAGCGAGTCTGTGAGCAGAAAGGGCAAGGTCACTGCCTCACCCGCCAATGGACACTGGCTTGTAAGACAGAGTAGTGAGAAGAAGTATGAAGCTCTCACGTCCCCGCAGACCATCCTGCGCCTGAAAGAGCCCCCGCAGTGTGTGGGGATTTTCCTAGACTATGAAGCCGGAGTCATTTCCTTCTACAATGTGACCAGCAGATCCCACATCTTTACTTTTACCCATACTTTCTCTGGCCCCCTTTGCCCTTTCTTTGAGCCTTGCCTTCATGATGGAGGGAAAAATACAGCGCCTCTAATCATCTGCTCAGAACTCCAGAAATCAGAGCCATCAACCGTCCCCAAGCCAGAAGAAAAAGGCCATGCTAATGGAGATGTGGCCATGAATGTGGACCCTTCCTTACTCCCCCCACAGGCACCGGAGCTTTTCCCACACAGGGGTATGATCCTGCCTTGGCCCTCTGACATTGGCCCTGCCCTTCAGGGGCTCAAGGTTCCTTCTTTTTAGGGCTGTGCCTCATTACCTGCTCCCCTGAAGGTCCCGCACTGTGCCCTGCATTTTAGGCTGCCTGCCCAGCACCTGATTCTGAAAGATCTCATCTCCTTTCCCCAAACCTAGACCTTGTGATTCCTATTCAAACCACCTTCCTCCCAGGGCTCAGTTCTAAACTCTGTAGTTCTTCTGGACACTTAAAGTTCCCACTGCCCTGGAAGAATTCTTGAAAACCAAATGAACAGTCACATTAAGTTTAGGTGGTGATGGTAAATTTGTGTCACCAACATACAGGGGTTCTTTACTGGAGGGGTTATTTACAGAGGAATTCCACTCTGCCTCACCCTGCTCTTGATCTCTTAGTCATGAAGTTAGGGTTTCCAGTCCCTGACTTCTCTCTTATCACCTCCAGAATGGCTTTTCTCCTTTTCTCAGGGCAGGCCTCTAGCTCCCAAAGTCAGCTTTTTAAAGGTAAATATGTTTGGGTCACACACTCTTCCTTCTTTCTTCTGGAATAGGGGATGGGTCAACTAGAGGGGTAAAACAGGCCATCCTTTTCTATTTCCTTGATGCTTTTTTACAACATAGTGTCCTGACATCTAGAGCTAATGTACACATTTTCAAAGCTAACTTACCTATTGATGATAACCAGGCACAAGAATTTTAAATATGGTAGCCATAATCCCCAAAGCCTCAAGAGCACAATCATGGAGCTGGGACACACAGCTTTGAACACAGCTGCCCAGCTGTGTGTGACCTTGAAAATAAAGCCATGGATGAGTCTGTCTGTTACTCTGACCCTTTTGAATCTCCTCCTGGAATTTAGAGAGGCCCAGCCAGAAAAGTGGCAGTTTTAACCACCAATGTAGAGGCATTTTTTCCTATAAGACCATCATTCTGGAAAACTTGACTACTTGTATGGCAAACAGCCTCTTAGGTCAGAGAGTATTGGTTTCAAATAGGAAGTCAGTAGGCCATGTGTGAGGATAAAATAATGTGCCTCAGTTTTTGGTGTGGATTGCAGAAAGAAGCCTACTCACTTTCAAGTCACTCCACATAGGTGATCTGGCCTCTTTGTGGAGATACTGG
Source organism: Cryptoprocta ferox (assembly GCA_028646485.1). NCBI lineage: Eukaryota > Metazoa > Chordata > Mammalia > Carnivora > Eupleridae > Cryptoprocta > Cryptoprocta ferox. The sequence goes on along the minus strand of CM053570.1, from coordinate 69,538,965 downwards.
CTCTCAGTTTGTAGATGAGCACACAGTTCTACCCAACAGAAACTAGATTTTTCTGTCAGAAGTTCTCTCTGTTGTGCTTGTAACAGTTAGGGTCCTCCAGAGAAAAACATATTTGTTTGATTTACATGTATAAAGAGATTTATTATAAGGAATTGTCTCACATGATTATGGAGGCTGGCACATCCCAAGGTCTATCTGCAAGGTTAGTCAGCAAGTCAGAGACCCAGGGGAGCCAGTGGTGTAGTTCTAATTTGAAGGCTAACAGGAAGAATCAATATTTCCATTTGGGTCTGAAGGTAGGAAAAAAGTGGGTGTTCCAGGCTGAAGACTGTCAGGCAGGAAGACTTCTCTCTTACTAGGGAGAGGGTCAGCTTTTTGGTTCTATTCAGGCCTTCAACTGATTGGATGGGGCCTACCCACATTAGGGAGAGCGATGTGCTTCACTCATTCTTCCAATTTAAACGTTAATCTCATCCAAAAACACCCTTACAGAAACAGTCAGAATAATGTGTGACCAAATATATGGGCACCTTGTATCCTGGTCAAGTTGATATATAAAGTTAACTATCACAGTGCATGGGTGACATTTTTTGTTTGCTTTTGTACATGAATGAGAAGTTGTGGGGAAAGGCTTTGGACTGGTAACAGAAGAGCACATTATGGGATTGGTTTTTGAACAGCATTGAATTCACCCAAGCAAGCTTTAATCACAGTTAGAAATAAAGCCACAGTTTTATTTCTCATCTGCCTTCGCAGTATTTTATTTATATCAATTTATAAGCAATGGTGTATGTGGGGGATTTATATTTCACTCATTCATATTCAGTTTCAAAATACTTTCCTGAATATCCTAATCTAATTCCCATTGTTCACACTGGCTGCACCCAAGAGAATTTACCAGCAGGAAAGAGAACTGACATTGTGGAAGCAGAAGCTTTAACTCATTTAATCCTTAAAACTATTCTGCCAGGGATTTTATGGGGCTGGAAAATGGTGCTCCACATGCCTAGGTGGTAGAACTGGGATTATAAATCTAGATTATCTAGCTCTGAAGACAATACTCTACTCTGCACTGAAATACTGTGCAGATAATGAGAATATTGGATTAGACTTTTTTTTAAAAGTAAACCTTGAAAAAAAAATCCTAATCCTGGATATACTTTAGAAGCTGTGTTGTGTCGGATTGATGCATGGCAGGTTTATCTATGTAGGACCCAGAAAAAATCCCTGCGTAGGAGCGTTGGGAGACCCACAGGCAGCTCCTTGCACAGGAAATGTTTATTTAGCTTCTCTGACAAACGGATTGGGTTAGTGGGTCTTTAAACTCCCTTCTAGTTCTACAATCCTTTGGTTTTAAATTATAAATCTTGAGTGAAGCGCGGAATTCAAGGTTTCACGGGATGTCTACCGGACCGTCAAGGGTCACCAACTCAAAGTAAAGAAGAAACTGAGTTTATGATCCCGTGGAGGTCATGTAGGGTAGTTCTAGGTATTCTACTACTTCCCAGACCGGTGGTTAAAAGTACGTTGGGCTTCTAAAGCGTGAGTGTAGAGGGAAATCCGACGACCTTGGAAGGGAACACAGACTCCACTTGCTCAGTTCTGAACTTCGCAGAGTTCTTCTCCGAGTCTATGCTCTTCTTCAGGACTACAACTCCCATCAGGCCTTGCCCTAGACCAAAGCTTATTGGCGGCCCCGCCTGGGTTTCTTGCCTTGCGGCGGCCAGTACAACCAATGAGAACGAAGGGTCCTCCTCAGGACCCAATCCTGGAGAGGTAGGGCGGGTCCTCTCTGGGTTCCGGCTCCGGCTCCTCCCCGGGCCCACAGAGGCGGCGCTGTCCCTGACCGAGCGGCGGGAGCGAGGTGGGTCTTCCGTGGGCCCGAGGTCGCGGGGGGGGCGGATACGGCTTTGCGGGGAACTCTGAGCATGGCCCCTTCCCTCTCTCCTGGGAGTTAGAGGCTGTGACTTTGCTCCCTGGACCCAGTGGGGAGCAAATGGGACCCGGTGGTCCCCCCGCCCCGACCCCTGGACCCCGACCCTGGCCCGCGCGGCCAGGCGGCTGGCCTCAGCCCTTACCTTCAGTCCCTCCTGTTGGCCTTTCAGTCCAGCCCCCCTGGCACATACTTTTGGGGCCAGCCCCTCCCTGTCTTCCACGCCCCCCGCCCAAGCCAGCCAGCTACTCGGAACCCAGCTCCTGTCCTCTGGGAAGCGCGTATCCTGACTCGGCCATCGGCTTCTCCCCGCTACTCACAACCCAGCCTCCAGGCCCCCGGCCTCCTGACACCTCTGTCTCCTCTCCCCAGATCATCTCCTCGGACCCTCGAGCCCCTGTGGCCTCCAGTGTCTGACCCGTTATGTAGCTCCCCGGTACAGTTCCCTGTTGTTCATTCAACACCTTATCCCTGGTCTTGCCAAGCTCCTGTCTCCCCATTACCCCCCACCCCTACCCCTTGATTTGACCCTAAAGTCCCCAAACTTTGGCCCTTAAGACCACTTTCCAGCTTAGCCCCTTCCCTCTAACGCAGGCCCTTGACCTTCAGCATCTGTGATTACCACCCTCATCTGCTTGGCTCTTATTTCTTAGCCCTGGCGGCTTCTCCACTGCCCCCAATCTCTCCCACATTCGGTCCTCCCTGTACCTCTGGGCCTCCTGGGAAGCCAAGACTGATGGACCCTTCTCTCCCCCAAATCTTTGAAATGTGACATGAAAGTGTACTTTACATGTCACTGTGTTCTTAGTAGATGGTGGTCTTCCCATCTCTCTGTAAGTCCCTATCTTGCTCACCTATCCTGCAAGTCCTAGCTCAGATGCCTCCCTTTCTATGCAGCTGCTCATCCCTGATCTCTTCAGGGAGATGCGCCTGTGTCATCTGAACTCCCGAAGTCCCAGAGCACTGTTCTCACTCCTTCCTCCTTCCCTTCCCTCCCCACCCTCTCTCCCCTCCTTCTCTCCAGTATTAGTGTCAGGTGTAAAAGCACTGGCTTTGGAGTGATGGGGATAAGTCCCAATTCTGCCACTCACTTGCTGTGTGCCCTAGGGCAAGTTACAATTTCTCTGAGCCTCAGTTTCCTCATCTCTAAGATAAGCTGTGTAAATGAAATGCCATGATTTGTATATAGTGTTCACCCCAGGGCCTAGCATTTAGTATTAGCTTAAAAAATGGTAACTATTATTATTTTTGGTTCCTGTATAATGTGCCAGGTGCTGTGCGAGGCATTGTGGAGCAGTACAAAGGTGACTGAGGCACAGTTCCTGTCCCCATAGGACTTAACCTTCTACACCATATGACAGTTTCTGGAATTCATGGCCTATTTCCCTGCACTGTGCCATAAACTGAGTGTAGTAACCATAATCCTAAGTCTTTTTGCTCTTCTTGTGATCTGAGCTTGGTATATTATGGGTGCTCAGAATAGCAGGATTGGAAGTAAAAGGCGGCCATGTCGCCCCCTGCATAGACAGAGGTACTAGAGTCCTAGGTGGCGTGGGCAGGGCTGGGGGACTGAATTCAGATCACATCCATTCACTCATACATTCAAAAAACATTTGAGCACTGCCTCGTGCTGAAGAGAGATTGCCAAAATAACTTAGTCCCTCCTCTCCAATTACTTATAAACTGCTAGTGAAGACAGATATGTTAAAAGATAATTGCAAATCACTGTAAAAGCAGGTACATTACAAGATTCTGTGGTTGCATAAAGGTGGAAGTGGGCAGGAATCAAGAGATTGCTGAGGAACAGAGGGTGAGACAGACACAAGTAAGCACGAAATGAGTTCTGGAGACAGGCCTGGCCTTTACCCAACTCGTTCAACAAGTATTTATTAAGGACCTACTAGATATGACTGTCACTACTTTAGGAACAAAGACCCTGTCCCTCATGGGACTTCTGTTTTAGCAGGGGGAGGCAGACACTAACTAATAGACATAATAAATAAATAGAGGTGAGAAGTGCTGTGGGGTAGGGGGATGGGAATATGGGAACAGGGTTGTAATTTTTAAAAGGATTGTCAGCAAACAGTGAATAAGTGTCAAGGAATAAATTGTTTCTGATGTTTACTTGCATTTTTGAAGGTGAAGCAAGCCTCCTTCACCTCTCTTCTCTAGATTCTTCAAGACACACTATCTAACAGGGATTGGGAAACTATAGTTCAGCTCCTTTTGTCTTAAATAAAGTTTTATTGGAACACAGCCACACTCATTCATTATGTATTGTCTATGGCTGCTTTTATGATACAACAGCAGAGTTGAGTAGTTGCCACAGAGATCCTATGGCCCCAAATATTTACTGTCTGGCCCCTTCCAGAAAAATTTGCTGGCCTCCATGCAAAGATTTGAGGCTCTGTCCATATTTTGCATTTTAGATTATATATTCTTGTACCATTTTTTTCCCTTGTACCATTTTTTAATTAAAAACTTTTGGGGTGCCTGGGTGGCTCAGTCGGTTAAGCGTCCGGCTTCGGCTCAGGTCATGATCTCATGGTTTGTGGGTTCGAGCCCCGTGTCAGGCTCTGTGCTGACAGCTAGCTCAGAGCCTGGAGCCTGTCTTCAGGTTCTGTGTCTCCCTCTCTCTCTGACCCTCCCCTGCTCACGCTGTCTCTCTCGCTCGCTCTCTCTCTCTCTCTCTCAAAAATAAAACATTAAAAAAATTTTTTTTTAACTTTTTTTTCCCCCTTTCCTAACAAGATCACATAAGGGATCTTTTTCATTCTTGTGTCCTCTGCAGGGCCAGGACACAGTGTCCTCATAAGTCCCATGAGGGGGAAAAGGTCTTTGTTTTTCTAATGTAACCCAAATTCCTAAAGTAGCGACAGTCATATCTAGTAGGTCCTTAATATATATTTGTTGAAGGGGTTGAGTAAAGGCCAGGCCCATCTCCAGAGCCGATTGTCCATCTGCCGCCACGCAGCATGCTGAGCGCACCGTAGGCGTTTCCTCTGACCCGAGGCCCTGCGGGACAGGCGGTGTCACCAGGTTAGTGATGTGGGAGTTGGGGCTCCCAGTGCTTGAGTGATTTGCACAGTTCTGTACTGTGTGCCACCATTGGGATCCGACCCTAAATATAGTCAGTGCCCCTTCCGCTATGGCTGTTGTGTGTTCCAGAAGCACTCGCTGACTTGAAGGAACCCTCGGTCTGTCATTTTCTACCATCGCTGTCCTGTCAGTCTCGCTTCCCGCCCTCATCCCTTGCTCGTGTCTGTCCACAGTATCTCCGCCAGCCCACTGGGCCTTCTGAAGTGCCGTTATTGCTTGGGGTCCATGGGAAACACCACGCTAGGCAGAAGTACTTCATCCCTCTGCCCCTGTCCTGGGCTGTAGGAATTCAGAGGAGTCTGCAGCCCAGCAAGCATTTACTGCTGTTTGCATAAGTTGGCGGGGAATGTGGTTTGTGTCTGCTTGTCTTGGTTTTTTTGTTTTAACTTTTTAAAAATGTTTATTATTTTTTTATTATTTTTAAAGTTTACTTATTTATTTTGAGAGAGACAGAGAGAGTACAAGCAGGGGAGGGGCAGAGAGAAGGAGAAACAGAATCCCAAGCAGGCTCTGCGCCATCAGCACAGAACCTGATGCGGGGCTTGAACTCACGAACTGTGAGATCATGACCTGAGCTGAGATCAAGAGTCAGACAGACTGCACCAGCCAGGCGCCCCAATGTCTGTGTGTCTTTGTACGTGGCATGTATGTGTGATTTTGTGTGGTGTGACAGTATAGCTGTATTTGTGATTGTGTAGCCATGTATGTGGCTACATGCTTGGGAGGACTATGTATGTATAGGGGGTGTGTATGGCTGTGTGTGGCTATATGTGGCATGCAGGTGTGTGTTATGTGTGTGTATGTGGGTGTGTGTGGTTTGTGTACATGGTGTGAGAATGTGGCTGAGTGTGTCTGGTATGTGAGTATTACTGTGTGTGTATGTGGCCTGTGTATGTGGTTGTGTATGGTGTCTGAGAGGAAGTGGGCATGACCAGTCAGAGCACACACAGCCCAGCCCCTGCAGTAGGTCTTGGAAGGCCCAGACGTTAACCCTTAGTTGCTAGGTTAGGGTGAGGTCCGGGGAAGGGAAAGGTGGCGGAATGTTTAAGAGGATTCATGGCTGGGCCTTGTAAACAGCCAGGAGAGCCTCAAGAATGAGAGGTTCTGTTCTGTTCATTCTGAAAGCAGGCAAATGGAAACTTTTCAGGAAAAAAGAGATCAAACATAAAAGTAGTTTTAGTTAGCTTAGAGTTAGGCAGGAAAATGGAATCTTACCCAAATGGAAGCTCCTTTACTTGTACATGAATTATAGTCTAGACTGTCCTTGTTTAGTGATACTGAGAAAATTGACATTATTCGCATTGCACAAATATCTGTGGAGTGTGGACAAGGCTGATGCCTCTTTACTCTGATGGGCAGGTTTAAACATCTGTGGAAGTTTGTTACTTAAAGGTAAGTAAAGGCATTGTGTCTAAGTATTCTAGTTAATTGAGGTTATTTCTTTATTTTTATTTTTTTTATGTTTTTTATTTATTTTTGAGAGACAGAGACAGCGTGAGCGGGGGAGGGTCAGAGAGAGAGGGAGACACAGAATTCGAAACAGGCTCCAGGAGCTGTCAGCACAGAGCCCGACGCGGGGCTCGAACCCACGAACCAAGAGATCATGACCTGAGCCAAAGCCGGATGCCCAACCGACTGAGCCACCCAGGCGCCCCTAGGTTATTTCTTTAAAACATTTTTTTTTATGTTTATTCATTTTTGAGAGAGAGAGAGTGCAAGCAGGGGAGGGGCAGAGAGAGAGGGAGACACGGAATCTGAAGCAGGCTCCAGGCTCTGAGCTGTCAGCACAGAGAGCCCAACATGGGCTCAAACCCTCAAACTACAAGATCATGACCTGAGCTGAAGTTGGACGCTTAACAGACTGAGCTACCCAGGCGCCCCTTAATTTTTTTTTTAATGTTTATTTTTGAGAGAGAGTGTGTGTGAGCAAAGGAGGGGGGCGCAGAGAGAGGGAGACACAGAATCCGAAGCAGGCTCCGGGGTCTGAGCTATCAGCACAGAGCCTGACATGGGGCTCGAACTCACAAACCATGAGATCATGACCTGAGCCCAAGTCAGACACCTAACCTACTGAGCCACCTAGGTGCCCCATAACTGAGGTTATTTCTAATGGATGCTTCCACAGGGAAGGTGTACACCCCTTTAGCAGAACAGAAGATTCCCTGTGGTCTAGCCTGACCCAAGAAACACCAAGGAATAAAGGTGTTGGCCATCTGTGTTCGTTCTCAGGGTTCAGAGATGGGCAGCGAGAAGGAGAAGGAGCGGAGTCCAGAAGAGCATGTGCCTGAGGAGGGAGAATGGGGTAAGCCTTGGAGAGTGGAGGACTCGGAGGCTTTTCGGATCCCAGACGGAGAGAAGGAGCATGCGCAAGAGAGCCTGTCAGGAGGTCCACAAGAGATCCATCCAAAAAAGCCATGGCAGAAAGTCACCATCCCCGCCGGAGATCCCGAGGGCACTGTGGCCCATCCAAGGCCCGAGATTGACGAGAGGCCCTTTATATGTGCCCAGTGTGGCAAAACCTTCAATAATACCTCCAACCTGAGAACACACCAGCGGATCCACACCGGCGAGAAGCCTTACAAGTGTTCTGAATGCGGCAAGAGCTTCTCGAGAAGCTCCAACCGCATCCGGCACGAGCGCATCCACCTGGAGGAGAAGCACTACAAATGTCCCAAGTGTCAGGAGAGCTTTCGGCGGCGCTCGGACCTCACTACGCACCAACAGGATCACCTGGGCAAGCGGCCGTACCGCTGTGACATCTGTGGCAAGAGCTTCGGCCACAGCGCCACGCTGGCGGTGCATCATCGGACCCACCTGGAGCCGGCGCCCTACATCTGCTGTGAGTGCGGCAAGAGCTTCAGCAACAGCTCCAGCTTCGGCGTCCACCACCGCACACACACGGGCGAGAGGCCCTATGAATGCAGCGAGTGCGGGCGGACCTTCAGTGACATCTCCAACTTTGGAGCGCACCAGAGGACCCACAGAGGGGAGAAGCCCTACTGGTGCACGCTGTGCGGCAAACACTTCTCCCGGAGCTCCAACCTTATCCGCCACCAGAAAACACACATGGGAGAGCAGGCTGGGAAAGATGCCAGCTGAAGGAGGGTGGGGGGCGGGGAGAGAGAGAGAGAGAGACCCCAGCCTAGCGTGGGAAGAGCTTTAGGATCTGCTGCCGTCCCCTTGGCCTCAGCCCCTCATCCCACTTTGGAGAATGGTTTCCTGTTGCCCCTGAAGCCAGGATCTCCAGGAAGTCCTGAGAAGGGACACTTGAGTGAAAATCCTTGCCCCTTTCCAGGCCAACTTCTTGCCTTGGAAAGTTGGAGGATCCGGTCTTGGCTTCATCTCCTTGGGATGAAAGAGAAGTAGGGTAGGCTTAGCACATGATCGTATCATTAGGGCAGCCATGCCCTGGCCTTTGAGGAAGTACCTGCGAGGTGGGCATCACTGTCTGAAGGTCCTCCGCATTGTGTATGAACTGCTTAGGGCACACTGCTGGGCCCCACCTGCACTGGCAGGAGCAGCCTTTCCAACGGAAGGGGCCTCCTTGGCCTGGGGAAGAGGTCTGGCCCTGCCTTAAGAATGAAAGGGAAGCCCTCAGGGAGCCTTGATCTAGGGACCTTCACAGTCCCCCATGTTTGTGACTTGTTCCCCCACCTGCATCTGTTCCCGGAGTGATTAGCAGTAAAACCGTTCAATGAAAAGGACCTGTGTACTTATTTGGGGCATCAAGGAAATGGGAGCTGGGGAGCAGGCCACACTGCAGCCTCTCTGGAAGGGGGTTGGATTCCAGGAAAGACGGAATGGGTGGCTTCTTGGAAGAGAAGAGGAAAGCAGGCTGAGTCTCTGGGGTCTTTGAGGAGGAAGGCAAGAGGAACCCACATATGCTGTAGATTCTATAGGCTACATCACATCTTTGTGGCATTGACATTCCCCCAAGGGAATAAGATGAGGCAACAAGTGAGGAGAAGTGAAGTCAACTGCTGTGAAGTCACACAGCAGGTAGGTGGTGGAGCCAGAGTTCATCGTTGGGCCTTCCTGGATTCTGAACTGATGCTCTTTTCATTACATGCACCTAGTGGCTTCATGCACTTAGGGGGCTGGCCTGAGACCAAGTGAGTCTCTGGAAGTGGGAGCTAGTGGGGCCTCCTGGTGTGGCCCTGGGTCATTTGCTCTGTGGGAAGTCAGTGGCAAGTATGAGACCCTTTTCTCCTTCAGATTCTTGATTGACACTTATTTGCATCTAGGAAAAATGGTAAGTGTAGGGGAGCAGGGGGTGAGGGCTGGGATGAACCCACAATGAGCGTCTTTGCCTTTTGTAGCAATAGTTTCATTCCCAAGGCTGGACAGCTTGGCAGGGATCCTGCCTGGCTTCCTGCCCTCCTGGTTTAGGCCTGGCTCCACATGCCAGATTTCCATGTTTTCTGGCAGTTGAATGTTCACCCAGATTTCCTCCAACAAATACAGAAGACCCCTCTCTCCATCTCTTGCCAATCAGGTCCTGACTGAGGGGCCCCCCTCATTTGTAGCCAAATGCCAGAATGCGATTCTGGCACCAGGCTTAAAACTGGCACCTGTCTGTGACCTGACCTATCACGTGGGATCCTGCCACCCACTCAGAGAGGGATGTGCTAGGAGTTTTGTACTCCTCATGCTGAATTCTCACATAACCCTGGGAAGTAAGAATGACCCGCATTTGATAGAAGGAGAAACAGGCTGCCAGAAAGTGACTTGCCCAGGACCACATGGCAAGTAAAAGGCAGGGGCAGGACTCAACCTACTTCTGCCTAAACCCAAAGCCTGTACTTTTCCCTACTATAAAAGAAGACTTCCCAAACGATTCCCTGACATTTGTAGGACACTACAGTTTACAAAGCACTTTTAAAAAAGTTTTTATTTCAGTCACCCGGAGCTCATCATGACAAGCGCCCTCTTTAATCCCCATCTCTTATATAGCCCTTCCTCCAGCCCATCTCTCCTCTGGTAGCCTTCAGTTTGTTCTCTACAGTTAGGAGTCTGTTTCTTGGTTTGACTCTCTCTCTTTTTTCCCCTTTGGTTGTTTAGTTTCTTAAATTTCACGTATGAGTGAGATCATATGGTATTTGTCTTTCTCTGACTTATTTCACTTAGAATTATACTCTCTGGCTCCATGCAGGTCATTGCAGATGGCAGGATTTCATTTTTTAAAAAAAATGTTTTTTATTTATTTTTGAGAGAGCACAAGCAGGGACAAGGCAGAGAGAGGGTGACAGAGGATCTGAAGCAAGCTCTGTCCTGACAGCAGCGAGCCCGATGTGGGGCTTGAGCTCACAAACTGTGAGATCATGACCTGAGCCAAAGTCAGACACCCAACTGACTGAGCCACCAGGTGCCCCAAGATTTCATTCTTTTTCATGGCTGAATAATATTCCAGTGTATATACCACCGCTTCTTTATCCATTCATCAATTGGTAGATGCTTGGGCTGCTCCCGTATCTTGGCTATTGTAAACAGTACTGCTATAAACACATGGGTGCATGTATCCCTTTGAAATAATGTGTTTGTATTCAACAAAGCACTTTTATTTCATATACATTTCCCTGCTTCTTGAAAATCTGCATACAAAATATTTTAAACATATAGTCACCCGAACTTGCATGTATGAGTTGGCACATTCCCTAATGATTAAAGATGCCATCAAACACCACTGAGCACCTCTTATCTCTGATCTCCATAACTATCCTGTGAGGTAGTAGTATCCCCATTTTAAAAAACATTTTTATTTAATTTATTATTATTATTTTTTAGAGAGAGAGCTCATGAGCAGGGGGGAGGGAGAGAGAAAGAATCTTAAGCAGGCTCCACACTCAGCGTGGAGCCCAATGTGGGGCTCAGTCCCACAGCAGTGAGATCATGACATGAGCTGAAATTAAGAGTTGGATGCTTAACCGACTGAGCCACCTAGGCACCCCTCCCTATTTTTAAGGTAAGAAAATTCTGAGAGTTTAAATCACCTGACTTAACGGCTAAGCTGGGATTCAAATCAGGTATGGCTTCCAAGGCCAAGCTCTTCATTCTACTCACTACCAGGTGAGGTCTACTGGTCCCCCCTGTCTGGGGAGCTTGAGATCCTTCCAGACCTACAGCCTGAGTAACAGTTGCTCTGATTTTCTGGGAGTCTCTGCTGCCAGTACGACCCAGGAACAATGCTCCAGGCTCTTGCTTTGATCTTGGGACACGACTTGCCAATCTCATTTGCCCCTTTTTGACCACGTTCATAGGCTAGGGTTTCTGCACTGGTTCAGACTTTTGAGTCCTGACTAGTCCATTTATTCACTCTGTGACTTCCTTTTTATGTTAAAAAATTTTTCTCCTTCATTCTCTGAGTGCAGGAGATGGGCACGGAAACCTAGAGTTACAGTGCAGGATGATATGAGTCATTATAGTTGTACCCAGGGTGCTGTAGGAGCCCAGGGGAGGGCCTTAAGCTGGCCTGTACTGGACATTGGAGTCCAAAATTGAATAAGACAGTCCTTCCTGCAGGGAACTCAGGAAGAGAAACTCTGCTCAGAACAAGGTGTTGGGGGAACACAGGTGAGAATGGCTAGCTCTTTGGAGGGAAGGAAAAGGTGAGATGATGATTGAGTCTGGTCTTGAAGAGTGAGTAGATGTTTACTAGGCAAAGAGGAAGGTTATTTCAGATGGAAGGGAAACCTTGGTACTTTTAGGAACAGTGAAATGGTTAACGTAATCAGAGCATCCTGTGTGAGGAGGAGATGAAGATGGTAAGGTAGGCAGGGACCAGATTGTGACGGGTGTTGGATGCCAGGATAAGAAAGTTTGGACTGTAGACAATGGGATTTTCAAGCAGGGGAATGGTGTGATCATTCAGGCTGGTGTGGAGGGTGAACTAAAGGGGTCAGGTAAGTTGGAAACACCAGGTGCCAGTTGGGGGCCCTCCTGACCCACAGAGAGTTCTGTATGATTGCGTCAGAGCCTTGCCAATTCCACAGGATGTGAAAGTCCAAACCCTTGACACAATTTCTGCAGATTCCTGGAACTCATGCTCTCATGGTCTCCTCTTTCCTGAGGTTCCTGTGGTCTGTACAGCCTCTCTTTTGTCCCCATCACCACCTGTCACAGAACTGAGCATCTTCATTGGCTTCCCCAGGAAATTCTGCCACAATAAGCATTCTGTAAGTTTAGAATCCCTTTGAGAGATTGGGAGTCCTGGGGAGGAGTTCCCATCATGGTATGTCACTAGCTTCCTCTTCTCTTTCCTCCCACTGCTGCCCTTATCCTCTCTCTCCCAACTGCCCTGGAAACTTCAGATTGTCTTACTCTATAATAAAAAGCTGTTTGGCTTCTCTCAGTCCCTGATGCCCATTTGCGTACACAAACACATCAAGGAGCTGAGCAGAACAAAGCCTCACCATTTAACAGCATACGCCTAACCCATAAAGTAGTTGCAAAAAATAAGCCAATAAATACCCTTGGAGATTCACAAAGTAGGTAAGCATATTAAAGGTTCAAGACTCCAGTCTGAGCTCAAGTGATTGTTTCCCCTTCCTTCTGAGATCCGGCTAAGATAACAGGAAAGGAACAGAAACATAACAGCAAAGAGAATGGCTGGGAAGAGGGGTGGCAGGTGCAGACCTCCAGCAGTTGCTTAAAGTGTATGACACACATTGATGGGTCAGCAGAGTGGAGGAAGCCATGGCCCAGGACTCAGGCAATGGAAGTGAGAGCCAGTCTTCCTGGCAAAACCACAGAGAGGCTCTGAGTTCATGGTTGGCAGATACTGATGACAGACATGAGGATTGGGTCTAGAAACTATACAGTCTGCAGAAAGTCTGTGCGGCTGCACCAGTCACCTCCCTCTTACCTCCATTACAGAATGGAGAGTAACTAGCATTTACCTCCAGACAAAAATAAAACGTACACAGCAAGACCCCAGAAGGCTCATTCTATAGAAATCCAATAAATCTCAAGGAGAAATATGGTGTTTAGTATAGTGTTGATTTCCCAGAATCAAACTTTTGTCATTATAACATTTACAAACCCTCTCCTGACCTCATCCCCCAATGACCCATCCACTCCCACTACAGAAAAGTCTCCCAGAAGACCCCACTCAGCTTTCCTGTTCAAGAGGATGACTTCTCAGGGAAGCATAGAGCGACAGAGGAAATACACAGCAACTGAGGGAGCCGACTCAATTACTGAGATTGATGAACTTGGTCTGTTATTCCATAAACAGGCAACCAGGAAGACGAGAGTTATAAAGACAGCTAGAAGCATGAAAGAGAGAGGGGCAAACAGAATTAAAGGACTCCAGACAACAGAAAGTTATAATGTAACAGTCAAATCTTTAAAAATTCTAATGATATCCTCAGGAAGATCTGGGAAGATACTGCCTCCATAAAACAAGAAAGGTCACTAGTGGAAAGGAATAGTTGGAAAATAGGAAATACCTTTGGGAAATTAAACATATTACAGCTAAATTAAGATATTCGAGAGACCACTTGGAAGATAAAATCAAGAAAAGCCCCTACAATGTTGAGCAAAGATAAGGAAATAGGAAATAAAGCACATAGAAGATCAATCCTGGAGGTTCTTATGATGAAGACTGCTACTTGTGCTCCAAAATCTGTTCACTCATCTTTCTGGAGCACTTAACTAGACAGCGTTTCCCAGCCTCCTTTGCAGTTAGGTAGTCATATGACTGAAGTTCTTGTCATCGGAAAATGAGTAGAAATGGTACGTGACACTTCTGGGCTTAGACCTCAGGAAAGGGCAGGCATGCCTTCGCTTCATTTTCTTCCCCTTTTCACTTTTTGTAATCTGCGGGAACCCAGCTCTGATGGTTGCAGACTATACAGTTCACTAGTATCAATTTGCCAGATAAAACACAGGACACCCAAATAAACTTGAATTACAGATAAACAATGAATACTTTTTAGTATAATTATGTCCTAGATATTGCATCCTAGTGGGTCACAGAGCAACAGGATAAAAGGAAGTAGGTTTTTGAACTTAGCATGTAGCAGTGCTATCCCACTCACCTGCCTGGATGCTTCACAACTATTAGTGAGAGAAAAACAGATTTTTTTTGTACTCTAAGCCACTGCTTTGTTGCGTCTCTTTTTTATAGCACCTTAACCTCTCATCCTAATACTTAAGAGGTGAGTTTCTTTTTCCTTCCTTCCTTCCTTCCTTCCTTCTTTCCTTCCTTCTTCCTTCCTTGTGGGGTAGTTTGGGAGTGTGATTTATTTTTATTATTTAAATTCATGTTAACATATAGTGTAGTATTGGTTTCATGAGTAGAATTTAGTGATTCATCACTTACATATATAACACCCAGTGCTCATCCCAGCAAGTGCCCTCCTTAATGCATATCATGCATTTAACCCATCCCCCACCCACTTTCCTTCCAGCAACCCTAGTTTTTTCTCTATATTTAAGAGTCTCTTATGGTTTGCCTCCCCCCCATTTTTATCTTATTTTAATTTTCCTTCCCTTCCCCTATGTTCACTTGTTTTGTTTCTTAACTTCCACATATGACTGAAATCCTATGATATTTGTCTTTCTCTGATTGACTTATTGATGTGAGTTTCTGCCCTAACAAGACTGTAGCACATCTTACTACAGATGGTGTCTTACTGTTGCCATTGGTTATTCTCCCCCACTTTAACATCTCTAAAACTGGAATATGTGTAATAATTGATACTAGCTTAGATTTGATGAAATGTCACATTACATGAAAGAGATGAGGCAGTGATGTCAACAAGATGGTGGAACAGGAAGTCCCAGTCTTTACTCCCCAACAGAGACAGCGACTGAACAACAAAGTAGGGACCAAAATACCTTTATAAGAACTCCAGAAACCAGCACAGCTCAGCTCAAGTTTTCTTCTGTCGGGGGTAGTGGGAAGGCAGGGAAAAGAGTGGAACATGTATCAAACATTCTGGATTTTCAGAGGGCTGCCCAAGGAACTGGTTTCTGTCTTACCTGATTTGGAGTACTGATGAGGAACCAAAATACTTTTGATATGCTAAGTACAAAGTACTTTGGATGTCACTGAGCACAACATACTTTTGGATGCCACAGAGTGGGATGGCTTCGTGCTAGACCAGAGAACCTGCAATTCCACAGATAGACACCAGAGGAAGCAAGAAATAAATGAGGTCTTGAAAACGAAACCATCAAGCTCAGAGAAATTGCATCCACCAAAAAGGTTTTCAGAAGTCCCAGTATCTGTAGCCAGGCTGATTATTGAAGGTTTCCCCATGCCTAAAGCCATACTGTAAAAAAAATCAGGAAAATAATGCATGAACAAAATGAGAATATCAAGAAAGAAAAACTATACAAAAAGAACCAAACAGAAATTCCAGAGTTGAAGAATATAATAGCTGAACTGAAAAATTCATTAGAAGGGTTCAACCACACACTTAACCAAACAAGAAAGAATCAGTCAACATAAGGGCAAGATATTTGAGATTATTGAGTCAGAGGAACAAAAACAAACAGGAATGAAGAAAAGTGAAGAAAGCCTAAGGGATTTACAGGATATCATAAAGCTGTCAATGTATGCATATGGAAGTTCCAGAAGGAGAAAAGAGAGAAAGGGGTGGAGTGCTTAATTAAAGAAATAATGACCAAGACATACCATTTCAAGACACTCAGTAGTCTCTAAGTATGATGAATCCAAAGAGGCTCAGAGCAAGACAAATTATAATTAAGCTGTCAAAAGTCAAAGACAAAGAGAGAATCTTGAAAAGCAACAAGAGAAAAGCAACTCACTACATATAAGGGAGCTCCCATAAGATTATCACTGTCTTCTCAGTAGAAACTCGAGATAATATATTCAAGGTAAGAGAGATAATGTATTCAAGGTGTTGACAGAAAAAACCTGCCAGCCAAGAATATTATATCTGAAAAAACTGTCCTTCAAAAATGAAGGAGAAATAGGGGTTCCTGAGTGGCTTAGTCAGTTAAGCGTCCAACTTCAGCTTAGGTCATGATCTCGAGGTTCATGGGTTCGAGCCCCGTGTCTGTCTGTGTGCTGACAGCTCAGAGCCTGGATTGGATCTGTGACATTAAAAACAAACTTATGGGTGGAGAAATGTGAAAGAGTTGAGTTTTGAATATGATTAAAGTTGTTATCAGCTTAAAATAGATTATTAGCCTATGGTAACCACACAGACACAAATACCTCTAGAAGATACACAAAAGAAAATGAGAAAGGAATCAAAGCCTGTGAATACAAAAAGTCAACAACATATAAGGAAGGCAGAAAGAGAGGAAACCAGGGATGAAATAGCTACCAGACAGAAAACAATGAACAAAATACCAATAGTAGGTCTGTCTCTTTTAGTAATTATTTTAAACCTTCTTATTTTTAAATTTTTATTTATTTTAAGAGAGAGCACAAGTGGGGGAGGAGATAGAGAATCCCAGTCAAGCTCTGTACTGTCCGTGTGGAGCCTGATGTGGGGCTTGAACTCACTAACTGTGAGATCATGACCTGACCCAAAACCAAGAGTCAGACGCTTAACTGACTGAGCCACCCAGGTGCCTCAATAAGTATTTTAAATGTAAATGGATAAGCTTCTCAATCAAAAGACTTTGAATGTCTGAATGGATTAAAAAAATAAAAACAAACAAAAAAACTATATCCAACTATATGCTGCCTACAGGATATCCTCTTTACATATAAAGACACACATAGGATTAAAATGGAAAAAAGGGAAAAGATTCCATGCAAATAGTAACCAAAAGAGAACAGAAATGGCCATATTTATATCAGATAAAACAGACTTTAAGGAAAAACTGTCACGAGATAATGAAGGACATTTTAAGGGGCTCAGTGGGTTAAGCGTCCGACTTCAACTCAGGTCATGATCTCATGGTTTGTGAGTTCAAGCCCTGCGTGGGGCTCTGAGCTAACAGCTCAGAGCCTGGAGCCTGCTTTGGATCCTGTGTCTCCCTCTCTCTCTGTGCCCTTCCCCTGCTTGTGCTCTGTCTCTCTCTGTCTCTCAAAAATGAATAAACATTAAAAAAAAAGAACATTATAAAATGGTAAAAGGGTCAATTTGCTGGAAAGAAACAATTACAAATATATTTGACCTCAGCATTAGAGCACCCAAATATGTGAAGCAAACATTGTCAGAATGGAGAAGAAAAATAGACTGTAATATAATAATAGTAGGATATTTCAATACCCTACTTTCAATAATGGATAGCACAACCAGACAGAAGATCAATAAGGAAACAGAGGGCCTGAACACACAATAAGCCAAATGGACTTAACACATATACCGAAAATTAATACACATTAGTCTCAAATGTACATGAAACATTCCCCAGGATAGATCACATGTTAGGCCACAAAACAAATCTTAACAAATTTAAGAAGACTAACATCATACCAAGTATCTTTTCTGACTACAATGGAATGAAACTATAAATCAGTAACAGAAGAAAAACTGGAAAGTTTAAAAAAGATATGGAAATTAAATAACACACTCTTGAAGAATCAAGGTGTCAAAGATTTCTTCACAAGGGAAATCAGAAAATATCTTGAGACAAATGAGAATGAAAACACAACATACCAAAATCTATGGGATGCAGAAAAGCAGTATTAAAAGGGAAGTTGATAGCGGAACATGCCTACATTGAAAAAGAAGAAAGCTCTCAAACCAACAAACTGACTTTATGCTTCAAGGAACTAGAAAAAAACAAAACTAAACTAAACCCAAAGTTATCAGAAGGAAGGAAATAATAAAGATAAAGGCAGAAATAAATGAAATCCAGATTAGAAAAACAATAGAAAATCAACAAAGTACTGAGGTGGCTTTTAAGATCAACAAAATTGAGAAACCCTTAGCTAGACTAAGTAGGACAAAAAAGGGAAGACTCAAATAATGAAAATCAAATGCAAGAGGGGACACTTCAATCCATGCCACAGAAGTCAAAAGGATCATAAGAGACTACTATGAACAATTACCGAGAAGAAATAAATTCTTGGAAACATACAACCTACACAGATTGAATCATGAAGAAATAGAAATCTGAACATACCAATAACTATTAAGGAAATTGAATCAGTAATCAAAATGCTCTCAACAAAGAAAAGTCCAAAACCAGATGGCTTCAAGGGACAATTCTACCAAATATCTAAAGAAGAATCAATACCAATCCTTCTCAAATTCTTCAAAAAAAATTGAAGAGGAAGAAACATATCCAAACTCATTTTCTAAGACCAGCATTACCCTAATACCAAAGCCAGACAGACACTACAAGAAAACTACAAACCAAAATCCCAATAAGAGGCAAAAATCCTGACAAATTACTAGCAAAGCAAATTCAATAGCATATTGAAACTATTATGTGTCATGATCATGACCATGATATGGTCATGATATACCATGATATATCATGATTACATGATGGTCTCAACTGATGCAGAAAAAGCCTCTGACAAAACTCAACACCCTATCTTGATAAAAAACACTCAACAAACTAGGTATACCTCACCAAAATAAAGGCCATATATAAAGAGTCCACAGGGAACATCATAATCAATGGTGAAAGACTGAAAGCTCTAAGGTTAGGAACAAGGCAAGGGCGCCTTTTCTCACTACTTTTATTCACAGCACTTGAAATCTACCCAGAGAAATAGATAGATAAATAGATAAATAAAAGGCATCCAAACTGGAAAAGAAGAAGTAAAATTATCTCTTTTCACAGATGACCCTATCTTACATGTAGAAAACCATGAAGACACCATTAAGAAACTGTTAGAACTAATAAGTGAATTCAGCTAAGTTGTAGCATTAGAAAATTAGCATACAAAAATTATTTGCATTTCTATACACTGATAACAAACTAACAGAAAAGGAAATCAAGGAAACAATCCCATTTACAATAGCATCGAAGAGAATAAAATTCTTAGGAATAAACTTGAGCAACAAGGCTGAAGACTCATACACTGAAAATAACAAAACATTGCTGAAAGAAACTAGACACAAATAAATTGAAATGAGACACAAATAAATAGATTGAAAGATAATATTGTTAAGATGTCCAGAGTACCCAAAGCAATATACAGGTTCAATGTTACCCCATCAATATCCTGGCATTTTTTACAGAAGTAGAAAAAACGATCCTAAAATTAACATGGAACCACAAAAGACCAAAATAGCCAAAGCAATCTTGAGAAAGATTGACAAAACTGGAACATCATACTTTGATTTCAAAATATATTACAAAGCTACAGTAATCAAAACAGAATCGTATTGGTATAATGACAGACATATAGAACAATGGAACAGAATAGGGCCCAGAATTAAACCCATGCACATATAGCCAGCTGAACTTCATTAGAGAACTAAGAATTCACAATGAGAAAGGGTAGTTTCCTCAACAAATGGTGTCTGGAAAACTGGGTATCCACATGCTAAAGAATGAAATTGGATCCTTATCTTAGACCATACATAAAATTCAACAAAAAATGGATTAAAGACTTAAATGTAAGACTTGAAACTGTAAAACTCCTAGTATAAAACACAAGGGAAATCTTCTTGATATTGGTCTTGGTAATTTCTTGGATATGACACCCAAAGCACAAATAGACAAGTGAGTCAACATCAAACTAAAAAATTTCTGAACAGCAAAGGACACTATCAACAAAATGAAAGGTAACCTACAGAATGAGAGAAAATATTATAAATCCTATATCTGATATGAGAGGTTAATATCAAAAAAATATAAGGAATTTCTACAACTCCATTACAAAATATCAAATAACCTGATTTTAAAAATGGGTAAGGAATTGAATAGGCATTTCTCCAAAGAAGACATACAAATGGACAACAAGTATATGAAAAGGTGCTCAACATCACCAATCCTCAGGGAAATGCAAATCAAAACCACCATGAGATGCTACCTCACATCTGTTAGGATGGTCACTCACAAAAAAGAAAACAGTGTTGGTGAGGTTGTAGAAAAACTGGAACCCTTGTACACTGTTGGTGGAAATAAAAAATGGTGCCGCTACTATGGAAAATAGTATGTAGATGTCTCAAAAAATTGAACTACCATATGATTCAGCAATCCCATTTCTGAGTATATATCTAAAAGAATTGAAAGAATGGTGTCAAAGAGATATCCCCACTCCCATGTTCATTGCAGCATTATTCACAATAGCCAAGATGTGGAAACTACCTAAATGTACATGAAGATAAAATTGATAAGGAAAATATGGCATATACATATAATGGAATATTAATCAGCCTTTAAAAATAAGGAAGTCCTAAACCAAAATAGGAAGAAATAGAAATTTCATAACCAGCAAAGAAATAGAAAATCCATAACCAGCAAAGAAATTGAATCAATAATCAAAAATCTCTCAACAAACAAGAGTCCTGGGCCAGATGGCTTCCCAGGGGAATTCTACCAGAGATTTAAAGAAGAGTTAATAGCTATTCTTCTCAAATTGTTCCAAAAAATATAAATGGAAGGAAAGCTTCCAAACTGATTCTATGAAGCCAACATTACCTTGATTCCAAAACCAAAGACCCCACTAAAAAGGAGAATTACAGGCCAATATCCCTGATGAAACTGGATGCAAAAATTCTCAACAAGATATTAGCAAATTGAATTCAACAGTACATTAAAAGAATTATTCACCATGATCAAGTGGGATTTATTCCTGGGCTGCAGGGCTGGTTCAATATTTATAAATCAATCAACAAGATACACTGCATTAATAAAAGAAAGGATAAGAACCATATGATGATCCTCTCAATAGATTGGGAAAAAGCATTTGACCAAATACAGCATCCTTTCATGATAAAAACCCTCAAGAAGGTAGGGATAGAAGGAATATACCTCAATATCATAAAGACCATATATGAAGGGCCCACAGTTAATATCATCCTCAATGGGGAAAAACTGAGAGCTTTCCCCCTAAGGTCAGGAATATGACAGGAATGTCCACCCTCACCACTGTTGTTCAACATAACACTAGAAGTCCTAGCCTCAGCAATCAGAAAACAAAATGAAATAAAATGCATACGAATTGGCAAGGAAAAAGTCAAACTTTCACTCTTCGCAGATGACATGATACTCTTGTGGAAAACCTGAAAGATTCCACCAAAAAACTGCTAGAGCTGATATATGAATTCAGCAAAGTCACAGGATATAAAATCAATGTACAGAAATCAGGTGCATTTCTATGCATCAATAATGAAGCACCAGAAATAGATATTGATCCCATTTACAATTACATCAACCCATTAGATACCTAAGAATAAAACTAACCAACTGTACGCTGAAAACAATAGAAACCCTATGAAAGAAACTGAAGAAGACACAAAGAAATGGAAAAACATTCCATGCTCATGGATTAGAAGAACAAATGTTGTTAAAATGTTTATACTACCCAAAGCAATCTACACATTCAATGCAATCCCTATCAAAATAACACCAGCATTCTTCATAGAGCTAGAACACACAATTCTAAAATTTGTGTGGAACCAGAAAAGAGCCCAAAAGGCCAGAGTAATGTTAAAAAAGAAAACCAAAGCTGGAGGTATCCCAAGTCTGGATTGTATTACAAAGCTATAATCATCAAGACAGTATGGTAGTGGCACAAAAACAGACACATAGATCAATGGAAGAGAATAGAGAACCCAGAAATGGACCCACAATTGTATGGCCAACTAATCTTCAACAAAGCAGGAAAGAGTATCCAATGGAAAAAGGACAGTCTCTTTAGCATATGGTGCTGGGAAAACTGGACAGCAACATGCAGAAAAACGAAACTGGACTACTTTCTTACACTATACACAAAAATAAATTCAAAATGGATGGAAGACTTAAATGTGAGACAGGAAAACCATCAAATCCTAGAGGAGAAAACAGGCAGCAACCTTTCTGACCTTGCCCACAGGAACTTCTTACTAGACATGTCTCCAGAGGCAAGGGAAACAAAAGCAAAAATGAACTATTGGGGGTCACCTGGGTGGTTCAGTGGGTTAAGCGTCTGACTCTTGGTTTTGATTCAGGTCATGATCTCATGGTTTTGTGAGTTTAAGTTCTGCATCAGGCTCTGTGTTGATGGCGTGGAGTCTGCTTGGGATTCTCTCTCTCTCCCTCTCTCTTTCTCTCTCTCTCTCCCTCTTCTTTGCCCCTCCCCCACTTGTGCTGTCTCTATCTCTCTCAAAAATAAAAAATTAAACTTAAAAAAATTTTTAATGAACTATTGGGACCTCATCAAGATAAAAAGCTTCTGCACAGCAAAGGAAACAATAAAAAAACTAAAAGGCAACTAATGGAATGGGAGAAGTTACTTGCAAATGACATATCAGATAAAGGGTTAGTATCCAAAATCTATAAAGAACTTGTCAAACTCAACACCCAAAAAACAAATAATCCAGTGAAGAAATGGGCAGAAGACATGAACAAACACTTTTCAGACATTCAGATGGCTAACAGACACATGAAAAGATGCTCAACATCACTCATCATCAGGGAAATATAAATCAAAACCACAATGGGATACCACCTCACACCCGTCAGAATGGCTAAAATTAACAACACAGGAAACAACAGATGTCATCAAGGATGTGGAGAAAGGGGAACACTTTTGCATGGTTGGTGGGAATGCAAACTGGTGCAGCCACTCTGGAAAATAGTATGGAGTTTCCTCAAAAAATTAGAAATAGAACTACTTTACAACCCAGCAATTGCACTATTAGGCATTTATCCAAAGAATACAAAAATGCTGATTCAAAGGGGCACATGCACCCTAATGTTTATAGCAGTGCTGTCAACAATAGCCTAATTATGGAAAGAGCCCAAATGTCCAATGACTGGTGAATGGATAAAAAAGAAGTGGTATATATATATACAATGAAATATTACTCAACAATCAAAAAGAATGATATCTTACCATTTGCAACAATGTGGATGGGGCTAGAGTGTATTATGCTATGTGAAATAAGTCAATCAGCGAAAGACAAATATATGATTTCACTCGCATGTGGAATTTAAGAAACAAAACAGATGAAAATAGGGGAAGGGAAGGAAAAAATAAGATAAAAATAGAGAGGGAGGCAAACCATAAAAGACTCTTAAATACAGAGAACAGACTGAGTGTTGCTCGAGGAGAGGTAGGTGGGGGGATGGACTGAAGGGTGATGGGCATTAAGGAGGGCATTTATTGGGATGAGTACTGGTTGCTATTTGTGATGAATCACTGAATTCTACCCCTGGAACCAATACTGCAGTATATGTTAACTAACCTTAAGTTAAATTAAAAAATAAATTAATAAAAAAACAAGGAAATCCTGCCATGTACAACAATATGAATGAAACTTGAGTACATTATGCTAAGTGAAATAAGCCCATCACAGAAGAAAAAATACTATATGGTTCCACTTATTTAAAATAGTCAAAGCGGAGAGTAGAATGTTGGTTTCCAGGTGCAGGAGAAATGTGGATATAAAATGGATATAAATGTGGATATAAAGATATAAAGCTTCAGTCATGCAAGATGAATGAGTTCTAGACACAATATAGTGCCCATATAACAACAGTACAAACATAGTGCCTATAGTAACAATACTGTTTGTACACTTAAAAAATTGTTAAGAAGGTAGGTCTCACGTTAAGTGTTACCACAATTTAAAAAATGTATGGACGCAGAAAGGTTGAAAGTAAAAGGATTTAAAAAGAAATTGCAGGCAATTACTAATCAAAAGAAAGCCACTGTGTAGCTTTGTTAATATGACAAAACATAGACCATAAGGGGAAAAGAATCACTATGGTTAAAAAGGGCCACATAATGGGGCACCTGGGTGGCTCAGTCGGTTAAGCGTCCAACTCTTGATTTCAGCTCAGGTCATGATCTCACAGTTTGCGAGTTTGAGCCCCGCATCAGGCTCTCTGCTGTCAGCATGGAGCTGCTTTGGATCCTCTGTCCCCCACCCCACCCCCCGCTCCTCCTCCGTTTGTGCTATCTCTCAAAAATAAACATTAAAAAAAGGGCCACATAATGATGAGTTACAATTTATCAGAAATATATAACAATTCTGAAGTTATGGACACCCAATAAAACTTCAAAAGTTAGGAGTGACCTTGCTACTTCTAGGTGAAAGTTCTAAAAGTCAGTGTGTGTAACCAAATGCTCTCTTTTCCCTCTGCCATAGCATCAGGACTGTCTTAGATAGTGCCTTCTCCATCAGCCTGGGTCCCAGCGTGAGGAAGATGATAATA
This sequence comes from Cryptoprocta ferox, assembly GCA_028646485.1. NCBI lineage: Eukaryota > Metazoa > Chordata > Mammalia > Carnivora > Eupleridae > Cryptoprocta > Cryptoprocta ferox. The sequence goes on along the minus strand of CM053570.1, from coordinate 69,514,676 downwards.
CTCTTAGCCAATTCATGATGGACATGGAGCATGAGCAAAAAATAAATATGTAATGAGTTCTTTGTTTTTGACAGCCTTATTGAGCTATAATTGACCCACATGAACTAAACATATTTAAAGTGTCTAATCTGATAAATTTTGACATAGGCATATACCTAGAGAGCCATCACCACAATGAAGGTAATGAACATATGAGTTCTGGTCCAAGATGGTGACATAGGAAGACCCTGAACTCACCTCTTCCACAAACACACCAAATCTACACCTATTTATAGAGCAATCCCTCCCCAAGGAAGAACTGAGGGCTGACCAAACAGTGTCTGCACAGCAAAGCGTAGAGAGACCACACTGAAAAAGGTAAGAAAGACAGAGGCACAAAGGCACAAAGGTAACAAAGGGAACCCCCACCCCCAACTACTAGAATCTGAAAGATTCAGCCCTAGAACCATGCCAAATAGCATGAGGAGCTGCTGGAACTCTCCAAGTTGTTGGGGGGGGATGAGCTGGGGAGTGCCATGGTTTATACTCCCCCTCCACCTGGAGTTGGGAGCAGGGTCTGGGCGCCATTGCTCACCTGCTTGCCCACACCAGCCCTGGACCCCTAGGGCACAGAAAGAAAGCTGTGGGTTTAAAATAGTAACTAGAATATAAAAGATCCAGGCTTAGAACCTTACCAGACAGCAGGGGAGCTGCTGGAACTCTCTCTGGGTCAGAGGGGCTGGCCAGTGCTATGGTTTACCTTCCACCTGCACCTTGCTGGTGGGGATGGGAGCAGGGTCCAGGCAGGTACCTTAGCCAGCCCACCACCTCAGTAAGCACCGAGCCCCTAACCCACACCAGCCCCAGATGTCCAACCAAGGCAACCCCAGCACAGTGCATACTAGGACATCCCTGGTTAGCGCTCACTACAGCTACAGCTACCTTGCCAAGGTGACAAAGGTGCAAAGCACCCTGGAACACTTCAAGCCTGCACCACTTAGGCTCCAAATGACTTGCCAGAGCAGAGTGCCCCAGGCCTACACCTGCCTCAGTTCCAGCCTCCCTGTCAGGGGCCCCTTGTGCAGAGCATCCTGGACACCCCAGCTTGTGCCAACAATGCAGAGAACCCTGGGATAGCCTTGGCCTGCACTCACTTCAGTTCTGGCTATCCCACCAAGTTGGCCCCAGCATAGAGTGCCCTGGGACACTCATCCACACCAGCCACAGCTCCAGCCAGCCAAAGTCACCAGACACACACATTCTACACAGGGGATGACCATACACAAGATCATTCCTTTCAGTTAAGGAAGTAACTGTTCCACCTGATTCATAGAAATAAATATAGAAAGTCAAGCAAAATGAAGAGAGAGAGAAATATGTTCCAAACAAAAGAACAAGACAAACCTCAGAAAAAGAATTAAATGAAATGGATGGAGATAAGCAATCTACCTGACAAAGGGTCAAGGCAATCGTCATAAAGATGCTCACCAGACTGGAGAGAAGAGTAGAAGAACTTAGTGAGAACTTCAACAAAAAGATAGAAAATATTAAAAAGAACCAATCAGAGTTGAAAAGTGCAATAACTGAAGACTATATGACAGGAAATCAATAGTAGATGGGAGGTGCAGAAGAACGGGTCAGTGATCTGGAAGATGGTATTGCAGAGCACCCAAGATGGAAAGGAAAGGAAAGGGAAGGGGAGGGAAGGGAAGGGAAGGGAAGGAAAAAGAAAGAAAATGATGATAGGTTAAGGGAGGTCTTGGACAACATCAAGCAAACAAATGTTCACATTATAGGGGTTCCAGAAGGGGAAGAGAGAGAGATTGTGGCAGAAAACTTATTTGAAGAAAAAATAGCTGAAAACGTCCCTAACTTGGGGAAGGAAACAGACATCCAAGTTCAGGAAGCACAGGAAATTCCAAACAAGATGAAACCAAGGAGATCCACACCACCACACATAATATTTAAAATATCAAGACAAAGCTAAAAATGCCAATTCCTTACCTAGAACTATGACATTGAAAGTTCTGAGAGTAGTATGAAAATCTGTATTAAATAATTAGCTCTCCATGTGAGTTTATTCTTACTAAGGTTTTTAAAGAGAAACTGGGGGGGCACCTGGGTGGCTTAGTCAGTTAAGCATCCAACTTCGGCTCAGGTCATGATCTCACGGTCCGTGGGTTCGAGCCCCACGTCAGGCTCTGTGCTGACAGCTCAGGGCCTGGAGCCACTTAAGATTCTGTGTCTCCCTCTCTTTCTGCCCCTCCCCCACTCTCTCAAAATAAAATAAAGACATTAAAAATTTTTTAATTAAAAAAATAAAGAGAAACTGGATATTAGAGTGAAAGATTTTAAATTCCTTAAGGTTGCTTAATGCACGTGCCAATTTGTAATGAAGTGTGTGTGTGTGTGTGTGTGTGTGCGCGCGCACGCGCGCGCAGTGGGGGTGGGGAGCGGTGGATGGCGTAGGAAGAGTGCTGAAGTGTGACAGACCCCATGGTCTGGGAACTGGTTATGCAAATGACAGTTTTCTTGAGGGTGAAGAATGTGGTGATCAGATGGGTGACAGAGAGAAGGTATACGAACAGGTCCGAGTGACTGAAATGTCTTATGGTTATGGGTGCTTGATGGCTGTGGGTCACTATGTAAGTACCTTTGTGAAATAAACATGATTGTGGTGATAATTTTCAAAAATTATTTTTTACCTTTAAATAAATAAATAAATAAATATGAGAGAGAGAGAGATAGAGAGAGAGAATGCATATGAACAGGTGAGAGGCAGAGGGATGCAGGGCTTGATCCTTGATGCAGGGCTTGATCCCACCACTGTGAGATTATGACCTGAGTTGATATCAAGAGTCGGACACTTAACCGACTGAGCCATCCAGGTGCCCCTCAAAAACTATTATGAGAAATAAACTAGATAGACAAACATACAATGTAAAACATGTACTTAAATTTAACTGACTCCTAAAATATAAAAATTGGTATTGTTAGGAGTGTGGTATCCTTTTAAAGGCCAGCTATCTGCGACTCATTATTCTGGATAATTTTTATCACCACCAATCACTCTCAAACCAATATATAACTTTAATTTAACAAGCTGAAACCATCAGGTTAAACAACTTGAATAAACTAGCAGTCTGTGTAGTTTCTTAAATTTCTCATCTTTAGTGCACATTAGTCTTGGAACTTCTCTTTTCAGAAAGATAAATAAACTTCAAGTACAGACAATATACAGTGAAGGCTTTCTACTCTATTAAAATTTGCCACAATGTTAAGCTTATCTATTAAAGAGATCATTTGTGAGAAAAAAAGTTAATGAACATGTCCATCACCCTCAAAAATTTCATGTCCTTTGTGATTCCTTCCCTCTCATCCCTCTTTACCCTCCTCTTAGTTCCAGGTGACTGCTGAATCTGCTTTGGTCATTGTAGATTAGCTTGCATTTTCTGGAATTTTATATAAATAGAATCATACAATATGTATATACTTTTGCTTTGATCTGACTTCTTTCACTCAGCATAATTAGCTTGAGATTTATGCATGCCATAGTGTTCATAAATCGTACATCGATTTTTACTGTTGAGTTGTATTCTGTTATATAGCCATACATTTATATCTTAATCCCCCGATTTATTGACAGACATTTTCATTGTTTCCATTTTTGGCTATTGCAAATAAAGCCGCTATGAACATTCTTGTTGAAGTCTTTGTATGAACATATACTTTCATTTCTCTTGGGTAAATACCTAGGAGTGGCTGGATCAAATGGAGGTGTAAGTTCATCTTTTAAAGAATTGTTTTTATGAGCTGCCTGGGTGGCTCAGTTTGTTGAGTGTTCAACTCTTGGTTTCAGCTCGGGTCATGATCCCAGGGTCATGGGATTGAGCTTCCTGATGAGCATGGAACCTGCTTAAGATTTTCTCTTTCTCCCTTTCTCTCTGCTCCTCTCCCCCACTCGTACTCTCTATCTCTCTCCAATAAAATAAACAAAGAATTGTTTTTATAAAAGCATACTGTTGTGGTTTTAGTTTTCATCCCCCCAATGACTAATAATGTTGAAAACCTTTTTATGTGCTTATTTGTCATCTATGTCTCATCTTCGGTGAAGTGTCTGTTCAAACATTTCCCTATTTTTTATTGGGTTGTTTGTTTTCTTTTTCAACTGGAAACTTGTGGTCCTTGAAAGATACTGTTAAAAGAATGAAAAGATGAGCAGGAGATGGGGCTGGAATGTGGTTTGAAAGAGTAGCACAAGCTTTGTGGTAAAAGAATAGCTCTGTGTCTTGATTGTGGTGGTGGTTACACAAATATGCACATGTGATAAAATAACACATGTCTATACACATACATCATATTAATGTCATGTTCCTGGTTTTGATAGTGTATAATTATGTAAGCTATGACTGTGAGATAGTAGAAAACATATATATCAGTCTCTGCCCCAGTTCCTGGCACAAACTCCTAAAACTCTGTCATTCCCTAAGTGATAAGAGCACTAGGAACATCTTTTGTTCTAAATTTGTTCTTTGACCCTGATTTCTGGCACACAGTTCCTAAATCTCTGGGAATTTCTTTTGTTCTAGGTGACTCTTGTTGGGCCTTTGGATGAGAGCTGATCATCAAAGACCAAGCCATGACTAGAAGCTTGGAATTTTTAGCCCCTCCCACCCCCATTTTCTAGAGAGGGGAGAGGGGCTAGAAATTGACTTAATAATTGATCATGCCTATGTGAGAAAGCCTCCCATGCTCGTACTTTCATATGTTTATGGATTACTTATGCTTTCTCTTGAGTGAAAACACTGTCCATTTCTTCATCTTTTCTTGTTGATTTATAGACATATATTCTAGATATTAAATTATACTTACTTTTATGTGTTGCAATTATTCTCTCAGTTTGTAGCTTATCTTTTCACTCTCTTTATGTGACTAGAAACGTCCAATGTTCATATAGTCAAATTTGTCTCCCTCTCTCTCTGTCCCTCCCCTGCTTGTGCTCTCTTTCTCTCTCTCCAAAATAAAATAAGTAAACATTAAAAAAAAAAAGGCTTGACAACCCAGTGCAAATGTGGGATCCTTAATTGGAGTTTAGATCAAATAGGAAAAATGTTATAAAGAAAACATGGAGGACAATTGATGAAATTTTAATGTTATTGTATATTAGATATTATATTAATGTTACATCTTTTGGATGTGATAATGGTGTTGCAGATATTTAGGAGAATGTTCATCTTCTTGTTACATGCTGAAATATTCAACCATAAAATGTCTCGATGTTTGGAACTTTCAAATGGTTCAGGAAAAAAGAAAAAATTACATAGATGGATATGTAGAAATAAAATGTGCCCAAATGGTAATAGCTGGTGAATCTAGGTGTTGAATAAACTATTAATTCATTATACTATAATTTTACCTTTTCTGGGGATTATTTTGCAAAATAAAGTTTTGTAGGAAAGTAAAACCAAAAATCTAAAAAACACACCTAATGTATTTTAAAGAAGCAAGAGCAGCAAAGGATAAAGGAAATGCAGTGCATCCATTCCTAAAGCTTTAATTCTAATTGGTTCATCACCCACCGTGTTCTTGAAACCCTAACTTTTGTCGTCACCAAAAGAGAAACATTCCTTAATTTTTGCTTGTTTCTCTTTTCTCTCTTCATAAGGTCTGACTGATCTGAACAGTTTCTACTGAATTAACTGCCTCAGTTTTGTTTTTTCTAGTTAACCGTGATGTCTCTCTTTCCTCCTGTATGGTAAATTCCTGCAGGAGTGCTGACAACACTGACACCATCCTTGGCCCTCCATCTTGTTCATGCTTGCGCAATGACCTCCCTGGGAGCTAAGTGTTCCAGGCCCCATGGAGGTTAATGTGTGCCCTGATCTTCCCTAAAGTGGTGGACAGGAGGTGCCATGTTAGATAACTAGTAAAGATCTTTGGGTGCACAGATGGCGGCCCTACTTTAGATAGCACCACCCTTTGACCTCACCACAATGCCCCTTGCTCTATAAAAGCTGTGGGTTAAGATCCAGATATGGGGGGAAATAGCTGCGTGGTGTTTGGATTGTCTATTCTCCTGATTTCCTTGTCAGTAAGTTACCCTGGATAAAACTCTGTTTAAACAGTAGGGAGTGGTTTGCATTGTTTTTCCATCTCAAAGTGCTTTTTCAGTTTAAATACTTAACTGACCCTCCTCCACCTTGTAACAATTTCCCTTCCCAATTTCCCCTCCTTTGATCAATGCTGTCCTTTCAACAAATGGAATTCACCTTAATAGACTAAAGGAGGAAAACCATATGATCATCTCCCTTGATGCAAGGAAAACATGCAATAAAATTCAGTGCCTCCTAAAAAATAAGAACACTTCCTTAAAACAAAAAAGAGCATCTATAGCAGCATCTCTTTCAAAACTCATACTCTGATCATTATGTTTCTAAACTTTAGAAGCATTTCCTTAGGATTGGTAACTAAGCAGGCCAATGAGATGGGGTACATCTGTCACCATTAATACTCAACATGATAATGGAGCTGCTGACCAATACCATTTGCATGAAAATAAGAGTAGCCAACGTTTACTGAGCACTTAATTTGTGCAGGTTCTGTTCAGTAAGCATTTAGTGTATAATGCCATTTAATCCTACTTAAAAAAAAAAAAACAAAACAGTCCTAGGAGATAGGTCACAGTTATTGTCCCTATCTTACAGCTGGTGACACCAGGGCAGAGAAGGTAAGAAATTGACTTAAGACTAACTAAGCAGCCTAATCTTAGGGCCTTAAGTTTTAACCACATTCTATATTATTACTTTACTGTCATTGATGCAACTTACTTCAAAGAGAGGAGTGAGAAGATTCGATTCAAGAAAATTAACATGTCTTTAGAGCTGGAGAAGGCATAACAGTGGTTCTCAACCTTGACGCATATTAGAATCACTTGGGAAGCTTTGAAAAACCCTAATGCCCAGACTGCACCCAGACCAATTATATCAGAATCCTGGAAGAAGGCTGGAAAGACCTCAGTTTCCAAAGACCAACATAATTAAAATATCTTTTTTTTTAAATGTTTTATTTATTTTTGAGAGAGAGAGACAGCTTGAACAGGGGATGGTCAGAGAGAGAGGGAGACATAGAATCTGAAGACAGGCTCCAGCCTCTGAGCTGTCAGCACAGAGCCCGATGCAGGGCTCGAACTCACAAACCGTGAGATCATGACCTAAGCCAAAGCCTGACACTCAACCGACTGAGCCACCAGGCGCCCCCATAATTAAAGTACCTTAAAAGCACTCAAGAATTCACTCAAATTGTGATAGAAGTTTCCTTTCTTGCAACTTGGGTGAGGTTGCAAACTTCAATCAGACGAATTACAGAAGGGTGTAATTTGAACCCAGGAGAAGGGTATAGACAAGAAGTCCCCTGTAGCTATGGTGATTATAAGAAGGGGTCACTGTATCCACAGGTGGCTCAAGTAGAATCACCTTGGAAGTCTGCAAAGCTCAGGTCCTGCTTCCTAGTGTCAAATCTCTGACTGATAATGACCTTGCTATGTTAATAAATTGTCAACCCAATAGCCTTTGCTTGTTTAAGATGTCAACTTCAGCCTTCCTGAGAAGGTAACTGTAACAGAGCCATGAACCGTTGAGCTGGTCACCTCCAGGTGGCCTCCCCTAGATGGTAACTCTATCATGGTTGTGAATTGTTGACCCAGTAATGTGATCTCCCTGGAGATGCTAGGACTTCTTTTTCAGTGGCTTTCAAACCTGAAAAGGCTTAAAGTTAAATATAGAGTTGGTAGGGGCAACTGAGTGGCTCAGTTGGTTAAGCGCCTGACTCTTGGTTTAGGCTCAGGTCATGATCTCACGGTTTTCTGAGTTCAAGCCCTGTGTTGGGCTCCCCACTGAGAACACAGAGCCTGCTTGGAATTCTCTGTCTCCCTCTCTACCCTTCCCCTGCTCATATACCTGTATGCTCTCTCTCTCTCTCTCTCTCTCTCTCTCTCTCAAAATAAAATAAACATTAAAAAATAATAAATAAAAAAATAGAGATGATAAATCTATAATATTTATACTTTTGTGTTCCAAATACATGTGTATGTTATAATTTTGAAGTAATATGGCATTTGAAGAATCTGGTAGATTAGTCTATGAGGTGCAAGAAAATTTAATTAAGTTTGGAAATAGTCTTGGAATATCTGACAACTAGATCTATTATATTTATATTACATATACAATATATAAAACAAATTTTTGTCAACTGCTTGGGAAGGATTGTTCATTAGGGATGGTAACTAAGAGAAAATAAAATATATGAAATTCACAAATTAGTTTAAAATGCCTAATGGGGAGCGCCTGGCTGGCTCAGTTGGTAGAGCATGTGACTCTTGACCTCAGGGTTGTAGATTTGAGACCCACAATGGGTGTAGAGAATACTTAAAAATAAAATCTGTAAAAAAATGCTTAATGGAATTACATTTTATAAGTTTTCAAAATGGGATTAATTGTTTAAGAGTTTAGATTGTTCTGCCTGTTACTTGAACAATTTTAAAAGATCCCCTTGAACCTAATTAATATTTGCATATAAGATAAATTTACAAATAGAATAGTATAACTGTAAACTAAATGTTTAAAGCTTACATAAAACAAAAGTTTTGAATTTGTAAGTGAATAAACAATATTAATGTAAAACCAAAGGTGCTGTAAATAGTCTTTTCTGAAGTTCACAAAAGTCTGCCCTCAGACATGAAAAAAAAAAAAAAACCACACTGATGCTATTATTATCTGGATTTAACCAATGAAGAAACTGAAGCTCAGAAAGGTTAAGACAGCAATCAACTCTATGAATGTCTGGCTCTAAAGCCTGTGCTTCTAACCAGTGTACATGTGGCTTCCGTGACAGACCAACGCCCTAAAGAGACAGGTGACTTTGGATCAATCAAATAAAATCTTTTGAAGTGACTTAATGTTTGCTTACATGCATTATAGATTGACTTTATAGCAAAGCAGGCAATTTTAGCTCAAGGAAAGAGAATTTATTGGCTTATGTAACTCAAAAGTCCAGCTTCTGCAGGGCTGCTATAGACTCCAATCCTGCTTCTTTCTGCCCATCTATCTATGTTAGCTCCATTTAGAGACAGGCTTTCTTTCCCCTTTTGGTGCAAGATGACTGGACCTATTCCTCTGGGCTCATGTACAGCTAAAAACCATGTGACTGCCTCTCTCAAACATTCCGCCCAAGGAGTCATTGCATCTCATTAGCTCTGACTAGCTTATGGGTCTATTCTGGAACCAATCACTGTGTCTGGGGAAATGTGATGCTTTAATTGGCCATGCCTGGGATTGACCCCAGAGTTTGAGGTAGAGTCAATTCCATCACAAACATATAGGCTTAGAGTAGGGATTGTGCAGTGTGTGGGGACACCATCAAATGGCATCGCAGAAGGGGGAGAGAAAAAGAAAGGGACAGAGAGAATATCTGAAGAAATAATTGCCAAAACCCCCCAAATTTGATGAAAGATATGAATATAAAATCTAAGAAGCTCCATGAACTCCAAGATGAACTCAAAGAGACCCACATTGAGACACATGATCAAACTCTCTAAAGACAAAGACAAAAAGAGAATCATAAAAGCAGCAAGAGAGAAACAAATCATCAAATACAAGGGATCCTCAGTAAGATCATAAGCAGATTTCTCATTAGAAACTTCAGAGGCCAGAAGGCAGTGGGCCAACATATTCAGTGTTCAAAAAACCCTCTGCCAACCAGAATCTATATGTGGCAAAAATGTCTTCAAAAGGGAAGGAGAAATTAAGGCATTCTCCAATAAACAAAAGCTGAAGGAATTTGTGACCACTAGATCTGATCTGCAAGAAATGCTCAAGGGGAGTCCTTCAAGGTGAAATTAAAGGACACTAGACAGTAACTTGAAGCCATATACAAAAATAGAAATCTCAGTAGAAGTAAATACATGGTAACTACAAAAGCTAGTATTATTGTAACAGTGGTTTGTAACTGCACTTGGTGTTTTCTACCTGATTAAAGGGAATAATACTTTTAAAGAAAAAAAAAACCCAATTATTGGTTTCAAATGTGTTATGCATTGTCATAACTTTGGTTTATAACTCCAGATTTTGTTTTTGACATAATTTAAGAGACTAATGAATATAAAATAATTATTAGTTTATGTTTTGAAGCACACAATGTATAAAGATGTAATTTTGTGGCATCAACAACCGAAAGGGTGGGGCCAGAACTGAAAAGGAGCAGGTTTTGTTTTGTTTTTCTAAAGAATGTTTATTTATTTTGAGAGAGAGAGAGCTTGAGCAGGGGAGGGACAGAGAGAGAGGGAGAGAGAGAATCCCAAGCAGGCTCTGCATTGTCAGCACAGAGCCTGATATCAGGCTCAAACTCACAAACCATGAGGTCATGACCTGAGCCAAAATCAGGACACTTAACCAACTGAACCACCCAGGCTCCCCAAGGAACAGATTTTTTGTATTTTATTGAAGTTAAACTGTTACAAATTCAAATTAGAGTGTTATAACTTTAGAATGTTTAAGTGCAATCCCCATGATAATCACAAAGAAAAGAGCCACAGAAAAATCACAAACAAAAGGAAGAGTAAGGAATTTAAACATTTTACTACCAAAAAAATCAACTAAATACAAAAGAAGACAGTAATGCAGAAAACAAGAGGGAAAAAAAAGCTATGGGCCATATAGAAAATAAATAGCAAAACAACAGAAGTAAATCCCTCTTTATTGGTAATTACTTTAAGGTGAATGGGTTAAATTCTCCAGTCAAAAGACAGACTGGCAGAATGGATAAAAACACTTGATCCAACTAGATGCTATTTACCAAAGACTCTATTTGTTACTATTTTTTTGATGTTTATTTATTGGGGCACCTGTGTGGCTCAGCTGGCCAAGCATCAGGCTCTTGATTTCAGATCAGGTCATGATCTCACAGTTCGTGAGATCGAGCCCTGTGGCAGGGTCTGTGCTGACAGCACAGAGCCTGCTTGGGATTCCCTCTCTCTCTCTCTCTCTCTCTCTCTCTGTCACTCCCCCACTCACTCATAGGAGCACTTGCTCTCTCTCTCTCTCTAAAGAAATAAACTTAAAAAAATAAAATGTTTATTTATTTATTTTGACAGAGAGAGAGAGAGAGAGAGAATGCACATACATGTGTAGAGGGAGGGACAGAGAGAGAGAATCCTAAGCAGGCTCCACACTGGCAGCACAGAGCCCACCACAGGGCTTGATCTCATGAACTGTGAGATCATGACCTGAGCCAAAATCAAGAGCTGGACACTTAACCAACTGAACCACCCAGGTGCCCCCAAAGACTCACTTTAGATCCAAAGACAGATAGATTGAAAGTGAAAAGATAGAAAAAGGTAGTCCACACAAATAGTAACCAAAGGGGAGTAAAGATAGCTCTCCTAATATCAGACAAAATAGACTTTAAAGCAAAAAAGTTTACAGATCACTAGGGGCATGAGCAGGAGGCAAGGGTGTAAGAAAAAGCAGGCCAGAGAGTACAGAGCCTTAAGTGACAGGTTGGATATTCTTTTTGTAGTGTGCAGTCAACAAGGCTATCCAGTAGTGAGGACTGGTAATCCCAGATCTGAGTGAGAAGAACTGAAATGGTGAAGAGTATGGAGGAAATGAACTTGGTTGAGGAGGCATTTCAGTTTACTCAGAGAACAATAAATGTTTTCCCATAAATAACTTGGCTTGAAATATCCCTTATAGAGCTTGCCTCTGAAGATACAACTCAAAGAATTAGATGTGATTTTTGAAAGTATAAAATGGAAGACTAAAGCCTGCCTAAGCTCCAGCACCTATGGCCCAAAGAATAAAAGAACCATTTTATAGATTTTTGACCTAGTTGCTTTGGATCCATGTGGTTTCTAAGAAACCTAGCATAAGTTGGCTATACAATAATAGTTACTATAGTAACCATTTAATGAACACTTGCTGTGAGCCAGGTACCATAAGTCTCTTCTCATCCAAGACTCACAATGACCCTGCGATGATATATGTTCAGTTATCCTCTTTTCATACATGAAAAAACTGAGTCTAAGAGCAGTCACAGAATCAATATGCAGCATTACTTAAAGTTCTGTGCTTCCTTTTCCAAAATCATGTTCTCAGCCACCACGCTTCACATACATGAGCAGTTGCCCTTGGCGAACAGCATATGGCACTGCCCCCCAGGATTATGGGTTCACTTTTTTAAAAGGTTTTATTTATTTTTGAGAGTGAGGAGGGGCAGAGAGAGAGAAGGGGACAAAGGATCTGAAGCAGGGAGCCCATGCGGGGCTTGAACTCATGAACCGTGAGATGGTGACCTGAGCCAAAGTCAGACGCTCAACTGACTGAGCTACTCAGGCTCCCCAAGAACTGCTTGACTTCTTTATGTCTCAATTTGTTCAGCAATAAATTGAAATAAAAACTGCCTCTTTATTGAGCAGAGAGTAATGCGAGATAAGACTAGTTTTCCCTCTTGATTGGATTTCAAAGGAGGCAGATGGAAATAGGAGGCCTGTTAAGAGGGTGTAGTTATGTTGGCACCCAACTGCAGTTGCCTCATCTAGACAATGGGCATAATAATAATAATATCTACCCCCTAGGGGGTTGTAAAGATCCAATGTTTTAATATATGTCATAGATTTAGAACAATGCTTGAGAAATAGTACTCATTATCTAGACACCAGCTGCTATTGGTATTAAAGATAGAAACTAGGCCACCAGGGATCGTTGTGGCCATAAATACATGTATCCTCCAAGCAGAGAGAGGAGAGTAGCCCACACTCACTTTGGCTGCCTCTCAGTTGGCATTTAGTTTGGAGGATTAGCTAGCTATAATCTTGGCTAATAGAAAGTGGAACTCAAAGGTATGACATGGATGGAGACAGAAGTGTTGGGAAATAATAATTCCTTTTTTATCATTTCTCTGGTCAAGCACTACATGAGGAACATACCACTGGGTCTTGTCTAATCCTCACAGATCTCTAGGGTCAGTATTCTTACCTGTGTCCTTTGTCTTAGCTTCCACTCCCACCTCTGTAAAAAGACAATAAAAAGTGATGAGGACCTGTGTCTGGGCAATATGCCCCCGGAGCCTGTACTCCTAGCCCCTATCCTCATGCTTCTTAAGGATCTGCCACTGAAAACCAGATGTCAAGTCCAGCTGTCAACAATGCTATGGTGTGGGGGGACTGAATAACACTGTAGATTACAACACAATCTGCACTAAGGCGTGTGGAAATAAATTATAAGCCCCAAATACTTTGACATGCTTTGTTTAAAATTAGAGTTTAAACCCTAGGATACAAGTATCAGTGATACTTCCTGAGACACTTTGAGGGCAGCCTATTGGCACAAGCACTTTTGAAATACAAAACACTAAAAGATCTTCTATCCTCTGCTTAGAAAGAAAAGGGAGAGGGCACCTGAAAGGCTCAGTCGGTTAAGTATCTGGCTCTTGATTTTGGCTCAGATCATGATCTTGTGGTTTGTGAGATCTAGCCCCATGCTGGGCTCTACAAGCCTGCTTGGGATCCTCTCTCTACTCCTCCCTGACTTGTGCCCATGTGCTCTCTCGCTCTCTCTCTCTCTCTCTCAAAAGAAAGAGAAAGAAAGAAAGAAAGAAAGAAAGAAAGAAAGAAAGAAAAAGAAATGAAGGAAAAAAGAAGAAAGAGAGAAAGAGAAAGAAAGAGGAGAGGTAAGAGAATATTTACCTATAAGTTTTTATAAAGTTTAGTTAAATCTATCCTTATTCTTTATACTTATTTCTATCATAGACAGCAATTGAATTCTTAAGTCTCTTTACTAGGAAAAGCAATGAAATTCTTGTTAACAGTCAGAGGTTTGTCTTCATAATTATCTTTCATGGGTTGTTGTAACCCTACAACTCTATTTTTATCATAGAAAACTACATATGTAGAAATGTGGAGAATTAACTGGTCCCTTAAAAGTTGTAAAATATGTCACAGGAGTTTGGATTTGCTCACCGACCCTGTGATAACTAACCTGCTGACCATAACGACTGATCATAACTACAGAAAATATCAAAACTGTGAAGTCTCTTCTTACATTTAAAAACAAAACAAAAAAGTTCTTATATGGTCTAAAGGCCCTACATGATATAAGCACCCTTTCACATTTCTGACCTCACCTACTTGTTACCCTGGTCCAGTTGCCCTAACCTCCTTGCTGGTCCTCCAGCACACTGAGCATGGTCTTGCCTTTGCACCTTAAAGCTTACTGTACCCTTGACTTAG
>CM053570.1:69413784-69500316 GCA_028646485.1 Cryptoprocta ferox | reverse complement strand
CCAGGTAGTTTAGGAGATGCTGACCGTCAGAGCTAGAGATGACCTTGAGAATGGAAGAGATCCCTGGGAAATCACAGAAACCTCGGGGGTAAGTACCAGACTTTCTGAATAGGGTGTAAGGGAGAATATGGACTAACTCTGCACATATCTTATTTCATCTTAATATCACCACAGGCGAGGAAACCGAAGCTCAGAAAAGGGAAGTGATTTCTCCAGGGTTATTCCACTAAATAGCATGTTCTTTCCAAGACACCACACCGCTTAAGAGAAAGCTTGACAAAAAGTGTGTGTTCAGTTAAAGTAACAGCTGAAGGAATGAATGGATGCTTTGTAGAGAAGTGACAGTTAAACAGCCTTATAGAGAGAGCAAAGGAAGACCAGGAGAAGAAGATTGAACAAAAAGTTTTGGGTCAGGTGAGGAGCTGTCCCAGGAACACTGAGCTCATCAGTGTGGCTGGATCCTAGAGTGCTGAAGGAGTGTGTTGGGAGATTAGGGCTCCAAAGACCAGAACGTGAAAGATCTTTACTAGGGTAAGGAATTTGGGCTTTATCATGAGACAGTGGGGAGCCTTAAGCCCTAGGATAATGTAGTCAGACACTGCCTTAGGAAGGTCATTCCGGGATGCCAGCAACAGGGTAACCAAATGGATTTGTTGTAATAGTCCCAGTGAAGGGTTATCTCTAAAGCAATCTATTCTCTCTGAACCCCTGAGAGGTTGAGGTTAAAACCTGCCCTAAGTGTTCACATAATAGCCACTAGTTGGCAACAGTGTCCCAAGGAGCAGCTTCTCTCCGGGCTGTGATGGGATAAACCACCAGGCGGACAAGAGTTAGGTAGGAAGGCCATCTGCCCGGAAGGGACCCAAAGGCCCATAAGGCAAGGAGTATGTAAAGGTCAGAGGACAGAGTGATCAATGGCTAGAGGATGGTTTGGATGAGGCGGTGGGGAGGGGGCGGTGGGGAGAGATGAGGCTGCATGTGAGCCTAGAAACTGATCCTGAATGGCCTTGAATTTCTGGATTAAGGAAGCTGGGCATTATCCAAAGGGAAATGAGGACCCAGGGAAGGTTTTAAGTAGGAGAGAGACATGACCAGATGTGCATTTTAGAAAGACTTCCAAGGGTGCCTGGTTGGCTCGGTCAGTAACTTGAAACTTTTGACCTTGGGCTTGTGAGTTTAAGCTCTGCATTGGGTGTAGAGATTACTTAAAAATGAAAGAGGAAAAAAAGGAAAGAAGAAAGAAAGATTTGCAGTGAGGAGGCAGTGCTGCAGTGATCTCTGGAGAGAGATGATGAGCGACCCGCACTAGGGCCTGCAATTGCAATAAACAATGGGTAAGATCTGTAGGTGACTTAGGAAATCAAAATCATAGGATGAGAAAGGAGTCATTAAAAATGTTGTTTTGACCGGACAGACTGAATATTCTTTACCTATTATTAAATACACACAGTGAATTGTTGGGATTTTCTGCCTAAAACTGCCCCGGAAAATATCAGACTGTGGAACGTCACTGAATCTAAATGGTAGTTCATTCAGTCACCTGACCGAAGTGTGCGGCGAGATCTGGGGCCAAAGGAATGGCTCAGCCGTTACCTCCCCAGTCTGGGGTTGCGACAGCCAACTCCCGTGTAGTTACGGAGAGCGCTTTGATGGAGGAAATAGACGACGCTGCGGGGCCCAGCGGGGTAACCTGACCAGGTTTCCAGGGAAAGGAGGCTTTTGAGCCGAGGATATCAGATGAAGGAGCTCACAAACTGTCAGCGAATTTAACTAAGCCCTGGAAAAGAAGGTGGCCGGGGGCAGCCTCGTTACCTATTTACTCCTTTTCGTCAGAATGTGTAGCCATCCCCTTGCGGGGAGCGATAGGAATCCCAGGGGGCTTAGGTTCTCCAGGTGCCGGCGCTAAGGTTTAGCGCAAAGGCACCGCCCAGAAGGCCGACCTACAAGATACTACTGGATCGCCGTCGGAGAAGGCAGGCTGTGATTGGTGGTGGCCTGGGGCCCGCCCCCCGCCAGCCAACAGTGCGGCTCTGTTTGGAGGAGGTACGGCGTAGCCCCGCCCTTGCTGCGAGGCGACCAAAGGAGCGACAGCCAGAGCAGCTCCTGGAGCATGCTGCCGGGGTCTGGGGAGGACCGCCTGTCGCCCCGGCCGTGGTGGACGCCAGAAGAAAAGGCGTCGAGAGAACGGAAGCTGGTTTTTCCCGGAGCATTGTGGGCCACGGCTGGGGCGGGACCGGGCTCTGGGCGCCTGTGCGCACTGCGCGCTTTGAGAAATGGCCGGCGCCAGGCACGTAGGAGTAACCTACTGCGGCTGGGGAACCTGGGAGTGGGTTCTCGGGTCTTTTCCCACCCGGGGCTGGAGCCCTGGGCCCGGGTGGGGCTGGGGTGCTGTCAGCTCTGCCCCGCTTTGGGGCCGAGGGCTCGTGGGAGCCAAGAAGCGGCGCGGTCTCTGCACGCCATGGTCTTTTTAAGCTGCGGCCTCTGGTACGCTCCTTCCGCCCCAACCAGCCCTGGTCGGTTAACTTGCATCCAACGGAACAGCCGCCGAGTGCCGCCAGGAGCTTTTAAGAGCCCGGAGCTCACTCCTCGCATCCTGGGCCCTAAGTCTCCTCTTGGCACTGCCCCTTCGGGACCCACCTCAGAGCTTACGAAGATATCTTGCTTTCAGCGTAAGATTTTTGGAGACACATAAGGCTTTCTCCGTCCCACTCAACCTCTCACCTGGTCCCAACCCTTTGGGCTTTGGCTCAGGCAAGGCATTACTCTTTTTATGAATCACATTCATTTATGGCACAGGGTTGGATAACGCCTCAGGTTCTTTGTACCTAATAATATACATAGGCACTTGCATTTACTAAGTACGTGTTTTCCCTTCTCATTCCCTCCGTAGTTTTGCCTGAGTGCAGTTATAAAAGCTTCTACAGGAAGATTCCCCCGATTTTCTCATATGAGCCTCTAGGGACAGACATCCGTGGTGATTTATTTCATCAACTACTTTCAAAGCGCCTGCTGTGTGCCAAGCCCGCCTTTTGTTTGGAAGACCCAGATGAACCAAATTGACTTTGCATGAAATTGATACCAGGGGGAGAAATCAGGATTTGTAGATGAAGGGTGGAAGAGTATAGTGCCATAGGAAAGGAACAGAGGAAGCTCTTGAAATTCCTGGGGTGGGAAAGGGGGTGAGAAGTCTTTGGAGAGGCCCCAGTAGCAAGTAAGCTGGTTCAGAGGGGTCATTCCCTAGTTTAATGGATGGAGGAATCAAGTATGGAGTCCGGGTTGTGTAGTGTAATTGTTAAAAATAGGGATTCTAGCATGATTTACTGTGAGATTTCAGGCACCTAACTTCTCTGAACCTTTCAAAGGCAGATATGGTACCTACCTCACATTCAAGATAATGTGTATCATGCCTGAGCATCAAGGTTAGCACATAGCTGTCATTTTTTGAATACCAGCTATCATGTAAAGGAAAACAGGAATGTCTTGAATGCCAAGATATTTAGATTTTCTCTGGGTAATAGGGATCATATAGATTTTTAAGCAATGGAGAGTGTCCCATCCAAGTACTAACCAGGCCCGACCCTGCTTAGCTTCTGGAGATCAGAGGAGCTCAGATACATTCAAGGTGGTATGGCCCTAGACTAAGCAGTAGAGGGTGTTGACCCCTTGGGAAGGGACTGGATTTCAAGTCACAAAGTTCAACGTCACGATAGCTGTTGCTTCCCATTCCATCTAAAACTCACTACCCTTAAGGCACAAGCATTTCAAAACGATGTTTCTAAAAACCAGCCATTTATATCTGTTTAGGTAAGTTACAGAGGAAGTAAGGTGGTGTATTTACAAGTTGGTTTGTCCAGATATACTATAACTTAGTGTCTGTATTTAATATTGACAACCAAAAAATATATATAAATATCTTCCATCTATACACAGCAGGGCAGGAGTGTCCATGCCTTCTTGAGCAGTGAGTTCTCAGCCTCCCATGGCCCTCCTCTCGTGATCGTCTGGCCCTCAGTGCTAGGAGACTAGAAGCTGACAGCCCAGTCTGGCCCTTCCCCTCTCCTCCCTGCACTCCAGTGCTCCCAACTGGTCTCAGGCAAGGCAAGATTACTTTGAGTGGTTGGGTAGGAAGAGATGGGTATGGGCGAACCCTAGTGGAGCCTAACCATTAGGGTAGGGAGATCCAGGCCTCAGAAGAGAGTGGCCACAGCTACCTCTTGGGGTAGAAGCCTCATAGTTCGTTGTTTGATTAGTATGTCCTCGGTCATAGGTCCAGCCCTACAGATTAGCGTGGCGAAGAAGGCAAGTGTCTAGGCAGGACTTGGTCCCCACCTTCAGATACTGAGCCATTCAGAGTGAAGTCAGGTGTAGGTACAGGAGACTCTGGCTGATAAAAAAATAATAACAAAATCAGTACTAAAAAAAATTATAAAACCTGTTGCTTGTCTGAATAGATCTGAGCAACAGTCTTGTTTTTGTTAAAATCCTGGAGCCATTAAAAGTCCTGAATATTCTTCTGGACATCACTGTTGGCTGAAGAAATGGGCCCCAGGCCCGGCTCTGCTGAAATCTATCAGTTCGAAAGTCTCATCCAGCTGCCTGTGCTCCGAGAGATCCTTGGGGCTGCTGGGAGCAGGCCGGGCTGGTGGTGTGGGGCACCTCACACTTGGGAATCAGCCCCCAGAGGGTGGAACAGCTCCTCGGGTGTCTTGTCACTTTGGCCGGCTCCTCCCTGCCGGAAGCCGGAAGCAATCTCATCAAAGGTCCGGCCCTTCGTCTCAGGAACTTTGAAGTAGGTGAAGATGAAGAACAGAACCAGGAGTACGGTGAAGATGATGAAGACATATGGACCACACAGTTGCTGAAACACACACACATACACTTGGTTGGAGTACTGATCCTACACCCTGGCTCTAGGACCTTGGCTTATAGGACTTGACCTTTGATCTGAAAAAGGCAACAGCTACCCACAGCCCAGGAGTGCTGGGATGATTAAATGAGACTGCCTGCACCTGACATGTGATGGGCTCCAGGGAGCAGGGTCCCACCACAGAGCAGAGACAATTCAAAGCTAAGGAAAGAACCCTGTAATTGAGGTCAGCATTTTTAGCGGTGTGACCTGGGCTTCTGAGCCTCAATTTCCTCCTAGCATGGAGAGGATTTTGCCCAGCAGCACGGGGTCCTGCATGCAGGAGAGCAATGGTGAGCGGAGACAGTGGAGGGTTCTCACCTCTACATACTGGAAGCACATGCCCACAATGAAATTGGAGGTCCAGTTGGAGAAGCCAGCGACAGCAATAGCAGCTGGGCGAGGACCCTGGCTGAAGAGTTCAGCCACAATGAACCATGGGATGGGGCCAGGGCCCACTTCAAAGAAGGCCACGAAGCCAAAGATGGCCACAATGCTGAGATAGGACATCCAGGGCAGCTGTTCCTGTTGAGAACAAGAGAGGGGTGGAAAGTTAGATTAGGTTGTGATGGATCCTCAGAGGAAACCAAAACTGCAGAGGTGGCCCAGGGCAGGGCTAAGAGTCCTAGGCTGGGAGGCAGTCCTGGGGCTGATCCCGGATTTGCCACATGGCATAGGTTCCCTCTTCTGGGTCTCCGTTTCCTCATCTGAACAAAATGATCTAGGCTCTGCAGGATGGCTGTGAGCTCAAGCCGACCCTCTGGGAATGGTAATGTGTGCACGTGGAGGGTGCTGAGAAGAGGTCCCTGTCCCCTGCTTCTGGATGCAGAGCAGTCCGCCTGAAGCGGAATGATGTGGAAGACCATTCCTAGAGCTAAGTGTTAAAAGGTCTGTGAGGTGCCCAGCTTAGGGCCAGCAGAGTAGGTCTGAAGCATGGGGTCCTATATCGTCATTCTCTTCGAGGAGGCCACAGTAGAAAAGGTACAGGCTTTGGTTCTGATCCCAGATCTGCCACACATCCCCTGCTGCGTGCTGGACCGCTCAGCAATCACCAGACTTTCTATGCTTTGGTTAAGTTGTAAAATGAGCAGCTGTTGCTTCCTTGCCCAGAGGGTAGACAAAGGAGTGTTCGTGCATGTGAAGTGCCTGGCACAGGGTTATCACAGAGGTTAGAGTCACAGGCTCGTGGCCAGCAGACCTGAGGTCGATTCCTGGCTTTATCCTTTATCTGCTGAGTTACTAACCTCACTTGTGAAATGGGAATACTAACTACAGCTGGCAGGGGTGAGAACTGAGAGAAGGCATGTTTTCATATCTTGGTGGTAAGGGGGTGGGGGGATACTGTCTAGGGCTGTTCTGAAGATGAACTAAGGCCATGGTTGAAGACTTTGGAAAACTTAGTACTGGGCAGAGCAATTCCTGGGGAAAGGGACCTCGGGTTCTGGGGCCAGAGGTGCTGTGGTGAGAAAGCACCAAACAGGGAGAAGCCAGTTCAAGACAGGATGTGAGTGGGTAGAAGGAGACAACTTAGGGAGCCAGAACTAGGGAGAAGGCAGCCCCCACCTGGCCTCTGGATGCTTCCGGCCAGGCTGGGGCCAACACAGTGACTCGGATCAGAAGCTGTTGTGAGCTCTTTCCCCCCTCCCCCCGCCACTGCTGTCTCAATCCCAGAGCGTAGCAACTCACCAGCAGTGCCAGTGCGATGGTCATGAGCACAGCACAGCCCGCCATGCCAGCCAGGCCTATGAGGTGCAGGGTCCGCCGGCCGGCTCGTTCCACCACAAACAGCTGTGGGCAGAGACAGAGTCAATGCCACCCTCTCCTGGTGCCTCTCTGGCCACCCCCACCCCCGTCCGGAGGCTCGTCCCAAGTGTTAAGAAAGCCAATGGCACTGCCTCCTCTGTGGGGCTCAGCTCAAGGACCACATAGGATAGGAGGGGCAGAGAGCTGACTCTTGGCAGCAGGACAGGGTGAGACCCAGCCCCAGACAGCCAGACAGCGGAGCATCCTGGCTGTGACTTTGGACAAGCCACTGCACTTCTCTGAGCATCAATATCATGGGCTGTTTGATATAATGAACTTGACAGGTTTGTGAGGATGAGACAAGACACTCAGGAAGAACCTGACACACTGCTTGGCTCACAGTAAATGCTGCCATTCCGTCACAAGGCCCTGAGGCCACCCTGAGCTGGTCCCTGGCGGCCAACCAGTGGTGAGCCGTGATGCAGACTCACCGACACGACAGTGAAGGCTGTGTTGACGATGCCAGAGCCAATGGTGGCGTACACAGGCTGCTTCACCCCCGCCTTCTTGAAGATACTCGTGGAGTAATAGAAAACCTAGGGGACAGAGAAGTTGTTGGGACTTGGCGTGTGCTGTGGCCCTTTCCCCACCTCCCACGAAGGGGACACTGTCTGGGTTTTGGTTCTGAAGGAAAGCTGCTTCATTGGCAGGGGCTTAAGTTTGGGATCTGTTCACAGCACACACTTGACCACGGGGTTTGGCTGGGCCACAGGAAAGGGGGTGAGGGGCACTCACAGCGTTGATGCCGGACAGCTGCTGGGACAGCTGCAGCACCACGGCGATGAGGATGGGCTGGCGGTAGGCGGGCGAGCGGAACAGCTCCAGGATGGTGACCTTCTTCTCCCGCATCATCTGCCGACTCTCCTCCTTCATCTCTTGCAGGTCTCGGGTCACATCAGCTGTCCCTCGCAGCTTCTTCAGCACTGGGGGGACCAGAGGGAAGGTGGGGGTGGCTCAGGGCAGGAAGGAGGCCAGGGCCAGGGGGTGGGGAGGAGGGCAGAGCCCTGCCCTTACCGCTCTTGGCCCGGTTCTCCTCGTTTCGGTTGATGAGCAGGAAGCGGGGGCTCTCGGGGCAGAAGGGCAGCAGGACGCACTGCAGCAGCGCTGGGACGAAGATGATGCTCAACAGCAAGGGCCACAGCTCCTCGCTGCCCATGATGGAGTCCAGGCCGAACACCTGTGGGCAGCAGGGGTGGAGAAAGCTGCCCTGAGCACCCTAGCCCCGCCCCCACACCCGGCCCCACCCTACCCCACCCCACCCAGTGGCCTCGTGGTGTCAGCTGCTGCTTTACCCCGGTGTCCTCATTTGTCACATGAGGAAAGGAGGGCCCACCTCACAGCATAAGTGGGAGGACAAATGGCACATGGCATAGGGGCTGTCACTCTGCGGTGGGACAACTTTGGGGAGGGGAAGGGGAAAGCCTTCTGGAGAGAGGGTAGTGTATATAAGGCCTCAAGGCCTGTAGGCAGGAGAGAACCTGGCATGTGGAGGTCCCAGTGGGCTTCCCCTAGGCTGGCTCCCCAGGGGAAGAAGGACAGGTCACAAAGCTGGGGTGGCTGAGACGGGAAGGGCCAAGTCATCTGGACTTGCGCCCACACCAGGGAGGCCTTGGCGGAACTGTGAGCAGCAGAGTGCTCTCTGGGGCCTGTGCCTACTAGGGTGGGTGCACGCAAGGCTGTCCCTCCATGCAGGGCTGTGGAAGGCTGGGTGACAACTCTGATCAGGGTGTCCTCTGGACACAAGAGAGCCACCGAAGCTGTGGGGTCGGGGCAGTGCTGGGCAAGCAGACCCTGCCCCAGCTTACCTGGGCGATGAGGATGCCAACGACGATGCCCAGCTGGTGCAGGGTGCCCAGGGCCCCTCGAAGGGCTGTAGGGGACACCTCCCCCACATACATGGGGACGAAGCCTGTGGTCAGGCCACAGTATACACCGATGATGAAGCGGCCCAGGATCAGCATCTCAAAGGAGTTGCTCATTTTCGAGAAGCCCATGAGCACAGAGGACATGAAGGCCAGCAGGTTTATCATCAGCATTGAGTTCCGTCTGGGGGTGGGGTCACAGGTCAGGTGCGTGCCTGGATCTCCCCAGATTCCCAGGGGCTGGGTCACAGGCAACACCCTCGATAGGCAGGGAAGTCTCCCCCACTCCCATCTGGGATGCCCTGGCCAGGGCCAGGACCCCTTCTGCTCACCGGCCAAAGCGGTTAACAAAAAGGCCCACAGAGAAGGAACCAATCATGCCTCCTACAGAGAAGATGGCCACGGAGAGGGACCACAGCGTGGTGAGCGTGGCAGGCGAGATGCTCTCCCCATAGCGGTGGATCCATGTCTGGTTGTAGAACTCTTCAATCACCTGCAGTGGGGAAAGCAGCCTGCTGAGTCGGCCTGGACCAAGCCTCCTTTTCCTCTTGCACTGCCCCTTCAAAACGGGCCCAGCACCTGGCCAGACCCCGAATTCACTGCACGTCATTGAGCCAAGTCCCTCCCTTTTGTGGGCTTTAGTTTCCCCAGGTGAGAAACAAAGGGCTGGGCTCCATCTCCAGAGCAGCGCCTGCTCTCCTGCTTCCCCAGGTGTGGTTTCCAGTGCTCTTAGAACTTGCTGGAGAGGACAGCAAATAACCAATGGTGGAAGCTCAGGCACAGAGCAGAGAGAGGTTCAGGGAGAAAGTGCTTCTTCCCACTTGCCCCCTTTCCAGGTGCCTAAGGTGCTAGGCTCCGGCCACCTGGGCCCTGTCCCCAACCCCCTGCTGGGGAGGAAATACAGCTGGACAGATGGTTCCATGTTCCAGATGCTCTGGGATGAGCAGACTTCACACTCAGGGCCTGTTGTGACCAACTTGCACATAAGACATGCTCCCGAGACTCGTGCAATTGCTTTCTGACCTCCAGGCCCAGCTATCTGCGGGAGTTACACCCTGAAGGACCCATGGCCTCCTCCCCTCTCCAGGGTGCCGAGCTGGGAGGCATGGGCAAAGCTAAGGACAAGGAAGCAGTTCCAGGAACTGGAAACACCTGTCCTAGAGGCCTGCCCACTACCCCTGCCCCCACCCAAGGGAGGGCCCGGCCTGATGCACAGGTTCTGCCTGAGCACACTCACCCGACTCTCAGGCAACAAACACTCAGTGCCATGGGACTGGCCAGCCCCACCCAGCCACATGCGTAGCTGGGCACAGGCCCAACAGACCCAGAAACAGCTTCCTGTGTACATGCACCCTCACACACACATACTAGTGCTCACACAATCTGAATATTCTTGGCTTCAGCCAGTCACAAACCTGCATGTCCCTCTTTCCCTTCAACCACCTGCAGCTCTAACTCATCTCCTTGCGTAGCTAGCCCATCCTGGCACCCCTCTGCACGTGCATGCTGCAAGTTCATGGGCACGCAGCAGTATACAGCCTCTTATACACCTGCATGCCACTGCCCTTGGACCTCTCTAAGCCTCCCAAGCCCCAGGGGTCTAGCAGAAAGGATGCCAAGGGGGGAACTGAGGCCCTCGGTCCCAGGAATGCTCATCGAGTATGCTGGGCCTGGCCGCACAGTCACAATGGGTCCTTGGCCTCTATGTTTTTCCTGCCCTGCTGTCATGATCTGTCCCAGGTCTGGAGACACCTGACCGAGGTCGGGCTCTAGGGGGTGAGGATAGGTTGACACAGGAATGGGGAGAGGAGAGAGGCAGACCTGAAGATCTTCTGTCTCAAGGAAGCCAGGCAGGGCGCAGGGGTTAGGAGCCTGGATAACAAGGGAGTTCCGATCCC
Source organism: Cryptoprocta ferox (assembly GCA_028646485.1). Taxonomy (NCBI): domain Eukaryota; kingdom Metazoa; phylum Chordata; class Mammalia; order Carnivora; family Eupleridae; genus Cryptoprocta; species Cryptoprocta ferox. The sequence continues at coordinate 69,489,847 of CM053570.1, read as the reverse complement.
AGCTCCACCATTTATCTCAACTGGGACCGAGGAAAAATTATTTCATCTCAAATGGCAATATCAACAATATCTATTTCATAGTGCTGCAGGGGACTGATGAAACGGAGAGTCCGGCACCGTCACTGAGCCAAGGGACCCCACCATGTTCCGGTACTGACCCAAGGGCAGTGCAGACCACTGACAAAGTCCAACCGACCCTGCATCCCATAATTCAAAATCAAGGCTCCTGCCAGGTTATCAGTCCAACCTACCCACCTACCACCATCTCTACCTTTGCTCTCAGTCTCATTTCCACACTCTCCATGGTTACTCCGCCTTGAAGGCCCATCCTGCCTTACCATGCTAAAACCTTTGGAAATCCAGCTCAAAAGGTCCCAGGAGTGTATACTCCCTGAGGGCAGGGGCCCCAGTGGATTCCCACCAGGCCCTGTCCCAGAGCTGGTGCCAGGGATACCTGGTGAGTGAATGAAGAGAGGGCCTTGGGCTCTCCTCCTGGGAGCCCCTGCTTCTGCTGGGGGCAGAAAGAAGGCAGATTTTAACAAAACAAAACAAAGTGCTATGTTCTTCAAGGGATAAAACCACCCTCAGAGGAGGACTGGCTGGGAGTAGTAATGGTCCATTTATCAGGCTCTGCAGAGAACAAGCTGTCCTGGATAAGGGGACTGTCCAGATAAATGACGCTTGCCCCACTAAGGACCCATCATCAGGGTGGAAATCTTTCTCCCTTCTGTCACTCTCACTCTGCTGCCCTTGGGGCTCTCCACAGGGGCAGGAAGAGGTGTTTTTCTCAGAAGGCCTTGAATTTATACATTCTGTAGTTCTCAGGGTCTTCCTCCGCCCCCGTGGTTCAGATGCTGTCTCAAGAGAGGTCTCCACATCCTACTTTAAATTTTGCCAAGAAGTCAGCTAATGGAATTGCTTGAATTGTGCGCAGAGTCAACAAGTGCTGAGTAAGGGCTTTCTACCTAAAGCAGCTTAAAGATGTGAGGCTGAGGTTTCTGTTCTTGCTGCTCAGGTCTTTTACCCCTCGTCTTGGGGCTGGCTGGAGAAGCCGAGGCAGCCAGGAAGAGGGCCACATTCCCAGAGGCTCCCCTCCCCCAGCTAAGTGTGCTCCTTGTGGTAAGAAGGCACAAGGTAACAAGCTTGTGAGCTCGCCTGCTACTCAGACCTCTTTACGGGGATGCATAAATAAGGGTGGGCAGCCAGCCCCCTTCACCTTCACCTTGGCCCTGGGCTCATCCTTTCCACCGCCGGCCAAGCTGAGGCTGTGCAATGGCTTCCTGACTTCTGATCTGGCCCTTGAGATTTCTGGGAAGAAGCTACACCCCATGTTCACTTTCCATTCCTGCTGCCGGTGTGGGGACTGTGTCCTCTCCCCGCTGGGGTCTGTGCCCCACATGGGGCTGAACTGGCCCTTGGCCCAGGAAAGGCAGGGAGTCCCTGGAGAATGAGAAGAACCCTACATGGGGAATTCTGGGGTCAGCCTCCACCCAGTCACTGTCTCAGCATCCATCCTAGCACAAGCCTACTCCCTCAGAAGGATTCCACAGACCCAGTCTCCACGACACAGTTGCCGGCAGCCTCCACAACCCTGGCTCATGTTTGAGGCCTGGCTGGTGCTGAAAGCTCCCACTCATGGACTGCCTCCCACCTCACAAGTTCTTCACGAGGCTGGGAGATCCTTGATCCTGCTACCGCCCCACATCAATTACTAGGTCCCGTCAATTCTCCCTCTTCATCTGTCCTATTCTCTACCCGTAGAGCACCTGCCCTAGGTCTCACCCGGATTCTCCTCCTGATTCCCCCCATCCATCCGATTCTGCCTCCCATGATTAATTACTCCCCATCATGGCACCAGAACCCTGCACGTCAAATGCGCCAGGTTTAGCCAGATCCGTCTGTGTCTCTGCTCCCTTCCCAGCCCATTCCCAACCTCTCTACCCACCAACGGTCTCTGTGAGTGCATGCATGCTGGGCAAAAAAAGGGAGGGATGTTCCTGGTCAGCTTGAGGGGGGACTGCCATGGCATCAGACTCTCAGGAGTTGAGGGCTACGAAGGATCTCTGTCCAATCCTCACTGACCGTAGGGCAGATGCCTGCTTGGAGACACCGCAGGGGCCAGCGGGGTGAAGCAGGCCCCTGGCCTCATGGCCTCAGCATGCTCTGGGCTGCTGAGATCCCTTAGACTGGACGGTTCCCAGTAGGGGCCAGCGGGGTGAAGCAGGCCCCAGGCCCCATGGCCTCAGCATGCTCTGGGCTGCTGAGATCCCTGGAGTTCACACCGCAGGGGCCAGCGGGGTGAAGCAGGCCCCAGGCCCCATGGCCTCAGCATGCTCTGGGCTGCTGAGATCCCTTAGACTGGACGGTTCCCAGTAGAAAGCTATTCGTCACCCTGGGAGGCGTGCGTCACATCTGACTCCTTGGGAATCCCCCCTCCCTTCCTCTCCCCTTCTGGACAACTGTGGGAGAAGGACGACACGTCTGCCTGTCTGCAGAGTAAGTTCTGACTTCCTCTGTGTCTGGGCAGAGTCTGTAGCGAGGGCCGGGGCACGAGGCACAGTCCACTGCCCAGCATACGGAATAAGCGGTTACTGAAGTCACTGTTGTTCTTTCAAGGAGAGAAGCCGCCATCTTCAGAGGAGCATTAAAGACAGACAGCGTTTTCCATTTTTAAAGGGCTTGAAGACAAAGCATTACCCTAAGGAATTTATAGGGCAAGAAAGACCTGAAGGAACCAGGGCCCTGCCTCAGGGAGTCTTTCCTCAGATACTGCCTGGCTGCCCCACTCATAGAGATACCCAGCACGTCTGCAGAGCCGCAGGGCACAGGCTTCAGCTCAGGGAAGAAAAGTAGTGAGTTCCCTGTCAGCAGGGAGCACACACGTCAAAGTTTGGGGCAAAGACTGCTAAACATTTTACATAAAAGGCTTGATAGAAAATATTAGGGCCTGCTGACCACATTTGGCTGTAGTTGCTTATTTTTTCTTCCCCCTCTCAACCCTTTAAACATGTAAAAACCAATTTTTAGCTCTTGGGCCCTACAAAATCATCTGCTAGCTGGACCTGGCCTCCCGGCCAACCCTTGACCTAGAATTCTAGATTACTGCCAAGAGAAAGGGTATGCTTTGGAAGCCCCTGGCTGGTCTCAGCATCCTTCCCTGTAGATTCCTCTACCCCAGGGTCTTCTAGATCATCCTGTGAGGGAGAGTTAGAGCCCCCTCTCCAGCCTCTCTTCTCTCTCCTAGATATTACTAGGGGATGAAAGGGTTAAGAAGCCACCTAAGCTCTGAGCTCCAGTTAGAAGGAGGAAAGGGGCAGCTTGTCCAGTTTAGTCCCTCAGCCTGGCCTTGACCACAATTTCCTATTCTCTGCTATCCCCTCCCCACAGCTACCCTCCCTTAGCCCAGAGTCTATGTCTCCATAGCAACTCTCAGCCACACCCCAGGGTCAGCTGAGTTCAGAGCAGGTGCTACAGGTGGAGCTGGACAGACAGTCCTACCTGCTGGGTTCCCTGGGATGCCTCCCTGGAGCCTGAGGAAGAGGCCCAGGCAGCCAGATGGAGCTGGAAGCTGGGCCCCAAGCCCAGGGGAGGGGTTCCGACCACCCATGCTGATTCTCCAGAACAGCCCTGGCATGGCTTCTCTCTAAACCAGGCCTTCACCCTGGCCTCCTCACTGGTCCCTGACCTCCGGAGTCTCCCCTGCTGGCAGAGAGATCTTCATGTCCCTGCAGCAGGCCCTGCCCCCAGCCCTTCTTGGCTCCCTTGGCTCCCCACCGCCCCCCCTCGCACCCCCACACAGTGACTCCCCCATACCACCCAGTCACCCCACATTGCCACAATTTTGCTTCGGCTGCTCCTCCGCCTTCTCCCTGGTGAGATGCTGAGGACCTTTCAGAGAGTACACCGACACTCCTCTGGAGAGCCTTCCTGAAAGTACCCCTCCTCACTGCAGGGGTTCTCAAACACGGGCAGTTAGGCTCTGCAGAGGACATCTGGCTATGTCTGGGGACATTTTTGGTGGCCGCACTGGCAAGGATACTGCTAAACGTCCTAGAGTATACGGGACAGCCTCCCACAGCACCGAAGAACTATCTGGCCCCAAAGGTGAATGCTAAGAAAAACCCTGCTCCCTGAGCCAGGTACCTTCACCCTCTCCCACAGGGCCTGCTCACACTTCTATCCATGCTTCCGTCCGTTGTTGCCCCGAGAGCTAACTACAAGGAAACACATGAAATTTCAACATGGGAGATATCTGATTCATCTGTGTCACTTGGTCCCAGCACAGGGGTAGGGGTAGAAAGAGTTGTCACTAATTTGATAAACAAGCCATGAATCTGAGGGGCTTAAGCAATGATGTAGCTATGGCAGGGCCGTACTGGTGTAAGAGCATTGTGCAACCGTGTATGGGAAACCGTTGAGATGTCTGTACATACTGAGCTTGACTTGGCCTGGAAGTCAGAGTAAGAGAGAGTAGCAAGGCAGTTATAGGTGTGTGAAAGGGTGTTTCGGTGGCCATCGGATTGTAGTACGATTGCCATTCCTTCTACAGTGGTCAGGAATGCAGACCGGAGCAAGACTCCCTGCATTCAAATCCCAGCTCTGCCACTTACTGGCTGTGTGTCCTTGGTTTAGTCGCTTAACATCTCTGGGCCCCAGTTTCTTATAAAACAGGGCTTATAATGCCTCCCTAACAAGGTGATTATAAGAACAATTGAATTCTGATTTCTGAGCACTTACACAGTAAGCTGTAAGGGTTTATCTTAGTGGAGATAGGTGAAGGTCAGAGGAGGTCAGAGGAGACCCAGAACTTTCTGGATCTTGACAGAGATAAGGAGAGGCTGCCTGGAGCCTGGAGTCCAGTGTAGCCCCAGGGGGCAGAGGGCTGGGCTGAGAGGTGGGTATGGCCTCTAGTACTTTCACTCACAAGCCAGGTCATCTCAGGCAGACTTTACCAGCTCTCCAGGCTAAGCTCCTTCTTTGTGAAACAAGGAACACTGAACCAATGGACCATCAGGCCCCTTCCAGCCCTAACTCTGGCTTCTGAGGCTGCTTCATTCTGAGACATGCCTGACACTGTCTCCTGGCCAGGAACTCATTGTTTCTAAATCGTCTTTAGTCATCTGTTAGCAACTCGGCTATTTGGGGAAGCAAGAGGCAGTTCTCTCCACCCAGTATGGTAGTCAGGATGCCTTGTTCATTTATTTGCTCTCTCTGTGGCTGGGCTTCCCTCCTCCCTCCTTACCAGAAGACAGGAGGCCCGGCAGGGGCGTCACGGGGATGTGGTCATCACTCCCTGGTGAGGCCTGGAGGCCACCCGTGGCTCAGCCTCTCACTTTCCAGGTGACCTCATCAGCCTAGTTTCCTCCTTTATAAGAAGGCAAGATAACCCAGCTCCACCCGCCATGTGGGGTGGCCGTGAGGAGATAATTTATGGGGAGGTGCTCGTAAACATTATCTTAATGTTATGATTAATTAACCACTTCCAGGAGGAAGCCCTTTGGGGCCTTTTTTATGGAGGAGCCCCAGCTTCTGGCATCCTCGCCATTAGTGAGGCTCAGGCCTCCCTGCCAGCCCAGGGCCACTTCCTAATAGTCCGAAACAGACAGGGGCAGTCGGCGTGTGGGCGCAACACTTCTGCCACCCCGCGTCCCCAGTGCCTGGGCCACCTGCCCCTTGAAAGGCTGCCCCCTCCCCCTCCCATTAGCCTGTCTTCCTCTTTCTCCAGGGGCACCCGGAAGCCCTCCCTTAACTAGGCTCTGGCTCTTCCCAGGGGTCTCCCCTGCCCTGAGTGTCCAGGGCAGGGCCCAGCACAGACCTCAGCACAGCCCCACCCCTGCCCTACCTCCCACCGTCTGGGACAGAGCCTGCAGATGTTATGGAGGGAAAGTGTTGGCAGAGCTGAGTCATTGTGCCAGCACTGTGGCGTCGTCACCCGCATCCTATCCCCTCTCTGCAGCCTAAGTTGATTAGGCTGAATCCGCCCCTTGCTGGAAGGACTATGACCAGGCTTTCCAGAAGTGTGTAACACGGGGAGCCAAAGCGCACGCCCCGGAAACCCCGCTCCATTTCAGTGTGCACTATTGTCTGTGGCCACTCGGGGCCTCGCTGACTGCCTCCTGAAGTGCTCTCTGGACAGGTGCTCACAAATGCTCCCAGAAATGCCCTCTGTGCCGCCTACCAGGCCCGCAGGACAGCCGGACAGCTGCCCTGCCCGGTTGCCTCAGCTTAGATGGGAGGCTAGGAGGACCAGGGGACGTCACCGTGGGTTCGTCTGCATCTACAGCCTCAGAAGAATCTCGGTCCCTCCTCGCCAAATGCCACCCTGGTGCCTCTGCCCCAGCGGCCCCTGTGTCCTGAGACCCCCGCCCTCCCCACCCCTTCCCTTCCCAGCTCACCCTCACCCCCTCTGCTGATTCCTTACAGCACATTTAAAAATGGAGTCTTCATATGGGAAAAAGCATACCAGCCAGACTACCCCTCCATCCACCACCCTCTTTTCTTCCTTCTCCACCAAGTCTCTTGGAAGGGCCATCTCTACTCTTGCCCATCCCTCCCCCTCCCTCCTCAACCTGCTGGAAGGAGGTTTCTACCCACATGGTTCTGCCCAGTCAAACTTTGGTCACCACAGGGTCACTATCCGGTCTTTTGGCGTTGGGCAATTGGGGCTGACTTGTCTAGGTCAACCTCTGGGGCACCTGACAGCACTCCTTCACCTCATCCAACCACCTCCTACTTGACTCTTCCTTCTCTTTTCATTCCAGTCTCTCCAGGACATTTTCCTCTCCTGCTATTTGGATACCAGTGATCAGTTCTCAGGTTTTCTCCAGCTGACCACATGCCCAAGAAACATCCCCATGTCCAAGCGCTTCCTGTACATCTCCATCACGTCCCACAGGCACCTATTAGCTCCTCCCATACCTGCTCCTCCAGATCCCATATCACCCAAGCCAGAAACCTAGAAGCCATTTTTTTTTAATGTTTATTTATTTTGAGAGAGAGTGCGCAAGTGGGAAAGGGGCAGAGAGGGAGAGAATCCCAAGCAGGCTTTGCACCATCAGTGTGGAGCCTGATGTGGGGCTTGATCTCACGAACTGTGAGATCATGACCTGAGCTGCAATCAAGAGTCAGGTGCTTAACCAACGGAGCCACCAAGGTGCCTCTAGAAGTCCTTTTAAACCCCACTCTCATCCTCACACTGAACTGATGACCAGCCGTGCCCATTCTTCCTGCTTGGTGTTTTGTTTTCCTATCCCTATTCCAAAGCAGCTTTCTTGCTATTTCCTGGTCTCTCGTTTTCCATTCTCAGATCCCTCCCACTGCCCAGATGCCCGAATCCTTTCCCGAAAATGCAAACCTGATCCTATCTGTCCTCTTCAATGAGTCCCTATTGTCCTTACTCTGAAGTCCCTACTCCTAGCTTGGTCGACTCCTTGGTGCCTAGGTGCCCGTCCTGATGGTGCCATGCCATGCCAGTGGCTGATATTTTGTAGATGAAATCTACCCACAAGGCCCTTTGTAGTCAGGCTCAGGCTTACTTATTGGCCTCCCCAGCCTTCTTTCTCCTCCCACTCACCCCAGGGACACACCAGTCTCTCTCCTCTGCCTACCAAACCCAGTTCTGTTTCTGGAAAACACCTCTTCTATCCTGATCTTAGAGTCCTCATTCTGTCACTAACTCACTAGGTGATCAGTAGAGACATCACTTAATCCAGGAGCTCTGGACTTTGGCCACACATTTGAATCAGTTGGGGAGTGTTAAACATTCTATGCGCACACAGCATCCCCGATCAATTACATCAGCATCAGGAGTGTCCAGGACACCCCAAGGTGCAATCCAAGTGCAGAACTCAACCTCCCTCTAAAACTGCAGGATTTCCATCTGTATGATCCCCAAAGGGAGTCAAGCGTCTAGGCATGCACCTTGGCAAGAGCTGTTCGGAGCACTTGGCTAATGCAGGGCTTGGTGCCGTTACAAGCATGGGAGCCATTTCAGACGAGCTTGGAAAAGTTCCGTCACCTCCGCTGCAGCTGAGCATGACTCAGCAGGCCAGGCCTTCCTGGTGACCTGTTCCCGGGCATCAGGCGTGGCCCCCAGCAGCCACCCTCTGCCTGCTTGGAGGAGAGCTCCGACTCCTGACACTGCCCAGTTTCCCCAGACAGGCCGCTGGTCCTCGGGAGCCAGCCACACTCACTTTCTAGCCTCACCCTCTGCATAATGAATGTGGTCATGACAGGACTGTCCACTCTCATTTTGTCTTCCCCAGGAAGGTACAGATTTTTCAACAGACGGGACAGCTGGTCCAGAAGATAGCCTGAGGTTGTGGAAACAGAGTCTGGCTTCCGGAGCCAACACTCACTAGCTATGTGACCTTGAGCCTGTGGGTCATTTCATCTGTCCAGGGCCTCAGTCTTGGGCCTATGAAATGGGACTCACCACCCAACCTCATAAACATATGCAAAAGGGCTGGTATAGAGAAGGGATTCCTTAGTTTCCCGTCCTGCCCCTCGACCATCTTCTCTCCTCTCCCTGAAGCAGGTGGGCTGAGCTGGAGGTGATCATGGGGGGTCCCTTCCAGTCCTGACATTCAAGGAACAAGTGAGGACAGATCTGGGATGTGCTGGGAGAAGGAAGTAAGCCTTCCTTTCAGCAGACCCCTAATCCCTGTGGGTCCCTACAACGAGCCACCATTTGACTGGCACAGGGCCTCCAGGGGAAGGAGGCTGTTTCCATGTGGAACAGGATGCCTTACGAGGGACGGTGCTGCTGGTGGGCGGTATGAGCGCCTGGTCTGGAAGGCTCCCAGGCAGATGAGGGTTGGATACCAGCTCCATCCCTGCCTAGCTGGGGGAATACTGGGCAGGTTTCCTTTCTCTGGCCACTCTTCCCAGTGCAGGGTGGGAATGGAGATTGTTGCCCGCCTGCCCAATAGAGCACTGTGAGCAGCAAGTGAGGTAAGCACCACAAGCCCTCCGTAATCCCAGAGTGTCATGGAAATGAGGCATCATCACACATCGTTGTTGCGATGATCAGAAATGTCTGTTGGGTGCGAGGTTAGTCAAAATGACTTATAAGGACCCCACGATTCTGCAGTCCTGAGATTCCCAGGCCAAAACCAAGGGTTTTTGACCTTTTCGGGGCCAGAATAATTGGCTGGTGGGAGCAGATGGTGAACTGATGTAAACAACTGACACCCAAGAGGCAGGGCGAGCACGTGGGATGTGGGGTGTGCAGTGCCCAGCAGAGCAAGCTGGTGTTGATAAGCCATGGAAGGCACAGCACTCACCTTCTGGGGGGCGTTGATGACTCCAGTGTTGTAGCCAAACTGCAGGGAGCCGAGCACTGCCCCTCCCACGGCCAGCATGAGGCGGCCCGTCAGCTTCTGCAGAGAAAAAAAAACCACACTGTGACAGGCATGTCTGGGTCCAGGTTACTACAGGGCAGGGTATGGGCTGGCAGGTTCCCTCATTCAGATAGCTTGCCTGACTCCTGGCACCATACCAGCTCTTCTCCCGGGAAACTCGGCCACTTCCTGACCTCAGATGCCCGAACCAGCCCCACTGACTTCTAGACACTGGGCCGGCCAGACTCATTCCTGGGGAGGGGGAATTGAGAGTCTTCTTCTCCTGTAGCCGGGTCTTGGCACTCTGGAGTCTCATTCCTCTGCTGGAGCCATGCCCAGGGTCCAGGTGGCTCTAGACTGTTGGGGAAGCCCAGGAATCAACTCTCCTAAGCAACGGGGGCCAAATTACGGGGGAGCTACATAGGTAGGGGAAGCACCCTGGATTTGGACCCGAAAGTGCTGGCTTCTGATTCCAGCCCACCTGCTACTTGTTCTGTGAATTCCAGCAGGCTGTCGCCCTTCCTCACTCCTCCCTGGACCCCCATTTGGTTTTGTGCAAGACAGGAACAGTCATTCCTGTCAGTATGGGAGGTGGGGTCTTACCCTTTCCTCTCTTCTCCTCCCCCCATTCATGGGGCAGGAAACTGAGTCCTGAGAGGCAGGGTAAGTCCCAGATTACTCAGGTGGCTGCAAAGAGCCAGGCTGGAGCTCAGGGCTCCTGACTCCCTATCTCATGCCTTTCATGGCAACCATCTGCAGACCATGAGCTTTCCAGGGCTATTTGGACATAGATGACATAACAGCCAGGAATGTGCTTTGGAAAAGTACGTGACACCAAGTGAGGAAGAGTGTTGGGCCAAGGTGTTTCTTTTCTTTTCTTTTCTTTTAATATTCATTTATTCAGAGAGAGAGAGTATGTGAGAGAGGAGCAGAGAGAGAGAATCCCAAGCAGGCTTCATACTCAGCGTGGATGGAGCCGGACACAGGGCTTGATCCCATGACCTTGAGATCACGACCTGAGCCAAAATCAAGAATCAGACACTTAACCAACTGAACCACCCAGGTGCCCCTGGCCAAGGTGTTTCAATGGGCAAAGGGCTGGGAGAGAAAAAGGGTGGTGGGTTTCTGTCCCACGGCAGCCTGGGGCATGAAGGCCACAGGCAGGGAAGAGGCCAGCAGGCAGGACAGCCCTGGGTGAGCAAGATGTCCTTGCTGGAGAAAGGGAGAGGACTCTTCTTTCTGGCTTATAAAATGAAAAAGCCAAGGGGCACCTGGGTGGCTCAGTTCGTTGAGCATCTGACTGTTGATTTTGGCTTAAGTCATGATCTCAGGGTCAGTAGGACGGAGCCCTTTGTCGGGCTCTGTGCCGAGCGTGGAGCCTGCTTGACATTCCTTCTCTCCCCCTCTCTCTGCCCCTTCCCTGTGCACGTGTGCTTTCTATCAAAAAATAAAAAATAAAATAAAATAAAATAAAATGAAGAAGCCAAGAAATGTGCCATGAGTCAGGCCCTTAACTGGTTGTGAAAGAATGGAACTGGGGGAGGGGCACCAAGCAACGACTGTCGTTCACTGTGTGCAACACATAGGGCTGGGGGCTTGGAGCTGGGGGCTGGGCGCTAGAGGGGAAGTTTGGGAAGCACTGAGCCACACATGTGGAGGGGAGAGCTGCTTGGCCATAGCCTTTGGCCTCTGTTTCCCCACAGAATCCAGAAGCAGCCCTGACTTCAAGATCCTCACAGATAGCACTGGGCTTATGGCTAATCAGACAGGTTTCTAGTATGATCTTTTCATTCTCTAGAAGCTATCAGGCCAACAATTGCGAAAGCCAAGGTTCTCACATCAGAGGCGGAGAAAGAGGAAGAGGCTTTGGCTAGCGTGAGTGCACATGCTGAGTCCAGTCTTCATCAGATGAGGGCTGAGACCGCCTTCCCATGGGTCCACCTGGCCCCTTCCTGGCCCAATTCTGGACATTCCTCCTATTCCGGAACTTTCCTCATGGCAGAGGCTGGGTGGAAGAGAGACTTTTCATTTCACACGCTTTTGTGTTTTTGAATTTTGAACCATGTGAGTATATCACCTACTCGGAAGAATTTCTTTATAAGCCCCGTGGTTTCATATTACTTAGAACAAAGCATTTAGATAAAAATATAAGCAAAAAATAATACATGGATCTGGTAAAAGCGATGCTGGTAGCACAGGGATGAAGGATGCCACAGCAGGGACTCTGTGAGAGCTAAGTCCTAGTATTCCAGACCCTGTTTTCAGTCTGGCTCTGATGTTCCAGGGCTGTCTGGGCCTCTGAAGTTACTTTCAGGGCCCTGATGAGCAGCTGTAGCCTCTGGCAGTGGGGGCTACTAGGAGCCAAGGACAAACCCCTGGGCTGGAATTGCCACGGGCAAGTCAAGGTCAAACTCTACATTAGAAAACCTGCCTACCCACGCCCGGGGATAGAGCCACAGCCACCCAGGCAGGCTGCTGCGCTAGGACTAATGCTCAGTGGCCCATGCTCCAGGCCCTGGATGAAAGAGGCCCCCATCCGGGCATCAGGGAAGAGGTTCCCTGCCAAGCGAGGAGGCCACAGTGGTCTGAGTTTCAACAGGGGGCTGGGAGAAGGCATTGTGGGAGTCCTGGAGGGAGAGACTTCTAGTTTTGCCTGGGGACAATCGAAAGATAGGTTCCCAAGAGGTGACATTGGAGTTGGGCCGTGAAGGACATGCAGAGAGTCTGCCAAGTGGGGAAGCAGTGGTAAGACTGCATTCCAGGTAGAAGAACAGTACGTGCAGGGGAAACAAGAGGGGCCTGATTCTGCCAGATTAAACAGGGAGTGCTCCGTGGGCTGGCTGTGAGATGCAGGGGGGGGAGAGCATCACCCCCTCCTCGGTAAGCTGCCCCCACCACACCCAGCTTGATCACGGTAGTCCTGAGAATCAGAAGACCCAGGCTGAAGGTCAAAGAACTGCTTCCCTTCACTTGGGAGCTGGGATACATGGGAGGCCTCTGGGCCTTGGTTTCCTCACATAGGAAATGAGGATTAGAGTTCCTTCCCTCAAGAGTTGCTGTCAAGTTCTGTATCAGTGGCCATCATGGAGCCTGGCAGGGTTCACCTGACAAGCATTTGCTGAATCAGGGGAGAATGGGAAGCCACCCTCAATTAGGCCAGCAGGGCACCATCTGCCCCCACCAGCTCTGTGGCTGCAATGGAAACGCCATGATGAAATCCATTCATTCCATGTGATTCCACAGATATTTATTTATGTGTCAAGCAGATGAACTACTTGGTGAAAACTTAAAGAGAAGGGGAACAAAGCCCACAGCCGTGGCTTTCTGGTGAGGCCTTCTTTAGGAGCGGAGGAGCAATGCATCTGGGATCTGTGACTCCCAGCAGCCCATCACTGCCCTGGGGCTGAGGCTACTTTCTAGAACATCCCACACTCTTTCAGGGTTTTGCCCTTGTTGTGTCCTCTGCAGTCTCCAGCTTTCACTTCTAGCAGGTGGGAATACCCATTTGCTGTTCACTCACCCGTCTGGGAACTCCCTAAAAATGGGACCTGGGTCTTACCCAGCTCTGCAAAGGGGAATGCCCAGGGTAGGGACATGGCACAGAACATTTGTGAAAGAGACCACTTTGGAATTTAGCTCTCGGGCAAAACAGCTCTATGTGTGTCCACGTTGCCAGAACAGTACTCATCCTAACAAATTTTAACTTGGCCATTTATCGAACCCCTGATGAGTACTGGAACATCAGCTCTAAGAAGCAGAGAAACAGGCTAACAGTAACTCGCAACTCCCAGGACTAGAGAGGAAATATCTCTGAAATTAGGCAGAGTACAAATCCTGATTCTCCTAGGAGCGCCATAGACCTCTCAGTTCAGCAAATGCCCAGACTCAGAGTCTAGCACACAGGAGGACCTCATCCCCTCATCCCCACCAGCCCTATCCCAGTGTGAGGGTCCCGAGGCCCACCGAGGGTTCTCCCTCTCCCGGGGAGGCCACTGATGAGGTGTCAGCCTCAGGACCTCTCCTCCTATATGCCGGGATGCCAGATGGCACCGGCCATGTCACATAACTTGTTAAGCACTGTGGCCTTTTGACCTATGCCTGTGTGGCCTTCCTCAGCCTTGGGCTTGGCTCTTGGTCAATATTGGCAGAGGGAGGGCATGTGGCTACTGCCATTCAAAGGCAGGGCCTTCTCTGCAGGAGGAGGGTCGCGGTGCTGGCACCATCCAGATGTTGCTCCCATTCTGCCCTCCTCCCACAGCTTCCCAATGGTTTTCCGAGGTGCACCGAAGCCTAGGACATGGCGAGCTTGTGCCTAGAACATGGCGAGCTTGTAACTGCTTGGTCCCCAGTTTTGAGGAGGGTGGGAGGGGGGTGGGGGTGGGGACTACGGAATCCATAACAGCTCCTTTCTTATTTGTTTTGTGTATGGTCTCCCGCCCACCCCCACCCCCACCCCCAAGAACTCATTTGAACAAAATTCTGGGCATTAAAAAAGAAGCCCAAGAAACTGCAGAATTCCTGTGAACACTCTTGTGTGACAGGTGGGGAGCCTAAGGTCAGAGGGCAGAGGCCCAGGGTAGTCAGCAAACAAAAGCCAGGGCTGGGACTTGAGTTCTTTGGATTCCTTGACTGGCAGTTTACTCTCTGACCTCTTGTATCCTGCCAAGTCTTTTCAAAACGAAGAGTGATGGGTTACCCCCTCCAAAGCCTAACCTTCAGGTGACCTCAGGCATTTACTCCTCTTGCCATTTCCTTCAAGCTTTCCAGTGATGTCAGGACTTCTGCCTGGCCAAGCCTGCCGTGAACCCCACGGTGGCCCTGGGGACAGAAGGTACTCATCAATCTTTAAAGCAGAGAGGAGAGGAGGGAGAGAGCTGCTGCATTTATCAGTAGCGGCAGCACCAGTGAGGCCCTAGGCGCCATGCCAGGGGCTCCCGGGTCCTGATTTAAATCACTATGAACACACGCTGGGGGAGAGATTGCTCCCACTTCATGGATGAGAAAATGGGAGGCTCTGAGAGGAAAAAGTGGATAATCAGAAGGTCCTTGGCTTCTGTGAAGCTTCCAGCAGGAGGTCTCTGATGCCAAATCCTATGCCCTTCCTGGTCATGTCCTCCCCCATCTTGCTTCCGGGTACTGGTCCCTGAAGGAAACAAGGTTTCTACCTGGTGCTTTCTATGTAGGTCAAATTCTATTCTGGCAACTTTTGGGCCTTGGCTAGTCTGAGCCAGGACAGCCCAGGCCAAAGCTCAGAAACCTCTGGCCACTTGGGTAGATTTTGCTCTAAGCCAAGGTTGGCAAACTAGGGTCTGTTGGCCAAATCTAGCTTGCCAGCTAAGAACGGAGTTTATAATCTTTAAGTGGCTGGGGGAAAAAAAGACTAATATTTTGTGGTACGTGAAAAAAATTCAAATTTCAGTGACCACTAAGAACATATTATTGGAACACAGTCACACTCATCGATTTGTGTATTATTTATAGCTGCTTTTGCACTACAATGGCACTCAGGGACTATATGGCCCACAGAACAGAAAAAGTTTGTCAATCTCTGCCTGAAGTCCTAGGTCCTCTGACCGGCTGTGTGCAAACCTAACACATGAACTGCATAGGATGTTCAAAGCCTTCCAGGTAAAACCGAATCATTCTCTCTAAATAACAAAAAACAGGTGTTTATCCTAAAATGGGATGTTAAAAGCAAGCAAGCAGGGCTGTGTGCACGGGCCTTGGTCCGGTCCTGGACATCTGCAGAAGCTGACACCCCTGACAGGTACCCATTCAGTGGGGAGATAGGCGCCAATTTGGCCCTGATGAAATTAATTTGATAAGACCATGGGAATATGCAGAGGTCTCTGGCAGCGGACAAGTTCAAGTCCCAGCTCCCCCACTCGCGTGACCTTGAAAAAGCCCAGTCCCTTCAGACTTCTTTTTCTCCACAAGAGAGGTTTCCTAATAATACATGACTAAGGGAAGATCATACCTAAATGCATGTTCCCAATGCTATTCTAGTTGATGGGGACTCGGCAATAAATTAAACCAAACCCATGCCTTCACGGAACTTGATATTTTAGTTGGGGGCGGGTGGGCAGGAAATAAATACCTAAAACACATCAGGTGGTGAGCAGTATGAAGAACAAAGTGATGGGGGTGCTAGAGCTTAATCACAGCGGGACGTGCCTGTAATGGAATATTATGCAGCTGTTGGAAAGAATGCAACACATCTGTATGCACTTGATATGAAGAGAGTGCCAGGGTAGACTGTTAAGGGAAAAAAGCAAGGATGTATGTTTTGTGTAAGGAAGAAGGCAAAAATGAACTAGTATAATGGCACTTGGCTTGTACTGCCAGAGCAAATACACCTGTAAATATTTACCTCCAAGGGACGGTGGGTGAACAGGATGGCCTGTGCAGAACAATGTAGAAAGGGTAATCCAATCACATAAAAGTCACATTTATGGGCACATATATACACTTGCCCAGAAAGAGGTCTGTGAGGGGAAACAACCAAACCATTACAACCGGGAGACGACATTCACTCTTTTGCTTTGTGTGACTGACTCTACTTCTGTAATTTTTTTAAAATCCTCAACCTGACCCAGAGAGGTGGATATGACCCCCACTGCACTTCAGAAAACAAGCTCCAACAGGAGGTGTGTAGTTTGCTTGAGGTCAAATGGTAGAGCTGTTTCTGACTGATCCCTTGCCCCCCACCCCCAACCCTGACTCCCAAATGCCAGTGGGGGGCCAGCTCTGGGCTAGGCAATTTGGGCAGATGTCCTGTCCAGCTGAGGCCTCAGTAGCCAAAGGTTCCGTAAGCTGGGTCTGGCAAGAGGTCTCTCCCCTTCTAGGATGCTGAGGCCCTGGGGAGGCAAAAGCCAGCAAGGTGTTGGTACTGAGGTCTTAGGGTAAACTCTGCCCTCATTCTGCCCTGAGTTCGAGGCCTGGGAGCCCTGCTCAGTTACCACAAAACCCCAAGGTTTATGCATTAGCTACTGCCTCCCTGGCGTGGTGGCCGAATGGCAGAGCCCCAGGCTCCACTCCACCCCTCCCACGGAGGGAGGTAACAATCAGAGGTTTGTTTGGGTGGCCAGGCCTGGGCCTACCAGCCTGGTCACAGCCTCTGGGAGCCCACGAGGCCAACCAGGAGCCTTCTCAGCCTTCACCATCCCGGGGACGCCAGTTACCCAACTGAGTGGCTTTGTCACCTGTGTGCCCAGAAGTGAGGAGGGAGAAGGGTGAGGCTGCAGGTCCCAAGCCAATGTTGCACACTTCCCCTTTTGTTCCAGGCCTCTCCAGCTCTGCCAGCCCTGGGGGAGGGGGAACTGAATGCCTGTACCCTTGAAGCCAGAGAAGAGCTCTAGGCCCTCACCCCGTGACCAGGAGGCACTGGGTAAAGCTGAGCTCCCAGAAGTCACAAGCTGATTACGGAGGATTTGGGACTGGCCCAGCTCTGGGGCAAGTAGAGTTGGGTCCCCGAGTGGCTCAGCATGGGATATGTTTATACTGTCTGTGCACCCAAACAGGCCATACAAAAGGTCTTCCCACCTCAACAGCCTCCACTTTGAGTTGGGGCACTTGGCCAGTTTCCCCATACTTGCCATGGGGTGAGCAGGCTTCCATCTCCAGGGAAGGAAATCCAGGCTCTGAGGAAAGTCATTTCCCCAAGGTCATAGTTTTGTGAGGACATGTTTTATTTCCACTCACAGAAGGGTTTCAGTTGTCAAGTTATGTCTAATCCAACTTTTATTGATTGATTGATTTTTAAAAAATTTTAGGGGGGCACCTGGGTGGCTCAGTCAGTTTTATATAAATAAAAAAAATAAACATTAAAAAAAAGATTGTTCTTTTTTTTTTTTTTAAGTTTATTTACTTAGCAAGGGTGAGAGAGAACAAGCTGGGGAGGGGCAGAGACAGAAGAGGACAGAGGATCCAATGCAGGGTCCCTGCTAACAGCAGAGAGCCCTATGTGAACCGTGAGATCATGACCTGAGCTGAAGTTGGATGCTTAGCTGCCTGAGCCACCCAGACACCCCAAAAAACTGTTCTCTAAATAATTTTTTAAATGTTTTATTTATTTTGAGAGAGAGAGAGAGAGAGAGAGAGAGAGAGAGAGAATGCATGAGCATGGGGGAGGGACAGAGAGAGAAGGAGACAGAGAATCCCAAGCAGGCTCCACACTGTCAGTGCAGACAAATCACAAGATCATGACCCAAATCAAAATCAAGACTTAGATGCTTAACTGACTGAGCCACCCAGGTGCCCCTATCTAATCCACTTTTGAAACTCCTACTGCACCCAGAAGGAGCTTGGCAAGTCCTGGAGTGTGGGAATCCTTGTTCATTTGGAGTGAATGGAGGGTGGCACAGAACACACGGGTGTGGAAAAAGCATCTTTTTTTTTAAATACTGTGGGATGGCACAAGTTTTTTGTGACACCCCTATCTTGGACAAGTTTCCTTTCCTTCTCAGGCCTCCGTTTCCCCATCTGTCAAACGGAGGGCTGGCCCATGCACAGCAAAGTCCCTTTCGGCTCCAACTTTCCTTTATCTTCTCATGTCATCCTAGAAAGGCTGGCAGCATGTTTTGAAGGCTCAGTGTGTGACCTTGGGAAAGTCATTTTTCATTGAACGGTGATGTCACTGTGACTCGTATCTCCCTCACAGGCGAGACAGCGCAGCCACATTAGCTGACCCATCTCTGGGCCTGGCACTCCCCGCCAGGTGCTACCTCTACGACCCGGCTTCCCAATAACCCTGCTGTAGAAGAATTGGTCTTTAATGATTTACCCAACAACCGACACTCATGGCCTGGGCATCCTGGGGCTCCCCAAAAGCTCACATTGATTGTCAGAATGCCAGACTTCCAGACAGAGGCCACAACCCAGGTACAGGTCACCTGGGACCCAGGTAAGTGTAATGCATAACGGGAGTCCAAAGAAGCAAGGAACATTTATGGAGCATCTATGGGACAGCCACAATTTTTTTCTGAATTCTTACTCACGCTCTAATAAGGAAAATTACATCACTCTGCAGATGAGGGAACTGAGCTAAACTCGAATTCAAATCCACATCCACATCCACAGGACTTCTAAAGTCTATGCTCTTCATTCCACTGAGGGGCTGAGGAGCCCTGTGGATGTCTGATTTCTCCTTTATCTGGAAGGCAAGATAGCAGAGACCCTGCAGAGGCCCAGGGCACCCCAGGGAACTAGCCAGGAATTCTTCACAAAGGGCTGCGCGAGATGTCCTAGGGCAGGGCTCACCTGCTGCCCCAGAGGGGGCATGAGTGAACCCTTGGCTGGGAGGGGAGGCATTCAACCTGTCCCCCCTACTCAGTTAAACTCAGTGCCATGTGCAGACGACACAACAGAACAAGGGAGGTCAGTTGAGTCTATTCTCAGTGCCTAGGAGATGAAGGAGTACCCAGAAGAACTTCAGGGGCACCTGGCTGGCTCAGTCAGTGGAGCCTAAACTCTCGATCTTGGGGTTGTGAGTTTGAGCCCCACGTCAGATGGAGAGATTACTTAAAAATTAAAAAAATAAAATAAAATAAATAAAAACACCAAAAACTTCAGAGTCAGACACACCTGGTTTAAAGACCTTGGGCAAGGGCCATAACCTCGGTAGGCCTCAGTCTTAACATCCTGCACAAAAAAAGGCTGTGCTTGCTAATCAAATCAGCAGTCTCCAAAGGAAAAGGCTTTATTCCAGAATGTATACAAATGACCTACAGAGGGTTTAGGAAAAAAAATGTTGTTGTTGTTTTTTTTACCATAACTGTTACCTGTGTCTTTTTAAATTTCTATTTTATGTGGGGATATAGTCTACTAGTGTAACAGTGCTATATACATGAATTTTTAAATGCAGATAGACCACTGAGAAGGAGGTACTCCAAAATTATTTACTGATGGGCAGACAGTCGCAAGTTTGGAGGGTACTGCATGAAAACACCTACCAGCTACAGCGTTTAGAACCAGCTCATACAAGGCAGCCTTTGAGAGTTTAGGCAAACTCCCTCCGTGTTCAGCCCAAAATTCAAGAAAGGCTGTGGTGAAAGGGGGCAGTGGAGAGTGAAAGCCCTTTCTGATTGACCTGGGTTCAGATCCAGCCCCACCATTTACTAACAGTGTGACTTCAGGAAAATTACCTCCCTTCTGAGGTCCAGACCAGCAGGGCTATATGAAGGGTCAGTGACATGTGGTATTTTAGCCAAAAGCCTAGTAAACTGTAAGTGGGTATTGATTTTCTCCTGCACTTTTCTGTCTCTGCTCAGAATATTCATTTATCCACTCCACAAATAAATACCCAGGTCCTGCTGAACAGGACAGTTCTTACTCTTGAGGAAGTTTTAAAAAAAACAAACAAAAGTCATTCTCTTTTACAGACAGAGAAACTGAGCCCCAGAGAAGTTAAGTGTCCTGTCAGAGCCCTGAGATAATACAGCAAGTATTTGGATTTCAAGGTCTCAAGCCTTGACCACCAGCTAAAAATCACTTCTTGTTTTATGTTTATTTTATTATTCATAGCTGAGCATTAAAAATGGCTCACCCATGACTCTGGGGCTCCCGACTCAAGGTCTCACCTCAAGCCCAAGGGCCAGGGTGGGGTGAAACAAGCTGTGTGAATTCAACAGGTATGGCGGAGACCTTCCTTACCCACTGAGAGGACAGCCCAGAGTCAGTCAGGCGCCACTCTGCCCAGACAAGACCCCGCTCGGTCCCATTCACACCTCCACAGCCCATAGGAAGGGCAATGTAGAGTTCAGTCTTCCCCCCGCCTTACAGACTTTTTTAAAAAAGGGGTGTGCGTGGCGGGGGAGGAAGACACCCTCGTGCCTGCCCCTGCCAAGAAGCTGGGAAAATTCAAGGAGTTTTTCAAAGAAAAAAAGTCCCTTGAAAATACTCTATACAGGGGGGGAGGGAGGGAAGAAACAATGCCCTGCACACAGGAGGAGACCAATAAATATTTGTTGAAAAGGAACCGTTCTGGGAAAGTCACAAAGATCCCTCGCAGGACAAGCCTCTTCACAGATGAAAAAAGAGATCTTATCTAGGCAGAGGAAGAGACCACATCTCTTCAGGGTACGGAGTGCCAGCCGGGCCCCGGGCCCCTGGCGTGCGCTCCTCCGGCTCCGCGGCTAGGGGCCCCTTCCCGGGCCGGTCCCCAGGGGCTCGCGGCTACGGTCTCCCGGGTGCTCTCTCGGCCCGGCCCTCGCCAGCCCCGCCCGAGCAGGGAAAACGTGCCACCTCGGAGCACCTCTCCCGGGTACTTGGCAAAGCTTTGGGGCCTGCACTACGCGGAAAGAAGGGCCTCGGAGGCCGGCTTTCCTTCTCCACCCTGGAGCCGGGCATCCTGGCGTTGGGGCCCCGGCCTGAAAACAGTGCCCTCCGCCTCGGAACCTCAGAGGACTGGCTCCGGGACCGTACGAGGCCGCGTCTCACGGCAAACAGCAGGCCGCGCGCGGAGTGTGGCCCCTCGGAAAAGGGGAGCCCAAGCTCGGAGCTTGCCGAGTGGGGGCGGGTCCCATCGCCTTTGCTCGCCGGGGCCGGGGCCGGGCCGGGGGCTCGGCCCTCTCAGCCAATGGGCGCCGCGCTCGAGCCCCCTCCCCCGCCCCGGGAGGAGTCGGCGCGGGGCCTCAGCCGGGGAGATCGTGAGCGACGTGCCGCGCCAGGGCCCTGGGTGCCCCGGCCCCGCCGGGCCGCGTGGACGGCGCGGCGCCCCTGGAAGCAAGCCAGATACTCAGTGCAGGCGCCAACTACGCACGCGGCGCCGTCGCGCCCGCCACATCCCGAACCCATCCGCACCCGCGTCCCCCGCCCCGGCAGAGCGCGGCGCTGCAGGCCAGCGCCGAAGGAGGCTCAGAGAGGCGCGCCGCCCACCCCGGGCGCACAGCGCAGAGGGGCGGCGGGGGAGGCTGGGGCCGCCGGAGGGTCGGAGGGGTCTGCGCCTTTGTTCCGGGCGGGGAGGGCCCGCGCCTCGAGCGCGCGACTCACCTTGCTGCTGGGCTCCATGGCCGCGCTGCGCCGGAGGCTCTGGCAGCGCGGGGTGCGCGGGCGGTGACGGGCGGACTGGCGGTGCTCTCCGGTTCAGTCTCTTGCTCCTGTTCCGAGACTCCGACTCTGATTCCGATCGCTTGGCCTTCTGCTCCCTGGCGAGCTCGTTCCCAGGACCCGCGGCCCACGATCTCCGCGCTAGCCTGGGCTACCTCTAGCTTCTTGCCTCGAGCGCGCGGACGGTAGAGTTTATAGGACCACAGCCATTGGCTGCTGGTGTGTGGGGGTGTGTGGGCAGAGCCTAGGGGCGGGGCCTGGGGCACGTCCGGGGCGGGGCTCGCGGGGAGGGGGCCAATGGTGGGGGAGGGGTCGGGGATGAGGGCTGCTAGGCGCCTTGCGAGCACCTCGCTCTAGCGGCGGATCTCACGCTGCCCGAGCCCTGGGTCTCGGGAGGCGCCCTCGCTGTGTGACGCTAAACAAGTGTGCACACCTCTCTGAGCCTCAGCGGTTTCTAGCAAAATGGTGGAGCTGGTACCCGGCTGTACCGCAAATTGGGAGCTGCGTAGGACTCTGGAGTCCTCAGTCCGGCACTCTATAATTTCCGTAAACTAAGGATAATAATAGTGCCACCTCATAGGGTTGTTAAGATTAAGTGAGTTAATATTTATAAAGTGTTTAGAACGGTGTCTGTTTCGTGCTAAGTGGTATTTAAGTATTTGTTAGACAAACTACAAGAGGTCTCACTCCGCGATTTTCTCCTAAACCCCTTTCCACCCCCAACATTCCTGCTTGTGAGCCAGCCTTGCTTTAACACAGGCTGGGCCCCTATGCCTGAAAATCCTTACCCACCTCTTCTCTGGACTTTCTATCACCTTCTTTGTGAAGTCTTCTCTCCTCCTGACAGGGCATGTGAGTCTATGGCAACAGGTTAAGTGTGAAAAATGTGAACGGTGAGAGCACAGGAGGCCTTGGGTTTGAGCCAGCTCTGTTGTACACCAGCCCTAGCACAATCCTAGGCAACGTGCTGCCTTTGAGCCTCGGGTTTCTTACGGGTAAAACGGCATTAACACCACCTTCAACCTCATGTGCTGTCATGAGAGTTATAATTTCCAGATAAGTCCATGAAGTACTCAGTACTTGCTGACACACAGCAAGTCCTCCCTTAGGGGTAGTGGTATTACTTCACCTTATTTCCTCTTCTTAATTGTGTCTTACTTGAGACACAGTGAAGGCAAAAACCCCCAGTCCAAAGTCCTGAGGTTAGGCAAAGCAGGCCTGTCCCTGTGGAGAGGGACAGGGAGGGGTTACTTTCAGCTGGAAAGGAGCAGACTGAGCTGACCACATGACTCCTGGACTCCTCTGTCTGGGCTGTGTGTTCAGTGCTGCAGAGGGGGCACCCAGGCTGGGCCTGGAGCCCTGGAAGGGGGAGCAGGCCCCTTCTGGACACACCCCTGCCGGCGGCTTCTATTTCAGCCTGGAAAGCTGGGGGGTTCCTCTTCTCCTCCAGGTGCCAGCGGCCACCAAGTCCTTTTGATTTCAATTTCTGTACCACCCCACCCTCCTTCCCCCCCTGCTGTCTGCAGGGCCTCCGCTCCTCTGGTCTCACCTCTATTCCTGACCCTCACTCTCATGCCCCATGTGACTGATGCTGCCGGAGAGGGAGCAAGGCCCAGCTTGCTTAGTTTAGACTCTGCCTCACCTCCACACCGACATTTTCTACATCTCTACCCTTGCTCGGTCGTTCCCTCTGCCTGATTCCCTCCACCTCCACCTCAGTGTGCCAGAGTTCTTCTGATGGCACGAAGTATCTCTGGAATGGGGCTTCTGGAAAGTGTCCCAGAGTTCTCCAAGAGAGAATCTTTGTCTTCTTTACCCTTTGGTCTTTCTTTCTTTCTTTCTTTCTTTCTTTCTTTCTTTCTTTCTTTCAAGTTTATTTATTTATTTTGAGAGAGAGGGAGAGAGAGAGAATCCCAAGCACTGACAGTGTAGAGCCTGATGTGGGGCTCGAACTCCCAAATCGTTAAGACCATGACCCAAGCCAAAATCAAGAGTAGGTCGCTCAAACGACTGAGCCACCCCAGTGCCCCACACCCTTTGGTGTTTCTTAGTGTGCTGCTGGTCCTTCCTATCCTCCCCTAGATGGAGCACCCGAGGACGGCTTCTGTGGTGGAGACACATGGTGAAGGGGTGAAGGGGTGATCATATGAGTAGCTAGTCTGCCTGTTTCCTGCCAATGCTTCCAGTATTTCCTTAAGTACCTTTTTGGTTTTGCCACTTCCCTGCTCAAATTCTCCATAGCTCCCTGTTTCCAAGCACATCCAGTCTATTGTTCATGCCTCTTCCCAGCTGTGGGTATGTCTCACTCAGCCCATGGGTCACACTCACCATCAGGCTCCCTTTCCTTCTCTAGACCAGCCCTGTGTCGGTCACTTCCCCAGGGATAGACACATGTGAGTCTGTTGCTAGCCTTATGGAGCCCCTTAACAGGAAAGGATGGAAGAGGGGAATGGACACAATAATACCAAGTTAAGTGTACAGGGATAAGAATGTGTATAGGAGCAGAACTTGTACCCCACAGGAAGGAGAGGAAGTAGAGAGCTTCAGGGAAGGGAGGGGTATGCTGAGCAGAGTTTAGAAGGCTGAATATGAGTTCACCAGGTGGATCATAGGGATGGCCATTCTTGCAAGAGGGAAGAACATGTGCAAAGACTGAGGCAGGCAGAGAGAAAATGCTAAGGAAGAAAGAATCTCTAGACCACACTCAGAGACTGATGGTGGATCCCTGGATTCAGACTCCTGAGTCCCAGCTCTGCAATTTATTTGCCAAATATCAATGAGCAAATCCCTACTGTCTGAGCCTCATGACTCATATCTGTAAAATGGGTATAGCAATTCCCTCCTGGATCAGCCTGAGGAAAAATGGATAGGTATAAAGGCTTATCCAAATAAACAGTACTAATTCATGATGTCAAATCAAATCCCCTTCCTGTGGCCAGGGTAGCACAAGAAGACAAAGCAGTGGCCAGAAAAACAGCTTTGCCTTCACCCCTCCTCACCACACCTGCCTAAAGAGACCCCCATTATCTGCTTGAAATTCCATTTCTGGGTGTTCTATCTCTGTAAAAGTTTTGTGTCCCCCTAGAGGCTACTGTTTAGAGGTAAATACATGAGAAGCTATTAACTAGATTAGAGGTTAGATTTTCGGGTGGGCTAGTTTATTTTGGGGGGTGGCTGAGTCCTGGGAAACAGGATTTCACTCTAACCAGAGGGGTAACACCGGAGGGAAAGTCTAAATGGCATCGGAGCCTGGAAGGTCGGGATTCGAAGGGAGGGAGAGCATGAGCAAATGCCTGGAAGGGGTTATGAAGGTGCAGCCTAAACCACAGAACCCTCCTAAGCAGCCCCTGTGGCTGCTGTGTAGAGACTTGGAAGAGAGAGGAGATCAAGTTAGGGAGAATTGGAGCGAAAGAAGAGTTGGGATCATAAAGCCCCTCAAATGTCAGGGTATAGGAGGTAAGACTTTATTCAGTGGGCATTGGGGAGCCATGGAGGGTTTTTGAGCAGGGGAAGGAAGGGAGGAAATCTCAGCTTCCCCTCAAGCCTCCCCTACCCCCAAGGCTTTAAAGAAGGCTGTGAAGGAGGCTGTGGACTCCTAGTGCTCAGCTTGGAGGGACTTAGGGCCCCCCTCCACTCCCTCTCAACCCCAAGCTGTGCTCACACTGGCAGCTTTGTTCCCTGGAGGCTGCCTTTAGCTCTGGAAGGAACTCAGACTTTTTCTGGGTCTGATTCCAAGCAGTTCCAGCCCTGGCCAGTCGGAGGAAGGGCTCTCCGGGACTGAAGGGGCGGTGCCAGGTGGCCCAGCGGATGCCGGCGCCGGGTGCGTGCCTGAGAGCACGCACGTGGGCTCGGGCGGAGCTGTGCAGGGCGGTCCTAGTGGCTCCCTAGTCTGGTGTGAGTAAGGCGGCCCGGGAAAAGGTTTTTTTCTTTTTTGGTTTTTTTTTTTCCGTTCTTTTTTTCTTTTTTTCTTTTTTCTTTTGCCTTTAAAGGCAAGCATCCCGGAGAAAAGGAGAAAAGGCGTTGCTGAGTAAACCTCCGGTGATGCAAGGGGGGCTGGCCCTGGTGGGGACCCGGGCGCCCCTAATCCTTAGTCTGTTTTGCAACTCAAATCCTCCCAGGCTGCAGGTAAACATGGTGTTGGACTCCAGGAAGGCCTGATGGGCCAAGCAGGACAGTTTTGTGTTTAGTATTTTCATTCTCATTTGCACACCTGTTCAAACCACCTGCTCTCCAAGAACTTTTCAGGTTCCCTTCTTTATCCTTTTGTGTGCCCTTTCCCGGGTCTCTGCAAGTGTTTGCATCCGGGTGACCGGGGCTCGCTGATGCTGGAGGATACAGAGGGAATATATTCGTCCTCCATTCTCTCCTGAGTGCCAGGCTTGTCTGTACAGCTGCCTCCATGATAGCCCTCTGAGTGCCCCCCAGGTACCTACCTGGCACTCACTTTGTTTAAATTTAAACCCATCTTCCCCCTCCCCGCCCAGTCCCCGCCTCAGAGATGGCTCCTTTATCCACCAAATTGCCCAAGACAGAGACCTAGCATCTACCTTGACTCCTCTTTCTCTCTCATTCCTAATATCCTGTCCTAAGGACTCTGTCCTTCCAAAATATCACTGGACTCCACCCCCTCCTCTTCATCCCCTCTGGCCCTGAACCAGCATAGTCTAGAACCCCCCTGTATCCATGCTCCCACTTGCCACCGTAGTGGTGTCTCTAAAACGCCCAGCCACTGCATCCTTCCCTTGTAGGAACATCTTTCCCGGACATGCCACAACATGGCTACATCTCGCAGACATGATGTGGAGTGAAAGAAGCCATACGCAAAAGAGGGTGATTTCATGTATACAAAGTTCAAAAACTGGCAAAACTTACCTATGGGATTAGAAGTCTGGATAATAATTACCCTTGGCGGGAAGGCAGTGACTTATGAAGGGAGCTGATATGAGGGCCGAGACTAGTGTAAAAGGCAGGATCAACATTACTGACATTTTCCTTTTGCCCTGAGCTTTCATATGACTCAACACGGTACCATTACTAATCCTGTCTTCATATAAAATTTGGATATTTTGTCATCATGGATTTTTTTGCATCAATTTTGATTTTTTAAAAATACCACATTGAAACATTGTTCATCTTGATACGTGAGCTTTTTGACACCCCCCCCCCCCTTAAATTTTACTGTGGAGGTGAGAGCCTCACTTGCCATATCCTAGTCCTGACCCGGCTGGGAATGTTTTGTAATCAGGGTGTTAGCTACAGGGTGTGTTCAGTTTGTGAAAATGCACCAAGCTATACACTTTCAATTTTTGCACTTTTCTGTATGCACATCATGCTTCGATTAATTTTTTTTTTTTTACTTAATTAAGAAAACAAATCTCTTAATGGTTCCGAAGGTATGTCTTGGAAGGGCTGTCCACTTCCTCTAGTGTCTGTAGCACCAAGAACTGTACCTGGCACACACTGGGACTCAGTACATATTTGTTGAATGAATGAATACAATATTATTCCGGTTAACTTAATTCCCACAAGAACTTGATGAGATAAATATTTTTCTCTCCCATTTTCTTTTTTTAAATAATTTTTTAATGTTTATTTTTGAGAGAGAGAGAGACAGAGTGTGAGCAGGGGAGGGGCAGAGAGAGAGGGAGACACAGTATCCGAAGCAGGCTCCAGGCTCTGAGCTGTCAGCACAGAGCCTGATGCGGGGCTCGAACTCACGAACCGGGAGATCATGATCTGAGCCAAAGTTGGATGCTTAACTGACTGAGCCACCCAGGCACCCCTCTCCCATTTTGTAAAAGAGACAACCGGGATTCAGGGAAGTGAAGTCATTTGACCAAGATCAGGTAGGAAGTGCGAGTTCTAGCACCTCAATGAAAAAAATAAATAAAAACTATGACAAGCAGCACTTGTTTGGGTACTTGGCCCAGCACCACCATAAGCATGGACCTGGGTCGGGCTCTTATCAATTAGATTACAATTATTTGAGCCTTATCTTTCCCCAGGTAATGACCTCTTTGGGGCAGGGGCTCAGGCTTCTGTCTTCTCTCTGTCCAACTAGTTACTTAGCACAAGGAAGAGGCTGTAAATGTTTAATGAACAAATGAAGCAAAGAATGAATGAATGAATGAATGAGTGAATGAGGTGTCTATCAGCGATATGTGGTGTGGAGAGCACAGGTATTGAAGACAGATCTGCTAGCTGTGCGTCTTTGGGCATATTCCTTAGGCTTTCTGAGTCTCGATTTCCCCAACTATAAAATGAGAGTAATATTAGTACTCACCTCAAAGACTGATTGAGAATACGAAGTGAGAAAATGATTGTCGGGTGACTGGCATATAATAAATACTTGAAAAATGATAACTGTTATGATTATTGCCTGTATTTTACATTCTCAAAGCCCGATTTACTTCAGGGTGTCAGGAATCTACCTCTTTGGATTTCCATGTATTGTTTTCTGGGGGTCTCTGGAGTTGGAAGGAGGGGACCTGATGCAGCCGCGAGGGCTTTCTTCCTCAAGTCTACAGGCAGGGAGAGTGCTGGAACAGTCCTGAAGTT
This sequence comes from Cryptoprocta ferox, assembly GCA_028646485.1. Classification (NCBI taxonomy): domain Eukaryota; kingdom Metazoa; phylum Chordata; class Mammalia; order Carnivora; family Eupleridae; genus Cryptoprocta; species Cryptoprocta ferox. Next base: position 69,461,903 of record CM053570.1, on the reverse strand, counting down.
GGCTCTATGGCTCCACTCCACCCAGCCAGTGGTGCCGTCTTTGACAAGTTGTGTTCTGTCCTCGAGCCTCAGTTTTCTCTCTGTAAAATGGAGCTCAGACAGTCCTGACTCTATGGGGGCCACCGAGGAGGGTTCAGTGGCTTGTCCCTGGGCCTTGTGCCCAGTAGACCGTCCGTTAAGGTTGTGTCTGAGGAATTAACCTGGCACCTTAAGGTAGGAATGGCAAGGAGAGCGGAGGGTCTCAGCAATCCTGAGAAGCTCAAGCACTAATGGGGAAAAACAAATAAATAGCCTGGGTAGGGTCTGTCTTGTTCTTAGAGACTTATTTCTCCTGAGAAATAACAATGCCCTTTATGCCGATGCAACTTTTTTTAAGTAGGTAAAATACCTTCCCACACATCATTCCTTGGGTCCTCCTCATACCTTGTGCTGAGGGCAAGACTAGATTTATTCACATTTCCACAGTGCGGTGGAGGGGACTGAGACACGCAGAAGTTAGATGTCACACCAAAGGAGGAATTTGGTAACAAATCGAAGGTATGAAACCTGGGCCTCTTAATGGCTGGATACCACCGTGCGGCAATTTGGATCCAGACGAAGCACACGGCTCATCCCGCAAGCAAGCAGGTGTCACGCTGTGCTCACCCCCTGCCCCAGCCCCCCACCTGGATGCCACCTGGCAGTCATACGCACATTCATCAGGAGGAGGTGGCTGACTCACACCATTTATACCAGAGCTGACTCATACTTGAGAAGAGGGAGAGTAAAAACCAGTTGAGAGCCCAGAGGAGCCCTCCCTTCCTCCTTGAGGCTTGAAATTAATGCCCCAAATCCATGGCAGTTTAGCTCTAAAAAAAGGAAAAGTGCCGTGGGTTGGCTGGAGACAGAGATTTCTGGAATCAGAGAAGGGCGCTGGTTCCGTTCCACGCTGGGCTCTACTATGGGTCTGCTGGGTGACTTCAGGCAAGTCACTGTCCCTTTCTAAGCCTAAGTCTCTTCTGTTTTGTAACGAGGGGGTTGGAACAGGTGCCCTCCAAGGCCTCCTGACTCTGAGTTGAGAGGTCTTATTATAAGAAGTCATGCGTGGGGCGCCTGGGTGGTTCAGTTGGTTAAGTGTCCAACTCTTGATTTCAGCTCAGGTCATGATCTCACAGTTCGTGGATTCGAGCCCTGCATTGGGCTCTGTACTGACAGTGCAGAGTCTGCTTGGGCTTCTGTCTGTCTCTCTCTCTCTCTGACTCTCCCCCACTTGCTCTCTATCTTTCTCTCAAAATAAATAAAATTTAAAAAAAAGAAGAAGAAAGGGTGCCTCGGCGGCTCAGTCGGTTGGGCGGCCGACTTCAGCTCAGGTCATGATCTCACGGCTTGTGGGTTCGAGCCCCGTGTCAAGCTCCGTGCTGACAGCTTGGAGCCTGGAGCCTGCTCCAGATTCTGTGTATCCCTCTCTCTCTGTACCTCCTCTGTATGCTCACACTGTATCTCTCTCTCTCAAAAAATAAATAAACACTAAAAAAGTTTTTTTTAAAGAAGAAGGAGGAGGAGGAGGAAGAGGAGGAGGAGGAGGAGGAGGAGTAGAAGTCACACGTATGGGCAATTTGCTGTGTGCCAGGCTCATGGCTAAGTGCTTGGCATGGAATTATCTTCTTTAATTCTTATACCCAATCCCAGACCCACCCCATTTCCCAAAGAAGTCAACCGAGACACATTTCTCAGGTAATGTGCCCTAGGTCAAGCATGTAAGCAAGTGGCAGATCTGAGAACTGAACCCGGTCTGTTCCTAGAACTCTCGTAAACTGCTCTACACGTACTCCGTTGATCTTGCCAGACCTCATTTTTCTCATGAAAAATAAATCGTGGTAAAATATACACAACATAAAATTTACCATTTTAACCACTCTTCAGTGTACAGTTCGGTGGCATTAAGTGCATTCACACTGTTTCGCAACCATCACCACCATCCTTCCCCAGAGCTTTTTCATCTTCCGGAAGTGAAACTCCTTACCCATTAAACAGTCACCCCCATCACCTTATCGCCAGCCCCTGGCAACCACCATATTACTTTGGGTCTCTATGAATCTGACCGGTCTCGGTACTTCATATAAATATCATATAAATCAATTTTCCTCATCTTTAAAACTATGATAATAAAAGTCAAGGGTTATTTGATCCTTCTCCCACTGGAGCAGTTGGCTCTAGTTCTTCCATTCAACAGCTGTGTGCCCTCAGGCAGGTTGCTTAATCTCTCTGAGTCTCCCATTTCCACAACCCTAAAATTGGCCTAATGAGCCCTGACTTGTGGGGCTGTTAGCAGGATCCCAGGAGACCATGAGCGAAGGTCATTGGAAAGTGCAATGCCACTGCTAGGGGTTGTTATATGTACCTTCTTCCAGGAGCGCTGGGACTGGGACCTTGGCTTAGATTTATGGGTGTAAGAGCTGGAATGATATTGAACCTGTACATTGCAACCTGTATACAGATGAGAAGACTGAGGCCCAGAGAGGTAGAAATGACTTGTCCAAAGTCGTGCACAGAACTCCACGCATCTGTGTGCATTTATACCCTGAGCCCTGTGCCCTGCAGATGGCAGGTGGCCAATAGATGTCTGCTTCAGAGGCTGGAAGGCGCAGGCCATGGCATAAAGAGAGGGCCTTGACTGCTCAGCTGTGGAGCCCTGCCCTCAGGCAGCTTGCATTCCATCCTGTGGACCTGTTTTGGAAGGTGGCCGGCTGGTAGAGCCTGTGCTTATAGCAGGGGCTGGGGCTACATTCTTCTGTCTTGGCTTGTTCTTTTCACTGGTCGCCAGAGGCCTGGGCCTGTGGCTGAGAGTCCCATCTTTCTTATGCCCTTAATCATTGTTAGGATTTTTTGGTTGCAAGTAATATATTTAAGCCCACTTCAGCCAACAAAGGAGCATTTATTAAAGGGTACAGAGGTGCCTCACAAACCAGGGGCAGAAAGGCAGTCGGATGCTGAGAAAGCTGTGTCCTCAGTGTGGAGGCACCCTTGGGATGGTCTGTGTCACTCATCCCTGCTTTATTCCTCTTTCTCCGCCCAGACAGGCATGTCTCCACATGGCAGATATGCCAGAATATGCATGGGACCATTTCAACGATCCTCAGGCTGATTTGACTGTCTCCTGGTCCTGATTCTAAGTTTATAGACAAGAGAAGCATATCAGCCCAGTTTGGGTGAGATGTTTATCTTGGGTCCGATTGGCTACAGTCAGGTGATGGGGTCATAGAGCACATACCAGGCTGGCAGAGCTGGCCTCGGTGTGGGGGTGGGGCGGAGGAAGGTGTGTGATTCCTGATGGGAGGCACACTGGCAAACACGTGCACCCATGAAAAATGTTGTTGAATGGACATATACAGTCATTGACATGGAAAGAAAGTCAAGATATTTTTTGGGGATGAAAAAAACATTACAGAACAAGCATGTTTATCTCATTTTTAAAAGTAAAAATGCATATGTAATGTAAATGAATGTCTATACACAGACGTAGGCTAAATGTTCATTGAAATTATGAGTAGTAAAGTTAGGGATAATTTTTCTTTTCTTCTTTTGTAATATCTGCATTTTTGTGATTTTTTTCCCCTAAAGAATGAATATCAGTTGAGTAATAATGAAGCTGCTCTTACCTCACAGGGTTGCAGTGTGTGCTAAGACATTTATTCACTTATTCAATAAATATTCAGTAAGCATCTAGTACATGATGGTGTTTGCGAAAGCCACGCAGTGACGGGCCAGTGGTAGACACTCAATAACTGGGCTCAGCCAAGGCTCTGCCTTCAGGTGGCACGCAAGGGTGCTGGGTGATCAGTCACAGGGGCTTCTGTCTACATACATATCTAAAATCTAGGAAATGAAAACACTGGGAGTTTCAACTGTCTAAGCCACTCCAAGCTTAGTGGCTTAAACGGCAATGATATATTATTTCTCCTGATTTTGTGGATTCAGGAATTCTGCTCCCGATGGTGGAGCTGAATTTAGTCATGCAGTTGCATTCAGTGAATACTTGGTGCGGGCCGGTCTCTGGACACGGTGTCACACTCTCCTCCGTCTCCAGCAGTCTGGGCTTCCTTACAACCTTGTGGCTGGGGCCAGTGGGGAGTGTTCCAAAAGGCCAAACCCCAATGTGGAAAAACTTATCAAACCCGCTCATATCAATGCAAATCATTCTGAATATAACTTGCTTTGTCTCCTAACCTATAATCTATTTCTGTTTCTGTTCTCCTAATATTTCTTCTCAGTAAATGAATATTCTTTAATGGTTGACTAATAGACTATCATTGATTTAACCAATTCCCTCATTGATGAATATTTAGGTAGCTTTCATTTGGGGGCAGTTATAAACAACTCTGTGAAGATCAACTTTGTACCAATAACTAGGTACGAATCTTTTCAAGAGAGGGATTATGGAGTCAAAGGATGGGAATTTTTAAAGCTTTGCCAAATCACCAGTCAAAAACATAGTATGTATTGCACTTCTACCAGCGAAAAGGGACCTGCCCTTCTCACAGTCCTCTGCCAATACTGGGTGTGGTCTGTCTTTTTCATCTGTGTCCATCGGGTCGCTGAAAAATGGTATCTCATCCTTGTCTTCAAAAGAGAGAAAATTAAAAGTTGCCTCAGCCAGATGCTTAAGGAGAGTTCTTGTCATTTACTCAGAAGTGGCCCTAATAAAATTGGTAGACACAAAGCCAGTGCGATGCAATGTGTTTCTGTCCGCTGACTCAGTCTGTAAAAAGGAACACAGTGCTGACAGCCGAGCTCCTGACAGTGGAGATGAGGTCACTGTGTCCCTGCCATGCGGTCGATCGGGACAAGTGCTCTGCTTTCCGGTCTGGTGTCTGTGGGTCTTCCGGTAGTCACAGGGCACACGGCCTCACCTGCCACTCTGCCACACCCATCTTGGGTCTGGCTCTTTCCCCTCTGACCCACTCTGGAGGACCTGATGGTTAGATCTGGACCTGACTGGCTATGACTAATGAGAGTCGTAGGGAGAGGCATATAAAGTGGGACCTTGTGTCCTTGGCCTTGAACAGCCAGAGCCATTCCTTATGGCCTCAAAAACTCATGAACTGGGGGACACCTTCCTGTGTGGTGCCAGGGGTCCTAGACTCGAGCCGGCAAGCAACAGAGCCTTTCTGAGCCTCAGTTTCTTCATCTAGAATGTGGGGGTAATAGAACTTTAAGGATTATGTTCTTTCTCTCTGCCTGATACCTGTAACTGTCACAGGATCCTCAAAGGCTGGGAGTGTCCTGCCCACTTTACAGATATGGCAAAGTGAGGCCCAGAGAAGGGAAATAACTTGCCCCAGATTTTGCAGCTAATAAATAGTGGAACTGGAAACATGAGTGTGATTTTAAAACCCTGCTGTCCCCTGGCTCAACTGGTAGAGAGCTCTGAATGGGTGGGATGGCTGGGCTGGGGACCCACCACGGAGAGGAGAGCCAAGTTTACCACTGGAGTTCTCCAAAAAGGTGCCTGATTTCACGGCTATGATTCTACTTTGTTCCGCTCTCCCCTCAGAAGGAGGCAGGGCCCTTCACTTAGTAACTGCTACCATTTATCTAAGAAGGTATTACCCCTGTGCTAGCTGCCCTTTATACGCACCTAGTGCCTTTCCGCGGTCGATTCCCACAGTGATTCTGTACGAAGGTCCTCTCGTGATCCCGTCCATTGGATGGGGTGCTGGGGCGCAGGGAAGGTAGGTGACCTGCCAGGGCAGCAGTGCTGAGTTGCACGCTCACTGGGGATCCCGCCCTCCTACCCAGGCCCACTGGACCTGGGGCTGGACCCCTAGTATTTGCCAAGCATCTTGTCCTATGATCACCAGAGCCCCTTCTCAGCCCTGAAGGCAACCATTGTTTGCCTTACAGATGGAGAAGCTGAGGCCCAGGGAGAGGAGGAGGCTTGCTTCCTCTACAGCTTCAGCCTAATCAGTCCAGATTGCTGTATGGGGAAGTAATAGAGAAAAGCTGGCCAGCAATGATGGACTTCAGCCTACCAGCTGAAGTGGCCTCAGCCAGGGCTGAGCAGTCCTTCCAGGGAACTCAGGGTGGGGCATGATGAATGGAAGTGAGATCAAGGGCAGGCCAGGCCAGGAAGAGGAGAGGGCTGGTCTCTGGGGGGTCATGGGATGAGGAAGGGAGCCTAGAATGGGGCTTGGCCTACGGATTACTTACCAAAATGTTTAAACAGGGTCCACGTGGGAGTGTGGAGCTCAGGAATCAGGAGCTCCTGGGTGTAAATGTGTGTCCTACTTATGGGAATGGGGAGTTGGGAAAAAAATTATTATATAAAAAAAAAAGTGGTGAGTTCGGGGGCAAATATTTCCCTGAGCTTCAGTCCTTGGGTAAGACTCTGTAATCTGGTGCAATCTGGAGCACTGCCTGGGGTAGATCCTGGCTCTGCCACTTCCAGTGTGACCCAGGGCAAGGGTATTTGCCTCTCTGGGTCTCTGTTTCTTCATCTGTATGATGGGCCTGCTAGTAATAGTACCTACCTCACCGGCTGTTGTGAGGATATAATGGCTTCAAGCAGGCTTTTCACCTAATCAGTCTTTGCTACTGCCGTCATCATCATCATCACCATCATCATCATTTACCTCCAAGAATGTTCGGAAGGATTTACCAAGGCTGCTGGTGCAAACTGGTGCAGCCATTATTAGATAATTACTGAATAGAGTGACAGGTGTTATGAAATTCACAGGAAGGAGACAAAAGTTCTGTCTGGCTGGGTAGGAGAAGGGTGTGGATGCCTTCCTGGAGTAGTGGCATTTTCTGGGCCTGAAAGAATGTACAGAAGTTCCCTGGGGTGGGGGGAGGGGGGCAAGCAGAGAGATGAATTTGAGGAAAGGCTCAGCAGTGAGAGAGCCTGAGTCTGTCTGGGGACCACGGAGCAGTTTCGTTAGTTCCTATGCCTGTGGTCCATGTGGCGAAATCACCCAGGATACTTTAAAAACCACAGATTTTTATGGTTCCACCCAGCAATATGCTGAGTAGTAGGTCTCAGGTGGGACCTAGGAATCACTGTGGTTAAGGCTCCCCAGGAAATTCTGGTGCCCAGCCAGATATGGGAACCCCCCATTCTGGGGAGGAGGCTACCTCCAAGCAAGGATAGACCTCACTGAAATACCAACCCCAGACCTCTAAGATTTGAGCAGAGAGCTTGAGAAGGTGGGGAGGTAGTACAAGCGACCCCTGACTTAGACCCCTCACCCCTTACCCCTCTCCAAGAGAGTCCCGCACTCTGATGGCCACATTTGCCACCAGGGATGGCCCCCAGAGATGCTACTCCCCTATTGCCCCTGGCCCCAGACAAGACAACTTTCCTTCCCTCTGTCCATCCATCCGTCCATCCACCAGACACAGTTTTTGAGCTCCCTCACCATGTGCCAGGCAAGGTTTTGGGTCCTGAAGGTACAGTGGTGAATAAAGCAGACACTCTGCGCCCCCCTACAAAACTTTCCATCAGCCCCAGCTCCCTTAGCTGCCTGAGCATGGAGAGCTTCGTCATCAGGAATGTGGCTAAGTACATGAGAACTGGGACAGGAAACCCACCCTGGGGGCTCAGACAGAGACAGCGGCAGGGCCCAGTGGCCCAGCCTCCAGACTCTGGCTTCCTGATTCTCCTCTCCCACAGGCCTGCCTCCTCTCCCATATGGCTCAGGCCTTGCCTGCCCAGCTCTCAGGCCCTCCCCACACTGCCCCTGTCAGAAGGTGCCCAGGGGAGGGGTGAGCTGTGCAGCCCCCTCTTCACCCCGCAGCTTACAAAGAAGCCAACAGCCTTAGGTAATGCCTGAGCAACTCTACTCAAGGGCAGGGTCAAGGAGCATTTCCTCACAGGGGTAGCAGAAATAACAAACATGAGGAAATGACAGGGATTCTGGGGATTTCAGAGTGCACAGCCTGGGTACAGGATGGACCCACGCAGAGAGATGGGGGGAGAACCTTGTTGCAACAACTTCCTTGCCTCCCCTTTGGAGCCATCTCCTTGTGCCTTTGTGCCTTTATTCTGTACTTTTGGTTCATCACAATCCCTTGCCTGCTCCAACCCCACCCAAGCCGTCACCAGTGTGGGTGCTGCCATGTCACTGTCCCACTCACTCACACTGCCATTCATTCATTTCTTCCCTTATTCATTCAACATATAGGTACCATGTGCCGGACACTGAGGATGAAGCCATAGGCAAAATTGAGCCTCACGTGGAATTCCCAGCTGAGTAGGTAAACAAACAACAATGGGACAACTGTAATACAATGTGACTATTGCCACCATGGAGTTTTGCACAGGGTGCCAAAAACCCAGGGAGGAACCAAAGGAAGGCTGGGTCTTGATGAAGGAAGAGGAACTTAGAATGTAGCAGGCAGTGGGAGCAGCAAGCATAAAGGCAGCGAAAGACGGTTTGCCGTGGCTAGAGCACAGAGAAGGCTCAAGGGACAGAGGGAGTGGAGGCTGGAGAGGTCAGAGGGGCAGTCCATGGAGGGCCTTGCATGCTGGGCTAAGGAACTAGAACTTTCCACCATAGGCAATGGGGAGCCATTGGAGCGTGGTGAGCCGGGGAGGAACATGGTCAAATTTGTATCTTAGAACGACGACGTGTGGCAGCTGTTTTGGGGGAACGGGCTGGAGCAGGAAAGGCCAGGCAGAGCATCCAGGAGAGGATGAGACATAGTCCAGGTGGGAGAAGCCAGGGCCTAACCAGGGCAGGGACAGGTGGGTGGCTCAGCAGGTGTGAGCACCTCTGGGCATAAGAACTGAGGTAGGCGTAGGTCGGACAGGCTGCAGAGCAGGCCCCATCAGGGCAACTGGACGTTTTCAGGGCTTGAGGTCAAAGACAGGCAGGCTGAGGCAGGCAGGAGCTCTAGGAACTCTTGGCCTTTGGGCTGGAGTAGGCTCAAGGTCAGCAGATGCAGCTGGGTCTGTGTCTAGAGACTTGGGAGGTCTGCAGCAGGACTCCAGCCTGCATGCAGGAATCAGGGCAAAGTCCAGCCCCGGCAAAGTGTTCCCAGGAGCCAGGCAGGGTGTCAGAGCTCTGGTCCTGAAGGAAGAGGCTCCAAGGCAAAGAGCAGAGGACTCCTGGCTCCAGTTCCTTTATGCCATGAACCACTTCCCTTCTATGGCTACCTGTGAAGATGGGCTACGGAAGCACCGGGGGCTATTTTCTTGCTCATGCTTGGTCCCCCTTCAGAGGAGGCTCCCCTCAGATTCATCTTGATTCCAATTACCATCTGCCCCCGACCTGGGGAACCGAGGTCTGCATGGGGTCTGTCCTGCCCTTGGCTCCAAGCTCTAGTGAGGATGGACTCTGGCATGGCTCCACCCACAAAGTGCACAGTTGGAATGCCACATTTACTGCCAGGAAGTTTCTTGTAAAGATATATACATTTGCATTACAATCCAGCAATCCCACTGGTAGGTATTTACCCAACATATAGGAGTGTATACGTCCATCCAAAGACTTGTAGGTAAAAGGTCATAACAACCCTATTTGTACTAGCCAAAGACTGGAAACAATCTACATGCTCACTAACAGGTGACTAAAGAAACAAATTGTGATATATCCATACAATGGGGCACCACTCAGCAATGAAAAAGCATGAGCTAGTAATGCATGCAACAACATGGACAAATGTCAAAGCCAGTTGAATGAAAGAAGCCAGAAGAGAGAGAGAGTGTGTGTGTGTACATAATGCGTATGATTCTATTTTTATGAAATTCTAGGAAATGCAAACTAATCTGTGTTGACAGAAAGCAGACCCATGATTATCTCGGATGGAGGGTGGAGGGAGGACGAGAGGAAGAATGACCAAGGGGATAAGGACGTTTCGGGGGTGATAGATAATGTGCATTATCTTGGTGGTGGCAAGAGTTTCAAGCGTGTATCCATATGTCAAAACTTGTCAAATTGTTATCATTTAAGCACTTGCTGTTTCTTGGATGTCAATTATACCTCAATAAAGCTGTTTAAAAAATCTGATGCTAGTTATGCACGGTCATAGCCAGGCTGGTCTTCACACGGCATCCTTCTGCCGTGTCTCCCGCTGTGCACCAAACTCTGTCTCCTAAATACTTATACTAAATATATGGAGTTTGGGACACCTGGTTTGGGATCAAATATATTTGGGACTAAATATATGGAGTTTGGGACACTCCATCATTTAAGTGTCCAGTTCTTGATTTCAGCTCACATCATGATCTCATGGTTCGTGGGATTGAGCCCCATGTCGGGCTCTGCACTAACAGTGCGGAGCCTGCTTGGGATTCTCTGTCTCCTTCTCTTTTTACCCCCTCCCCCACTCACACTGTCTCTCTCAAAATAAATAAATAACGACTTAAAAATATATAAATGGAGTTTTCGATTAACTCTCACAATAGCCTTGTGAAGTGGCGCTATGACTATGATCTCTGTTTTACATCTGAGGAAACTGAAGCTCAGAGAGGTTAAATCACTTTTCCAAGGAAATATCATCTGACTGAATCCCAGCCCCAACATTTGCCCCTAACCTGATCCAAACTCTGTTTGATTTGTCCTTATGAATATGCAAACATTGTGATATTTGTGGAAAACAAAACTGAAACATTTAAGTTGCTTTCAATCAATCTCTTGTATATCATTAAGTATCCTAGCACGTCTAATAATATTTATTTTTTCCATATTTTTATCCATATGAAGACAGTGTTTTTACTACCGTAATTCAATTATGTACATAAACATTTGTTCCCCCTTCCCCAGGCCTGCATATTTACATGTGGTCTTATACTTCTCTGAGTAAAAAACACCAAGAAAACAGTTTTTAGGTGGGTGATTTTGTGTTTTCAGGGAAAGTCCTGAAAAGTGGAATGTAAGACACAAAATGTTATGCTTTTTCCTCCGTATCTGGGCCTAAAAAAACACAATTCAACTTTTTACTGCTGAGTCTAAGCTGGAGCCTTTTGGGAGCTCTAGCCTAGACCCTGACATCCTTGTGACGGTTGTCTTCTTTGACCATCGAACACCCATTCTCCCTCTATCTGCAGGAAGTAGCTCACTCCCCAGCACCAAGAACAGGTTCTGAGTGGTTTTAGCCTGTCCATATATCCACAGCCATTGTCCAGGCTTGGCCCCAAACCAAATCAGAGTCTGTGAAAAGCAAGGAGACTTCTCCTGACATTCCTGAGGAGAAGCAGTCTCTCTTCTCAATGGGTGCTACCAGGAGATTCCCCTTTAATGGAACACTACAGGGAGGCACAAGGAGGCTTCTAGCAGAATGGTGGTGGGTGGTGGGAAGCCTTTGAATGGCACTGCAGACAGAAGTCAGGGCAGAGAGAGAGCACAACCCCTTCCCCATTCTTGATGATGTTTGAAGCCACCTAAAGCCAACGAACAGATTCCTTCTGTTTAAACCAGTTTTCATTCTTTCATTTATTTGAACAATATACACTAATCCCTCACTATGTGTTAGACACACTTGCAGGAGCAATAGGAGTTAGGTTTTCCATGACCACAATCCTAAATATAATCTTAACCTAATCCTTAGTCATAAACTATAACTCTGATCCTTTCCTAGCAAAGAGCTTTTAATGGTAAGAAACAGAGGATGAAGGGGCATTACTATGAGAATATGTATGATACACTAAGTGAAATCCCAGGAATAGTCTTTTTACTTTTTAAGTTTATTTATTTATTTTGAGAGAGAGCACGTCCAAGTGGGGAATGGGCAGAGAGAGAGAGAGAGGGAGAAAGAGAGAGAATCCTAAGCAGGCTCCTCACCACCAGCGCAGAATCCAATGTGGGGACTGGACCCACAAACTGCAAGATCATAACCTGAGCTGAAGTCAGACGCTTAACTGACTGAGCCACGCAGCTGCCCCCCACGAATATTTGTACAGAGATCCTACAGTGCCGGGCCTCAGGAGGTCCAGATAGAGGTAGGCCCCTAAAGATGAGGGATGCAGCCTCTGCCTAATCAGTGGAACTTCATGTCGGGGTCTAAATGTCAATAATCTCCACTAACAAAGAGATCCTGAAATTATTTATTCTCTGGACAAACGTGATCCCTTTATAGATTATTTTTTTTATTTGAGAGAGAGAGGGCAAAAGGGAGCAAGGGAGAGAGGGAGAGAGAGAGAGAGAGGGAGAAGTGGAGCTCACCCAAGGTTCGAGCTCACCTCAAGTGGGACTCAAGCTCATCTGAAGCGGGACTCGAACTCACGAACCGTGAGATCATGACCTGAGCCGAAGTCAGATGCTTAACCAACTGAGCCACACAGGCACCCCCTTTATAGATCTTTAATAGCAATCTCCACTGGACAAATACTGTAACTCATATATATGATACTGGACAAAAATAGTAAACACTTTCAAGTATGATATTAGAACTCCTTTCAAATTTTGCTCATGAAAGCGCTCAGTGCCTTTCTTCTTCTTGGCTAAACTTCCTAAGACTTCATTTGTCCAGCCTTGGTGCTCTGAGGCCCCTCCTCCACTGCTGATCACAAGGCCAATCTTGGAGGTCGCTTTATGTCTAAAAGGAAGCCTGTATTTTTAAAAAATAGGTTTTATTTAGGCACAATTTACACACAATAAAATTCTCCAGTTTCAAGTGTAAAATATGATTCTCGACAGATGTATATAGTTGTGTGGCCCCATATATATATATACACACATGTATCTATCCCTCGATATATGTACTGAAATAGAGAGCATTTCTATCACCCTAAAAGTTCCCTGTACCCTTTGAAGTCAATCCCTTCCCCCTCCTCTCAGCCTCTGGCAACTACTGATCTGCTTTTTGTCACCATAATTATGAATTTCCTGGATTTCTTATAAGCGGAATCATCTAATACGCATTCTCTTGTGTCTGGCTTCTGTCAGCCAGCGTAATGATTTTGAGATTCATCCATGTTATTGTGTATATATCACAATAGCAGTAGTTTGCTGAGGAAATACCATTCTGTGGATATACTACAGACTGTTAACCCATTTACCAGTTAGTTGGCATTTGGGTTCTTTTCAGCTTTTGGCTATGATGAATAAAGTTGCTATGGACATTCACTTATACGTCCCTCGATAAATATCCCTTGGGCAAACACCTAGGAATGGGATGGTGTGCGTGTAATGTATATGTATATTTATTTTACAAGAAACTGCCAGACTGTTTCCCAAAGTTGTACCATTTTACATTCCCACTGGCATTATAGGGGAGTTCTAGTTGTCTACATCCTCGCCAACGTTGGCCTGGTCATTTAAAAAAAATTTTTATTGTTAGTCATTCTAATGGATGTGAAGTGGCATTTCATTGTGATTTAAGTTTGGATTTCTCTCATGACTAATGATGTTGAGGATCTTGTTGTGTGCTTTTTGGCTGTTTATGTATCTTCTTTGGTAAAGTGTCTAATCAAATCTTTTATCCATTAAAATAGTTGATTGCCTTCCTACTTTGAGTTGTCAGAACTCTTTATGTATTCTGGTTAAAAGTCCTTTATCTGATAATGTTTTGCAAATACTTTCACCCATTTGTGCCTTGCCTTTTGCCTTTTTAATGATGTCTTTTAGAGAGCAGAAGGTTTTCATTTTGATAAAGTCTAAATCAGGGTTTGGTTTTTTTTTTTTTTTTTTATGGTTCCTGACTTTTGTGTCCTAGCTAAGAAACTTTTGCTTAGCTCAGGGTTTCTTAATTCCAGTACAATTGTTATTCTGGGTCAGATAATTCTTTGTAGGGGGAGGCTGTCCTGTGTATTCCTGCCCTTTACCCACTAACTCAGTAGCATCACCCCTCCAGTTGTGACAACTAAAAATGTCTCCAGACATTGCCAAATGTTTCCTGGGGGGAAAACTGCCCCAGGTTAAGAAACACTGACCTAAACCAAGAAAAAAAATATTTTCTTCTACCTTCTCTTTTAGAAGCTGTATAGCATAAATTCTTACAATTTCTATGACATATTTTGAGTCGATTTCTTGCATTTGGTATGATGATCGAGATTCATTTCGTTGCATGTAGATACTTAATTGTTTTAGCCCCATTCATTGAAAAGGCTGTCTATCCTTCTCCCATTGAATTATCTTGGCCCCTTTGTAAACAACTGACTACATTAACTGTAGGTCTATTTCTGGACCCTCTGTTTATTCCACTGATTTTTATGTCTATCCTTACATCAATAGTGCACTGTCTTGATTACCGTAGCTTTATATTAAGTCTTGAAATCAAGAAGTATAATCCTCAAACTTCGTTCTTTACAGAATTGTTTTGGTTGTCCTAAGACCTTCACATTTTTGTAACTTTGGAATCTACTTGCTAATGTCTACAAAAACACCTTGCTGGTGGTTTGATTGAGACTGTATTGAATCTATAGATCAGTCTAAGATCTATACAATACAATACAGGTATTCTCATCTACAAACATACTTTATCTTTGCATTTGCAAAGTTTAATTCGCAGCGTTTTGTTGTTTTCAACGTGCTGGTTGTGATGGTTTTGAAAATATGCTCAGGGGCCCCTGGGTGGCTCAGTTGCTTAAGCGTCTGACTATTGACTTCAGCTCAGGTCATGATCTCACGGTTCATGGGTTCAAGCCCTGAGTCGGGCTCTGCATTGACAGTGCAAAGCCTACTTGGGACTCTCTCTTCCTCTCTTTCTCTAACCCTCCCCTGCAGTCTTGTGCACTCTCTCTCAAAATAAGTAAACTTTAAAAAATAAAAATTAAAAGTTAAAAATACGTTCAGAAATTATTTGATACATCTCCCTTTCAAAATTGGAGACTAATTCTCCTCCCCTTGAGTATGGGCTAGACTTGATGACTTGGCTTGTTCAAATGATAGAATAAAGCAGAAGTGACAGTGTGGGGCTTTGAAGAGTAGGTCAAAAAAACCCTGTGGCTTTCCAATTAGGTTGCCCTTCTCTCTTATATCATTCACACTGAGAGAAGCCAGCTGATATATTATAAGTAGCCCTATAGAGAGTTCCATGTGATGAGCAACAGAAGCTTCCTGCTAACCGCCACATCAAGCCTTCAGATAACACAGCTCTGGCCAACATCTGGGTTGCAACCTATTGGAGACACAAAGCCAGAGCCATGCAGGTAAACCGCTCCCGAATTCCTGATCCATGGAAACTGCAGTAGTAAATGTTTGCTGTTTTAAATCACTAAGTTTGGGATAATTTGTTACACAGTACTAGATAACTAATACATACATCTTGCATCTAATCTGTTAAACGTTTCACTATTTGATTTTTTTGAAAGTTTTATTTTTTATTTTTATGTATTTATTGTTTAAGATTTTATTTATTTATTTTAATTTTTAAAATGTTTATTTATTTATTTGTTTATTGGCTTTGTATCCTGTGACCTTGCTAACCTCAGTTTTAGTAGTTTAGAAGTCTATAATTTTGATGTGTTCAGAAACTAATGTGATAATCCTCAATTCCTGGTCAGTGGGCATGCTGCTCTTTCTTTCCAGCGTACACTTTTAATAAACCAAGTTCTTACTAATTCTGAGTCTGCGGTCTTTCCCTCTACACTAGGGACCTTTAGGACCACCAGACGCAAAAGTAGGAAATGGACTTTTACATTCACATCTCAGTACTAACTCAACCACTCGATTACTATCCAACTTTGTTTCACTTCATTCTGCCTGCTATGAACTCATTTCCTTTCATTTTTTAGCCACTGGCTTGAACAGGTTCAGATCTCTGGACTTCTCCCTATCGTGATTCCTTTGCCTCTATTTTCCTACCATGTTTCCCAGTGTTTCCCACTTCAAGTTCCCAAGTGTGACAATCTGGTTTGGCCTGTCTCATCTTTTCCCTCTGTGTCATTGGTTGTCTGGCAGCCCTCTGGTCAGGTCCCCCTTCTTCCTGCCAGTTGTTTCTGTCCACAGGGTCAAAATTCCATGGTGCAAGTGTATCCATTTAGGCATTAGGACTGGGGACAGAGTGATCTCTTGAAAGGAGTGTGACGTGGTGGGTCCTGTGATGCAATGGAAACCTCTCATATAGACCTCCAACCCTAGGCCCTAGCTTGTCACTCAATCCATGAAAGAAATGCAAACCCCATTTATAGAATCAAACATTCTTTTTTTAAACGCCTTTTTAAATGTTTATTTATTTTTGAGAAAGAGAGTGGTGGGGGGAGGGGCAGGGAGAAGGGGACAGAGGATCTGAAATAGCCTGTGCCCTGTCAGCACAGAGCCTGATGCAGGACTCGAACTCACAAACTGGGAGGTCACGACCTGAGCTGAAGTCAGATGCCCAACTGACTGAGCCACCCAGGCATTCCTGAACATTCTTATGCTCAACATGCATTATCTTCATCCTCCCTCCCAAACCCTCCCACCCCTTTCCTTGCTCATTCACAATCAGAACTAAAAGGGCCCAGAAAAAGCATGCACTCCAATCCACGAATCTCACAGGTGAGAAAACTGTGGCCTGGAGATCTAAAGTGAACTTACCCAAGTTCATATAGAGTCAAAATTAAAGTATAGGCCTCCCGATTTTCCCAAGATCCCCTCCCCCACTAACCAGTACTTGACTCCTTCAGACATGCCCACCTCCTCCCGCTCCCACTAGGGTCTGATGGGGCAAGAAACTGGTATTACAGTCCAATGGAGGCAGACAGGGCCAAGGAGCAGTTGGTAGTTAGGACTCAGCCTATGTTGTGGGTGTCATGTGTCCCACCATACCCAGGATCAGACTTTATTTATTTTTTTAAAAAGTATTTATTTATTTTTGAGAGAGAGGGACAGAACGCAAGTGGGAGAAGGGACAGAGAGAGAGGGAGACACAGAATCCGAGGTCGGCTCCAGGCTCTGAGCTGTCAGCACAGAGTCCGACATGGGGCTCAAACTCACGAACCGTGAGATCATGACCTGAGCTGAAGTTGGGCGATTAACCCACCGAGCCACCCAGGTGCCCCAGGATCAGACTTTAGATCTTAGTGAGTGAGTGCCTGGGGGTCTAGGTCCAGGTTTGGCTAGGAGATGAGAAGTACAGAGGCAGGGGGCTGGCTAAGTTGGAGCTAGAACCAATAGACCTATGTTGGTTTCCTGAAGCTCCTATAACAAATTACCACAAACTGGGGAGCTTGAAACAATAGAAATGCATTCATTCATGGTTCTGGAGGCCAGAAATCTGAAAGCAAGTCATCAGCAGGGCTCCACTCTCCCCCAAGACTCTGTTCCTTGCCTCTTCCAGCTTCTGGTGGCTGCAGATGTTCCTTGGCTTGTGACCACATCACTCCAGTCTCTGCCCTCATCTTCACATCTCCTTCTCCTCTGTGTACATATGTCTTCTCCTCTCTATGTCCCTCTGACTCTCTCCTCTAAGGACACTTGTGATGACTTTTAGGGCTCCCTGGACAATTCAGGAGAAGCTCTTCTTCTCAAAATCCTTAGCTTAATCATATCTTTTGACATATAAGTAGGTAATACTCACAAGTTCCAAGGATTTGATGTGGATATCATTTGGGGCATCTCTTTCAGCTCACCACAGACCTCATTATCTTCCTTCCAATGGCCTCTGAACTGGGGGCTGGAGTGGCAGGCTTCCTTATTCCTCCTGGGAGTAGAGGGGAAACTGGAGGTAGCCAAGAAAGAGAATAGTTATGGCCCTCCTACTTATTAGACACTACATTAGCTTGGGCTGCCATGATAAAATACCACAGACCGAGCAGCTTAAAAAACGGACATTTATTTTCTCTCAGTCCTGGAGGCTGGGAGTCTGAGATCGGGGTGCCGGTGTAGACAGTCCCTGGTGAGAGCCGTGTTCCTGGCTTATAGACAGCTGCCTTCCTTCTGTGTCCCCACAAAGCCTTTCTTCCATGTGCACATAGTGGGAGGGGAAGGAGAGGGAGAGGGAGGGAGAGAGAGAGAAAGAGAGAGAGAACAAGCAAGAGCTCAACTTTTCTGGTGTCTCTTCTTATAAGGACACTAATTCTATCAGATCAGGACCCCACCCTCATGACCTCATTCAACCTTAATGTATTTCTTCAAGGCCCCATCCCTGAATATAGCCATACTAGGGGTTAAGGCTTCAACATATGAATTTGTGGGAAGGGATACAAACAGTCAGACCATAACAGACCTTTATGCTTATGTTTTTATTGAATCATCTCAACTGGGAATTAGTATTCTATAGGACATGTGAGAAAACTGAGGTTCACGGATGAAATAACTTGTCCAAGTCACTCACCCAGCTAATGAATGTCAGAGCCAAGATTCTAAGCCAGGTTGGTGTGACTCTGAAGCCCAGGCCGATTCCATTGCCCCGGGCATTGCTGGAACTCCACAGTTAAGGCTCTGGCTCTGCCATGAACACACAGCATCACTAGCTCTTGTGAATAGTAAGGGAGATGATTCACTTTCAGAAATACCAAATAAAAGCTGCGCTGTCTAGTTAACACTAGGTTTACAACCTATTGGAAATATGTACAGCACCCCCCCCACACACACAGAATGGAGTCCCAAACACTTACACACTTCCCTTCCTTGTTCTTCTTCCCATCTCCATTCCTCAGGCTTATTTTCCTGGGCTTTGCAATGAGTGTGCACCTAAGAACAAAGGGAGGAGGAACTGAAAGTCTCTGCATCTCCTCAGGGCATGTACGTTTGTTCCAATCAGACTACTTTTTGCTTTAGGTGAGTATAGGCAATGAGGGAGGTAAGGCTGTAATCTCTGTAGTACTCAGCCAATGAGGAAGCAGGGGAGGGACTTGCATGCTAGGAGACAAATTGTCTGCTGTAACTGCCTCGAGTGTGCCTGTTCTGCAGACACCTGCTCTTGCAAGAACATTGATTAAAGCTTTGCTTTACTGTGCTCTGAGTCTCCACATCCCTCTTTTGACTGGGTTGATGGACTTATTTCTAACACTGCTTTCACCGAAAGTGCAAACTCAAGCCTTCACAGCCTCCTCAGTGTAACACCCCGCCTTCAGCCTTCAAGAACCCAATAAGCTCATAGCTCTCAGGTGTCTTGAAGAAGGCAATCATTGAAGGAGGAAGAGAAGGGTCCATGGGCTGGGCTTCCCTGTGTCTGCACTTGCTTGAGCCCTTTGGGGGTGGGGGTGGAGGTGGGGGTGGGGGTGTCTGATGAGAACAATCTGGGGAGGGGCCATGGAGTAAGCCCTTCTCTGGGAGTTTGGAAACTTTAGTTGAGGTCCAAGCATGACAAACCTCCATGGGTGATTTCTGGCAGTCTGTTTCACATTCTGGACCTCAATTTCTTCATCTCCAAAATGGGGGATTCAGTTCATTTATAAGATATGTTCAAGTCCTGAACCTCTGTGACTTAAAATACTGTCATCAGGACCAAAGCCGTCTGGTTAACAGAACACTATCACTCATCACTACCACTCAGTGAACATTTACTTCCATTGCCATGTTCGTGCACATGTGTTGGGCAATGCTGAACAAGAAAGGGCATGAAGAGGGAGGGGAGACCCAATTCCTGGCCTCGGAGAATACTAGTGCAGGTAGAAAGGCAGATATAAAGGGAGGGGCTGGTAAGAAGGTATATAGTGTGAACTGAGCCCTGGGTGCTGAAGAGGCTGCTGAGGGGGAGGGGCCCAGAGGGCAGAGCAGAGCTGCAAGAGACCCCACATTCAGTAAAGCAATGAAGGCATTTTTGTCTCCATTTTACAGTTAAGGAAACTAAAGCTTAGAAAGAGAAATGACCGCTAAGCCACGCAGCTAGGAAGTGGCCAGGCCCGCTTCCATTTCAGGTCCTTGTCTTTTGGCACAGGTTGCCCTACACTGTTGGGGACACTGGGACGAGGACAGAAAGGAATGTGACCCAGAAAACTGAATCTTCATGTGAAAAATTCTCAGTCTGGGGAGATGGACAATCAACACCCACCTCTAGATTTTCAGAAAGCACAGCTTGGCCACTTTGTGGATGTCAGGCCTTGGACCCAGGAGGGGAGGGGCTGAATCAAAGTGTTTCCAGGCCTGCGGGGAGCTGTAGCCTGCTGGGGTGATGACACATTCCAGGGTCAGAGCAGTGACAATCCACAAAAAGTCTCAGCCCAGGCTTGCTGAGGGTTTTCAACCCAAATAAATTCATGGCCTTGGATGTTCATTCATTGACCCATTTATTCATCTACTCATTTATTTCTTTCATTCGGTCAGTGCATGGTGCTGAGAGCCACCTACATATATATCTGTTTGGGGAACCTTTCCTCCCTCTTTGGACACCAATCCCCAGGCCTCAGCCCCTGGGCTGCAGTCTCCTTCCTGCATTTGTGTAACTTGTTACTCAGTGCCTGGAGCCAGCAGGGCAGAGGCCTGGTCTCCTGCATCTCTGGTTGACCTAGCGGAGATTGCACCAGGCTAGGTGACCTCTCTGAAGCTTCTCTCTGCTCCCTCCCAAGGAATGAGGACTCTAGGCCAGGGTGCAAGGGGGAGGTATTTGTGAGCACAAGGGCCCCACTCCCTAGGTCTGCAGATCAAGTCCAAAACAGAAGGGCAGAACTGGAGGGGCCAGATCACTGGGCTCAGCCCTGTTCGCAGCTGTACTGATAAAACAGGCCGCCACTGCGCCTCCCTCCAAACGGTAGGGGCGCAGCCTTTCAGTTCTTAGTTCTCCCGCGGCGGCCTACAAATCTATCCTGGGTGGTCCCCAGGCTTTGCATTTAGCTCTTTTAATGGGGGATGGGAAGTCCCTCGGCAAAAGGTTGGCCGGTGGGTGTGGTGGGAGAGGGCAGCCGCTCCTGGTCCAGAAAACATTCCCTCTCACAGTGCTTTTGATCTCCAGTGAGCCAGGCCCCATTCTTTCCCCCTATCTGCCCCTGGATTGCGCGGAGGACAAAGTGGTGGGGGAGTGGAGGCGAGTGGGGGGAGGGTTAATTGGAGTGATAATGCAAAGGATCGTTCTGGGGTTCATTCTCTTACCCTTCTCGACAGTCAGGGATCTCTTGAGTGGCTGGTGAGGAGCACGATCCGACGCGTGCATGTGTGAGATCAGGTGTGCGCACCGGTCTTACACACACGTGCACGCGCATGCGTGGGTACCCGTGTGTTTGCGGGTTTGTGAGCAAGCAGGAGGGCAGCCTGTAGGCAGGAGTGCACGCAATGGTGGAGCCACGGCTGCCTTGAGAAGGCGTTGGTCCCCCCGCTGACCTCCATTGGCGCCACCCCTCCCCCTCCCTTTGATGCGGACAGCACTGGGCAATCTTTCATAAAGGGCCCCTTGGAGACCGGTCCATCTAGGTTGGCTCCTAGATAAGACATTCCGGAGCGCAGACTTGTGTACCTGGATGTTCTTGTACATCGAATTCCACTTAGAGGCCTGAGGCGGAGTCCTCGTCCTCACACGCAGGGTGGGGATGCGGTCAGGGCACGCGTGAGTTCAGGGGAGCCCTGCCCGCGCCTCTCCTGCAAAACCCCTGACTGTGCATTTCACCACCCGCTCGACCCCGCCCGGCTGCCAGCTTCGTCCCTGCCGGCCCCGGGGCAGCCCCTCTCTTTGTCGGGGTCCAGTCAGGCAGCCCGCAGCGCCCGGACCCCGCCAGCCGCCTCTGGTGCACGAGACTGCCCCGCCCCCTTTCTGTCCGCGGGGCCGCGGAGGCGCGGGCGGCCGGGCAGGTAGCGGGCAGGCGCCTCCCAGCCCGCCGACAGGGCCCAGGGTCACCTGCCCGGGCGCGCCGAGCAGACGAGCGCTACGTGCGCGGGCCGCGGGCAGGGCGGGGGCCGGGGGCCTCGCCCCCTTATTCCTGCCCCTTCCCGGGCGCGCCAGGCTCTTAGCTGCCGCCGAACTTTCTGGTCGGTGTTCGGGCGACCCCCCCAGAGCGCTGGGCCCGCCATCTCCGCCCCCGCCGCCGGACCACCTTGTACCCCAAGGCCCAGTTCGAAGGCTGCTTCTGGGAAGCCGCCTCTGATTCCCGGTTTTAGTCACTGTCCTTGGGGCGCCCTCCGGCTCTGATCGCTCGGGTCTAGGCTTGCTTCCCCTCAACTTGCAGGGCGGGGCACGCACACTGCCCGGCGCAGGCCCCACTGCCACACAGTTGTCTGTCCTCGGTGGGGGAGCGAATGGGTGAAGTCGGAGAGGGGCCTAAAGGAGAGCCGGGCGGGGGCCGGAGTCCGAGCTGATGTGGGAGTTTCCCTGTCAGTCCCGGCACTGACCCTACGGACGCCTGAGTGCTCTGAGACCCTTCATTTAACATGAACTCTTCAGCCAGGACCTCGGCCCCCGAGCCTTTGCCCCAGCTGTCCCTTCTGCGGATACACACTCCCAGCCACAGGTGCACACTGGGCCCTGGAGATCGCTCCTGGGGAAGCCAGACCTGATCCTTTGGGCGTTGTGGTGGTCTGTGCACTTGCCTTCTGTGCCAGCTGCTTTAAGCACCATGCTGCATATCCCCCTCTTTAGGACCCTGCCAGATAGTGAGGTGACAGCCTTGGCGTGACTGACCCGGGGTGTGAGCTCTGTGCTAGAAAGACATGCAACATCAAAAAGACATCAAAAAACGAGCTCTTTCTCCCACCTCACACTGTGGCCTTGCTCTCACAGGCTGTCCTCTGGGGACAACTGTTTCTCTGAACTGCTCCCCACCTCCCCCATCTCAGGCCAGAACAGGGCAGGGCAGGGCTGGGATTCTTGCTCCAGGGCTAGGTCAGTCTTGGTCCTCTGTGGCTTTGGGCCTCCTTGAGGAATTTCAGGGGTGAATGTGCAGGGTGTGGAGAGGGGTGAGGTGGGAGCTGCAAGAATGTGGGGCTCCCAGAGGGAAGGCTAGCAAAAGGTGGAGAGGGCAGTGTGAATGGGCTTTCCTGGGAAAAAGCCCTGGGAAGCAAGGGCTACTTTGAATGACAAAGGTTCCCTGGGGAGCAGAGGAAGGCTTCGGAGGGTGGGAATGTGGGAGGAAGAGGCTCAGAAGGGCGGGGAGGAAGCTGCCCAAGGGCTTCCATCTGCAGCGGCCCTTTCAAGTCCTGCTAAACCCGTAACAATGAGAGGAACTGACCTGTGGACACCAGGGGCAAAGGATGATTAACGTAATTCACTGAGGAAATACAAAAACCTTACGAAAATGTCAGAAATCCCAAAGTACAAATGAAAAGGAGATTCCGGCTTTTCTTATCTATAGAATTGGTCAACATAAAAATTAATGAAAACACCAGATGTTGGTAAGATGTGAGGGAAGCCAGGGCCTTTTTCTCCACCGAGGAGATAAATTGTACGATTCTGCAGGATCATTTGACAGTACGTATGAAAGTTTTTATAGAAGAGTTATCCTTTGATTTAGCAATTCTACTTCCAGGATGGGCCCTAAAATCAAAGATGATTTATCCTAGCCTTATTTGTAATTGAGGTAAATTGGAAGTTTTCTAAATTTGCAATGACAGGGACCTGGGTAAATAGTCTATGCAGCATTTGTAGAAGGAAGGCGGTGGGGAAATTCAATATCACACTCTTGAAGAATATTAAAGAGATGAGGAAACCCTAAGATATGCTGGTAAATGAAAAGGGGAAGTTATAAAGCAGCATGACTCCAATTTTATGTGATGTCTATATAAATATGCATAATAGCTACCAGGTATAGTGCTGGGCTGGGTACTGTACCGTGTGCCAAGGACTTCATTCAGTCTCCCATTCAACTTTCACAGCAATCTCGAGGAGGGAGATTCTACTAAGTGCATGGGGGGGAAACTGCGAGGAAATTAACCCAGATCAGAAAGGATTTTGAAAGCTGGTTTGTGCCTTACCCAACAGAGGTGCAAGGTCAGCAGAGAACTTTAAACGGGTGAGCCACAGGTGAAGAAGAATATCATCTAGGTGGTTGAGGAAGATCATGGTGTAGCGGTTTGGATGAGGGAC
This sequence comes from Cryptoprocta ferox, assembly GCA_028646485.1. Classification (NCBI taxonomy): domain Eukaryota; kingdom Metazoa; phylum Chordata; class Mammalia; order Carnivora; family Eupleridae; genus Cryptoprocta; species Cryptoprocta ferox. The sequence goes on along the minus strand of CM053570.1, from coordinate 69,438,113 downwards.
TGGAGAAGCCGAGAGGTAGGGAGACCTGGCGGGAGCCTGTTGCAGGGTAAGGTAAATCTGGATTTGATTCTGTCAAGAGTTGGAGGAAGGAAAGTGCTCTGGAAAGGGTCTCGAGACAGATCCAAGAGGCAGAAACTAGGGATAACCCATCTCAAAGAAGCCCAGGGAGGAGAGTGAAAAAGGGAATGTGAGGAAGAGTACAAGAGCGCACGCTTCTACATGGGTCCTTGGTGGTGTCTCTGCCTGCGCCCAGGTACAGGATCTCCCAGAACCTGGAAGGGGCTCCCTGCCTCCTTGCCTGGGGCCTCCGTGTATTCTTTGGTAACACCAAGGCCTTCCCTCCCCCACCTGAGGTGCACGGTCTGCTTGCCCTCCAGCAGTATTTGTAGCTTCAGATGAGAGACCAGAGACAGTGCTTTATAAACTGTCCAATTTATAATCTCTGACTCAGTCTTTGTAAGTCTCAGGCTCTTCTGAGGCTAGTTGGTAATGTTTTCTCTTGTCTTTGGTGGCTGCTTGGCTCACCCTTTTCTGCTCCGACGACATCTCTGTTCTGACTTGCTTCATAGCCTGCTGTGAGTGGGCAGCTGGCGCATCCCGGGATTTGCTGTCAGCCAGTCAGCCCTGATTTATTGAGGGTGACTCTGCTCTGGGTTCTGCTCCTCGCCCCACGGCTCCTCCCTTCACTCTCCTGCATCTCTAAGGTCTTCTTTCTTCTCTGCCATCTTTCCCCCCAAGAGACCCAAGTTTCTACCATAATTTCAAAGGGGAACAAAAATTCCCTTTCTACCTACTATTCCTCCAGCTCCCTGTCCATTTGCATTCCTTCCTAACCAAGTCTCTCCAGTAATTATCTACACTTCATCTCCCTTTTGTCCTCTTTTTTTTTTTTTAAATCTTCTTTCTCTCTCTCTTTGTTTTCCCTCTTTGTCTCTTAATTCTTTGCCGTCAGACCTCTGCTCTCACCTGTCCACTGAAACTTTTTGTCATGATCGCTGCTGGGTTAAACGCTGGCCCCCACAGGATATGTCCAAATCCTAACCCCTGGAACCCTTGAAGGTGAATTTATTTGGAGAAAGGGTCTTTGCAGATGTAATTAAGTTAAGGGTCTCAAGATGAGATCAGCCTTGATTTAGGGAGGGTGACAGGCATGTTTATAAGAGAAAGCCAGGGGGGATCTGAGACTGACACAAAGAGAGGATGGCTCCGCGACACAGAGGCAGGGGCCATAGTAATGCAGCCTCAGCCGGGAAACACTGAGGATGCCAGGACTCCCCTGAAGCTTGGAGAGAGGCTCAGAAGGATCCAACCTGCCGCTATCTTTGTTTCAGACTTCTGGGCCTCCAGAACTGTGAGATGATACATTTCTATTGATTTAAGCCACCATTTTGCTGTGATTTATTACTGCTGTCCAAAAGACTAGTTCAGTAATAATACCAGCAGCTAACATTTTTGGAGTGTCTACCTTGTGCCTAGCATGGTTCTAAGTGGTTTACATGCATTATTTCATTTAATTCCTACCACCAACCCAATGAAGTGGACATGCAGTAATACAAGTAACATCAACAAAAGCAGGTGTTGTTGTTGTTTTTTTGTTTAATTGAGGGTTTGCCATGTCTTTGGCATTTAAAAATTGAACCCTCCACCTGAGTGGAATGTTTCATTATTTTTCTCTTTTATACATGGGGAACCTGTAGACCCAAAACTTATGTAATTGCCCAAAGTTACACAATGAGTGCAAAGTGGAGCCAGGATTCCAACCCTGGTAACTCCTGTAGGTACCCTTAACCGCTTCGCATGCTGCTGGTAGAGAGGGATACCAGGAAGCTGATGGGCTGAGTGGCCCAGGGCTGGGTTTTGTACAATTGCAGGGCTGGAAGTGGCCAAGGAGCTGGTGAGTTTCAGAGAAAGACTGGGGCTAGGAGAGTAAGTCAGGCTGAACAAGGAGGAGAGGGGAGGTTTTGGTGATCTCAGACAACATAAGCCCCTGGAGCAATAAGAGCATGAGCCACGTCTGTGGCCCCCCTGGGGACCCTGGCATTTAAGATACTTAAGCCGGCATAGTTCTGAGCCATGATAAGGTCTAGTTGTGGCCATGGGAGTAAGTGATCAAACACCAGTGGGGCGACAGGGAGTGGGGTGCGGGCAGGGAGATTGTCAGTTGACTCCACTCGGTCAAGGAACTTGAAAGACAAAGATCATACCATAACTGATTGACTGCTCTGGGAGTTCAAAGCATTGAGCCATCACCACTCTTTGTTCTTATCATGAAACAAATGGAACCTGAGTTGGTTCTTGAAAAACAGATAGAAGATGACGAATGCAAAAGCCAGAAGGCTTCTAGGTAACAGGCACAGCAAGAACAAAGACACAAAAGGCCAACACATGGGGCATCTAGTTTAGAGTTTAGAGTTGGCTCTAGTTAAGGGTGCATGAAAGGAGACAATGGGACTTGAACTTTGAAAGTGTCCTAATTTGGGGACCCTGCAAAGCAGACACTGAATCCAAGATTTAGGTGCAGGTGCTAGATTTCACAAGGTGTCCTCAGAAAGCATAGTGAAGGAATGGGGAAGAGAGAGAGAAGGGAAAAAAGTCAATAAAAGATGAGCAAGTTGCCTCTTAGGTAGCTGGGGCTCAGTCCCACAGGGGACCCTCTGAGAAACTGTGTGGAACACACTGCAGAAAGTGTCACACAGAAGGACAAGGAAACTGGAATATTTGTCCACTTAATCCAATCAGTCTTCCAATCCTGCTGCCACAGAAGGCTCTTGGGCAGAGACAGGCTGCTCTTCGTTACCAGTCCACAGTGAGTTAAATACTAAAATTCTGAGTAAGCATTTAGAAACATTTTACAGCCATTTGACATTGTTTTGACATCCAAGTGCAAAATATGACAAAATGGCTCTGAGATGTGTTGTCAATAATTTGAGAAATGTTGCTGTATTCAGTTATTTCTTGAGTAAAAGCATGAGGGAAGGAGACCAAGGTGGTACTAGTGGGTCCTCCACAGGGAGGCCCAGGTGGGCAGAATGCCCATCCCACCACTCAGATAGTGGTTTTGTCACTCTGCCAGCCAAAGGAAGCCTTCCTAGGAACCCCACTCTTTGCATAGGGCAGCTGCAGGTGATGTGTCTCTCCTGCCTACCAGAAGGTCAGACAACGAGGGTGAGACCTAAGCAGCTCCAGTGCCCAAGGGCTCTTGGTTCTATTCCAGCTGGAAACTTGCTGATTCTGCCCCGAGCCTGTGGGTATCTAGCACCTAACCCTGTGCTTCTATACTGTGACCTGGAGGTAGGGTGATGGCTGACAGGAGCTGTCCTTGAAAAACCACCCGAAGACCAGATAGTTTATTTTTAAATGGAAGTGAAAGGTCAGCTCCAGGATCACGCTGCCACCTCCCATCTTGATAATGGATCCTTGCGTTGGCACCAAGGATCTGGCATGATTCCTACTCTTGCTTCCCTCTTGGCTGGAAACTCTCTGATCCAAGGTCTTGGGTCAACAGAGCAGATCTAGGCACGAGTATTCCTCAAAGCCAAGGTGACTCAGGCTGTCAAGTGTGGGCCAAAGAAAAGGCCCAGAAGCTAGTTCAGTCCTTTAATGGAGTTTAAAGATCCTCCACCCTGGCTATGTTTTCACTTACCTGTTCTGTCGTGCCTGGTGCCGTGAAAAGAGCCCTGATACCCTGGGTTGAAGCTTAGTTCTGCTGTTTTGCTGAGTAATTTGGGGCTGTTCACAAAACCTTTCTGTATCTCAATTACCACACTTGGAAAAGGACAACACACCTACTTCACAGGCTGATTTTGAGGATGAACTGAGATAATGCTATGGAGCACCTAGTGTGTGTGGGCCCTCAGAGTATGGGAGTGGATATGAGAATGTATCCTTCCCCCTCCTGGCAACTGGGGAAACTGATAAGAACTCTGGCTTGGAGTCAGACAGGTTCTTGCTCAAGCTCAGTCATCTCCAGTGTGTACCATGGGTAAGTTCCTTAGCGTCTCTGAGCCGTGATGACCTCATCTGTAAAGAGCAAAATGCCTACCTGTAAGGTTGTTGTGAGGATTAGATGAACTAAATATACAGAAGAACATGGCACACAGTAGATGTTCACTATATGTTCATTAATTGAACACCTACTATTATTAGTAATGCTGGAGACTGGGTCCACTAGGTCAGGCATTGGGGATACAATGGTGGGCAAAGACCGACTCTCTTAACTAGGAATTCAGTGAGGGAAATAATATTGTTAAGGAGACAGATAAACATATGGAAAATCAAGTCACAACATGGCACTACCACAATGAGAGCTATAGAGTACTAAGTTGCCAGATTCTAGCTCCAGCAGGTCCAGGGCTCCCTGAAGGATGGACGGTGTTGGCAAAAGGGAGAGTGAGAGCCTCGAGTTTTTCTGATCACCAGGCAGGCATCTCTGCACTGACCAGAGAATCAGCTTTATTTATTGAAAAAATGTATGGGGTACAAAACAGAAGTGGCAATTGCCTTAGACAATGATTTCTGATGATAAATTCTTTGGTATGTAAAAATTTCCCAGAATATAGATTGGTAGAAGACTCATGCATAATCTTTATCAATAGTGATTGATTGTAGGTGATTTAGATGCTTATTATATGGGGAAGGAAGGTATCCTCAGCATTCAAATACAAGGCAATATTTTTTTTAAATTTTTTAAAATGTTTTATTTATTTTTGATACAGAGAGAGACAGAGCATGAGGGGGGAGGTGCAGAGAGAGAGGGAGACACAGAATCCGAAGCAGGCTCCCAGGCTCTGAGCTGTCAGCACAGAGCACAACACAGGGCTCGAACCCACGAACATGAGATCATGACCTGAGCCGAAGTTGGAGGCTCAACCGACTGAGCCACCCAAGCGCCCCTACAAGGCAATGTTTTTAGCATAGCAAAAGCAAAGGTTAGTTCTTTGTGAGCAGGGTTCAATAGCCTGTTTTCTTGAGGGGAAGTAAAACAGGCTTCTCAGGAAATGTAATATTTGCTCCCATAAACACAAAAGAAGAAATTCCTATAATTTCCTTCACAAGGTACAGTTTAGCCTATTTTTAGCATAAGAGGACAAGTCACTCCTGATACGAGTCAACAGGGCACCTTGGGGGTCATTGCTCAAGCAAAAATAATTGAGTGAGGAGTAGACATCGGTTGCCATCTGACGGTGGGAGCCCCCCCACCCGCCTTGCAAATCTGCCTTACCTCACAAGGAGGTTTTTTTTTTTTTTTTTTTAACTTAGTGAGTTCAGAAAATGGTTTCCAACACTAAGTGAGGATATGACAAAATAGTATGACCAACTTAGGGAAGTCAAGGAGGGATTCCCTGAGGAAGTGGTACTTGAGCCAAGTCTGCAGCATAGGTGAGAAGAACATTCCGGATGAAGAAACAACATGTGCAACGTCCTGTGATGAGGGGGATTCTAGGAAGTTAAAGGGACCCAAAAGAAGCCAGTGTGGTAAGAGCCCAGGGATGGAGGGAGCATGGGGTGCAGTGGGGCTGGAGAGGAAAAGGGAGGCCAGACCTCACAGGCCTTGCAGTAGAGGTAGAAAATCCAAGAGAAAGGGGGAATAATAAGAAATACAAGGCTTCTGCGAGAGAGTGAAGGTGGAAAAATCGACCTTTGATGAGAAAATCAGCTTCCATGTTGAAATAGAAGAAAAAGAGAAAAGGATGGATATAGAGGTGTGTGTGTGTGTGTGTGTGTGTGTGTGTGTGTGTGTGTGAATATAAGAGATGGGGTTTTCTTTCTCTATTAAGTAGAAGATAGAATCACCACTGAGAATGAAGGTAGAGGAAGCGGGTTTGAGGACTGTGGTGAAAGTGTGACAAGGCCATTGGAGGGTGGTTGATTACTGTGCAGTATCCAAGGCCCTTTTGAGGTGAGGGTTCCAGAGTCTTGGGAAAGCCCTCTGCCCTGTGGCATGTAGCTCTCAGCAGTGTTTGGCTGCCAGACACAGGAAGTCACAAGAAGCAGATGGAGAGAAGTTTGCCCATGAGTTGATCAAAAAAACAAGGTGGGGGGGCAAGAGAATTCATGGCATTGGCAAGACTATCATTGAAATGTTGGACCCTACTCTGAGCTGCAATAAAGGAAGACATGACCCACACCTGGTAGAATGGCTATCATCCAAAAGACAAGATACAGCAAGTGTTCATGAGGATGTGGAGAAAAGGGAACACGTATCGCTGTTGCTGGGAATGTAAATTGGTGTAACCACTATGGAAAACAGTATGAATATTCCTCAAAAAATTAAAAATAGGACTATTATGTGACTCAGCAATCCCACTCTGGGTATATAGCCAAAGGAAATGAAGACAGGATCTTGAAAAGGTATGTGCACTCCCATGTTCACTGCTGCATTATTCACAATAGCCAAGATATGGAAACAACCTAAGTGTCCATCTACTGATGAATGGATAAAGAAGATTTGGTATATATGCAATACAATATTATTCAACAGTGAAAAAGAAGGAGATCTTGCCATTTGTGACAACACGGATGAACTGTGAGGGCATTATGCTAATGAAGCAGGTCAGAGAAAGACAAATACTGATAGTATCACTTATATGTGGGATCTAAAAACAAAACAAAACAAAAAAACCCGTTAAATTCATAGAAACAGAGTAGAGAGGGGTTGCCAGGGGCTGGGGCTGGGGGTGGGGAGAAGGACATGAGAGAAAGAAGAGGGTTGATGGACTAGAAGAAGACAGAGGGTCACTGGCTGGAGAAGCCAGTGTGATGGACAGTTAGAGGTGACTAAGGCGGTACATGTGGTGAAGGGCGGACGTTGTAGTCAGTCGGTAGATGTTCAAGTTGTGATTTTTGAGCTGGAGCCATTATGGTTGTTGGCAGGGTCCAGGGTGGGGCTGTGGGAGGTGGTGATGATGGAGTGGGTGAATATATTTGTGGGGTCACACGAATTATTTTCTTTCTCCAATTAGCCCAACAGCCTGTCTTTTTTTCTCATCCTTTGGTTTACAGCAACCTTCTCCTTTCCCTCTAAACTTCTTGAAGTTTCCTTCATGTTTCAACTCAGGATGTCCCTTCCACAAGGAAGCCTTCCCTAACGCTTACTCCAAGAGGGGTCCCTGTGAGAATCAAACCTCCTTTTGAGGTGGAGAGATGCCACACCTTAGTCACCTCAGCTATGTTCCTGAACGTTCCTTGTCTGGGTGGAAACCCCACAGCAGGCACTTGTTATAATTATTATTAGTCAGCAGAAATGACAGCTCCCACCCTGTGAGTGCTTATCACATGCCAGGCTCTGCGCTGAGCTTTAACACACATTTCCCCCACTCCTCCCCATTTTGCAATATTTTTCTGAGTAGGTGGGACCACCACACCCTCTTTTTCAGATGAAGAAGACTATAAGAGGGCAGACAACTCTCCCAGGGTGTATAAGCAAGTAATGGTTTGGCTCATCTTTGTCCTTCTAGTCCCAGAGCAGAGGGGAGACATGGGTGAGCCATAACTCCTCATCCTGCTCAACTTCAGCTGTCTGTGTTGTACTTGACCCTTTGCAAGGGGTTTGCATGGGCCTCAGCTTCCCCAGAAGTGCAGAATCAGATAAAGAAGGACTCTCCATGGTGAGCCTAGTTCAGCTGCTCTGTTCATGCTGAGAACCCTGTTATGGACTGAATGATTGCCCCCCTCAAATTCATATGTTGAAACCCTAACCCCACAACGTAATGGTATTTGGAGATGTGATATTTAGGCCATAATTAGGTTTAGATAAGGCAGGGCCCTCATGATGGGGATAGTGCCCTTATAGGAAGAGACACCAGGGGCGCTTGGGTGGCTCAGTTGGTTAAGTGTCCGACTTTGGCTCAGGTCATGATCTGATGGTTCGTGAGTTTGGGCCCCATGTTGGGTGCTGTGCTGACAGCTCAGAGCCTGGGTCCTGCTCAGGATTCTGTTTCTTCTCCTCTCTCTGCCCCTCCCCGATTCATGCTCTGTCTCTGTCTCTCAAAATAAACAAACATTAAGAAAAATTAAAAAAAAAAAGAAGAGACACCAGATAGGTCTCTCTCTCTCTCTCTCTCTCTCTCTCTCTCTCTTTCTTCTTCTCCCTCCCCATGAGCAGGCACCAAGGAAAGGCCATGTGAAAACACAGGAAAAAGGTGACTATCTGCAAGTCAGGAAGAGAAAGCTCACCAGAAACCAAATTGGCTGGCACCTTGATCTTGATCTTGGACTTCCCAGTTTCCAGACTTGTGATAAATAAAGCCACTCAGTCTGTGGTGTTTTGTTTTGGCAGCCGAGGCTGACAAGTACAGCCCCTTTTCCATATCCTCTCAAAGTGCTCACCCTCTTTTCCCCTCATAACTCGGAGCTCACTGCTTCCCTGACGCAGCCGTCCATCTTGAAAGATCTGTGCCTGTCGGCAAGTTCTTCCATTGTTGGGGAGGAAATCTGCCCACCACAGCTTCCACACAACAATCCCAGCTCTGTCTTCTAGACCCACCCGGAACAAGGCCGTTCTCTCTTCCCCGCCACCCCTTCAGCATTTGCAGGCAAAGACCGTGACCATCCCACCTACTTTAGGTTCCGTGGGGACAGAGGCCATGTCTGTCCTGTTTATTTTCATGTCCCTAACACCTTGCACAACACTTGCCTCAGAGGAGGAGTCTTATACATATTTGTTAGTTGAATGAACAAAACTAGTTCTATCCAGGTTAAGTATTTCCAGTTCCTTTAACTGTACCTCCAAGAACCTTGTTTCAAGCCTTTTCTTCATTCCCTCTCTTCACCATGTCATGCTAGTTTTCCAGAAACTGGATTTTTGTTCCTGTAGAAGAATGAAGTGTTGGTTCTTACAACTTGATAAATCGTCAGACATTCCGCTCTGTCTTCCCTTTTCTTGCACTCTTCTACCCTGTCTTTTCAGGTTACACAGACTCCCCACAAGAGGCCAGTGAATGTTGGAAAAAGCAAACAAAAGGAAAAGAAAAGCTAACACTTGTTAATGTTCACTAACAAGTCTTGCCTTGCCTGGGAAGGGAGAGACAGGCTGGTGCAGGCAATAGGGAACAAAGCTCTGGAACCCAGTAGGGCAGAGTGCAAATCTCAGACACACACCAGAGCTGTGTGACCTGGGGCAGGGGGGCAACCTCTCTGAGCCTCAGGCTCCTTATCAGTAAGTAACACCTACCTATTTTCCCCACCTCAGGTGGAGAGTAAATAACATCATCAGTACCTGAGACAATGCCCTTAGCAGGGTGCCCAGCATTTGGGGCTACAGAATGTTGATGCTAATGAAGGATGTGGAGGAAGGCAGTGGGTCCTACAGTGGAAGGGCAATGTCATCTCTGTTGCAAGGAGCTGGATTCAAATCCCAGCTCACTCCCTGACTAGCTGGATCACCTTGGACAAGCAGTTTTCCCTCTCCGAGACCCGGTGTCCTCATCTGCAAAAATGGAGACGCAAGGCAGTTGGAAAGGCTCGGTGAAAGGGTGGCACAGAAGTCCCCAACATGGTGACAGATCCCCAAAAGAAGTTTGCTCTCCGCCCTTTCACGTGTGTGAGCTTCCGTGTCTCCGTCTCAGTGAGTCATTCAGAAGGAAAGGCTGATTCCCTTGAGTAGACCCACCGCGACATCCCTCTGGAGAAAAAAGTGCAGATACACTGGGCTGTCAGAAAGAGGGCACAAAGGGCCAATCCCCAGGTGTGCTGACACGCTCTTCCAGATGTCTTCTTTATAGCAATATTGTTCTGGACCTGCTGAACAGAACTTAGAGTGGTGTTTAGTGCCTGCACATATAAACGCTTGGCTATTTACTGAATTCATGAATAAATGAATGGTATGGAATGAAACCTAGTCTTTTTTTTTTTTTTTTGACTGATGGACCTAAGTCACTGTTCATACTGCATTGATGAATATATTTTAATTACAAAAGAAATACATTTTGATTTTGGAAAAAATAATTAGAAAATACAGTTGATCCAAAAGAAAAAATAAGGGGCACCTGGGTGGCTCACTTGGTAGGGCATGAGACTCTTGATCTCGGGGTTGTGAGTTTGAGCCACATGTTGGGCATAGAGATTGCTTAAAAAACATAACAATCCCATGCAATCCTCCTGTCCAGCCATAACCACTGCTGTTAACAATTTGACATTAGATCCTTCCAGGCATTCCCCTAAATATCAGTTAAGGTATATGTTTGGGGAAGTGGTTTTATTTTTCTTTTCACTTAATAATACTGTGGATGTCTCTCCATGACATTGAAAAATTTTCTAAGACGTTTTTATTCTTTTTATTAATGTTTACTTTTTAGAGAGAGAGAGAGAGAGAGAAACAGAGCATGAGTAGGGGAGGGGTAGAGAGAGAGGGAGACACAGAATCTGAAGCAGGTTCCAGGCTCTGAGCTGTCAGCACAGCGATTGACACAGGGCTCCAACTCACCAACTGTGAGATCATGACCTGAGCCAAAGTTGGATGCTTAACCAACTGAGCCACCCAGGCTCCCCTCTAAGACATTTTTAGATGTTAATATTCACTATTTTAGATTTTACTATTAAGCTATACAATAGATTTACTATTTTATTATTTATATGTATTTATAATTCCATTGACCGAATGTTCCGTAAGCAAATCTTTTGTAATTTAAAAGACAAACATTAAAAAGTCCCTCTTGATAATTGTATCTGCAACTCTGTCCCCAATATTTGATATGTTTTTAACAAGGCTGGAAGGGCACTAACCATTCGTGGGTGTCCGTGTTGCTTATACGTAAGCCCCATTGATCCATCCTGCAGGGGCTGAGCAGTGGGTAGTGTGTGGGGTGGAGAAAAGCAGGGCTCTGATGTCTGATGCCTGTGGCTGAATGCCCAGTTCTGCCACTCCTTAATTTCCCCATCTGGAAAATGGGGATAAGAATACCTCCCCTTATGGAGTCATTGGAAAGATGATAATGACTTACTATATGAAAAGTGTATGGTAAGTAGTCAATATATGGCAGCTATTATTATTAATATTGTAAGGAAGATATGTTTAGCCCCAATTTATAGGTGAGGAATCACATAGCAAATAGCTGAGCTGACTTGCCCACAGACAAAACTTTAAGAGCATATAAATGTTGTCTGGCTCCAAAGGGAACTAGAATTCATTAAGCTTCTGTAATACACCACATTCTATAATAGGCATAATTTTGGGTAGTATCACCTTACACCATTTAGGAGCTAGCAGATACAGGACATAGAATATCCTAAATCATATTATTGTGTGGATATAGTTACCCTTATTTAGTGAAAGAAAAATTGAGACCCACAGACATTGAGGTGTTTGCCCAAACTCATAAATCAGCAAATAGTAGTAGATCTGGGATTAGAACCCTTCACACGGTGGCTGTCTCTCAATCAAGTCTCAGAAGTTAAGTGGCTTGCTGACGGTGTCACCACAGTTTCTACTTTGTCATACTACCTTCTCCAACAGTCTTGTGGAATTTTCCAGGAATCTGGGGCTGGAGGTGACCTCTGTCTATGGTCATTAGATCCTTGAGGAAAATGACCAGGACAGCAATATCCTGACCATCAAAAGATCACATTCGGTGCCCAGAGGGCCAAGTAGGTGAAATGCAAGAATCCCAGGCTGGAGATCAGAAGTCTATGTCTGCAACCCCCTCCTTCCCTGCCTGCCCCTTCCTTCTCCCATCAACCCTGGCAGGAAAGAGTTGTTGCCATTAGCTTCAGGAAGCAGCTCGCACAAAGAGACAGTGCCGCACCTTACCCTGACCCCTCCTTTCCCCTCTCCTCCAAATAGTGAAAGTCGGAGTCATAATAATTATCACAACACTTAACATGTATGAAGGACTTTTCATACCTTTTTTCAGCCTGTCCCACCAGGGGTTTCCTGGCCTCCTCTCATGGTGGGGACTCTCACAAATAAAGAAGGTGCTGTTAGACCCCTGAGTCCATCTTCACAATCACCTCTGAGATTGGTGGCTGTTGTCATTCCTGGGTGACAGAAGAGGAAGCAGGCTCAGAATGGGCAAATACTTTGCTTAACGTCCTACAGTGAAGGTGCCTGGACTGGACCCCAAGTCTGTCTGATTGCAGAGCCCTTGATCTTAATCAGTATCCTGGACCACAGAGTAAATGTTGGTGCTGGGCACACAGTGGCAAAGGATGCCACCACTTCGTGAGTGTACTTGGAAGGAGATGGGGGTCTGGAAGTAGCACCTGAGATATGACTCTGGGTTTTGGCTTCTCCCTAGCTGTGATGTACCTCTCTGTGCCTTCAGAGAACTCAGTACCATAAGGTGAAGCTAAGAGGCCCGTGCCAGGGCTCGGCTGTGTGAGGAAGTCAGGAGAAGGAAAATAGGAGCAGGGGGAGCGCCTCTGAGCACCAGGAAGCCATCAGCGACCCCCCCTGGGCCCCACCACCAGTCTGTGGCCTCTACTCTCTGAGGATTTATCTAAAATAAAGTCTACCTCTACCCAGAGTTAAGTTTCAATGAAAACAACACTGGGGGAAGGTGGAGGGTGGGGGGATGGATATATGAATTTTTTTTTTTTTTAAAGGGCACTGGACTTGGGGTCAGAAGGTCTGTGTTTTGGTCTGGACCTATCATTACCAAGGGTGTGGAGTGAAGCCCAGTTTCCTCCAGCTTGAGCAGGGCTCTGGGTCCAGTTCCATCTCCTCTTGGGGCTTGGTCTTGCGATCTGTGAGATGAGCGCATCTTTCCTATGGTCTCTCTGACACACTTGCCCTGGTGCACTCCTATGGTGTCTACCGTCAGGTTCTTGTTCTGATGCCCTATAGGTTCACCTTGCTGTCTGGGAAGGGAGACCTGGGACTCTGGGTTCTGGCCTCAGGGACGACACAGGGATGGGGGTGCAGGTGGGCAGAGGACAGGAAAGGGGCACAGTGCCATAAGGACAGACCGCTCCTGGCTTGGGCCCCTGTGTCCCCCCCGCATGGTGTGGGGGGCCTGGCCTGAGATCAGAGGTCCACCCGCGTCAGCCCCGGCTGGGCCCTCGCGTCAGGAGGCGCCTTCTCAGCACAGAACAATGCGGGCTCTTTGAAGGGTTGGGCAGCAGGGGATGGGTGTTTCTCCAAACATAGGGCCTCCTTTGCAAAACAGGCTTTGATTCCCAGGCCCGGAGGCCCCAGGTGCCTGTTGGGCGGCAGGCGGAGGTTGGGGGCTTTGTTTGGCAGGAAGAGGGGACTTGGAGACTTGGGAACAAAGCCTGGGACGCAACTGGCCAGGGCTGAGGGCTGGCCTGGGCAGGCAGGTCAGGCTGGGATGCCAGTGGGGGCAGTGGTCCTTATGGCTCGGGCCAGCCCCCCTCAGCCTGGCTACCTCTCACAGTGGGTCCTAGCTCTCTTTTGTATGTGGAAGGGGCCACTGAACTCCAGTCTGTCATGGTGGTCCACTGGTTCCCCATGTCCCTGCTCAGGAACGAGGCGGACAAAACTGGAATCTAGGACACAGAATCCAAGAGGTGGTGAGGAAGGAGCACTAACCAGAGCCCACTGGCCTGCACTCAAGTATCTTGATCACCAAGATGGATGATGGCTCCTACCTCCTGCCAGACACCATGTAGGACTCTTGACAGGCATGTGTTGCTGGTTTAACCCTTGTTTTCTCGCTTGACAATGGCCTACAAGACTCCACAGGACCTGTCTGGACTTATCTCCTGTCACTGTCCCACTCGCTCGCTCCACTCCAGCTACTCTGGCCTCCTTTCAGTTCCAGAACATACCAGGCACACTCCTCTCTCCACATCAGCTGTTCTCATCACCCAGAATGCTCTGGCATGGCTGACCCTTCACTCTTTTACAGGGTGGCTCACGTCCTACGCTCTCAGTGAGGCCCATCTTGAACATTCTCTGCAGGGCGTGCCTCCCAGCCTGCTCATCTTTTTTTAAAGTAAGCCCTAGACTCAGCATGGGGCTTGAACTCTCGAGATCAAGAATCGCATGCTTTACCGACTGAGCCAGCCAGGCGCCCCCTAGCCTGATCATCTTTCATGCCCCCTTAGCCTACTTTCTCTCTCCACACTGCTTTTCATCTCCTGATATGACACACAGTCACTTATTTATGATGCTGGTTATTGACTCTCTCGACTAGATTGTAAACTCCACCAGGTCAGGCACCTTTGTCAATGTTGTTCACTCAAGTATCTCAAGCACCTAGAACAGTACCTGGTATGATTTAGGCACTTGCAATGTTAACTTTATGTCAGCTTGTCTCGGTCAGGGTGCCCCATTGTTTAGTCAAACACTAGCCTAGATGTTGCTGTGAAGGTATTTGTGGATGAGCCATACTTGTAATTGGGTAACTCTAAGTGAAGCAGTTTACCCTTCATAATGTGTAGGTGGGCCTCATCCAATCATTTGAAAGCCTTAAGAGCAAAAACTGAAGTTTCCTGAAGAAGAAAGTCTTCTCAAGACTGCCACATAGAAACCCTGTCTGCGTTTCCTGCCTGCTAGCCTGCGAAATTCAGACTCTAGATTGCAACATCAATTCTTACCTGAATTTCCAGCCTTCCAGCCTGCGCTGTAGATTTCAGATTCACCAGCTCCTTGAAATGAAGTGAATTTGCCAATTCCTTAAAATCTCTCTTGCTTTCTTTCTATGTACATATTTATAAAACCTATTGGTTCTGTTTCTCTGGAGAGCCCTGACTAATACAGTACTCAAGAAATCCTAGAGTTGAGCCATAGGAAATTGCTGTCTTTGTGAGCAAAAAATAGTTAAATATCAGCAATTTACTCTGGTTCAATCTAAAATTTGTTGAATGAATAAATGAATGAACCACAAAGCCATCATGAGGTAGGCGTTATCTTACTGAAAAGAAAACACAGATTCTAACAGATAAAGCCGCTTGCTAAGAAGGGGACAGCAAACAGTGGCGGATCTGGTATTCGAACCTCAGCCTGACTCCAAGGCTGGTGCTCTTAACAAATGCAGCAGCTTCTGCCTTCTCTGACCAAGGAGCCAACCACGGGGAGCCCAAGCAGAGCCTATTACCATTGAGAGCCTTAGTTTGAGAAGTCAGTGAAAGAGTGGCCGGAGAGCGGGCCAGTTTAGAAGCTCTCCACCCGCAAGTTCTGAGGCCACCATGAAGGTGATTGTGCCAGCCTCACCTCCCTTCATCTCAGGCATAGCTCGGGGCTGCTGGTGGCCTTCGTTGGTCCCAGGGTCTTTCCAGAGCTGCTGATAGATAGCTTCTCTCTAAGGGAGTCTGAAGAGAGACTGACAGAAAGTCATTTTCCCTCGTCTCACCAAAAA
Organism: Cryptoprocta ferox; assembly: GCA_028646485.1. Taxonomy (NCBI): domain Eukaryota; kingdom Metazoa; phylum Chordata; class Mammalia; order Carnivora; family Eupleridae; genus Cryptoprocta; species Cryptoprocta ferox. The sequence goes on along the minus strand of CM053570.1, from coordinate 69,422,856 downwards.
TGGAGGCACCCTGTGGGGAAGGCAGCATGGCATACAGGAGTGTGGTGGTGAAGGTGGTCTTGGCGCCAGAGTACCTGGGTCTGAAACTTGGCACTGCCACTTAGCAGCCAGGTGACTTTGGTCCACTTATTTAATGTGTCTGAGTCTCAGGCTCCCCATATATAAAGTGGGAAAGTAATGCTTTGCCCCTGGCATTATTTCAAACGCTAAATGAGATAATGCATGTAAAGTACTTAGAATTCTGAGTGCTCAGTAAACAGTAGTAGTTAGCATGATCACTTTCAGCAAATAACATCACTGCAAAATTTTAGATATTCTTGGAGGCAAAGAAGAGAGGTTCACAGCATCTATTTTGGGGCCCTAATTACATCGCTTTGTCCCCTCCAGAATTCCCTCCCCCTCAATGTGATGGGCCCTTGGAAGAGGACCTGATTGCCATAATTTAGTGTGGTTTTGCTCTGGTGAGTTTATACCATCCAGGTGTTACCCTCTGGGGGGTATTCCTTGTTTAGACCTGAGCTTTCATTCTGGCAGAAAGCCTTTCTCATCTGTTTAAAAAAAACAAAAACAAAAACAAATCGCCAGCATTTCAGTCGCCTGGAAATGACACCCCATGGCAGATAATTATAGTCCCTTGCATTTTTCATATAAAATGGTGTTTATGTTAAAACTGTAAGGGAGACGTGACAGTGACAGGTACTGTAATCCTGAATTTCACAGCCAGAAGAGCTTAGGTGCAAAGAAGACTCAGCTTTTCCGAAGTCACCAGTGGTCATGCCAAGTTGTAAGCTCCCCACGTGCTCCACTCCCTCCTAACCGTGAAGACGGCTCACTCCTGGGGACTGTAGTATCCAGAGAGAGGGTGTGAGACAATTCTCTGCTCTTTATATGCATTTTATACCAAAGGGTTTATTACTATTTCACATAGAGATAAATAAATACAATATTTAGAAATAAAATGCACACACATTGGAAACAGCATGCTTAGATGATTTTTAACCAATAATGGTGAGATCAAAGAGGCTCAGACACCACAGCTCGGGGGAACTGTCCTGAACTTTGGCTTTCAGGATGACTTCCTTCCTGCTCCAGGGTTCAGCTCAGGCCCGTCCCTGGAGGGGAGCAAGAGAGACCAACAGCATCATTTTTCAGATGTTGGTGGCCCCTCAGCATGGTCAGAGTCGCCTGCTCTCCCCAGCTCTCGGATTGTCTGGCTCTCACTGGCGTAGGAGGTTATCGGCACCAGAGCCTTCAACAGCCTTTTCCTGTTATCAGAGCCCAAGTGTCCAAGAAGGAGTTCGAACCTCCTGCTTCTTCCCATCCTGCTGGGTTACAGTCTGTCCTTGGAGCGAGAGTAAACAGAAGAGGTGACAGTGTCAATAAATGTCTCCCATGTGGCCTTGGCTAGCATACATGCCTTTCCATTAAGGGACACAGGTAGATTTGTGTTCGTGGCCCTTCCTATGACACACACAAGAATAAATATTAGAAGACAGGAAATAGTAATAAAAATAAAGAAAAGAACAAAGAGGAAAAGAATGTCCCTTTGTGGACTCTGAAAGAGATCTTAAAAAGCTAGTTCTGGGTAATACAAAGTACTGTCTTTTTTTTCTTTTTTTAATGTTTATTTATTTTGGGAGAGAGACAGAGTGCAAGCAGGGGAAGGCCAGAGAGATCTAGGGAGACACAGAATCTGAAGCAGAATCCAGGCTCTGAGCTGTCAGCATAAAGCCCGATGTGGGGCTTGAACTCGCGAGGTATGAGATCATGACCTGAGCCAAAGTCGGATGCTTAACCAACTGAGCCACCCAGGTGCCCCCAAAGTACTGTCATTTGAACCTAGTCACATTGCAGGCGACGAGTAGCAAATTTGGTTAAGAGCCAACATCACCCAATACAATGAATTTCCCAGTCACTTACAAATATACAATCAGCATGTGTCAGTTAACTTATTCATTAACAAGAGAACAAGTAATATGGTACTACTGGTTCAAAGGATAATTAAAAGAACCTCACATCTATAGGTTATAAGAATGCTACTGTATTAAAAAATATTTACAAAATTGATTCTATCCATGGGGCAATAATCAATTGTATTTCACTACTTCCAATTCATTTGCATTTCCATGGAAAAGAAGAATTTGCATTGTTTATCAATTTTGCCCAACATAGAGACTTGTAAAATATCTTAAGGATAATAAAATGTGAAGTTGGCCTGGAAGAGAACTCTAGACAGGGCACCCAGTCATCTTTTATGCCACGTCAATGCCTTTCTCACAATTTTGCCTGATGCCAGAAAAATAAATTTCGCAAATACACCCAAAGAAAGCCATGAAAGACTTGATTCTATTTGAATCAAAGTGGGAGGTGAATCACTGCAGAGTTCCATCTTTGTCTACATATGGATGATTCCAGAGAAGGCAGTATGCTGTCGAGGTAGGAAGCAGGTGATCTGGGTTAGGTCCAACCTCACCACTCTGTAGTTGGGTGGCCTTGGGCCACTCCCTTCTCTCTGACTTACATGACTTCTGACTTTCCCGTGACTTCTGACTTGCAAAACGGGCCAATAACAGTGAGATTACAGAGAGGAAAGAACTGCACCAAATCTGGTGGGTAGTGGGAACTCAGGGCACAGGGGTTTCCTTCTGGCTTCTTGTAACTATTCCCAGTGGTTACTCAAGGTGTGTCCATCTTTTCTGGGTGCAAAGGCTGCCCATTTCATCCACCTGGCACTTCTGAGTGTGAGATCCTAAGTGGATGGAGTTTTATCTGTGTAGAGCTTTATAGGCACGGAGCAAACCCTATGAGAAAGGCAGCCAAAGTCTTCTTCTCTTTGGAGGAAAATGGATCCTGGACCCACAGTGTCACCAGAGGGCAGGTGTCTGGGAATGTAAAGAGGGGAGGAAGTCTGTGAGCCCATGGCAGAACTAAGAAGAAATGTTGGTTATTAAGAGGAATAAGCCAGGGTTTCCCACCTTGCAAGGGATGGTAAGAGACCTCTTCGAAAATATGATGACCTTATACTCACTCCGCAGAAATAGGTACGTGTGTCGGCTGGTGAGGCTGTTTCAGGTAGCTCAGAGGTTCTGGGCCTCGAATGGGGCACCCTCTGTGGCCCCCTCCCTTGGTGAGTGTCTCTGGCTCCAGAGGAACTGCGGCCAGCCTCACAGAGAGAATCGGAGCCCCGAAGTGAGAGATGGCAGATCAAACTCCTTCCTTGTCACCTAAGTGTTGGGAACAGGTGAGCTGCTGTGGTGTAGATGGGGCTCAGCCCCTTAGAGGCTTTCTTATCTTATGGGGGGGCTGCCCTAAGTCTCCATCACTGCAGTCTTTGAGTCTACACAGCAGAGGATCAGTGTGTGTGTGTGGGGGGGGAGTTGATGGGGTGGGGGGACTTCCAAAGGACAAGTATGGGGCCTTGATTCCTCCCTCCACAGTTCACAAGCTCCCTCAGGAAGGTAAAGAGTGTGGGCTTTGGAGCCGATTTGGGATTTGTGTCAACCGTGGAGGTGTACCCTCAGTTCTCCCTTCCAAAAAGAACTCGCTATTCAGCTGTGTGGTAATTTCCTAGGGCTGTCATAACAAAGCACCACACATGGAGTGGCTTGTATAAAAGAAATTAATTTTCTGTTCTGGAGCTGAAATCAAGGAGTTGGCCCTGCCATGGTCCTTCTGAAGGTGCCAGGGAAGGACCTGTTCCATGCCTCTCTCCTGGCTTCTGCTAGCCTCAGACATTCCTTGGCTTATAGACGCATGATTCCAATCCTCTGTCTTCACCTGTCATCTCCATATGTGTCTCTGTCTTCAAGGGCCTTCTTCTTATAAGAACACTAGCCATATTGGATTAGGGACCCAGTCTACTCCAATATGACCTCATTTTAATTAATGATAGTTGCAACAACACTATTTCCAAATAGGATCACATTCAGAAATACTAGGAGTAAGGACTTCAAAATATCTGGGCTTTTTTGAGGAGGAGGAATGGGGAGACATATTTCAATCCCTAACAAACCACCAGGAGTGAGTGCATGGACCCCTCTTGCTGCAGTACTTCAAGTAGCTGCACTTTCCCCAGGCACCTCTCCAGCGGTGGGACACAGGCTTTATCAGACCTGCAACACCACCAGACAACCTCCTCCTGTTCCTCTCCTTTCATCTTCCACAGGCATTTGCTCCCAATAAGCATTTTGTACTCCTAACTTCATCACTATCTGCTTCCTGAAGGACCAAAACTGGGATAGATGGTAAAATGAATTTGTTTACTGGATCACTTGCTGCCCAGCTAGCAGTGAAGACCCTATCCCCAGGGATGTGTGGGGCACAATAGTCTTTGGTGCAAGGTGGCAGCTCAGTTGCTAAATCCTTCACCATTAACGACTTGGAAAAATAGTCAGTGGTGGGCACACCCTGGCCATACAATGATTCAGGTGTTTGAAAAGCACAGGGGACCATGCGTGCAAGGGCAATGGAATTAGCTGGCTGTATTAAGTTGCATAAGTTCTACTGACCCTTCAGAGAGATAATGGAAAGTTGACTGCACTCAGAAAACAGTAACTAAGGGTGAGGTGACTTTTTGGTGTTTTATAAATAAGCCTTTATAAGGGCGCCTGGGTGGCTCAGTTGGTTAAGCGTCCAACTTCAGCTTAGGTCATGATCTCGCGGTTTGTGGGTTTGAGCCCTGCATCAGGTTCTGTGCTGACAACTCAGAGCCTGGAGCCTGTTTCAGATTCCATATCTCCCTATCTCTCCACCCCTCCCCCACTCCCACTCTGTCTGTCTCTGTCTCAAAAATAAACATTAAAAAAAAAAACAAATAAGTAAATAAATAAGCCTTTATCTCCCCAGAGGGAGAGCAGAAAAAACCTGTTATCAAAACCAGGATTTAATGGTATGGAGCTTCAAAAATGATAAAATGACCAGCTGAGGCAAATTGGCTATGCTAAGGTCAGGGTCCTGTTTGAGAGAACTTGGGACCTGTCATAAGATGAGGACACATGGGATGGGGACATGTGTATAGAGGGTGATGACTCCTAGAAAAGCCAGGAGCTTTACAATTTGTAAATTACAATAATTGTAAAACTAGCACAGTTAAGGTGCCAGCCAGAGGAGCTTGACTGCAGAGAGCCATGGAGATGGTTAATAAAATAAAGTATCCCTACAGGCAAGACAGATAGGTAACCAGCAAAGGTGTCATCAAAAGAAAGCAAGAATGTTGAAGCAACAGGTTTGCGGTGATTATCCCAATAAAATATCACAGTTCTTTGCTCAAAGTTCTTGGACTTGATCCAGTTTTTGGGTCTTTGAGTCAGTAGAAGAGAGAACTTGTTGACTGAAGAGGTGGCTAGGTCTCCAGGAGAAAGGACTGTGCAACAAGATGGCAAGCGTCTCCTGTAAGAGTCTTCTCAGTCCTTCCCTAAAGGCACTGATAGCCATTTACTCAGAAATTGTTTCCTAGGGAAATGGGAATGCCCAGACACTCCTAGGACTATTGGACCCAAGATCTGAGTTGACGTCGATATCCAGAGACCTGAAATATCATTGTGGACCTATATATGAGGGCCAGCTAATAATTCATGGAGTCTTGTCCAGAGTCCAGCGTACGGTGGACCCACTGGGAATGTGAGGCCACTCAGTACTCACTTCTCTGATCTCTGAATTTATGTTGACATGGTTGGCAGATAGAGTAATTCTTACATTGGGTCCTTGCTCTGTGAAGTAAGAGCTACCACACTGGAGAATGCCATGGGGAAGCCTTTGAATCTGCTCCCCTCTCCCTCCTTCCCTGTTCACTCTCTGTTCTCCACACTCTCACTCCCACCAAGATAGTAAATCAAGACCAATGTTGTATCCCGGGGGTGGTGGAGATGGTGATATAATGCTCTCATTAAGGATCTCTAGATGTCAAAGTGGTCTGGCATCTAGTGGTCTGGCATACCTCTATTTAATTTGTCAGTCTGGTACTTGCAGAAATCAGATGGATTCTAGAGTGTGACTGGAAACATGTGAGAGCTCTACCAAACAGTAGCCTCAAATGCAGCTACCGTGCTGACCCAGGGTCTTTGCTAGAGCAGATTAATATGGCTTCAGGTTCATGGTGTGCCACTATTGACTTGGTAAATGTGTTATTTTCCATCCCAATCAGGAAACAAGATCTGGGGCTTCTGGGTGGCTCAGTCGGTTAAGCGTCTGACTTTGGCTTGGGTCATGATCTTGTAGGTTTGTGGGTTTGAGTCCTTCATCAGACTCTCTGCTGTCAGTGCAGCAGAGCCCGCTTTGGATAGTCTGCCTCCCTCTCTCTCTGCCCCTTCCCCGCAAGCACTCACTCTCTCTTTCTCTCTGCCTCAAAAATAAACACTAAAAAAAAAAAAAAAAAAAAAAAGGAAACAAGATCATAAACAGTTCACATTCACATGGAGTGGACAATGATAGGCATTCATAGTTTTCTCCCTGGACTATGTTAATTTTCTTGCTCCTTGTCACAATCTATTCCAAAGTGTTGTGGACTACGTGCACATCCTGTAGAACATCACATTGATCCATGACATTGATAACATCAAACACTGACCAGGAAGATGAACGAGAGGTGGCTAGCACACTGGAGGCCTTGATAAGACACAGGCGTGCCCGAGGGTGGGAGATAAGTCCTTACAGATTTACAAGCCTGCCATGCCAGGAAAGATTTTAGGGGTCTGGAAGTCAGGGGCGTGTTGGGACATCCTCTGCAAAGCAAAAGACAGATAGCTGCATTTTGCTTTTGCCACCATAAAGAAGGAAGCATGGTGCCAGTTAGACCTTTCTGGGTCTCAGAGGTACACATTCCATATCTAGACACACTGCTCCAGTCCATATATGGGTGACTAGAAAGGCTCGTAGCTTTTTTTTCCCTAACTATTATTTAAGGTTTACTGATTTTATATTGAGAGAGAGGCAGAGAGAGAGAGAGAGAGAGAGAGAGAGAGAGAATCCCAAGTAGGCTCTGTGCTGCCAGTGCAGAGCCTGATGCAGGGCTTAAACTCACAAACCGTGAGGTCACAACCAAGAGTCAGACACTCAACCGACTGAGCCACCCAAGCACCCCAACAAGAAAGGCTCCTAGCTTTGAGTAGGCACCCAGAGCAGGAAAGAGCTCCCCAAAAAGGCCAGGCTGCAGTGCAACGCAGCCCTGACACTCAGGCCATATGATCCATCAGATCTTGGTGTTGGAGATGCCAGTGCAGAAAAAGATGTGGTGTGAAGTTTATGGCAAGTCCGGGAAAGAGAATCACAACGGAGGCCCTGGGATGAAGAATGAGGGCTTGCCAAGGCGACAGCTGTGGGCAGAGGGGAGCTCCTGCTGGGGTGGACTTAGGGATCATGGAGGAAGGACATGATGAACACTAACTGATGCTCCAGGATCAGCTACAGTGATGGGAGCTGTTGTTTGTCCCACTAGCCTCCCTGTTCTAAGTCTTTTCCCTGCAGGAGGAAATCCCACTGAAAGCCCAGAGAAGTGGATCCAAGTAGGGCACAGTTGGGCTGCGGGAGCCAAAAAAATGTACCACTCAGACCTCCCTTTAATGAAGAGCTCACCATTCAGCTGCAAAGGGTGCAGAAGGTGACAGCTTTCAGCTGCAGAGCCTTCAGGCCAAGGTCATGCTCTCTCTGCATCTGGGTCCTAGAGATGTGGTCATTTTTGCCCAGTGTGGGCCTCTTCTGATGGGAAGTCTTTGCTCAGGAGCTCCCCACTGAGTTGGCTGGATTTTGTCAGTTTTGCATCACAGTCTGACAGCAGCTAGAGCAACTTTCAGTATCTGGAATCACAGCGGGTGACTCTGGGCTTTCGGTGTCCATTGGATGGATCTAGAGAGTAAGAGTCATTCATAGGCCCCATTGGAAGGCCACACCTTCTCCCTGGACAGCCTCTGGTAGTTGAAAGGACCCAGGCTTTTGAGTCAGACATACCTGGGTTCCAATCTTAGCTTCTCCCCTGACTGGTCATGGAACTTTGATCTCTGGGCTTCCTGAAGAGGCTTCATCTTTATCGTCTCTCTGAGTCCTCTCTTTCTCTTTTCCTTTCCCTTCATACTGCCTGCCCAGCCAGAATACTGCAGGAGCAGATTCTCTGCCAGAGGCTGCCAATGCTGTTGAAGAAAAGTCTCCATTTCCCTCCCCAGGATCATGGCCTTCTTTAATTACCAGAAGGAGGCCAGGCACCTGGACATCTGAGCTGAAACTTAGCGAAGTTCCTTGAGTCCCCACTTTGTACCACTCTGTATCAAACTGGACACTTTCCCATAATAACCTTCACAACAACCCAGTGAGGCAGGCTCTGTTGTTATACCCATTGATAAGTAAGCAAACCGAGGTTCAGCAGAGAAGGCTGACTCATAACTGGGTAAGCAGGGAGGCAGGCCTACAGTAAATTTGGCCTGTGGTGGCTTGCGGTGTCTAAATGTTGCAGGAGGCTGCTGCAGGGACTCCTGGGGTCAGACAAGTCATGGGCAGACCCTGGAGACGGACTCCTTGGAGAGTTTAGGATTACCAGAGCTCTTTGGATAACAGCAAAAGTCATGATAACAATATCAGTTGTGATTTGTTAAATCCTTACTACATGCCAGACATGGAGGGTTAACAAACTCATATAATCCTCCCAGCAATCTGAGAGGGTGGAATTGTTATCCACAATCCCCCATCCTGGCCAATGTGACTCCAAAGCTCACACACATTCCTTGATGCAGATCCTCATCTCCCCATGATAATGATTAATGGCCTTCATCCAACAGACCATGTCTTGGCCAGGCCCCTGCCCTGCTCACCGATCCTCCCTCGATCCTGGCTCCTCAGAGCAAGCCGGAGCCTTAGCACGAGGTTTGAGGCTTAGATCACAGAAACGATAAGACCTTCCTAGGTATGGCTACGTCCCACCTCCCTGACACGCTGAAACTTAACAAGGATGGAAGAGACTTTCTAAACCCCATTCAGAACAAGAGAGAAAAAATCAGGTGTGTGCTTGATGTTTATAGGACAGACAGAACAGAACCCGAAGGACGCTGCCTTCTCCATTAAAAAGAAAGCTCTTTAAATGTTTTTTTT
>CM053570.1:69358319-69413284 GCA_028646485.1 Cryptoprocta ferox | reverse complement strand
TTTATTTTTGAGGGACAGAGAGAGACAGCGCAAGCAGGGGAAGGTCAGAGAGAGGGAGACACAGAATCTGAAGCAGGCTCCAGGCTCTGAGCTAGTTGTCAGCACAGAGCCCGATGCGGGGCTTGAACCCACGAACCGTGAGATCATGACCTGAGCCGAAGCCGGACGCTTAACCGACTGAGCCACCCAGGCGCCCCAAAAAGAAAGCTCTTTAAACCAGAGAAGTGAAACAATCCCTTCTGACTAACAGGAACCAAAGGCCAGGTGGGGCCAAGATGGGACTGCCCCCAACTACCATTGCTCTGTTTGAGGCCTTCCAGGCAGAGATGGGTCATTCTGGGGGCCCTTCTGGGGAGGTGAGAGGTGCCAGGAAGAAAACCAAAAACACGCTGCCTCTATTCAAGCATGGGAAAAATGGTGCATTGAGCTTATCATAATCCTAGGCAAAATTCCAGAAGTTCCTTTCCTAAGCAGGGATTACTGGGAGCCAAGACAGGTTCACTTAGGTCAAGGCATGTCTAACTTTCCAGATTTCCCCTGTAGGAAGGATGACCAGAACATGTTGTGGGAAAAGGGCCACAGAATCAGGCTTTAAAAATAAGACTTTGCTGTTACAAGAACTGCATTAAGGAAGAAAGGAGAGAGTTCATCAGCCACGGTCTGGAATCTACCACACCCAAGCTCCCTACATATAACAAATTATAGGGCTCCTTTTATAGCAGAATAGACTCAAGAACGCTGCCAAAATTTGTCTTGTGGTCAGCAATGGAGGAGGAGTCTTGGGACACACAAGAGAGAAAGATGAGATGCCCTGAGGCCATGGATGTTGGCAACAAACATCTGAGAGAGCTGATAGTATTAGTCTAATAAAGCACTTAAGATCTAGAAAGGTTTCAGAATTTGTCCAGGGGAATAACACATTGGGAATGTCTTAGACTACATGACGTGAAGTAAGGAAGGGCTGATTTCCTCGTCAAGCACCACTGGCACCAAGGGCAATTTTGCTATTGAAATGTCTTTTTTTGACGTGAGAGGCATTGACGTGCCTCTCACACGTATCTTTGAGGGCTAATGGAGATATATGGGTCAAATCAGGGTAGCTCAGCCTTCACAGGGCTGTTTGAAACCCTCTACTCAGAGGAGAAGGCATTAATTGATTCTGTTGATGGGACCCTGCCATTTTTATGACCCAGACTAGCAGAAATGTAGTCCTTCCACTAACACGCACTGGTGTCTTCTGTGGGTGTGCCCCGTGCAGAGAAAAAGAATGTGTGTCTAATGTATGAGAGGAAAACCCTGCTGGATGTCCCCTAGTCCAGAGATTGGTCCTACGCTACCCTCTACCTGCCTGCATGGCATGACCATTTCTATTCTGACAGCCATGGAGTGGAGATGTTCAAAGTTAATGCTCTGGAGTCAGACTGCCTCTTTCCCCCACTCCATCCTATTGCAATCTCAGCTCTGCCGTTTACTAGTTGGGCAACCTTAGGCAAGTCAATAATTTATCTGTGTCTCATTTTTTTCTTTTGAAAATGGGGATAATGGTGGTGCCTCATTCATGGGGTTAGAGCACTGATTTTCATTTTTTGACTTGTGACTCATGGTAAGAAATACATTTTGAAAGACCTAAATGTGAGACAGGAAACGATCAAAATCCTAAAGGAGAACATAGGCAGCAATCTCTGTGACACTGGCTGTAGCAGCAACCTCTGTGACACTGGCTGTAGCAGCTTCTTTAGTAGACATATCTCTGGAAGCAAGGGAAATAAAAGCAAAAGTGAACTATTGGGACCTCATCAAGACAAAAAGCTTCTGCACAATGAAGGAAACAATCAACAAAACAAAACTAAAAGGCAACCTTCAGAAGATTTTGCAAATGACATATTCTATAAAGCATTAGTGTCCAAAGTCTATAAAAAAAGCTTATCAAACTCAACACCCCAAAACCAAATAATTCAGTTAAGAAATGGGCAGAAAATATGAATAGGCATTTTTCCAAAGAAGACATCCAGATGGCTAACAGACACATGAAAAAATGCTCAACAACACTTATCATCAGGGAAACACAAATCAAATACATGATGAGATACCACTTCTTAGCTGTCAGATGGCTAAAATTAACAACACAGGAAACAACAGATGTTGGCAAGGATGAGGAGAAAGGGGAACCCTCTTACACTGTTGGTGGGAATGCAAACTGGTGCAGCCACTCTGGAAAACAGTATGGAGATTCCTAAAAAAATTAAAAATAGAACTATCCAGCAATTGCACTACGAGGAATTTATCAAAAATTCCTCATATACTGATATTTTATATTCATTTATTCCTCATATTCTCGAATGCTGATTTGAAGGGGCAACATGCATCCCCAAAGTTTATAGCAGTGCTATCAACAATAGCCAAATTATGGAGAGAACCCAAATGTCCATCAACTGATGAATGGATAAAAAAAAAGGTGGTATATATATGTACAATGGAATAATACTCAGCCATCAAAAAGAACGAAATCTTGCCATTTGCAATGATGTGGATGGAGCTAGAGTATATGATGCTAAGCAAAATAAGTCAGAGAAAGACAAATACCATACCATTTCATTCATATGTGGAATTTAAGAAACAAAACAGATGAACTAGGGGAAAGAAAATAAAGAGAGGCAGGCAAATCATAAGCAAGACTCTTTTTTTTAAATGTTTATTTTTGAGAGAGAGAGAGAGACAGAGCATGAGCAGGGAAGGGGCAGAGAGGGAGAGAGAGGGAGACACAGAATCTGAAGCAGGCTCCAGGGTCTGAGCTGTCAGCACAGAGCCTGATACACGGCTTGAACTTGCAAACTGTGAGATCATGACGTGAGCTGAAGTTGGACACTTAACTGACTGAGCCATCCAGTCACCCCAAGACAGACTCTTAATGATAGAGAACCAACTGAGGGTTGATGGAGGGGAGTGGGTGGGGAAAGAGGCTAAATGGGTGATGGGCATTGAGGAGGGCACTTGTTGGGATGAACACTGGGTGTTATATGTTAGTGATGAATCACTAAATTCTACTTCTGAAACTAATATTACACTATATGTTAACTAGTTACATCAAGATCTAGTATACACATACATGCGTATGTTTAAGTGGAAAAAGTTTTCTAAACAATTCCTAACCTTAGGGCTGACTGATGAACTATAACGTTTTTTATTCTGGTCTGTTCTGTTTTGTTCTATCCTTTCATCAAGCCAAATGATAGTTGAGAGCCATTAAATTAATTTTTACTCCTTACATGGGTCACCACCCACAGTTTGAAAAATACTGGGTTAAGGGGCACCTAGGTGGCTCAGTGTCTGACTTCAGCTCAGGTCATCATGATCCTGTGGTTGGTGAGTTCAGGCCCTGTGTCCTGCTCCATGCTGTCAGCTCAGAGCCCACTTCAGATCCTCTGTCCCCCTCTCTCTGCCCTACCCCTACTTGTGTGCGCACACTATCCTATGCTCTCTCCCTCTCAAGAATTAAAAAAAAATTTTTTTAAAGAAAAAAGAAACATCCATATTTAAAAAAAATGCTGGGAAAAGGTCTTTCCAGAGTATTGTGTTCAGTTCCAAAAGCTACAGTTTCTTTTATCCATTTCACTTTTTAAGAAAACTATTTTCAAGCTAGAGGGTGTCCAGAGAGAATGATCAGGATTGTTCTTTATCTTCTTTCTTTTTCTGCCTTCAATCCACTCCTTCATTTGATTGTTTCTTCATTTATTCATCCATGTACCCATGTATCATAGGTTTAGTGCCTGTTTCATCTGGAAAAGAGATTCCAGGGAGAGGTATGCCTGTAAATCATGGGAAGGAGGAGCTAGAAAGATTCCTTGCAATGCCCTAGGCAGAATGGGGATTTGTGGGAGAAAGGGACAGAGAATTCTGGTCATCACATAGAAGAATTTTCCAGTCCTGGATGCTGCTGGATGATAGGTCCAGCTGCCGGTGCTACTTCTCTTTGGCATTGAGTCACCAGAAGTGGAAGAAGGGAAGCCAGGAAAAGGCTTTCACTATTGTGGAAGGTGGGCTGAAGTTGGTTCTTCACCCCATGGTGCCTTGAGCCTGGGGGCCTGCTTGAGTCACTGCAGGGACTGCTATGTGAATGGGGAGGAAGCATCCAGCTGGGGTTCTGTGTCCCTACCTGACACTCAGCTTTATTTCTGGTTTATGCAATGGGATTCTCCATGTGGTTTATTTTGGAAGGGGGTACTGTAGACAAGTTCCATTGGTGTTTAAAAAAATAAAAGTTTAATCCTTAAGCTAGGAGCTCATTAAATCCTTGGGAGTCTTAGAAGCAATCATTTCTAGGATTCTGGGACTCATTTTTTTCCTTACAAAAACAAGTCCATTAAAATTACAGCATAAGCCTTTGTTTTGTACTCTTAAATCCAGATCTAATTGAGAGCAAGAGTTAAAGAATTACAAGTGTGGCTGGATAATAGATTGAGATGTTATTTTGTGTTGGTGGTTTTCTTCTCACTGGTCCCCCTCCCCATCCTGCCCATCCTCCATTCCAGGTGGAGAGCAGGGAGCCCTGTCTTTGTGTTCCTTCGCCTCAGGGGGTATTGGTGAAGCCAGGCTGAAATCAGAAGTCACCAGCAGACAACTGGTCTTTCAGGCTTTTTTGATTGAAAGCCTGAGTTTATTGAGGGGATTGTGCTGAAAGAAAAGGAGGAAGGAGAGGGGGTTGGGTGGGTAGGTCTTGGGAGGAACTGGCAGAATTCCAGAGGGTAGTGGCTGCTGTGTGGCTCCCTTAGGGAGTCGGGACCTCAGGCTCCCACACTCCTTCCATCCACTGAAGCCATAGCGCTGTCAGTATCTGGGGTTAGTCTGCAGTACTTTCTTTCTTTCTTTTTTTTTAATTTTTTTAAATGTTTATTTATTATTGAGACAGAAACAGAGCATGAATGGAGTAGGGGCAGAGAGAGAGGGAGACACAGAATCTGAAGCAGGCTCCAGGCTCTGAGCTCTTAGCACAGAGCCCGACACGGGGCTTGAACCCATGAACCGTGAGATCATGACCTGAGCCGAAGTCGGACGCTCAACCGACTGAGCCACCCAGGCGCCCCAGTCTGCAGTGTTTCTTAAACATTAAGGTGCACATGAATCCCCTGGGAATCTGGATAAAACACAGATTCTGATTCGGTAGGCCTGGGTGTGTCCTGAGATTCTGCATGTCCAACAAGCTTCCCAGGGACTCTGATATTGCTGGTCTTCAGACCTCATTTTGGGTAGCTAGAAGCTCAATGGGTCATTCTTTTTTTTTTTTTTTTTTTTTGGGACACAGCTTAAACCTTCCAGGCTCTTGTGCATCCTCAGAACAGAGAAGACCCTCCCAATAATGGAACTGGAATTTTTCCATCAGCACAGCATAAAGGGATGCACCATTAGTTTTAATTTGATTTGAAAGAACTCACACACTTGAGCTTGTGATTGCAAATTCAAGCCACTGCCCAGGTTAAGCTGCATCTCTATGGGAATTCAAAGGTTATTAACCCCCTCTGACTTCAGTCACTGAGTGGAATTCAACTGCTTGCTCTCCTTTCCCAGGATGAAAAATTCTCTGGGCATCAAGTCCTTTGTTTCAGTGTTTCTGGGAGTAGAGGCCACTTTTCCTCCCCTCCCCTCCCCAACACCAGGGGGTTTAAATCCCTTTAGTGATCTGCTTATCATCATTTCTTTGGGTGGAATTTTATCTCGTCCCTATCTTGCCCCTGCCTGGAAGCACAAATCCTTCTGTCTGTGTACCACCCCCCCCCCCAGCCCCGTTCCCCACCCCACTGGGGATCTGAGATAAACCTACCAGTCACAAAGCAATGGAGTGGAATGCAGCAAGCTCCCTCCCCTTCTTTCCTGGTCTCTCCTTTCGGGAAGTGGTGTTAGTGTCACCTGGGTTCACTTGTTCATCTTCACTTCCTCTGCTTGCTTAAAGTCCTACCTGGGAGTATGCATTATTTTGTAAAGCAAAAAAGGCTAACCATTCCCTCCCCGTACTAGTTACTGCCAACCTCAGGGAACAATTCTTAAGTGGGGCTTTTATTTATAAAAGGAGCATTTTTTTCTAATGTTTACTGATTTTTGAGAGAGAGAGAGCAAGTGCGTTCGCGCATGGGGGAGGGGCAGAGAGAAAGAGAGAGAGAGAGAGGGAGAGAGAGAATCCCAAGCAGGCTTTTTGCTCTCAGCGCAGAGCTAAGAGGAGCGATTTGTAAATACTCCTTGCCTAGAAAGCACAGTACTGTGTATTGCGTGACATGTTTACACTTTTCAAAGGGACTTAGCGTTAATTGAGCATCTATTTGTGCTAGTGACATTTACTCTTCCCAACAACCCCTATGAGGAGGTGTTAATATCCCCTCTCCTTTTATCCACAAATATTAGGCAAAAGAGCCTTCCTGGTTTAAGCAAAAACTGTACAAACAAAAGCAGAAATGTTGTTTTCAAGAAAGAAAAATGAAATTTAGAGAGGCAGAAAGCTTGAACTCGGCTTTCTTGGCCCACGGGGGACACCCCAGAGAGTAATTTCACCTCTCTTTGGCTAAAAGCAAAATGTGATAGATAGGTAGTGTGAGGCGGCTGTGATGAAGAGGTGCTCAGTTCTCAGGGAGGTGGGGAAAGTGGGTTGGGCGAGTTTCTGAATGCTCCAGTGTGCTGGGTCTGGTTTCCGAAGAAGTGAGAGAGTTAGCACCAGGCTGTGCCCAAGCTTGAAAACTAGGTGACATGTTCTGTCCAGCAGCTTTGCCACCAAGAGACCTGGAGTCTAACTTAGCAATTCCACTGACCAACCAAGGGCCAGGTCCTTCAAGGCTCTAAGTCTCAGTTTTCCCTTCAGGGAAGTGGAGTTGTTGGACAGCATGCTCTCCAAAGTCTGAGATGCTCTGATCTTCCAGCTCAAGAAGAGAAATGGCTCCCTTGCCTGAGAAGCTGTGACTTGTTTGCTTTATTGGAGGGGTTGGGGAGTGGGACACACACACACACACACACACACACACACAATTGGGGTCATAATGTGTTAGGTGCTGTGGATGCAGCAATGAGTAAAACAGCACTCTGTCCTTGCCCTTGCTGAGCAGAGAGAATGTCAGAAAAGGCAGACACACTTTTTACCAGTTACTGCTTCACTGAGGGTTAGAACAGAGACCAAAGTGATAAGAAGGAGCAGGCGTGTGAAGGGGAGAAGAGAGTACCAGGCAGAGGGAACAGCATGTGCAAAGGCCTTAGGCGGGAACAGGATTTCTATATTGGTGGGGACAGAAGGAAGCCTGAGTGACACCAGGGTGAGGGGAGATGGAAGGGCAGTGACGCCTCTTTCATGGTCTGGCTCAGGCTACAGAGTTCTTTTGGAGGCAAGACATTGGACTAGGTGCCCCTCTGTTTCTTCTTCCTACCTTATCACGTGCGCGCGGGTGCACACACACACACACACACACAACCCCAATCTTGGGAAGCCTTGCATAGAGCTGGGTAGGGGTTTTGTGGTAGATCATCCAAGGCAGGAAAAACTCTGTTCTTCTCCCCCCACTCCCACCGGTGGGGGGGACCTTGGGGTCTCGCCCAAGGAAAGGAAACACTGCTTCCTGGTTTATGTTGAGATGGGAAAGACTTGCCCAAGAACAATGGCGTTTTCGTAAAACACCACTTTGTTCTGGTGAGACCAGGAGGGGGTTTCCTTCGGGACCTAGCCTGGTCCCATTGCCCCGGCCTGCCAACCACAACAGCCACATGTCATTCTCTCAGACCAGCCTTTCATCTGAGATACTTGCTCACGCACAGCCCTGACCTGCTTAACCCTTGAGACCCCACCCTGCCCAGGCAGCAGCATCTCGGGGCTACAGATCCCAGGACAGGCTAGCCAGGGGAGTCCACTGGGGGAACCAACGGATGACTTGACAGTCCTGATGTCCCATTTGAAGGGTCTTCTGGAAAAGGGCTCAGATTTGTCCTTGGAGTGTCTCAGCTCAAAAAACCTTTATAGCCCCAGAGTCAGAAGGACACTCATTTTCAGCTGGGGAAACTGAGGCAAAGAAAAGGAAGTGTGATCACTGAGGCCACACAAATTGTTAGTGGTGAAACCAGGGCTAGAATGCAGGGCTTTGACTCTCAGACCAGCACTCTTTCCACATACTGTTCTGCTCTACAGGAGCAGAACAAAAGTTGGGGAAGGGAAGGGATTAAGTCTACACTGGACAGACAGACAAATCAACAGGGGCCCAGAATGTCTGGAGGGAGATTCAGAGGGAAGAGGGTGTGTGATGTCGGAAGCTGGACTTCTTGATGTCACAGACAGTAGGGGGTGACTCCTTTAACCACTTCTGAGTTTTTCAGGCATGCATGGCTCTTCCTCTGCGAATCGCTAAATGGACCAATTTAGCGAAACAATCAAGTTTGTTCAGAGGAGGACATTAATGGGAAGTGAGTGGGCGTATAATTGTATAGTCAGAACAATAAGTTGGAAGAACTTCACTTTTGCTTTTCTCCAACTGTTGTTTTCACATTCTGCCTGGCATAGAAGCCAGCTCAGGTAAACAGCAAACGTTTCTCATCCTAATAAAGAGGTGTAGTGGTGGTGGTGACAGTGTTGGGGGTGATGAGGTGTTCGTGGTGGTGGAGGCATTGCTGACAACTCTATGGTGGTTACAGTGATGGCAGTGTAGATGTTTGTAGTTAGGGTGACAGTGACATTGTTTACAGTATGGTGGTAGTGATACCACCGGTGGTGGTGGTTAGTTTTGCTGGTGTCCAGTTGAGCGGTGTTGATTGTAGCTCTGGTAATGATGGAAGCAATAATGGTAGCAGTGGGTAGTGGGAGGGTGATGGTGGTGTTGAGTATGGTAGTGGCAACGCTGATAGTGATGCTGGTGGGCATAGTGTCATACTGGTGAGAGTGACAAAGGCAACGGTGGTGCTGGTGTTGCCAATGATGGTCATATTTTGAGTAGGAAATGGACAATTATCTTGGATGGTGGTGACAGTGATGATGAGGTTGGTATAAGGGTGGTGTAGGAGCTGGTCAAAATGATTCTAACGATGTCTGTGTTGGTGGTAACAATAGCGGCATTGGTGTCAGTGTTAGCAACGGTACCATTTCTGATGATGTTGGCAACACCTTCCTGTCTTAGTCGGTGGAACTGATGAAAGTGGTGGTGTGTGGGTGCTGGCATCAGCGGTGAACTTGCTAGTAGCCTTTGTATCAGGCTGATGGCAGTGGCGATAACGGTGGTGATCACAGCGATACTGGCAGTAATAGGGACTCAGGGGTGATAACCAAGATGGTGGTGATCACACTGAGAGAAGGACAAGTTCAGGCAGAGACCCCAATATTACAGGAGCTCTCTGGAGCTGACGGTGTGCTGGACGTGAAAAGACTCACTACATTGCCCCCAAACACTCCTTCCCGTTTGCTGCCATCCTGGTGAATATTAGTTCTCTGTGTAGGAGGAGATGGCTGCCTTTTGGGGGTCAGTGGGGATAGTGCTGGAAACAGGTCTGTTGCTAGGCAAGTAGACAGGGAGAGAGGCTCAGGACTGCTGAGCTGGAGAGTGCTCTAGGGGGCAGGTCAGCAAGAAACAGGCATATGAGGGCATGCCCATGGTGGGGGCCACACTGGGCAGGCATGGAGGCAGCTGTGGTGGCCGTGCAGGGGCTCACGTAGCTGGCAGAGCAAGGCCTGTACTTCCTGCTGACTCAGCAGAGCAGGCTGGGACTGATTCTCTTGGACTAATGTGTCTTCTCCCCAGGATTAGCTCACTCAGCTCTGGCTGGGAAAGGGGGAGGGAGGCGGCCTCTCCCATCTCCCAAGGCTTAGGGGCCCTTGGGGAAGCTATGGGCAGACGGTGAGGCCCCAGCGGGGGGCTAGCAACAGACCCTGTGTGTCCTTGACCTCATTCCCAATGGGTCCCCCTTTGGCTGGCAGGGAGCCAGGCTCGACAAGCGCCAACGAATCTAACAGTCCTGTCCCTCCCCCAAAACCCACTCCACATGGCTGGTTCACCCTGTGTTCCAGTCCCAGCTCTGCTATGAGAAAGGCAGCACAGCCTGGGAGTGGGGAGAGTAAGCTAACCTCAATTTCCAGGTTCTCCCCAGATTAACTGTGCGATTCTGGGCAGTCACCTCCCCTCTCTGTGTCTCAGCTCATCATCGGTGAGACAGAGGTAATGGCTGCTGTGACATCAGATGCATTAAGGCAGACAAAATGCTTGAAGAGTTGGCATGGAGTGGGCATTTGGTTTGTTTGCTGAAATTACACTGACTTGAGAGTAACTTTAAGAGACTCTTAAGCTACGTCTGTTATCTCACCAGCAAAACTGGGAATAATCCTTAATGTACACACTTGATTGACAATTGAAGGGGATGTAATGGGGGAAAGAGTCCATACCAAATAGAACAGTTGTTGCTACTGTCCTTGCTGCCCCAGCATCCTTCTGGAGCAGGCGGCTCATGTCACGTAGGATTTTGGATCCCTGGAGCCATGCTATCCAGGGACCCCAGGCCCTGGTGCCAGCTCCTGCTGTCTCTGGACACTGGGCGCAACCCTTCTCATGACAGGAGGATTTGACGAGGTCAGCAGCCTGGTGTCTAACCTCTGCCCTTTCCTCTGCCCCAACCCAGGACTCACGCCAAGGGTGGGGTGGAGAAAGGAAGAGAATGCTCTGGGAGAGTCTTCCCATATTGAGGCTTTTGTGGAACCTTTTCTCATACCTTCATTCCTACCTTTCTTTTTCTCTTCTTTCCCTTCCTCATTCTCTCATTCATTCGTTCATTTCCTCATTCATTCCTTCCTCTACAAGGCATGCAAGTCTCAGGGACTTGTCCCAGGGAGAATCTAGCTTAGGTTTTAATCAGGGCTTCGGTAAATGATTCTGAGATGGAGAGGGAGAAGGAGAGAGAAAGAGAAAGAGAAAGCATCAAATGAAAATTAAACTTTTTTTTTAATTAAGGAAAACTATCAACAGTGATGTTGTTTAGATAGCATATCATCAACACCTAAATAAAAGAATGACTGTATAACTTGTTTATTTTCTCAACTCTAAAAGAGATAAAAACATACACTCCCGCATATTATTTTATTCTGTTTGGACCTTGAGTGCACAGAGCTGGTTACTCATACTCCTTGCTGCTAATTTAATTTCCTCCCTTCTTCCCAGATCCCTATTCTCATTCCTTACTCCCTTCCTCAATCCAGGAATCTACTCCAATATGTTTTTTTTTAAAGTAAGCTTTATGCCCAACTTGAGGTTTGAAGTCATGACCCCGAGATCAAGAGTCACATGCTCTACCACTGAGCTAGCCAGGCACCCCTCCAATATGACTTCTAAAAAAATATGTCCTTAAAATGTGTTTGCTTTATGAAGTATGCAGTTTGAGGGGTTAATTAAAAAAAATAGTATTGCACTATAAATCTTTCTGGTCCTGCTCTTTTTACTCAACGCCATGACTTTGAGGTCTGTCCATGTGGCTGTATGGATATTATTCTGTTCCATCTTACTACTGTATAGTGTTTCATTGCAAACATTCAATGCTCCACTCATTCATTCTCCCACATGGTAGACACACCCCATCATAGCCTCATGGCATCACTGCAAACATTACATAGAAAGCCCTCAGTTCTGAGCCTGCCCAGAGCTCTCATTCAGCAAAGTCAGCTACAATTACTGGCATGTCATTATTGCTTCTATCAGTGCTTTAGGCAACATCGTTCCTATAATATTTAATAATCAGTTACACAAGGTACACAAGGGCTTCTTGTTTTTACCTCATCATGATGTGGCACAATTTACTCCCTCACATACTGCTGATGTTCACTGTGATCCGTGTCCAGTACTGTAATATGTGTTGGGGAGGGGGGAGGCAGTGTTGGGTGCCTGGCCTTGTTTCCCTCTTTCCCTATACAATGGGACAGCTGCATCTGAACCCCAGGGGCTCCCCATTCCTGTCTAGACAGCATTGTGATCCATGTCCACAGGACTAAAGAGATGAATTCCACAAGGCCCCATGTCCTCAAGGAGCTCACAGTCTAGGGAAATAGTTCAGTCAGGTCAGGGGTGGGACACAAAGTAGTTAGTGACCAATTCTGCTGGTGGGGGCAGAGAAGGCTTCCCGTGGGCAGAGCCCCTTGAGCAGGGTTTTAAAAGATGAACTCACTAGGTGGATGGGGGAGGGGAAAAAGAAGTGGGGAAAAGATGTTCCAAATAAAAAGAACACCGTATGTAAAGGGTGAGAAGCAGGTAGCAGTGTGGCATGTTTAGGAAACGTAATGATTGTGTCAAGGCTGAGGCAAAGAATATGAAAGAGAAGGGGCGAGAAACACGAGCCAATGTTTGTTGAGTTCTTATTGTGTGCCAGGCACTGTTCTCAGTGGTCAGGTACAGAACCACTTTTAGGCCACAAAACAACTGTAGCCCTATACTACTACTATTTCCATTCCACAGGAAGGGAGACAGAGGCCCAAGGAGGTCAGTCACTTGCCCACAGTCACACAGTCTATAAATGGGATACCCAAGAACTGAAGTCAAATGCCTGGGTTCATAATCACAATGCTAGGACTTCCAAAAGATGGGGAAGGTGAGGAGGTCAGGTGTGATTGCAGAAGACCTCACACACCAGCCAAGTGGCAAGGAGGAAGGCACAGGAGGCCCCATAGGAGAGCCCAGGTGCCATGACGTGAGTGTGCAAGATCACGAGAATGTGTGAGGGTGCATGTGTGGCAAGTGTCATATATGGGTGTGTATGAATGTGTGTATGCATGAATATGTGCACATGGGTGTGCTTCAGTGCCTGTGGGCGTGCCAGGTCCACACCTGTGTGCCACAGTGCAGGTCCCATTAGGACAGAGTGTGTGTGTGTGTGTGTGTGTGCATGTGTGTGAAAGACTGTTGCAGGTAAGCGTGGGAATCTCTGGCTGTGCACGGGCCTTTGCATGTGTCCTGCAGCTGTGAATGTGGGCCTTGGCGTTCCCGCCACTATGGGGCCCCAGGAAAGCTGTCAGAGCCCATCAGCCTGTCCTGGTGTGAAGGGCCTGTTCTCGGCCTCAGAAGCTGGATGGGTACACATCAAAGGCAGCCTGAGCCTCGTACCAGTGGCGTGGAATAATTTAATGAGGGTCCAGGGGTGAGGCTGTGGCTGGTGAAGGGTAGGCGGGGGTGCCAGCTTGTGCCCAAGGCAGCTCCCAGGCTTCACAGCCAAGCATCTGCGGTCTGCATATGTGTTGGGGAGGGGGAGGTGGTGGTGGGTGCCTGGCCATGTTTCCCTCTTTCCCTGTATAATGGGAGAGTTGCATCTGAACCCCGGGGGCTCCCCATTCCTGTCTGGACAGCAATCTAG
Organism: Cryptoprocta ferox; assembly: GCA_028646485.1. Lineage (NCBI taxonomy): Eukaryota > Metazoa > Chordata > Mammalia > Carnivora > Eupleridae > Cryptoprocta > Cryptoprocta ferox. Next base: position 69,399,955 of record CM053570.1, on the reverse strand, counting down.
TCCCCAGGTGTCCATGCAACTTCAGGAAAGCTGGAACACCAAGTCAGACATTTTCATCTCTAAGGCTCTTCTGGCATTTCCATGAGATACAACACCGAATAATCATTCCTAGATCAGCTATTCCAAACCCCTCACCTTACAGAGAACTGTGTGTGTGTGTGTGTGTGTGTGTGTGTGTGTGTGTGTGTATAGATGGATATCCTTTGCTGGGACCTTGGGTCAGAGAGCAATGTGGGGGATCCAATCTACTCAGTTTTTAATGTATGATGTGGGTAGAAGAATGAGGATTTGGGGTCAGGAGTAGGAGAGGGGGTGAGGATGAAGACTCTTGTGGACAGAGTGGACCTTACCAGGAAACAGTTGTGAGGGGCAAAGTAAAATGTTATCCTTGTCTCCAGGGTCTTGGGCAACACACACAGCCCTACTCTGTCCAGTGATCATGGTGTGAGGGCCTTCTCCTAGGAGGCTTTTGTGATAAATGTCCTTCTATGCAGGAACCTCCCTTGGGTCTTCTTAGGCCCATCACACGGCCAGGCTCAAACTCCTTAGCTCCATATTCAAGGCTTCCTTCAAACTCTAGGATCTAGGTTCTAGACTTTAGTACCAAGAGCTGCAAATTCAGGGTCTACCATCTGAAGCCAGCCTACAAAGGAGTTGTTTTTTTGTTGTTGTTTTGTTTTTTGGGTTTTTGTTTTCTGCCACAGGATCGACAAATATTCTTGAGCATAAATGCTTTGGACATGGTGTGGACTATGCTGTTAGACACAAGCCCCACTGCTCTCTATTGCTCACACCCACCCTTTTCACTCATCCACATCACCTGCTTGGCACCTGAAAGCACTTGAATTTGGAACCCTTGAGCTTGTGCTCTTGGAGAGACAGGCTTATGTATTTTATGTGTCATAATCCAGCACATAGTAGGTACCTAATAAATGATAAATGGCTGACTCCAATTTGCCTCATTTCTTGTACCTCCAGCCTACCCTCCAGCTCTCCACCTCGGCCCACACTTAAACTGCTCTCTCTGTTCCCTGAAACACAATTTTCCCTCTGGAAAGCTTCTTGGTGAACTCTGACTTGCCATTCAAGACCCAGGTCAAGTGGCCCCATCTCTGGTCCAACTTGGTAACTCTCTGCCCTGTTCTGTCATCATGTCCATCCATCTCTGTGTTACAGTCCCCAAACCCTGCATTGTAAACGCTTGTTTGTTTTTGAGAGAGAGAGAGAGAGAGAGAGAGAGAGCGAGCGAGCATGAGGGGCAGGGGCGGGGGGGAGCAGAGGATATGAAGTGGGCTTTGCTGACAGCAGAGAGCACAATTCAGGGCTTAAACCCACAAACTGTGAGATCATGACCTGAGCAGAAGTTGGATGCTTAACCAACTGAGCCTCCCAGGTGCCCCAAACCCCTGCATTGTAATTATTTGTTCACGTGCTCCAGCTCAGAGCATCTGTTATAGAACTGTGACAGCTGTCACTGTTTATGGGCTGGATTTTGAGATTAGTTTGTATTTGATACATACATTGGGTTTCAGTCACTGAGGAAGACTTAAATGGACCATCTCAAAGTGTCATTCTGAAGCCTGAGTCAGCTGGCTCACCTAACTTTAGCAAATTGCATTAGCAGGTCTGGGTGTTTTGCCCTCAAATCCTGACCACCAGATCCTCATCTTCGGTGGGTGTAGGAAAAGGCCTTATGACTCAGAGTCTGGTCCTTGGAGGGAGGAGAGCCCTCTATGTGGCTCCAGGCAGAAGACAAATACTAGCTCACAAGCCAGAACCAGTCCTGCCTCCAGCCTGGCGTGGCCTCTCCTGGCTCCATGACTTGGCACCTTCTGGGGCTACCTGCTGGGTTTGCCTGGGCCTGTGGGAACCTGCTGGCAAGGCGCACTTCCCTGGGGCTTTGGATCCTGATGCCAGGGCACACCCATGTAATGCCTTGCTGGTTTCAGGGCTGCGCCTCCTAAAGGCTCCCACCCAGGGTCCAGCCTTAGCTGTGCAGGGCTTCTGATCAGGGTCAACTGATCTCTTTTGCATCAGGATAGTGGGTACATGTGATGTGAGAGTGAGAGAGCAGGGGTGTGTATAAGTGTGTAGGTGTGTGTAAGTAGATATGTCAGTGTCAGGATCATGTGAGAATGAATGTTCATGAATGTGCACTGTGTGCAACTGTGTGTGTGTGTGTGTGCGCGCGCTTGCGATGAGTAGATGTGCAATGGCATGTGTGCAGACATACAAAACAAGTAGGTATATGTGTGGGGTGTGAATGACCATCCATGGGTGCAAGTATATGTTTGCATTTGTGGGCTTGTGTGTAAGAGTCTGTGGGTAAGCTGTGTGGCATGTGGATGTGTATACAGGTGACTCTGTGTGACAATGGACATGTGAATTTCAGTCCTGATTCTGCTACCTCTTAAATGTCTTGAAAACTTAAATAAATCCATTCCCTTCTCTCTTTCTGTAAAATGAAATGGCATAGACAAGGTGATCTCTTAAGTTGCTTTCTAGCTCTCATAGTCAATGACTGGCTTAGGGGTTGAGCACAAGTGTGGAAAAGTTGTGTATTTGATGTGTCATAATCCAGTGTGCAAGTGTGTGGATGTGTGAATGTGTGTGTGTGCGCGTGTGCAATGGCATTGCTTTGAATTCCAATTCCACACCTAACAGCTGTGTGGTTTCAGTTTAGCCTCTCCCCCTCTCTGGGCCTCAGTTTCCTCAGCTGCAGATAGAGCTAATGATTCCTATGAAACTATTCTGAGGACTAAGAAACATTGTTTGCCAAGTGTCGAGTTCAGGATCTGGCTCAGTTCCCTTTCTGAGAGGTATATGTGTGTGTGCATGTGCATATGTGGACATTTATGTGCACATGCTTGACTGTGCAGGTTGGCCCACAGAGTGGGGTAATTGCTCTAGATCACTCCAGAAACTAGGGTTTCTGATTTCTGTCTGCTAGGTACACAGCCACCCAGGAGAGGTAGAACTGGGCAGCTACCAGCCTGGGCTCACATGGTCCTGAGGGCTCCCCACTGCCCCAGACTGCCTGTCACATGGGTGCAATGGCCTGGAAAGGAGGATTGGTGCGGGCAGGAGACAGGCTCCCAAATCCGCTTAGTGCCCACCCCACCATCCAGCATATTACAGACTAAAGAGATTCTTTTTCTTCTTAAAGGGTCAACTACCAGCTTGGGATGATGGCTGAACTGAGCACAAGACTTTGAGGTATCAGAGTGGGGGCCAGGAATAGACAAGACCCTGCCCTCAGAGAGTTTCCAGCCCAATGGAGAAATCAGGCGGAGTCAGTGGCCTCCTGGGGTCTCTTCTCAGGGCAGGAAGAGATCATGCCCTGCACCGGAAAAAGTGTTGGGTCAGGGGAGAAGGTTTTCTGGAAGGAAAGAGGCTTGAGGGCTTGGTAGAGGCCAGAGGGGATAAGGAGAGACTGGGACATTCGAGGCGGGAATATCAGAGTGGACAAAAGTGTGAGGTACGAATACTTACAGTGCTCGTGCATGCATGCGTGTGTGCCTGTGTGTGTGGTGTATAGGGAGGACCAGGGAGAGGATGGTGTAGGGCCTTTGGTGAATATCAAATCCTTCCACTTTCTTGGTGAGGAAACTGAAGTTAGAGAAGGCAAGGGATATGCCTCTGGACAGAGTGAGGCCATGACTGATTCCCAGCTTCAGTCTAGGGTCCACTTCCAATTCCTGGGTTCTGAAGGGGGACATCAAGCTGAGGTGCAGGGCCCTTCTCTTGCTGGTCTCATAGGGGTCTCGGTGAGCTGGGGCTGAGACTTAGCGGTGATGTCTTCCTTCAGGCCAATGGGAGGGTCTGGGCCTCTACATTATGTTCCTGTCTAGAGGCCCCAAACAAACCCATAGCAGCTGGTGACACCTATACCTGATGGACCAGGGCAGGTCCCAGTGCCAGACACCCAGAGAAGATCCCCAGCTCTGGAGCACAAACACTGGCTGGGCTTCCAACAGCCATGCCAGAGAAAGCTCCAGCAAGCTGACCGGGAGAAGACCACACCCTGACTCTAACTACAGAGAAAAGATCCCAGCCCTTGTACCAAATGCATCTGGATAGGCTTCCACTGCAAACCTAGAACAGCCTGAGATTCTGACAGCTCCATCCAGAGCCTCGGGAAAGATCCTAACATCCAGTTGAGAACATCCAAACTCTGAACACTCAGAGAAAATTCTGGACCAGAAGGCACCCGGACTGGCTTCCAACTCAGACTCAGATCCAGAACACTCTGATTGGATCCCTGCAACCTGACCCCAGAGCTGGTCCCAAGATGGAACAGACTCACACAGGCCTCCCCTCAGCCCCATCCATCCTTGGTTGAGCTCATCCTGAGAGACCTACCAAAGGGGCAAGGCTTTTTCCAGGGAAATCTGCGGTCCTGAGTCAGGACCTGTGGGTTGGGGAGGGAGGCGGGAGGCAGGTTGCGGGAAGGCGCGAGGATTCAGCTTGGCTGGTGGGCTTGTCAGTTGCCCGCCCGAGAGTAGGTGGAGTGGGAGGGGGAGGGAGGTGCGCGGCGGCCCCCTCCAGCTGGGGCGGAAACTGGGCGCCGGGGAGGCCCTGCAGCTCCCGAGTCGGGCGCCCCTAAACCGCCCTCGGGGCGCGGGGCGCGGGGCGCGGGGCCAGGAAATCTGGCGCCGGCCCTTGAAGCGGGCCCAAGTCGAGCGGGGGCGGGGTGGCCGCTGGCACCGCGGCAGCGGAGCAACGTGACCGCGCGGCCCCACCGCGGCCTCGGGTCCCCACCGGGACAAGGCGGCCTCTGTGCAGACGCAGCTGATCCCTGCTCTCGGGGCAAATCCCTTCCGGCTGACAGCCCTCGCCGGCTGGGGCCAGGAGGCCTGGGAACCCGGAGCGGGGCTGGGGGCTGGGGGCGAGGTGGGCTTGGAGGAGAAGAGCCGTTGGCTGGGGGTGGAGGTGGGGGGTGCTGTGGAGACCGTCTGCTCACAACAGGGTTATTTCACCCCTCAAGGTATCAAGGGGGATTCCATTTCCCAGATAGGGAACCTGAGGCTGGGAGAGGTTGAATCACTAGACCCAGGTCACTAGCTCACTTCCTAGTTAAAACCAGGGCTCCAAATGAGGCCACATGATCATCTATCTATATCTATATCTATATTTATATCTATATCTATATCTAATCTACTGTTGAGGGCTAGGTGGCATTATGATTCCCATTCATAAATGAGGGAGCTGAGGCTCAAAGCTTCTAAGCCTGGCCAAGGTTCTAAGACAGGCTGGGACTGGACTCCACCTCTGCCAACTTTGACCTGAAGCAGCCTGTGCATGGAGTCACACCTGCCACCAGGTGGTCATGGAGTATCCAGGGGCAGGCTCTGGCAAGGATGTAAGTCCCCGGGTCCATCTGGTGAAGGAGTTGTGGCTCTGGGTTCCTGAGAACCAGAGAAGGTGTGGAGTTAATCTCTTGGAGGCAGGATGTGGGACTGGAGGGGCGGAGGTGGGAGGTGGGCTGCAGTGAGGGAGACAGGTGTGAGGGTGGAGGGGGCAGGTGGGCTGGAGAGGAGATTGGTGGGAAACGAACTAGGGGAATGGTACTCATTGCCCCTCTGCTCTGCCTCTAACATCTGGGGACAAAGCTGGAATCCCAGAGGCTAGAGAAAAGGTCATGCAGGGGGTGGTGCTCCACAGCCAGCCTCACCCAGACCTCTGGGAACAGGGTGGGGATTGTCCAGTGAATTCTTTGGAATGAAAAAGTGCACCTTCTCAGTGCTGAGGGAGCCTGGCTGGCTCCTGGGTTTTATCTAGTTCCTTCCCGCCTTCCAGGATTGGGGCAGCTCAGGTTTTTTCTCCCCTTTCTTGACCAATGTTTGACCTAGACAGGCATCACGGGCAGGGAGGGCTGCTGAGGGAGAGTGGGGAGGATGACAGGGGCCTGGATGGGGGCTGGTGTCTGCTGAGTGTGCACGTGAGCCTTGGGGTGTGAATGCGACTGTGTGTTTGTGCATAAGATAAATATCTCTGGATCACAGTCCTATTTGTGTGTGCCTTTGCAAATGGGTCTACGTGCCTGGCAGTGTGGGTGTAGTGTATCTGCACGTGTCATTTGTGTCTGGGCACTTTTGCCTCATCAGGATCTGCGTTATCTCTCTGGCCTGGAGTTTATGGCTGGACTGATAATTGTGACTCTTTGTGTGTGTCTGGGTCTCTGCCTCTCTCCCGCCCTAACAGAGCCCTGAATGCCACTTTGCTGCCTGAGTGTGCAGAGGAATGTGGGGGGCCGGGGGAGAGGGGAGCACATGCCCTGGGCTGCAGGCCTGCTGGTTATGGAAAACTACTGAAGGCCAGGCAGGCCAAGCTGCCAGGAGCCAGGCTCACTTGCCCTTCTAGACTCCTCCCACCCCTTTCTCTGTGGGGCTGAGGACCTGCTGAGATGGGTCCTCCATCAGGGCCTCCCTCCCACCCTACTGCTCCCCAGATGGCTAGACAGGCCTCCACCCCTCCCTGGGCCTCAGCATCCCTGGGGGAATGAGAGGGGGTGGGATTATATGTTCTTTGAAGTCCTTCCCAGTACTGACATTCTCTCCATTCTGTGAATGTTAAAGGGATTCAAAGAGAGCAATTTCACCTCCATTTCGGGGATCATGAGAACATAGGGCCTGCAGTGCTAGAGCAAGGAGAGCTCCTAATGATGATCTGGTCCTACCTCTCCATCTAATGGATGGGAAAAGTGGGGCCCAGAGCCAGGGGCCAGACCCCCAGTTACCTTCGAGAAGGGGAATGACCAAGTTGTCAGGCCTCCTGCTTCCCAGTCACTGGCCTTTCCCCCATCATGGCTGCTTTCTGGCACAGCCTGCTCTGCATGGAGGAAGAGGCATTTAGGAGAGCTTTGGAGGAGGGCTTGAGCCAACAGGCACCAGGCAGTAAGAAGTCATGGGTTTAAGTGTAAAAGTAGCCAGTTGAGGCATACAGTCAGGAGAGCAGATGGGTACCCATTGGACACAGTGGGTGAAAGGACTGGAAAGGTGTCTGAGCTCTATAGGAGGGTCCTCCGAGGCTGAGTGGAAGGATGTGGACTTCATCCAATAGGTGTTTCTGGCAAAAAGGCAGGTTGGTGGTGGGGGGGGGGGTGCCTGAATGGTTCAGTTGGTTGAAAGTCTGATTATTGATTTCAGCTCAGGTCTTGATCTCAGGGTCATGAGTTCAAGCCCGCACTGGGCGTGAAGCCTACTTACAAAAAAAAAAAAAAAAGTCAAATTGACAGTGTAGCAGAATGGTTAAGGACTGATGCTCTGTGGTCAGGTCAGATTATCTGTATTCTGATCCTAGTTTCAAGATTTTTGCAACTTTAACTATATAACCCAAAGGGGTTACTTAAACTCTCTATACCTCACTTTTCTCATCTTTGAAATGGAGATAATAATAGTACTTCCCTCATATGGTTGTTGTGAGGAATACATGAATAAGCGAGAATATAGGTAAAGCCCTCAATGCCTGACACATAGTAAGGCTCAATGCTGACGATGTAATCTATATTTCAGTCTAGGCTGGAGGGAGCCAGTGAAAGCAAGGAGACCAGTGGGGAGCCCATGGATGCCCTGTGGATGAGAGGTATGAAGGTCTGTGGTGATATCCCCTGAGTGGGTAAGGGAAGGGGGCAGAGTGCTCCTGGATGTTGCAGGGAGGTGGGCAGAACTCTCCCACTGAGTGGCCGTGGGGTGTGAATGGGAGGCAGACTGTGAGAATGGCTTTACTGGTCATGGGAGATGCACTAGGGTCTGTGTTGGGGTTTGGAGAGGAGGGATGGATTCAAGAAGTATTTGTGAGATGACTGACAAGAACCTGGGTGGTGGCAGGAGAGGGGATGGCAATCTGGGCTGAGCCCTCATGGACAGACAATAGAGGGAGACTGGTGAGCTGTAGGAGGGGCTGGAGGAGAGAAGGGGCTCAGCCCAGGAGTGTGGGGTGGGCCTCTACAGGACTTGATATCAGGCCTAGAGCTCAGGAGCCAGGTCTGGGCTGGAGATGGGAGTAGGAGCCATTCGGTAGGCCCAGTGGGTGGGCAAGGTCAACACGGCAGGCTAGAGATAGAGGGAAGGGCCTTGGGAGCCAGGAGCCCCTTCTGAGAAGCAGAACCTCGGAGAAAAAGCAGCCAGAAGATTGAGGAAACCCCAGCCAGCCATGATCAGAAGGAGCCAGGGAAGAGTGTGTTTCAAGGAGGAAGGCACAACCATGATCCCCTTGCTAGGAAAGCTGGGAGGGATTTGGAAAGAAGAGAGAGAGCTAGAGAGAAAGTGCAGAGTCATTGCTTTTGGCCATGAGGAGGCCACCAGTGACCTTAGTAGAGTCCAGGCTGGAGAACGGGGCAAAACCCAAGCTACGAGAAGGTGTAGGATTAATGAGCAGAGTTGGGGGAGTGGAGAGAGAGCTGGGGGTCCCATCTGCCTGGAAGCTTGGCTGAGGTGATGAGGTAACAACAGGCAGCTGCCAGGCCAGAAGGTTCTAAGACTCAGGGTGAAGGGGGGACAGGAGTTACCCTCCTTGCTTTTCAAGTGGAGAAACTGAGGTTTAGGAGTGTTCTGGGGCTTGTGCAAAGTAACAAGAAATTAATGTGGAGGATAGCCTGCAATCTCTGACTCTTTATGTGGTAGTTTTTTAAACAGACACTTTAAATAGCATAACACACACACACATTGTAAAACATGCTTGTTTGATACATCTAGAAACACACACACACACATACACACACACACACACACACACACACACACACACACAAGTACAAGGGAAAAATGTAAAAATCACCTATACTTCCACCACCTGGAGATAAGCATTTTCACCATTGTGTGTCATGATCTTTCACTTTTTTCTCTGCTAATATACATAAATACATACTAGGATCACGTACCCATAGTTCTTCAGATCCCTTGTCTCATCTAGCAGTATGCTTTTCCATAGTAATATATATTCCTTGAGAATTTTTTTCTCTGTTCACAGTCTACTGAGGGAGACCCGACTCACGGACGGGATCCTATAGCAAGTGATCCAGAGCAGATTAACGAGGCAGTGTCTTTTCAGAGTGTCTGGGGGCCATGGCTGGAATGATGGGGGTTGGGAGCCCAGTGGGCTGGCTCATTGGATCCTGGATTAGTCATTGGGTCACTGTGTAGACTATTTGTCCTCTCTGGGCCTCAGAATCCCAGAATCTCAAATAAGTCTCTTAAGGCCAGCTGCCATCACTGTAAAATGGTTGAGGGAGGAAGAGCCATAGAAAATGAAACTGCTGTTACCATCATACTTCTGCAGGTCATTAAACTCCTTTGAGCCCAGTTTCTTCATCTGAAAAATGGAATGTTTACCTACTCTGGCTGTGAGGACTCTGGTGAGAATAAAATTAGATTAGCTATTAAAATGCCTAAGAATAATTGATATTTAGGCAATGTTTTGCTGTTTACCACATTATTTCACTTACCATTCCAGAGACCCTGTGAAGTAGGTACTATTTTTGTACCTGTTTTTTCAGCTGAGGAACCCATGACTTGGAGAGGTGAGGTTACTTGTTCAAGGTCATAGGAAGTAACTGGTAGAGTTGAGATTCAAGCATAGGCCTCTGTTACCAAAGCCATGGATCTTTGTACTGCCCTGTTCTGATGTGCAGCATGCAGGCCTGACTGAGAAGGAGAAAGACTGGCTCATTGCACCTTTGGTTTAGCTGATGTTGGCCCAGGCACTGCCATCTGTGGGGAGTGGTCGCCCTCTGGTGTTCCAAATGTGACATGTCCGGACAGACCAGAACGAGCAATCTGCCTGTCTCAGAAGAGAAGTGGGATAGGAGGAGCTCCCAATAACCCCAGCTCATCCTTTCAGAGTTTGGGGGTTCAGGGAGAGCTAGTGCACATCTCACCCAACAGTTCACTAGATGCAAATCTGGGCCACAGACAATGCTGGGTAGCAACTTTGTAGAAAGAGGTACAACACTTGGTTGTATTTTGGTGGTAGCACTTACCACACTTGGAAATACTGCTTTGACCCTTTTATCAGGCGACACAGAAGACTTCCAGTTTTGCCTAGGACCTTCAGAAAAGAGGGCTCTGCAGTTGATCCAGTCTGTGGTGCCAGCTACCCTGCCCCTCCAGCTATTCGACTAGCAGATATGATGGTGACCAAAGTGTCTTCGGAGAATGAAGACACTGGAGTCTTTGGTAAGCTCCAATAGACAGTCTTGGGAAGACTTCTAGGTTTTATTTTTTTTAAGTTTATTTATTCATTTTGAGAGAGAAAGCATGAGCAGGGGAGGGGGAGAGAAAGAGGGAGAGAGAGAGAATCCCAAGCAGATTCCGTGCTGTCAGCACAGAACCCAGCGCAGGGCTTGAACTCAAGAAACGGTGAGATCATGACCTGAGCTGAAACCAAGCATTGGATGCTTAACTGACTGAGCCACCCAGGTTCCCCCAGACTTCTAGGTTTAAAGCAGGGCCAGAGAAATACTCTTTATTTGAAAAATATCTCTGGGGCACCTGGGTGGCTCAGTCGGTTAAGTGTCCGACTTCAGCTCAGGTCATGATCCCATCCATGGTTTGTGTGTTCAAGCCCTGTGTCAGGCTCTGTGGTGACAGCTCAGAGCTTGGACCCTGTGGGGACAGCTCAGAGCCTGGCACCTGCTTCGGATTCTGTGTCTCTTCTCTCTGACCCTCCGCCGCTTGCACTCTGTCTTTCTCTCTCTCAAAAATAAATAAGCATTTAAAAAAATAAAAACAGTATAAGTTTAGAAAATAAAGAAAAGAAAAATATCTCCCAGCCTGCTTCTGAGCCTTGGTAGAGACCAGATGCCCAACCACCTAACACCAAGAGACTTTGTGATCATAGCTGCCTATCATGAGCTGGTATTATTGGATCACTATAGATTCACTGAGTCATAAGGCTAGATGGGCACAGCAGCAATGCACTGTATGATGAAAATAGTCATTCAAGAGTCATGAATAAGTTATAAGAACAAGTGTGTCAGACTCCCACATAATTTCCTCATGCAATTCACTCTATGGCTTCACCAAGCAGTCCCTATGACAACTGATGGAGGCTGAACAGATTTGTGCTTGGCTCACAGATGGTTCAGTGTGGTTTGTTGCTGCTAGAGAGGACTGTTCCTGAGGACAGACACTGTTAGTGATGGTCCTGAAAGACAGGAGTGAAGGAAAAGGTCCCCAATGAGTAAAGCTAAAAGCAGTCCACTTGGTCATGGATTCCCTATTGAAGGAGAAATGGTCCAAGATATCTATACATATTGATTCCTGTTCCACGATGAATGGCTCTGCCAATTGGCCAATGGCCAAAAAGGAACAAAGACTGAGAGTCTTGGGGAAGAGTTATGTTAATAGACTTATGGGAGTGGACACAAAGCATGCAGATCTGTGACTTACGTTAATGTCTAGAAGAGAGCCGTCACTTAGGACACTTAAAATCACACATGCAACTTCAGCCTCTCTCCTTGGCCATCCTAGAACTTGCTCAGTGAGTCCAAAGATTATGGCCATGGTGACATGGATGAAAATTCTTCATGGGCTCAACTATATTCACTCCCTGTCACTGAGGATGACTTAATGCTTCACCTTCTAACATCAAAGAATGATGCACAGCCCTTGATATGGTACCGTTCTTCAGAGACACCTTCCAGCAAGTAGCTGTCACACATTGGATGCCTTACACCTTGGATGAGGCAGCAATGTCTTCTTGCTAGAATTGATAATTTGATAGAGTTTGATTCGCTGACACATCGCCTTCGATAGCACCATTATCTGAGTTCTTACAGAATGCCTGTCCATTGTCATGGCATATCTCATATATTGCTTTAAGTCAAGGGACACCTTTTATGGCAAAGAACATTAGACAATGGACTGATCACTACATGAGCCACTCATGCATCACTCATATACAAGAAGTAGATATCTTCATATCGTAATAGTAGCCTGCCTGATGTAACAGTGAAACAACTAAGTGCAAGCTCAGCTAAAGCACCAGCTTGGGGACAGTTTCTTACAGGTATTTGTGTGTGTGTGTGTATGTGTATGTGTGTGTGTGTGTGTGTGTGTTGTATATGTGCTGAATCAATGGCTGTGTCTCTAAATTGGTAGACTATCCAGGTCCGCAAACAAAGGGATCGAATTGGGATTGGCTCTCTCATTATCAATCTTGGTGTCCTGCTTAAGAAATTTGTGCTTACCATCCCTACAAATACAGGCTCTACCAGGTGTCCTGGTTTCTGGTTATGGTGGGAAAACACAGTACATCTTTTGTTGTCTTTAAAGCTATGACTCCTACTTAGTGGTTTTAGTTTCCTCATGCTGGTGGACCAGTGGTGAAAAAAGGAGATCCCTGACTCACATTACTACACAGTAGGGTAGGAAGCAGTATATCTGGATACCAGGAAATTCGTGAGGTATCTCTTGGTGCTTCAGTGCCTAGTGATAACCATGAATGGGCAATTACAACAACCATGGCCTGAAAAAGACACAGCAACTAAGGGCTAAGACTCACTGGGGATGAAGCTCTGGGTCACCCCTCATGGCAAGCAATTTAGACCAACTGAAGTGGTTGTTGAAAGTGAAGGAAATCCAGGGGCCCCTGGGTGACTCAGTTGGTTAAGGCTCAAGTCATGATCTCACAGTTTGTGAGTTCGAGCCCTGTATCGGGCTCTGTGCTGACAGCTCAGAGCCTGGAGCCTGCTTAGGATTCTGTGTCTCATTCTCTCTCTCGGCCCCTCTCCAACTTGTGCTCTGCCTCTCAAAAATAAATAGATGTAAAAAAATATTTTTAATTAAAAAAAAAGAAAGTGAAGGAAATCCAACATGGAATGTGGAGGAGAATGATGACTAATATCAATTATAGCCTCAGGATCAGCCACAGGATCAGCCACAGCTTCAGCCGTGGGGACTGGATCTTGGGTTGTTAAGACTATTTAAGTCATTATAGGATATTGCAACTGGCCATTATCCTGAAGCATTGAACTTGCATGCACTTCTCCTCTTAGGTAAGAGAGCTTCTTGTTTTCATATGTGTTGCAAATATCTTAAGAGGGTGTGAATAGACATGAGTGATGCAAGATATGCACGTAACCCCAATTTATGTGCCTTCCTACATTTGCTCATGTGCCCTTCCTAGGCCCTAACCACTAGTTCTATGGAAAGGCTTGTCCCCTATTGCCATGCCTCAGCTCCTGACACTTCCAACTCTCTGGGCTCTTTTAGGCTTTCTCTTGCTCTCTGTTCTATCACTTGATCTGGGGGAAGCCTGCCACTGCCATGACACGAAGACAGTCAGGTAGCCCTATGGAGAGACCTAGGTGATGAGGAACCGAGTCCTCCTGCCAAAAGCCATATGCACCACTGGAAGCCATCCTCCAGTCCCAGTCAAGCTTTCAGATAACTGCAGCTTTCCTTGAGAGACAACCCTGAGAGACTACAACCCTGAGAGACTCTGAGCCAGAGCCGCCAGTAATTCGCCCCAGAATGTGTGACCCACAGAAACCGAGATAGTGTTTGTCGTTTTAAGCCACAAAGTTTTGGTGTAATTTGTTTTGCAGCAGTAGATAACAAACGCTTTACAATATCCCCAATGATTATTGATCTTGGTGTTAGTATTATTATTCCCATCTGTAAAATGGGGATAATAATTGTGTCTCGCTCATAGAGCTGTTTATGAGCATATAAAATGCTCAGAATGGTGCCAAGAACAGAATGGGGATTCAATAAATATTATTAGTGGTTGTGGTAGCAGTAGTAGTAATCTCAAGATTCAAATTCCCAGAAAAGAGAAATCAATCAACTTGGCTTGGGTTATGTCCCCTCCTCTTGGGCAAGGAAGCACAGGGCACTTTGATTGAAAGTCCCACTGAGTCTATATTTATTCAAAGGAAATTAAGATATTGCTGACAGATTAAGGGGCAATGGTTGCTAGGCAAGCTAAAGCAACATTAGCTGCAAACAGTGTGTGTACTTTTAAGGTTCCTTATACATAAAGCCAAAATGCTTTCCAAAAATGTATCAATATCTGCTCTTGCCAACAGTGGGAGCATCTCCTTCTCACTCCACCTTTGCTAACATTGCTATTACCGTGAAGAAAAAAAGAGCCAGTTTAATGGATGGAAAGTCATATCTTATTGTTGCTTAAGTCTATACTTCTTTACTAGTGACGTTGAACATGTTTCCATTTTTTAATGGCCGGTTGTATTACCTGTTTTGTGAATTAAGGAAAACTCATCTAAAAAGTGGAATTTAGAATTATTTTTATAGATTTATGGAAATTATGTATGTGCTAATGGTATCTAGGTATTTTCTGACATATACCACAAATATTTCCTCTGTGTGTTCTAATTTTAAGAAACTTTTTGCTGACACAGTTACATTTTTAACAAGTGAAATTGATCAAGCTTTTTAAAAAAATATAATTTATTGTCAAATTGGTTTCCATACAATACCCAGTGTTCATCCCAACATGTGCCCTCCTCAATGCCCATCACCCACTTTCCCCTCTCCCCCACCCGCCATCAACCCTCAATTCTCATTATTTGAATCTCCTATGGTTTGCTTCCCTCCCTCTCTGTAACTTTTTTCCCCCCTTCCCCTCCTCCATGGTCTTCTGTTAAGTTTCTCAAGATCCACATAGGAGTTTTCTAAGTAAGTATCTTCTTATTCATCTGCTTTCTATGATTTTATTCCTCTTCTTTTGTCTTTCACTCTATCTTTTTTTTAATAGTTTATTGTCAAGTTGGTTTCCATATAACACCCAGTGCTCTTCCCCACAAGTGCCCTCCTCCGTGACCATCACCTCCCTTCCCCTTTCCCCCTCCCCCTTCAGGCCTCAGTTTGTTTTCAATATTCAAGAGTCTCTCATGATTTGCCTCCCTCCCTCTCCCTTACTCTCCCCGCCCCCTCCTCTCCCCATGGTCTTCTGTTAAGTTTCTCCTGTTAGACCTATGAGTGAAAACATATGGTATCTGTCCTTCTCCGCCTGACTTATTTCGCTTAGCATGACTAAAGGTTATAGATTAATGTAGGTTTTTAAAATTATCTTAATTTGGTTTTGGTAAATTATATTCTTATGAAATTGCCTGTTTCATCCAAATTATATTTTTATATAAATTCATTCTTTTGATCAATTATCTAGTTTCAAATTTATTGTTATAAAGTTATTCATAGCATTCTCTTATGATTAAGAAAAACTTCTACTATATCTGTAGTTATTACCCTTTTAAAAGTTCTATTATTTTTTTCCCTCTTCACTGTGATATAGTTTATATAGCACTGGAATTATCTGGCTCCTGAAGGTTTGGTAGAATTATGTGAAAACATCAGGGTTTGGTGCTCTTTTTTTTTAAAGTTTATATATTTGAGAGTGAGAGAGGTGCAAGGGGTGGGCAGAGAGAGAATCCCAAGCGGGCTCTGTGCTGTCAGTGCAGAGCCTGATGTGAGGCTTGAACTCACAAACTGTGAGATCATGACCTGAGTCAAAACCAAGAGTGGGATGCTTAACCAACTGAGCCACCCAGGCGCCCCCAGAGTTTGGTGCTCTTTGGGGGAGGTTGACTTTTTTATATCTTTATTTATTTTCATTATTGTGATTGGTCTGTTTAAACTTTCCTGTCTATTCTAAGGCCAGTTTTGTTAATTTTCGTTTTCTGAGAAAATAATCTATTATATTCAAGTATCAAGTTTACTTTCATATCACTGGGAAAAATAGTCTAGGTATGATTCTCTTAGTTATTCTCTACTAGTAATATCTCCATTTTCATTTTTTATGTAATGCATTTGTGCTTCCTCCTATGTTTTCTTGAATAGGTTAGCTGATAACTTATATTTGTTTTTTTATTTTATTTTAAAATATTTATTTATTTATTTTGAGAGAGAGAAAGTGTGTGTGCATGAGCGGAAGAGGTGCAGAGAGAGAGAGAGAGAGGGAGAGAGAATCCCAAGTACACCCCACACTGTCAATGCAGAGACTGGTGTGGAGCTTAATCTCATGAGCCACGAGATCATGACCTGAGCTGAAATCAAGAGTCAGACGCTTCACCAACTGAGCCACCCAGGTGCCCCTATATTTGTTATTTAAAAAAAACTCTTGCATGTATTAATTTGTCTTACTTTCTAATTAATATATATTTAATATCTTTATTAAATCTTTTCTTCTGTTTTCCTTACATTTATTCTATTGCTCTTATTCCTAATGTTTTAAGTTGGATGCCGTTTTATGGTCACAGAATGGTTACTGGAACTCTAGCCATCTCATCTGAATTGCAGACAATAAGGGAAAGAGCAAGGGACAGAAGGGGAGTCCTCCCCATCTTTCCGTCTGAGTCATCCCCCTTTAAGGAGCTTTTCTATATGCTTTATCCAAAAACGTGGTTTAAATTTCATTGGTCATGCTTATCTTCAAAAGTGGCTGGGAAGTGTGGGGTTTTAACTGGGTGCATTGACATTTAAATAGTACAGGGATCTGTTACTAATGAAAAAGAGGATTATAGATATGGGTGGGTAATCTGCTGCAGAATTTTAAATCTGAAGTTCAATAACTCTACTAAGCCTTTATCTTATGGAGTACACAGTGTTACTTCTTTTACTGGGATACAATATATTTTTTTCTCAAGTCACTTTCCTCTTGACTTACAGGTTACTTTTGTCCAGGAATTTGGTTCTATCTTAAAATACTTAACATTAAGAATTGGTCACAATTATTATTGTCTTACACTGTTGGTGTTTGTTTAGATTTACAATATTATTTGCTCATTATTCCTTTTTCCCATGCAGGCTTTTATTTGGATTCATTTTATATCCTCCCTTCAGAAGATCTTTCAGTGAGATTCTGTTCATTGGAAAGCCTGTCAGTTTTTGTTGCATAGAAATACCTTTATTTCACCCTTATTATTGAAAGATAGTTTTGCTCGGTCTAAAACTCTGGGCTGACTGTTACTTTCTCTAAGCACTTTTCACTTATTACTCCAGTGTGTTGTGGTCTTATCCTTGCTATTGAGAAATAAGCTCTCAATGTACTTAGCAGTCCTTTGTAGGTGATTTTTCTTTTCTGGCTGCTTTTAACATGTTTGGGTTTTGTGTCTAGGAGCGCACTTCTTTTTACTTAGCCAGCTTTGGATTTCAACACTTCCTTTATCTCTTGTTTTCTGTGTTTCATCAATTCTGGAAAATTTTCAGTTATTATTTCTTCAAGTATTGCCTTTCCCTCATTCCTTTCTTTCTTGCTATCCCAAATTAGTTTTATGCTGGATATTCTTCCTTTATCCTACATGGCTGTTAAGTTCTTTTTCATATTTTTCATCTTTTGTCATCTTTTAGCTCTCCCCTTCAGTTTGCTGATTATCTTTTCAAATAAGTCTAACCTCCTATTAAATCTATTCCTTGTGTTTCTCATTTCATTTATGGTTTTTACTTCTAAAGTTCTCTTTAGTTATTTTTAAAATCAGACTAGTGGGCCACCTGGGTGGCTCAGTCAGTTAAATGTCCGACTTCAGCTCAAGTCATGATCTCATGGTTTGTGAGTTTGAGGTCCACGTCAGGTTCTCTGGTGTCAGTATAGAGCCTGCTTCAGATTCTCTGTCCCCTTCTCTGCTCTTCCCCTGCTTGCCTGTGCTCCCTTTCTCAAAAATAGATAAACAGGGGTGCCTGGGTGGCTCAGTTGGTTGAGTGTCCAACTTCGACTCAGGTCATGATCTCGCAGTTTGTGGGTTCGAGCCCTGCATCAGGCTCTGTGCTGACAGCTCAGAGCCTGGAGCCTGCTTCAGATTCTGTGTCGCCCTCTCTCTCAGCCCCTCCTCAGCTCGTTCTCTCTCTCTCTCTCTCTCTCTCTCTCTCTCAAAAATAAATAAACATCAAAATTTAAGTAAATAAATAAACATTTAAAAATATCACACTAGCAAATTTTTTATATTCTCTTTTCCTTGGTCATGTTTTTAATTCCTCTGGGATTTTCAGTTTCCATTTATTTATTTATTTATTTGTTTGTTTGTTTATGAAAAACGTTTATTTATTTATTTAGAGAGAGAGCAAGTGGGGGAAGGGCAGAGAGGGGGAGACAGAATCCCATGCAGGCTATGCACTGACAGCATAGAGCCTGATGTGGGGCTTGGACTCCATGAACTGTGAGATTATGACCTGAGCCAAAACCAAGAGTCAGATGCTTAATTGACTGAGCCACCCAGGCACCCCATCAGTTTCACTATTTTTAAAATGGGGTCTGGGCTCCATGTTCTTTAAGGACACCTGCAGTCCATAAACACTCCCTGCCTTCGTCTTGGGGTGGAATGTGTTATGCTGGTGTTGGTGGCTATTAGGTCAGAGCTATCCTGCTGAATTGCCCTCCTCTTCTGGGTATCTCAGGAAGCCAGGTTTGGTCTAGAAGTCTTAGTCCAGTGCCACTGCCCACTGGGGAGCCAGCATTTCCACTGCACTGGTTGAGCCTGAAAAACTTCAGTCCCAGCTACTTGCTGGGTGCAGAACAGCCTTGAGGGCAGTGGCCGACTCTCACTTCTCTACTTCCATGCCCATAGGGTGCCAGGATGGGACCATTTCCAATGAAAGCAATTTCCCAGTCTTCCCAGTTACACAGCTGAAAGTGCTTCCTCAAGTCAATTTGCATCTCCTTGCAGTATCACCAGAGAGCTTGGTTGCTTATTCTCTAGCCTTGGAGAGATGGGCAGGGGCCATATCCCTTGTGTTGAATAGAAACCCTTCAGACAGCCAGAGGCTCAAAAGAAGAAGAAGTAGCATTCTTATTCTTTCGAGTTAAGTGGTTTTAAAGGCAATACCAGGTCTGGCTCTGGTTTGTACTGGCTCACATTTTATTACAGGGGATCTGGGGTATCTTTTGATTTAATTTACTTGTTAGACTAAAAAGGTAAATTTGTGTAGGAATGCAGGGCACCAAGTAGACTTGTCTGTTTATGTAACTTAGAACGAAACAACTCTTCTTGTTCTTAATTCCTTCATTTGTAAAATGGAGATGATAGTAGTGTTTACTTTATAGAGTCTTTTTGTGGGATTTGGTTAAAAAATTAACGTATGGTTCTAGCTCAACATCTGCAAAGGGAGACTGAGTAATGAAAGCTATGCTCATTATCATCTAGTCTGAGCTCTTCCACTTGTATGCTGGGTCAGTCTCACTCTTGGGGCCTAAATTCCTTGTCTGTCAAGCATGAAGACTAGCATTGATGGATACAGAAAGGCCTGGAAAAGGAGGATGTAGAGGGGCTGAGTTGTAGCTCCTGCAGGGTCCACTTCCTCTTCTTCCTCCACCCCTCCTGCTTCACCCTTTTTCCTGGGGCCAGTTAGTGGGTTCCTGGGATACAAGGGCCCAGCCCCAAGTTCCAGCCCTGCTTCTTCATCTGGAGCTCTGACATCTGATCCTGTCCTCACTAGATCCTAAGAAGATGCCTAGGGGCAGGAAGAGAAAATGTCCTGCCCAGGGACTCCAAGGCAGGGTTTGTTCAAGATGCTCCATGCTCCCAAGTAAACTTCAGCCTGGAATTATCCAAAGTTAGTCCTCCAGAGGGTGGTGCCTTTTGAGGAAGCAGGCGGCATGCTTTCACCTCTTAATAGTTATTGGAATCATTCTCAACTGCTGCTTCTGTTAAGGCTTATGTTACACATACTGTTACATGTGCTCCCACTTCTGTGAGTGTTCTCAGATTTTGATCAAGAAGATAAAAAAGGCTGCTTCCTGAAATTTGTAGCAGAGACCTGTAGAAAGACTGTTGGTTTTATGGGCTGTACCACCACTCTTTTTTCCCTTTTCAAGAAAGCATGTAGGAAACGAAATAAGGGAGTATAACATCCTAGGGACGTGTCACCCAGAGAGAGTGTCCATTCTTCCCACACTCATCGCAGCCTTTGTGGAGTTCCTGCTCCTTTGCCTGCCTCAGCATCTGTTGGTGTGGATTTTGCCCCATCTCCTTCAGGCTAATCATTCCTCTCTCTGGTTAGGCCAGCAGCATTGTGCCATGGAAGGAGCTAGACTTCTGAGTCAGGCAGCCCTGGCTGCAAATGCTCCCCACACCAATCATTGCCAAACCTTCAGCAAGTCCCTCACCCCTGCTGAACCTTGGTGTCCTTGTCTTTATACTGGGAATAATTCCTCTCTAAGAGCATTAGGGTGCAAGGTCCTACTGCATGCATTCTGTACATAAAATCTCTAGGTGCCTTTTATGCATAATCTCGAATCCCTTCACCATGAGGTAGTGTCCAGCCAAGGCTTAGAGGGTTCAGTGGCTAATGTAGTAGATAGAGGTGGTCTGTGCCCTATCATCCCTTTGAGCTTCACCTTGACTTCTGCCTTATGGCTGCCAGCATCAACACCTGCTTCCTATGCCTGGCGAACCCAGCACAGTAAAGTGTGTTGGAAGGCAATGCCTCACCTCCCACCTCAAAAGCCAGAATGTTGTTGGTTACTTGCTTTCCCTGACTCCCAGCCAGGGAGTGGGCACTGCCTTAGACTCACCCAATTGGATGCTCCCATCTGGAACTTTGAATCTGGGGGAAATGACACAAAGAAGCAGTGGGCAGTTGAGTTTTGGCAGCCACCATCCTGTGGCTGGTCATGGCAGTCCCAGCAGCCATACCCAGTGTTCAGTGGCCACAGTTCCAGCTATCAGATTGCTCCCATGGCAGGAGCTAGGCTGTGGCTCAGGCCACCAAGTCTCCTTTGGCATCTGCCCACTTCCCTTCCTGTCAATTTTTTAAAATGTTTATTTATTTATTTTGAGAGAGAGAGAGAGCATGTGCGTGTGAGCAGGGGAAGAGCAGAGATTGAGAGAGAGAGAGAGAGAGAGAGAGAGAGAGAGAGAATCCCAAGCAGGCTCTGCTCTGTCAGCAGATATCCTGACTCAGGGCTTGAACCCATGAACCATGAGATCATGACCTGAGCAGAAATCAAGAGTTGGACACTTAACCAAATGAGCCACCCAGGCACCCCAGCCTTCTTATCGATTTTGTGAGCTTCTTGATACTCCTCTTCAAGGTTTTCTTCAACTTAAATCACTCAGACTTGCTTTCTGTGGTTTGTAATCAAGAACTCCATGTAGCAGCCGTGTGTCCCCAATGACAGTCCTCTGGTATCTCTCAACCTTTTCATTTTCTGCCTAATACTCCCATCCAAATGTTGGGAGTCATTGGCCTCTGCTTTTGTGCTAGACTCAGCCTATCAATATTGGCTAGAAATGCTAATGGGCACTCGTCTGGCACCAGTGAGCTTCCCACAGACATCTCCTCTTTCCAAACCAATGCTGTGACTGGACCAATCCTTGTGGTTCTCATGATTATAAGACATCTTTCAGCAACCACCATCAGGAAACTTTGAAAAAATGAAGATTTATTACTTACAAGACCTGGAAATAACACAACACACCTGGGCCTGGGGTTCTGCTTTTAGTGGGGACCAAAGGTTTCATAGGAACACTCTTTGTTGGTAAATTTATTTTGTGTAAATGTTTATTTATTTATTTTTGAGACAGAGAGAGAGAGAGAGAGAGAGAGAGAGAATAAGTGAGGAAGAGGGAGAGAGAGAGAGAGAGAGAGAGAGAGAGACAGACAGACAGACAGAATCTGAAGCAGGCTCCAGGCTCTGAGCTGTCAGTGCAGAGCCCCATGTGGGGTTCGAACCCACGAACCCTGAGATCATGACCTGAGCTGAAGTCAGATGTTCAACAGACTGAGCCACCCCGGTACCCCATGGTGAATTTAAAACATAAGAGCAGGAATTTTAAAGCTCAAGGTAATAATAGACAAGTGGCCCCAATGGTCAGTTATCAAGCAAGATCTCTAAAACAAAGGAGGTGGTCTGGCTCTTTATCTAGTGTGGTTGGCAATGTGTTTATTCGAGATAGTCTTCTCTGAAGTGGATGTCTCAGCAATCAAGGCATAAGTCAACCACTTGGGTTACAAAAAAGAACTAAAACTGTCAGGGCTTATTCCATAGCTTCCAAGAAATTTTTATATCTCATGAGCAGAGACTGGGAAAGAACTATTATTTTTGGTGTATCTGCTGCCCCATTTTTGCCTATGCTCCTTCTTGACTATCTTTAGGATCCTGCTCTTCCACCAAGGGGATTCATGATGATCTCTTCCCCAGGGCCCTTGCTGTCCATAGGTCCTGCCTTCTGCCCTTTTCTGTCTACATTCCATTGGGTCAGGATTCCTCCCCTCTTCTGAGAGTCTCAAGGAAGGGATGGCCTTTGTTAAGAGACTAAGGGAGTTAACAAATACAAACGGTCCTGGAGAGTTTGGAAAATGGCTTCTCCTTTGACAGAGCCAAGTGCTAGGGACTAACTAGTTTACTCTGCTTCTGGCTCCTTGTGTGTTTTGTGGCTGTTGCTGGTGAAACATCTCACCCTGGGAAGCCCCAAGGTAGCTTACTGAAGCCAGCTCTGGTGTGGCTCAGCAGTATCCTTAGCCCAACCCTGGGTTCTGGAGGAGTTGCCATTCGCAGTGTACATCTGTTGTTTTTATCCGCCCCAAATACTCTTCTTAAGAGATGGCCCTTTGGGGGCTCCTGGGTGGCTCAGTCAGTTAAGTGATGGACTTCAGCTCAGGCCATGATCCATCTCTCAGTTCATGGGTTCAAGCCCCTCATCTGGCTCTCTGCTCTCAGTACAGAGCCCACTTCAAATCCTCTGTCTTTCTCCCCCTCCCTCTGCCCTTCCCCTACTTGAATTCTCACTCTCTCTCTCTCAAAATAATAAAAATTTGAGAAAAAAACTTTCTTTAAAAAAATGAGATAGCCCTTTCTCCTCTTCCACTGGTGGCTGGGGCTGCTGGTCACAAGGCCTACTTTCTATGCTGAGGGATGGGCCCCTGATCCAGCAGGTGGACAGGTAGTGTGAAGATATTTGTGCGTAAACGATGGATCATGGGGATCTATTCCCGAAGTCAGAGCACACTGTATACACTGTATGTTAGCTAACTTGACAATAAATTATATTTTAAAAATGCACTGGGAGAGAACAGCCCTTTCTTTTCCCTTGAATGACAAACTATAAAGATATAACCTTGGAGCTTGTAAGAAGAAAGAAGGAAGTAGGGACACCTGGGTGGCTCAGTTGGTTTAAACATCTGACTCTTGGATCGGCTCAGGTTGTGATCTCACAGTTTTCTGAGTTCGAGCCCTGCATCAGGCTCTGCACTGGTAGCACAGAGTCTGCTTGGGATTCTCTCTCTGTCTCTGTCTCTGTCTCTCTCTCTCTGCCCCTCCCCTGCTCACACAGTCTCTGTCTCCCTCAAAATAAATAAATAAGCTTTAAAAAAAAGAAGAAGAAGAAGAAAGAAGGAAGCTATATTAAATTCCTAGGGCTGCCATAACAAATTACTACACAATTAGATGGCTTAAAACAGCAGAAATGTATTTTCTCGCAGTACTAGCTGAAGTTCAAAATCAGAGTGGCAGGAGGGCTGGTTCCTTCTGGGGCTTCTGTGGAAGAGTCTATGCCTGTCTCCTGGCTTTTGGAGGTGTCTGAGGATCTTTGGCATTCCTTGCTTGTAGATGCATTACTCCAACCTGCCTCCATCCTCACGTGGCTGTCTTCCTTCTGTGAAAGTCTCTGTTCAAATTTCCCTCTTCTTATGAGGACACCAGTTATTGGATTAGGGTCCACCCTAATTCAGTATGAGCTCGTTTTTTTTTTTCTTTAACGTTTATTTATTTTTGAGAGACAGCGAGAGATTGAGTGTGAGTAGGGGAGAGGCAGAGAGACACAGAGTCTGAAGCAGGCTCCAGGGTCTGAGCTGTCAGCGCAGAGCCCAACCCAGGGCTTGAACTCACAAACCGTGAGATCATGACCTGAGCTGAAGTCGGATGCTCAACCGACTGAGCCACCCAGACACTCCCTGTATGGCCTCATCTTCACTTGATCGCATCTGCTAAGACCCTATTTCCAAATAAGGTTTTGGGGGGGTGGATATGAATTTTGGGAGGCATTATTTAACTCAATACAGAAGCTAAGTTAGGAAAACAGGGTCAAGAGGTGGAAAGAGAGAGAACCTTAATGAAAAATTATCAATTCCTAAGCTCAACTGGTCTGCATGAAGTGAGCTTCACCTGGGAGTTTACAGAATGTGAGCTAAAACATTTCCTTTCCCTTAAACTATTTAGCGTTTGGTTTCTAGCACTTGGAACTGAAAAAGTCCTGACTAATATAGGGGTGAATGAAAAACCAGAATAGAGCAAGCTGGGATTTTAACAATAGACCAGGATGCAGTAAGAAAATGTGTTTCCTCTCTATTCCCTTCCTTCCATGCAATATGCCATCTCAAGATACAACAGTCCCTATAGTGCTTCATCACGCTGGTCTGCAGAGTCCTCCAGGGTCACCCTGGTAGGAATGTTCTCCAGGGAAAGAGTTTACCACTTTATTAACTTCTTCCCTTTGCCTGATTGGGCCCAAATACTCAAGAATTTGGGACAAAAAATAAGCTAATCTTTGGAGGTATGGAGACACAGGTAGGGGGTTTGATTTAATTGAATAATGCTGCTCATTCTTTGTGTGTGTGTTTTTTAAAAGTTTATTTATTTAGTTTGGGAGAGAGAGTGAGTGTGCATGGGGAACAGTGAGGGGGGGATGGGGGGAGAGAGAGAGAGAGAGAGAGAGAGAGAGAGAGAGAGAGAGAACCCCAAGCAAGCTCTGCACTGTCAGCACAGAGCCCGATTCTGGGCTCAAACTCATGAACCATGAGATCATGATCTGAGCTAAAGTCGGACACTTAACTGACTGAGCCACCCAGGTGCCCCTGCTGCTCATTCTTTGTATCTAGCACTCAGCATAGTGCTTGGTACATGGTAGATGCAAAATAAATATTTACTGAGAGGGTGAGGGAAATAATATATATTAAAGTGTCTATGGGAAATAGAGTGAGGCATACACAATATGATCCCAATCATTGGGGGCTTTCAATGTAGTTGGACAGATAATATGCCCTCACGAAGTCATTATATAATAGCATAAGAAGATCCATAGTCCAATTATTTGGGACTCTAGGGAGGAAGGGTGGAGTCTCAAAAGAGAGAGAAAGATCCCTGGGGTTTGGGTATGGCAGTTAAGGGAGGATTCAGGGAGAGGGAATAAGTTAGTTGGGTCTGGGAGGACAGGGCATGTGTTAGAGAAGAGCAGAGTGAGTATGGAGAATGAGCTTGGTGTCCTCCCAGGGGGATGTACAGGCTGGACAGGCAGAGGTGGGGAGGGGGTTTGGTTGGTGACGGGAAGGTAAGGGTGGAGTGGAAGAGTCTATGGGCCAGAAGGTGTCTCTAGGAAGATCCTGCTCTTACAGGCTCAGAAAGAACAGTGAAGAACCCTTATCTCTCCCATCCATCTAGACTCCATGTTGGGCCAAGATGTGAGCGCCCTTCTCACCCCCAGGAGGCACAGAGTGATGGGATTTTTGTGCACTGTGGGCTTGTGTGTGACTAATCCGTGGTTTAATATTGCTGTGGCTCAGGACCTGTCTGCTCCTTTAGAAGCTTCTAGTTGTATATGACAGATATTAGGGCATTGTTGGAGCCTTTCTGTTTCGCTTGTTACTATTATACAGCAGGAGACAGTTTCCTCCCAGCTAAGGGCAGATTCTGGCCCTCACCATCCTTGATTTACTCCTTACCTTCCATCTAGTCTGATTCTGTTGCTTCCCTCCTCAAGGCCTGACAGGGGAGAGAAGCAGGAAAGGGGGTGATTCTTTGTGGACAGGCCAGCTGGATTCTTTGGTGGTTTTGGATTCTTGCTTATGGGCCAGGGGACCAGTGGTGACCTCTCTCGTGGGTGTCTGCCTCCAACTCCCACCTCCCAGGGCCTTTCCTGCAGGATTTCCTCAGGGATTTCTCTCAGGGTTAGAATGATTCTGGGTATGAATGAAGGTCTTCTGCTTCCCGGTAGCCTCCTCGTCCACCGTGGCCTGGATATTCCTGGCTGCCCGCAGGCCAGACTTGATGGCAGTGTCTATCCAGGCATGGGGCATGGAGGTGTGCTCGCCTGCAAAGTGGATGCGGCCCTCGGGCTGTAAGAGCTGCCGCGAATAGTCAGTAAACTGGTAGGGTGTGAACTCAGCGAAGGCGCCCATGGTGAGGGGCTCCAGAGACCAGCGCTTGAGCACAGAGGAGGGGCACATGCGCCGCAGCTCGTCCTTAGGAATCTGGTGCAAGGCCGCCAGGTCCTCCAGGACCACATCCTCCACCTGCTCGTGTGTCATGGATATGAAGAAGAGGGAGTCATCGTCCACGGTGTAGGAGGCCAGCAGGACTCCCTTGCCGCTGGGGAAGCTGTGGCTGGGGTAGTAGATGAAGCGCGAGGGCCGGTCGGTGACCGAGACCCCGCCCCGGATGCCCTCCCGCTCCCAGAAGGGCTCCTTACAGGCCAGAACCAACTTGGTGGCGCTGGTGTAATGCACCAGGCGGAGAGCTTCCACCTTATCTGGGGAGAGCGGTGGCTTAAAGGTGATGAGGCGCGTGGCCTTGGCCGAGGCGGAAATGATGACGAAGTCTGCGGTGAGGTTGTGCTGCGCCGAGCTGGGCTCTCCTGCCCTGTAGGAAACCCGGACTTCGGGCCCGTCCCTCACCACTGTCTCCACCTTGGAGCCCAGCTGGATGGTGTCAGGCTTCAGCCTCGCGCTGAGGGCTTTAGGGAGCTGGTCGAAGCCACCAGTGATCTCAGAAAAGCTGCAGGGGTGAGCGGAGGGCAGGGGGTGAATGGGTGGGCACAGGCCCCCCTTGCTGAGTTTCGGGCAGCCTTTCTGGTTTGAAAAGCGAGGAAACTGGCTTCCTGCAGCCTGTGCTGTATGCTTCCTATCCATCTCCTTAACTAGTCTTTGTAAGGAAGGGCTGTTTAATTTTATATTTTGGAAAACTGAATCCTGATGAAGAGGGGTCGTCCCAGCATGATACACCCTGTCTAGACCCACAGCCTGTGGATTTAGCTACCATGGAGTCCTGTGTCCTGGAAGGAGTCCCACAGACCTGGGTTTGGATTCTGGCTCCAGCCTTCACCCCAGTATGTCAACTTGGGTAAATCACCGAACCCCTCTGAGCCTCAGCATCCTCCCCAGTAAAATGGCTCTGAATAATAGTATCGACCTTCCAGGTGATTAAAAGTGACAGTTTTTGGAAAGTGCTGATCATTGTGCCTGGCACATAGTGACCATAGTTCCATTTCTCTGCTCTGGGGGTCGGAAGAGGGACAGATTCCACCCATGGTCCCAATTGGCCTTACTCGTCGTTTTTGGAGAAGATGAAGTCTGTCTGCAGGGACTCTAGGAGGGACTTATAATATCCAGAATCCTCATTCATCACAGTCCCGATCATCTTTACCGCTCCTTGGCTCAGTGCCCCTTCCTTCAGCAAGTAAGCCTGTGAGGAGGTGGGAGTGCCAGATGGAGGGCCCAGTATGTAGGGAGGGGCTTCAGCAGGGACCTAGGGCAGGCAGGGGGTGGGACTGGACTCCAGGGAGGTGGTGTCATTGGCAGTGGGAAGAGAGAGTCCTGGTCAGCTGGGAACAACCCCAGAGGGCTAGGCTGAGCACAGACTTCCTCTATCCCTAACCTGGGACTTCTTTGACTCACATACCTTGGTGGAGTAGGAATCATAAAAGGACATCAGGTGGCTGCAGTTGAAATTTTTCAGACTTTGTTTGAGCTGCAGAAGGGGAGGGAGGGGAAGCAGTTTAGATGTAAGCCATAGAGCAGTGGCAAGACTCCTGGGTTCTGGCAAGGACGTAGGGGACGGAAAGACCGGGGAAAGGTGTTTCCAAGAGCTCCTAAATGTTCCTATTTCCTCCCAACTCTCCCCTTGGAGAGGACACTAATATTTAAGGGGAAGACATTCACTGCAATCCAGGAGACTTGATTCATTACTGAGGATTGGGCTATCTGGTGAGTCCCTTTCCTTCCACTGTCATCATCAAACAATGGGTCATTGGATCACCAAGGACAGGAGAACAGATGGGGCTGGGCATTAGGGTTGGTGTGGCAACATTCTTAGGGGACATTAGAGGAGGGTCCAATCACAAGAGTGCCAGATAGGAACCAGGTCAGCTAGGTCTATCCACAACTTTCCAGGTGACCTTGGACCAGAACTTGTTCTTTCCCAACCCTGGGAGGGGTGAGGCAGGAGGCACCTTGGTGATGGACTGGTGGAAGAGATTCGTAGCACCCTTGCCCTTCTCCAGTGGTTTCGTGGAATAGCCTAGGAGCTCTGGGTTGTCCTTGACATCCCTAGCGCGATGACGTTGTCCGTTGATGAGGTACCAGGTGTTACCATCATATTCTATGAACTTGTTTATCTTCAGTCCAAGCTTCTTGATGTAGGTATGAACTAGCCTGGAGCAGATACAGGTATAACATGGCACCCATCCCAGCACCTCATTCCTGCTGGCTTCACTATAGAAGCCATTTCCAGGAAAACCAGTTTCTTCATGTGCCCAGGAAGGTCAGACTATTTCTTCAACTCTAACCCTGGTTCCTCTTGCTGTGGTATTAATTATTTTTCTTCTGTTTTTCCCCCCATAGAAGATTGTGAGGAGGGAGTTCAGCCATAACCCAATAATGACTCCTTAAGAAATACCAGAGTACAAGACTTAAGTAGAGGCAAAGGCCTTTTGTTTCAGATGGTATTTGAAATTCCATCTTCTATTTCTAAGGAAGTTGAGGCGAAATCTAAAGACTTCTAGTTTGGGCTGGTTCATTTTGTTTTTGTTTTTGTTGTTAGTGGTGTTTGGAGGGAAGTCTTGGGTTCAGTTTACACACAAGGCAAAAAAGAAGTCATATTTTTGGAGGTATGTCAGACACCAGGTGAGGGATCTCTTTTGTCTTAGAAGCCACAGAACCAGGGGCTGGGTTCTGTCCCAGGAGCCAGTTACAGCTTAGGGGTTGAGCATATGTTTTGGGGGCTGTTGCTTCCTTGATTTTAAGAAGGAGCTCTGTGACTTTCTCCTAGGAGAAACTGGGATGTGTCACTTAATACCTCTGAGCCCAGTTTCTTGATTTGTAACTGGGAAAAATCAGAGGATCAGATGAATTAATAATGCACATGTGGCATTCAGCATGGTGCCTGGTACATAGAGGTGCTAAAGAAATGGCAGCTCATATGATTATTAAATATTATTAGTTTGTAGCTTAATGAGATATAATTGACACATAAGAAGCTACCCATATTCAAACTACACAATTTGATGAAGTAATGCTAACTATTATTAGTAGTTTGGAGCCTACCACTTTCTGTGTGACCCTGGGCTCTGAGCCTTGGTCTTCCCTGTCAAGTGGGAGACCAGTGTCAGTCTTGACTCCACATGAGACAGTTGATGTGAGAGGCTCTGACACTATGGCCACAGCCCCCCACCCAACCCCTACCTAATTCCTCTTGCCTGCCCTTCACTTCTTCCTTCCTTGGGACTTACCTGTGGAACTTTGGGATTCGCATGGGCCCCAGTTCATAGTACCAGCCCTCCTCCTCGTTCCTGTATGTGACAACTCGACCTCCGATGTGGTGGCTGGCTTCCAGTATGGTTACCTGGGGTCCAGAGAAGCTGCTGTTGTTGCCAGAGTCATGCTTTCCCTTCTCCCACCCTGTATACCCATCCCCATCTGGCCACAGGCTCTAGTCTGGAATTCCTAGCAGTAGGTCCCTGCATGTGCAGGATAACCAGATGGTGGGGAGGGAGAGCTCCTCCAGGAGAGTCCTGAGTAATGTAAGTGGGGCAGAGGTGGTCTGTGGTTGCAGGGAACTGAGTGCCTCTTGGCCTGTTCTCGTTATGATAACTCTTTCCCACTTTTGTTTCTGTGAGAACACAGGTGTAGCTAGGGTCAATTCTCAAGGGGGCCTGGGGTTTTGAGGAACCATAACTAAGGGCTAAGAGATCAGTGGGTTGTAAGCAGCCATCTAAGAGCTGACTGTAGCTTCTCCCTTTCACTTTTTCCACCCAAGGAAGCAAACTGATTCCCCTCCTCAGACCCCAGGCAAAGGACTGAAGCCCCATCAAGACATGCTCACCTGGTGGCCAGCATCTTGTAGGGCCTTGGCAGCCGCCAGGCCTGACATGCCAGCTCCCACTATTACCACACGCTTTGGCAGCGAGGAGGCATGGAGCCCCTTCTGCGCCGTGACAAGGATGGACTCATACTCGGGGTCCTGGAAGCACTTGACCAGGTCCTCAAAGTAGCCAAAGCAGCTGGGAGTAGCCAACAGGAGCCCCAGGATCAGGATTCCTGTGGTAGAGAGGGGAATTGAGGGCTACCTTTCTGGGGCCTGGGCTCTGCACCCTGCCCTACCCAGGATGACCTTGGCTGTGTAAACGAGTGGGGGCGGTGAGGTCAGGCAGCACCTGTCAGATGTGTGGTTGTAAACATGCATATTTGTGATTGTGTCTGTGTGGGGGTGATTGTGTTGTATGGGGTATGTATGTATGTGTGAACTGTGCTGCTGTCAGCTGTGCGATTATAAATGTAAATGCATGTGTTCACCTGTGTGCATGTGATTGGAAACCAATGAGTGTGTGCAGAGCCATCTCTGAATGTGAATATGCCTGCTTCTAATGGTGAGTGCGTGTGTGAGCTTGTCTATGATGGAAGTTGCAGTGACTGTGAGTTTGTGATTATTGCCCTGTAGGACTGTGCATCGTCTGTGATTTCATAGGGGGTGTGTGTGTGTGTCTGTGGGACAGTGTGGGCCCCTGGGCACATGTGTGGACAAATCTGTATGCGAGAGCGAGGTGGGTGTGTGTGACCTGGGTCTGAAGAGTAAGGATGACATACATGCTTTTGCTTGAGTTTGTGAGGGAATATAGTTGCTGGCGTTCTTGTGTGTGACGCTGTGAGTGGGTCTGAGTGTGAGGCTGGGTGGCAGAGCCGGAGGGTATCTGTGTTGTTTGAGAATGTGTGCGCTTGTGAGAGGATGAGTGTGTGTTAAAGCAGGAGTGTGTGAGGCATGGTTCTCTTGGGGCGGAACTGTGACCAGTTTCTCAGCGACGTTACCAGCGCCCCATGGAACCTTGGCAGGCCCACTGCTCCTCTCCAGCCTCACGGTATATTTTCAAATCCCTCCAGGTTTTTTAATGTGCAGCCAAGACTGGAAACTATAGTTAATATGTAACACACAACACGTCCAGAGTGACGTGGTGGTTTTCGTCCCCACAATTAATTGCTCTGATGTACAGAGAAATTCACCTGGGAGGGAATCTGCAACGAGAGGCTGTGTGGTTTCCTTGGTGTTACCTGCTCCGAAGGGGAGCATCCAGGAGTGGGGATGCAATGTGTCCCCCTGCACCAGCCCTAGGATTTTTGGGTGGGTGAGAATGTCCTTAGTTCAGTCTTTGCACATGGCATACACCCGAGGCGCATACAAGGAAAGGGATCTTCAGGTGCCAACTCCTGCAGAAAGGCAGGAGACCCAGCTGGATCCCGGCACAGGCCCCTTGCAAGCATAGGGGTGACTTCTGCAGGGATGACTCCTCAGAAAAGAAGAGGGGGTAACCAGGCACCATGGCAGAGAACCCCAGCCTCACCCCCTCTTCCCAACCTCCAGGCCTACCTCAACATCCCAAATCCATTCTCACCCCTGACAAACTCTCCCATCTCCCTGAGCTACCAGCATTCTTGTCTCAGTCCCCATGTCCTTCCCTCTGAATGGGCCCAACCCCTAAACTCATTACTTGGACCTGGACCATTCTCTTGACTCACTTTCACAACACCTGGACCTATGTGTAGCCCCATATCTAGCCATGTCCCATCTCAGTTGCCATGTCTTTTCCTATTGCATGACCCCATGCCCAGACTCCCTCTCTGACCCATCTCAACCCCATCCCACCATCTCCTTTCCCTGTTCCAGAGTCCAACACTTTCTCCCTTAGGTGCCTCTGTCTCAGACTTACCCCTCATCTTGGCCTGGTCTTGCAGCTCATGCTGAGCCCAGGGCAGCTCTCTCTCTCCTTATGAGGAGCCAGCTCCACCCCAGCAGTTGCTGGCCTCATCGCACTGGCCTGCCCCTAGGGCTGAGCCAAGCAGAGAAGCCCGGCCCTCGCGGTGCAAAGACCATGGTGACTTGGCCCCATCCCTGGCCTCATCTTCTGCCTCCTGGTCCTTCCTTCTTCCTGGCCCATCTCCCCTTCCAGGGAAATCCCCTTCTCTCAGTTCAGACCCCAACACCTGGGTACTAGTGGGGAGGAGTGGCTGTGGGAGCCAAGTGGGCCATCCCAAACCTACCAAGAATGGGCGAGGACTGGAGCTAAGTGTCGGGGCTGGTTTGGAAGGCTAGTATCTGGGCTTCCAGCCCAGTCAAAGCTCCCAACTGCTCCCACTAGAGAATATTTAGTTCCACTGCTGTCCCACCATAAGCCTTCTGCTCCACTGAGTCTGTCCAAGGTGGGGATTCTGGCCAGGAGGTCCCATGGAAGACGGTGCCCTTCCTGCCCCTCCCAGGGGCTCCCCTCGCAGGCTGGGCAGACCCATTTGCAGTGGGGAGAGGTTTTTTCCCCTCTTCCTCTGAGTACTCTGGGGACTTCTTAGGCACTCACTTCTCTGGCACTGGAATTCCTTCTCCTGGGGAATCAGGCCAGCTGGCTGTGGTACCAAGACTAGCCCTTTGTTCTCTGTGTACAGTGCGGGTGGAGATAGGGTGGCTGGTGAGACAAGTGGACAGGAAGCAACATGGGGCTGGGGAGGGAGGAAGCAACCTGGGGCTAGGGATCGGGGAGAGTCAGTGTCAGGGGCACAGGACTCAGATTCTGGGAACCAGGGTGGCATAGGGGAAAGGGTACCAGCAATGGAATCCAACAGAACTGGGTGCAAATCTTGCTTTATTACATAATTGCTGTGTGTCTTAGGACATAAGGTTTATTATATATCTCTGAGCCTGGATTTCCTTACTTGTAAAATGGGGTAGTAATACTTTCTTCACTAGGATGCTTCAGGATTAAATGAGATGATGTGTGTGAAGAGCCTGGCATAGCACCTTGCACTCTCTAGGTATCTAAACTAGCTTCCTTTTTTCTTTTTGGAGATAGGGTTTGATTTGATACCAGATCACAAACAATCATAATATTTTTAAAATGGAAGTAATTCCTCCACTACAAGGTTGCTGGATGAGCCAAATAAAATAACATATGGGGGTTACAGTGTGAATGGCTAGGCTTTAGGCACAGATCAAGGACTCTCTCTCTCTCTCTCCCCTTCCTTTTATTTTTTGTAGTAGCTTTATTGAGATATAATTCACATACCATACAACTCTTCCATTTAAGGGGGGGGGAATTCAATGGTTTTTAGTGTCTTTTCAGAGTTGTCTATTATCACCATAATCAATTTTAAAACATTTTCATCATCCCAGAATGAAATACAGTACCTGTGAACCATGCTTACCCATTCTCCTCATTGTCCCAGCCCTAGGCACCCTAGACATTACATATATCCAGAACAGGTATCATACAATATGTAGTCTTTTGTGACTGGCTCCTTTTGCTTGCATAACGTATTCAGGATTCACCCATGTTGTCACATGTATCCATACTCCATCCTTTTTATGGCTGAACAATTTTCCATTTGACTGAATAATATTTCATTTATATCACATTCATTTATAAATGTATCAGCTGATGGCCATTTGGGTTTTTCCCACTTTTTGGCTACTATAAACAATGCTGCTGTAAACATTCTTTTATAAGATTTTATGTGGACATAGATTTTCATTTCTCTTAAGTATGTATCTTGGAAAGGAATTGCTGGGTTATATGTTAACTCTATGTTTAACCTTTTGAGGAATTGCCAGACTGGTTTACAAAGTGGCTGCACCATTCTACTTTCCCACTAGCAACAAATGAGAGCCCCAATTTCACCCCATCTTCGACAACACTTGTCAATATCTGTTTTTGATTGTAGCCATTCTAGTGGATGTGAAGTGGTATCTCATTGTGTTTTTGATTTGTATTTTCTGTTGACTAATGATGTTAAACATCTTTTCCTGAGCTTAATGAACATTTGTAGATCTTCTTTGAAGAAATGTGCATTCAGATCCTTTGCCTATTTTTACATTTGGTTATTTGTCTCTTTGTTTTTGAGTTGTAAGAGTTTTTTTTTTAAATATATTTTAGGTACGAGTCTCTTACCACATATATATACACATATATTTGTAAATATTTTCTCCCATTCTGTAGATTTTCACTTCCTTGATGATGTTTTTTGAAGCATGGAATTTTAAATTTTTGATGAGGTTCACATCACTTATTTTTTCCTTCTATTGCTTGTGCTTTGAGTATCATATCTAAAATCCTACTGCCAAATCCAAGGTTATGAAGATTTACCCCAATGATTTCTCCAAGTGGTTTTATATTTTAAACTCTTATATTTTGATCATTGGTCCATTTTGAGTTCATTTTTGTATATGATGTGAGGTAAGGATCCAAATTTATTCTTCTGCATGAGGCTATCCAGTTGTCCCAGTACTATTTGTTGGAAAAACTATTCTTTCCCCCATTGAATGATTTAGGCACTCTTGTGAAAAATCAGTTGGCCATGTCCATGTGGTTTTATTTCTGGATTCTCATACTGTTTTAATGACCATTTTGTAGTAGGTTTTGAAATTGGGAAGTGTGTCTTCTTACCTTGTTTTCCTTTTCTTTTTGACTGTTTATTATTTTGAGAGACAGAGTGTGTGTGCACATGCAGATGGGAGGGGCAGAGAGAGGGAAAGATAGGAAGAGAGAATCCCAAGCAGGCTCCATGCTCCCAGCACAGAGCTTGACATAGTGCTCAAATCCATGAACCATGAGATAATGACCAGAGCCAAAATCAAGAGTCAGACGCTTAACCAACTGAGCCTCCCAGGCACCCCCCCACCTTGTTTTTCTTTTTCAAAATTGTTTTGCTATTCCCAGTCCCTTGAATTTCCATATGAATTTTAGAATCAGCTTGTCAATTTCTACAAAGAAGTCAGCTGGGACTCTGGTAGGGATTGCATTGAATCTGTAGATCACTTTGAGCAGTATTACCATTTTAACAATATTATCTTCTGGTCCTATAAATGTAGGGTGTTTTATAGCCTTTAATTATTTCAACAATGTTTTGAAGTTTTCAGAGTATGATTTTTGTGCTTTTCTTTTTAAAGAACTTTTTTCTTACTGAGATGAAGTTCATATGACATAAAATTAACTATTTTAAAGTGTAAAATTCAGTGGCACATTTGCTATGCATTCATAGCACATTCACAGTATTGTGCAACTGCTGCTTTTATCAAGTCCCAAGCATTTTCATCACCCCAAAGGAAAACCTTGTACCCGTTAAGCAGCCACTCCCCATTCCTCCCTCCCTGCATTTCCTGATCACGACCAGTTTTCTTCTTTGTGTAAGCTTTTATCTATTCTGGATATTTCGTATAAACAGAATCATACTATATGCATAATTTTGTGTTTGTCTTCTTTCACTTAACATAATGTTTTGGAAGTTCACCCACATGTAGCATGTATTAGTACTTCATTACTTTTTATAGCTGAACAATATTCTGTTGTATGTATAAACCATATTTTGTTGATCCATTCATTGTTTGATGGACATTTAGGTTGTTTCTGCCCCTTGACTATTGTGTATAGTGCTGCTATGAACATTTATTTACAAGTATTTGAGCACTTATTTTCAATGATTTCCATTATTCTGTTCATTTCCTAGGGCTGCCATATCACAGATTAGCACAAGAGAAACTTACTGTCTCACAGTTGTAGAGGCTACAAGTCCTCAATCACATTGTTGTCTGGTCCATGCTCCTTGCCAAGGCTCTAGGAATGGGTCCGTTCTTGCCTCTCCCAGCTTTTGGTGACCCCAGGTGTTCTAATGTTTAGGGGTGCCTAACTCTAATCTTTGCCTTCACATGGTCTTTCTCTTTTGTGTCTGACTGTCTCAAATCTCTCTCTGCCTTCTCTTATAAGGACACCATTGGATTTAGGCCCCACTCTAAACCAGGATGATCTTGTCTCAAGATCTCTAACTAAATTGTGTCCAAAAAGACCATTTTCCCAAATAAAATCACATTCACAGGTTCCAGAGGTTAAGGATCGAACATATCTTTTTTGGGACCACTATTCAGCCCACTGCAGTTTACCTTTTGGCCCCTCCAAATTCATGTTGGTCTCACATGCCAAACATATTTAGCCCCAAATCCCTCAGTTTCAATCCATTACAGTATCATCTTACTCCAAGATCTCATCTAAATATTGTCAACTCAAAATCCCAAATCTGATTATATAAATCATCTAAATCAGGTATAGGGAAAAGTCTGGGTATGTTCCATCCTAGGACAAAATTCCTTTCCATTTGTGGTCATCGGAACCTGAAAAACAAGTTATATACTTTCAAAATACAAAGGTGAACAGGCATAGAGTAAACATGCCATTGAAAAAAAGGAGAATGTGGAAGAAATAAAGATGTCACAGGTGCCAAGCAAGTTTGAAATCCAGCAGGGCAAATTTTGTTAGGTTTAAAGGCTGGAGAACACCTCTCTATGGCTTGATGCTCTGTCCTGCTACCTCACCACTCCACCCTCTGGGCCTGCAGCTCTGCCCTCTGCTTCTGCTTTAGCCTTGGCCTCTGCCTTTGGAATCATGCTTTCCTTTCATGAAGGGTAGCTTATGTTTGAAGACACAAAAGGCGTTCAGCAGAGAGAGAGGAGAACAGGTTCTATGACTGAGCCTAGGTGCACACCCCCTTTAAGAGATAGAGAGATGAGGGAAACTATAAAGGAGATTGAGAAGGGGAACCATAGAGGTAGGAGGAAAACAGGAAGTGAGCTGTCCTAGAATCCACGTGAAGAAAGTGTTTCAAGGAAGGAGTGATTTGTTGTGTAAACGCTGTCAACTAGAGTGATGACTGAGAATTGATCGTTGGCTTAACAACAGAAGCCTGATGACAGTGGATTCAAGAGAGGAGAGGAGGAATTTGGGACAGTGAGTATATCAGCTTTTTTTGGGAGGAGATTTGGACAGGACAGGACAGCAGAAAAATAAGTAGGTAGGTGCAGGATGACAGGATGAAGAGTCAGAAGAGGTTTTTTTGGTTTGCTTTTGTTTTTGTTTTGAATAAACCTAGTTAGCAAACATAGTATAAAGAGTTCTCATATAACCCACACCCTGTTTCCCCTGTCGTCAGCATCTTTCAGTAGTATGGTATGTTTGTTGCAATTAATGAACCAACACAAATACACCACTATTAACTGAAGATACTTTATTTAGATTTCCTTAGGGTTCTTTTCCCCCCCAAAGACCTTTCCCAAGATCATCCAGGATACCACATGACAACTTCGAGTTGTCATGTCTCTCAGGCTCCTCTAAACCATAACTTACAGAGCACAGGCGGGTGGGGGACAGCACCCTATAATTACCCTATGATCACCTGGATTAGGTCAGATTAGTCTCTTCCCAGGTTTTGCCTCTAAATAAGTCATGAAAGAAATTCATTTTCAGAGTTTTATTTTTGTTTTTAAAATAAAGGAAGAGAGACTTCAGGCTTCTATATTTATGATTTTTGTGCTTATGTTCATCTGTGAGGTTAGTCAATGATTTTCTCTTGTGTTGCCCTCATTTAGTTTTGCTGTCAAGGGTAAATTGGCTTCAAGGGTGCCTGGGTGGCTCAGTCGGTTAAGCGTTCGACTTCAGCTCAGGTCACGATCTCATGGTTCATGGATTTGAGCCCCACGTAGGGCTCTGTGCTGACAGCTCAGAGCTGGAGCCAGTTTCTGTGTCTCCCTCTCTCTCTGCCCCTCCCCCGCTCATGCTCTGTCTCTCTCTCTCTCTCTCTCTCTCTCAAAATAAGCAAAACATTAAAACATTAAAAAAAAGTAAATTTACTTCATAAAATGAATTGAGTAACTCTCCCTCTCTCCATTCTTTGAAACAGAGTGACAAAGATTCTGTCCTTGAAGATTTGGCTAAACTGCCTGACCTGGTGACTGTCTTGGGGGAGCAGTGGTAAGGGCATAGAAGATAATCTGAGAATGGGTTAAACAGCTGGTGGGGATAGAAAAGCCTGTAGTTTTGAGTGAAGCCCAGGACAAGAGGAGATTCTGCAGCAGGTTCAGGCTGCCATGCAAGCTGCTTTGCCATTTGAACCATATGGTTCAGCAGATCTGATGGTGCCTGATGTGTCAGTAGCAGATAGAGATATTGTTTGGAGACTTAGGCCACGGAAAGTGAATCACAACAAAGATCCTTAGGATTTTGGAGCAAAGCTTCACTATCCTCTGAAGATAACTACTCTCCTTTTGAGAAACAGCTTTTGACATGCTATTGGGCCCTAGTAGAGACTGAACACTTGACCATGAGCCACCAAATCACCATGCGGCCTAAATTCCCATTGCGAACTTGATGTTGTCTGACTTATCAAGTCAAAAGTTGTCAGGTACAGTAACACTACATCATCAAGCAGAAGTGAAATGTATGCAATTGGACTCTAGCAGTCCCTTAAGGTGCAAGCCGTTTGCACAAGGAAATGGCCCAAATGCCTATGGTCTCATGGAGGTTGCCTGTGATTAATTGATAAAGAAGAGAACAGTCAGGCCCAGTTTACACATAGGTCTGCATGATACACAGGCACCACCTGGAACTGGACAGCTGTACCACTCTAGCTCTTTTCTGGGACATCCCTGAAGGCCTGTGATGGAAAGAAATCCTACTAGGGGGCAGAACATTAACAGGGCACTTCATTGTTCATTTCATTTGAAAGGGAAAACAGCCAGAGGTAAGAATCTATATTAATTAATGGACTGTAGCCAGTGGGTTGGCTAGATGGCCAGGGACTTGGAAGATAGTTGGGAGAAGTTATAAGGATAGTCCTCTTTCAACTAACACAGAACGTGATGTTATTTGTGTCCTGTGTGAATGCTCACCAAAGGGTGCCCTTAACAGAAGTGGATTTTAATAATACAGTGGATAGAATGATCTGTTCTGTGGACATCTGTCAGCCTCTTTCCCCAGGCACCACTATCATTGCCCAATGGGCTCAGGAACAAAATGGCCATGGTGGCAGGGATGGAGGATATGCCTGGGCTTAGCAACTTGGACTTTGACTCACTAAGGCAAATGTGGCTGCAAATCAGGCTTGATGTATTTTTTTCCCTCCTTTCTTGCTAGAGAATTGGTTGTTAAACTGTTAACATTATACCACTTGTTAATACCTAGACTTTCAGTTCATGGCTGTAGGACATTTCTCATATTACTAAATCTCCATGACTCAGTTTCTTCATCTACAAAATCATTAAGATAACACTATCTATTTCACAGGGATGTTTTAAATATTAAGTGGGTTATTGTAAGGAAAGCATTTAGAAGAATACCAGGCACACAGAAAACAACCACCTAATAAGGCTTTGCTATTATTAATATCATTACCATCATCATTGTTATTATGTTTGTTATTACTATTGTTACTATCCCTTTAGCTTGTCTGTCCTTTCATTGGCTCACACAAGATTTACAGCCTTGGGGGATACAAACACCCCAGGATTCAAGATGCTGAAGGGATGCATGGTTGAGTCCCTGCGAGTGATTCATTATTGCTGATCAGATGGACAGCTCATTCTTCAACTTTCCAGAGAACAATGGAATGGGCCCATGGCCAAGAGGCAGGGCGTCTGGGTTCGAGTCTCCTCCACTAAGTCATATAGGCCTATCAGTTTCCTTTCCTGGGCTTAATTTTCCTGGCTGTAAAAGAGGAGTGGAGAGTTGGGCATGCTGACCTTGAAGGCCAAATCTGACTCAGCAGTGAAGTGACCAAAGCCACTGTCGAAGGCTCCCTCAGGACCTGGCCCATGGCAAGTGCTCAGCAAATGTCTGTCACCATTGTTGTCATCATCTGTAAACAGGGGACCATAACACCTCCCTCACAGGATTGCTAGGAGGACCTAGTGAAAAAAATACATGTGAAAGTGCTCGGTAAACTGTAAAGTGCTGTGAGCCTGTCCCAAAACACCATGCGATAATCTTGATCATTAGAATCGTCACAACCTCCTGCTATCCCTTCAGCTCCTTCCCCAGACACAAACCCAGAAAACTTTCTGCAGCACCTGTCTTAGCAAATGAGATCCAGTTCCCACAGGGTCCCTCCCAGAGGCCTTCTCCACCTGAGGCCAATTAGACAGCCCATGGGGTTAGCACTGCATGCCCTGCCCTTCTCCAGAGCCCAGCCCCTGCTCCTTGAGGCCTTTGGGCCCTTGGGTCCAGAATCAAGCATCCAGAGCACAGCCTTCTCTCTGGTGTCAACCCCCAGCTGGCCACACCCCCACTGGTGGCCACAACCAGCTCTCAGGACAGTAGGCAGGATTTCAGTTATCGGTCAGGTGTAGCCATTAGTTTAGACTGGAGCACTGAAGCATGTGCTACTGTGGACACAGACCCAGCCCAGGAGTCAGGCACCAGGGGTCCTGGACTGGCTGCCCCATTGTCTAACTGCACAGCCTTGGCCAAATCCCTCAGCTCTTCCTGGCCACATTTCATTTTATGGGAAATGGAGGGTAGGACCATGCTTGGCAGTCTTGAAGTAATTCTGTCATTTGAAATATCAAGGTGGCCAGAATTTCACCCTGTCTATAATCCTAGATTGCTTCTGACCTTGGGCAAGTGGCTGTACCTCCCTGGACCTCAGTTTCCTCATCCATCCAATGGGGAGATAGGCTCCCACATGGATACCTCTTCACAGCTGAAGTGAGGGTGCATGACAAGGACAAGGAGAGTCAGGGCCTTGGCTCAGGGCAAGGGATGCTTCTCTTTTGTGTCATGGTTCTGAGGAAAAGAATTGACGAGACACATTTTTATTGTCCTGAGTTCTGGGCCCAAACTCTCTCATCTCCTGAATCTCACAGTCAATCAGACTGGGCTGGAGGAAGTGGGGGGATGTGATTGGGTACAGAGGAAGACCCCCAGGACAGTCCTCTGAGAGTGTAGCTGAGTCTGAGGAAGAGCTGATGGTTGGAAGGAGGCTTCGGATCATAGCTCCCCCCAACCTTCACCTCCCAAGGAACCATGAAGCGCCCTGGGTACTCCTAACCCCAGGAAGGCTCATTTCAGGGACATGCAGTGGAGCAAGCTCCATAGATGCCATGCAGGAGGGAATGTGTCCCCTCCCTGCCAGGTGTGACTTCGAAGAGGGAGATCAGGAAGTAGACATGGGGATATGATTGAAAATTATAATTTTTTATTTTTATTTTTAATAGTTTATTGTCAAGTTAGTTTGCATATAACACCCTGTGCTCTTCCCCACAAGTGCCCTCCTCCATGTCCATCACCCCCCTTCCCCTTTCTCTCTCCCCCTTCAGCCCGCAGTTTGTTTTCAGTATTCAAGAGTCTCTCATGATTTACCTCCCTCCCTCTCCCTAACTCTTTTACCCCCCTTCCTCTCCCCATGGTCCTCTGTTAAGTTTCTCCTGTTAGACTGATGAGTGAAAACATATGGTATCTGTCCTTCTCTGCCTGACTTATTTCACTTAGCATGACACCCTCGAGGTCCATCCACGTTGCCATGAATGGCCAAATTCCATTCTTTCTCATTGCCATGTAGTGTTCCATTGTATAGATAAACCACATCTTCTTGATCCATTCATCAGTTGATGGACATTTAGGCTCTTTCCATGATTTGGCTATTGTTGAAAGTGCCGCCATGAACATTGGGGTACAT
>CM053570.1:69341752-69357819 GCA_028646485.1 Cryptoprocta ferox | reverse complement strand
CAGTGCCAGGTAAGGAGATGGGCAGAGGCAGGGGCCTGAGCCATGCAGTCCACCCCTGGGCATCCTTGCTTGATGCTTTTCACCTGTCCCCGCCTGTCTCACTGGATGCCTGCCTGCCTCCTTTCCATCCACATCAGGTCTTCCTGGGCATCTGCTTGACTTCCTGACCTCTGTCCTCCTGTGTTCATTGATTTCTCTCTGTACAGTGATCAGTCTCTTTGTCTTTATCTCTCCCTCTCCCTCCTTATTTGTCTTTTGGGTGTGCTCCTCAGTTAAGGGGGAGAGAAATGGAAGGATGTAAAAGCTGCTGCTATGGAGCTGAAGCAGTTGGCTCTCCATAGAGGATTTAGGACAAGGCCCTGGTAGGAGAGATAAAAGTGGGGATGACGAGTTATAAAAGGTGGGAGCTGGAGGGAGATGCTAGAACTGAGAAGATCTGCAATGCTCTTATGTGGGAAGGGGAGGGAGGTGATTGCTTCCAAACAGGATATGGATATCCTATCATTACTCTCTGGCACAGCCCTAGGCCAGGCCCTGGGATGGCTGGAAAGGGGGCTCACAGTGGGCTTGGAGCCCCCATTAATCTATTCCTGGCCCTCCTTTCCCTTCCCTTTCTATACTCCTCTTTTCCTCAATTCTGAACCATATTCTGATCACTGAGTATGTAGCAAGGAATGGGGATGGGAAGCCTACTGAGAGCCTACCGCAATAGTCTAGGCATCAGATATCAGGTCCAGGTGGAGCTGGAAGGTCCAGGTGGAGCTGCCAGAGGAATGTCAAAGTCTTCAACTCTTCCAGATAGAGTAGACCAGAGACACTCCTGCCCCATCAGCAGGATTGGTTACAGTGCATTTTGACATTTTGTTTGATCCTTTCATGGGGTCAGCAAGTTCACTACCTTCCAGAACAGTTGATTTTATCTGTGGACTTCCCTCCCTAATGTAAGCTGGTTGTATTATGTTGGATCTTGCCTCCCTAGTGTAACTCCCAACTATACCTGTTAAGACCACCCAGGACAAGTCTTATCTGTCTTCCACATGAAAGCCTTTCAGAGAGTTGGCCCTCAGCTCCCAGAATGCCCTTCAGCTTTTATTCCACGTGGTAAACATACCCAATTACTCCAACTCTTCCTCATATGATGTGGTTTCCAGACCCTTCTTTATAACCTATTTCAGCATATCCACACTCCCTTTAAAATGTGGACCCACCATTGACAAAGATGCCCTACATGAGGTCTGGCTACTACAGACACATTCCATGACACC
Organism: Cryptoprocta ferox; assembly: GCA_028646485.1. Lineage (NCBI taxonomy): Eukaryota > Metazoa > Chordata > Mammalia > Carnivora > Eupleridae > Cryptoprocta > Cryptoprocta ferox. The sequence goes on along the minus strand of CM053570.1, from coordinate 69,356,554 downwards.
ATTCATCCGTCAGCATCCTTTCTTAATGATGTCACCTCAATGATGACTTTTTAGAAAGTTTACTTACACTGATACACTTTCAGTCCTCAGTTATTGTCCAATGAATTGCTGCTCCATCTAAACTGTTGTGGTTGGCTTTTTGAATCCAAGGAAGGGACAGAGGATTTTAGCTCTATGCTATAACATTTCTTTTCTTGACATTAGCTTCTTGTTCTATCTATTTGAGACTTGCAATTCCATTTTCAACCACTGGATCAGATTGTCTTCCTCACCATCTACATGAGAAGCTGTGAAGGAAGAACCCATGAGACTTACTGGTGCATGGGAAGATACTCTTGAAATTTCTGGTGGTCACAACTAAATGATCTGTATCCAATTCATTCTTACCTCCTTTCCTTCGATTGTACTCTTCCTGAAGCTGCCTATCATGACTTGTGCACTTAGTACCATTGCTGTTGCCTCCTCAGAGACCTTGTAGTATCACCTCTTTCTCCCTCTCTTTTGGCTTCCCCCCCTAGTGTATATATCTTTAAAAAACAGCAACACAAATGAAACACTCTTTCCACCTTATATCCCAATCTTAGATATCTCTTCATTACTCCACTTTACAGACCAGTTCACTCTTCAAAACCCACTGGTATCTGATTTTTGCTTTCATCACTTCACCAAAATTTCCCACTTCCAAGCCAAGAATAATTTCCACATTATTACATTTTAAAAGGTTTATTCCTCCTGCCCTCTTTGTAATGTCTGGCACCATATGCCCTTTTAGAGATGTAAGCTCCCTTGGTTGGTGGAACCAAGTTCCCTGACTCCCTGATGCTCTTGCTCAAGCCCCAGCTTTTCTACTGCTGATCTCTCTGGTGTTCATGCCCCAGGTTGCAGCTTTTGATCCTTTGCTCTTTCTCTGAGCTATCCTGGAGAGTTCTCATCCATTATGTATCTTGATTACCTCTCCAATTTTTATCTTCCACTTCGATACCCTTCCTGAGTTTCAAGGCTATTGGACCTATTCTTTGATGGTCCGCTCCTCAAGGATACCCCATGTTTCAAGCTCTATGTCTGTAACAGAGTTAATCATTATCTTCCAGACATTTCCTGTCTCACGCCATCTCTCCCTCCACCACCTCCACCCAGGTTTTGTCTTGTAATGATTCCAAACCTGAAACCTCAAGCTTATCTTTGTCCCTTCCCTCTTTCTCACCTCTGTACTCCTCAGTTACTAAGCTCTGTTTATTCAATTTCCTACATCTCTCTAATCACTTTTCTCTTCTTTATTGTCTAGAATGCTATGCTGCTTCTGCCTTTTTCCCATACCCCTCAACTGGTCTTACTCCAATGCCTTCTCCTAACTTCCACCCAAGTAGTGATGTTACTAAAACCTAAGCCTCAATGAATTACTTTTCTGCTTAAAACTTATCTGCAAATTGTCATGGCCTAAATGATCAACTCCATGCTCCTTATTAAAGTATACAATACCCTTTCCCCACCCTTGCCCTGCACAGACTATTCTACCCTCAGTCTTTACATCTTGTGCATGATGGTTTTACAAAACTTTCCCTTAGTTATGGTCCTTTGCACCTGCAACACCGTCTTCTTGCAAAACTCTTCCTTAAGATCTTTGCTTAGCTAATTTTTTTCAGCCTTTAAAGAAATCTAGCTCTCAAAGGCTACCTAGGTGCTTCTTTAAGGAAGCACAGCCTATCCGGGCTCCTATGACACTCTGTACTTACTCCTATCAGCACTTATCACTTGACTGTCATTCATTGTTCACCTGTCTCCTTCCTGTGCATGCTTTTTGAGGGCAGAGATTTTTATTACTATACTCCTAGAGCTTAGCACAGAGCTTTGACTGGTAGCACATATTTCTGTCATAGTGCTAAACACATTGGGATGTGGTTTGTGCCTCTATTCTTCTATTTCTCCAACCAGACTGTAAGCTTCTTGAAGATTAGGAATAGAACTTATTTGTCCTTGTCTCTTCAGCTCTTAGAACAGAACCTGATAGGTAGTAGGTGCTCAATCAGTGTTTGTTGACCATTTGACAAATGACACCATGAGGAAGGGGATTTGATGGGAAATAATATTATTGAACTCCTGCTCTGTGCTAATCACAGAGCTAAGCACTTCACACCTATTATGTATTACTTCTCATGAGATCTCTTCTGGTAAATATTATGTAGATTTTACAGAGAAGGAAATGGGGCTCAAGGAGATTAAATTACTTGAGCAGAAGTACAGTTGAAGCACCAAGACTTGAAGTCTAGTCTTCTGATTCCAAATCCCATGCTCCACTAGAACACACCACCTCCTATGGCACCACAAACAAGGAGTCAGCCCTAATTTTTAATATATAAACTAAACTTGTGCAGTCTTTAAGTTGATCTCCCCTCCTGTCATAAATCTCAACTGCAAAAAAGAAAGGACTCCAAGGGATATATTACCTTTGGGAGGGTATTCCCAAAGAGATGCCAAAGCTGCCTTTAAGCAAAAAAAAAAAAAAAAAAAAGCTATTATTCTGTCTCTATTATAGTTTTAGAGTGAAGCAGGAAGACCTTTCCCTTCATTTGTGGGTAAGGCCAGGACAAAGCAGAATGGTGAATAACTGTCTAAAATAAAATCGGATGTAAGGAAACTTCCAGAGGCCCAAAAGATTCAAGAAACACAGACCTGAGTAAATTTTTTTTTTAATTTTAATGTTTCTGGAGTCATATATCTTCCTCACATTTCTGACTTCCTCTATATTGTAATGATCAGAAGGCTAAAGCACCAAAGGAAAGGGTTCTGAGTGTTTGTTTTTTGAGAAGAGGGATGGGAGAACTTCAGATCATTATCCCACTCTATAGCCAGTACTAGGGGAGAAGAGCCCCAAGCAATGCATTATGTGATCATAACTCCTGAAAGACAAGAAAACAGGTGGTCTTGCTGGGGCTGATAGAGTAAAATGAGGTCCTGGTGGTCTTGAGAAAAGATTTGGGCCTGATAAACAGAAAATTCCATGAAGGTTTCCCTCCCCTCCCCAAATTTGGCCTCACTCTGAGTAGACCTCAGTCTTTGAGCCGATATTAGTCCCAAATGGTATCCAAATAACCACTGGCTGCCAGCAACTGAATGGTCATGGTACCTGAATGTGCATTTTAAGCTGGGTCACTAGTCGGTTCATTTTTCTTTCTGCAGCTGAAGGAGAATGCAGAACTTTCCTTGGGACAATCACAGCTCCGTGTCTGAATTCATCCTTCTGGGCTTCTCCAGGGATTCCCAAATTAATGCAATACTCTTCAATATCTTCCTCTTTTTCTACCTCTCTACACTTGTGGGCAATGTGCTCATTGTCACCTTGATCCACTTGGACTCCCGCCTCCACACACCCATGTACTTCTTCCTCAGTGTCCTCTCCATGCTGGACATGAGCTATGTCACCACTACTGTGCCCCAAATGTTGGTGCATCTGATCTGCCAGAAGAAAACTATCTCTTATGTTGGGTGTGTGGCCCAGATGTACATCTTTCTGGTGTTGGGCATCACTGAGGGCTGGCTGTTCTCTGTCATGGCCTATGATAGATATGTGGCCATCTGTTACCCACTCAGATACAATGTTATCATGACCCCATGGCTGTGTAGGGCAATGGTCATCTTTTGTGGACTCTGGGGTATCAGCAGTTCCCTAGTCTACACTGTCTTCACGATGCGCCTGCCCTACTGTGGCCCCAATGAGATCAATCATTTCTTCTGTGAGGTCCCTGCTGTTCTGAAGCTGGCCTGTGCAGACACATCCCTCAATGACCAAGTAGATTTTATCTTGGGCTTCATCCTTCTCCTGGTACCCCTTTCCTTCATTCTGGCCTCTTATGTCCGCATCTTTGCCACCATCTTGAAGATCCGCTCAGCTCAGGGTCGACTCAAGGCCTTCTCCACCTGTGCCTCCCACATCACTGTGGTCACCATATTCTGTGGACCTGCCATGTTTATGTACATGAACCCTGGGGCCAATGCCTCCCCAGAGCGGGACAAGAAACTGGCTCTTTTCTACAATGTTATCTCTGCCTTTCTCAATCCCATCATCTATAGCCTTAGAAACAAAGATGTGAAGAGGGCTTTTCTCAAGTTAACAGGCTCAGGCAAGGCCTCTGAATGAGGCCACTGGAGCATAGAAGACTACAACCAGACCTGAAACCACACATTCCACTCCATTCCCTCCCATCGCCCTATGGATAGGCATGAATCACTGACTGATAGTTATGGGAGATAATATGTAAGGTTGGTGCCTGGGTGGGACCTGTTGATGGTTCCAGCAGCTGAGTTATCCTCAAACATCAAGAGATTCAGCTGTAGACAGAGTGCCAAGTCAGGACCTATGTCTGATTTATTTGTTTCCCAGGGCTGAGCAAAGGGTCTGAAACAAAGTATCATTAACATTTGCTGATTGAATGAATGAGTTCATGAAGATTGAGCCTATTAAATCAACTCAGGATGGCCAGGACACGAAGACTGACAGGACCCATTATCAGTGACTTTATTTTATCTCAATCAGGAGCATGAACACACCTATAGAAACATAGTCTCAAGAGAAAGGAAAAGTGACCTTAGAAATAGGATTCAGGAATTGGTCATTGTCTATCCAGCACTTTCATGGGAGTGTGGGTCCCAGAGTACATAGTGAGCCCCTGCTGTGGTAAAGAGATATTTTGAGGGTCTCTTGATATACAGATGAAACATCACCCAAACCATACTGTACTGGGTCAGAGCTCATACTTTTCAGCAAACCATCACCTTGTAGGATTGTTGTGAGAAGTTGATGTAGGTAAAGTTCTCAAAACAGTGCTTGATGCATTGCATGCTTTACATAAACACTGCATTCTTCTTGTCATGCTCTACTTCTTTTTCCTAGTACCACAATCATCAAGCAAACGATTGAGATCATTTCAGCTTCAAAAGAGGGACCATTCTGCTTTCTGGAAAGGGATAGTTAACATTATAAATGAAGAAGTTGGCATTTGTTTATACCTCATTCTAGTGTGGATTTAGTAAATTTGGGTCAGTCACTGAGAAGCCTATGAACTCTGAATTGGCAAAACTGTAGAAAAATTATGACACCCTTTCAAGGTACCAAATGAAGAGGCCCTGATTACAAACAGCCGGAACTCTTCAGATAACTTCATTGATATTCTCACATGATAGAGCTTTTTAAATAAACATTTGTTCAAATCTAAACTGAATAATAATGGTGTTACTAGAGTACTTGATTCAAGAAGATACTGAAGGTATGGCAAGATATAATGATCATAGTGGGGCTGGTTTCTCTTACCAGTGTCAGACCCCTTCACCCATAGCTGTGGCCTCTTAGAGTACCTAGCGCCTTGGAAGAGGTACAGAAAAGTTGCTCCACAGAATCTCAGGAATTCTACTGACCACACAGTACCTATCATACAAAAAAAAAAAAAAAAAAAAAAGCAAGCAATGCTCCAATACCAAGAAAGGCAAGCAACACTCCAGCAAAGCTGGAATCAGAGAGGTAAGCTCACAGAGCTCCTACAACCTTCACAAAATCTCCTCCAAATTTTGCCTTCACTCTTTCTACCACAAGAAAACAGAAGAGGAAAAGAGGCAGGAGTTCCTGGCATTCATTTTATCCTTGTCATGATTCTGAATTCCCACAGTCCATTGAACTATCCCAGCTTTTCCTGTTTCAACTTTGACTTTGAATTTGAAAGTCTAAATCTCACCTAATGGACACAAGTGACAGGTATTCAATGAAATGATGACATGAAAAAATATTGTCAGATTCTCACTTTAAATGCAAAGGAAATTTAAAACTATTAGGCCTCTTTGTGATTAATATCAGGCCTCTTTAACCTCAGAATTACCGAACCTTCATTAAATAATAGTCCTCAATAAAACAGTAATGGCTCCAATGAAAGTGATACAGATTCAATCCAACCATATGTCATGGGAGGTGCTTTGAACTCAGCAAAGAAAGTAATAATAATTGTGGTATTAATGGAAGTTATGATGATCGTAACTTGAATTTGGAAGGAAAATATTTGGCCTTGCATTTCACAGCTGCTTATAGGACATTTGCCAAACTTGTTTTGGAAAGTAGTAAGGAAGGGGGCTTGAGAAGAGATGCTGGGCATTGGGGGAGAGCAGGCAGACACCACATGCAAGGATTAACAGGACACTTCAAGCCCCCAAATCACAGGGGCAAAGGATGGATCATAGAGATATTAAGGGCATTGGTCAGTTTTCCACCTAGATAATAGTGGTACAATGGAAAGGGACGGGTTGACAAGGTGGTTTGACTAGGCCAGAGAACAGTGTTGTGGGATCAAGGATTAGAGAGAACTGTGGAGAGTTCTCAATCCCATCATCTATAGTCTTAGAAACAAAGATGTGGGGAGGGCTTTCCTCAAGTTAACAGGCTCGGGCAAGGCCTCTGAGTGAGGCCACTGGAGCACAGAAGGCTACAACCAGACCTGAAACCACACATTCCAACCCATTCCCTCCCATCACCCTATGGATAGGCATGAAGAAAGGGGGATACAGGAAATTTAGAGCTCAGGGTGGGAAATATTCCAGGTGATTAGCCAAAAGCCCATCCAAGAGTGTTGCCTCTAGAGAAAATTCAAGGAAACTTAGTGGGGAAGGGAGTAAAAACCACAGAAACCATCTCACTGAGACTCAAATTAACAGAGAAATTATTGAACAACAATAATTTCTAACCCCACCCCTAAGTATATAACTGCCTCCTGTGAACTGCGCTGGCTGGTGGACTGCAAATTCCGGCAAGATAGGGGCCATGATTTCTTTCTGCAGTGCCAGGGATTCAGGAATGACAGTTGGCAATTAGCTGGCTCCCATCAATGAACTGTAGGGAAGCAAAGACGGTGGTAAAGCTGGCTTAAAACCTTGCTAGCTTCCTTGATTTCTCTGTTTCACTAACACTCCCAAACCATCAAGTGTTCTTGCTTCTTTCCTTGTCACATCTTTCAGCATCTCCCCTTTCACTACCACCATCCACTACAAGCACCTTCACAAGCCATGCCCAGGTCTCCCTCACTAAATAGTCTTCAACCCAACCCCTCATCAGGTCTCCCAAGCAATTTTTCTGAAAATACTCTGTCACCACCTCTCCTCCACCCCATCCCTTAGCCTAGATGCTTAAAAATTCAGGTTGTTCATCATTGTTACGATAAAATCTATTATCACCCTGAATTATGAATGGTAGCAATCTTTCCTAGGGTAGAAACTTATGAAACCTTATCACACTTTAGCCACAAGACTCACCACTCCACTACCCTGGTCCCTGACTATCTAGTCATACAAGAACCACCAGGTGGACTTCCCACCTTCTGGAAGGAGCTCCAACAGCCAGGAAGACTTCTGCCCCATTATTGAGGCAGCCTGCTTCCCCAAAAGGCCAGAGAAAGCTCTCATCAGTTAGCAAGTCCTCTCCACCAACCACATAGCTCCTTACCTCCTCCCCAGATGGGGGAAGGAGTACTTTAATAATCCATGGGATCCTTCACGTTCTGCCTGAAGCCCTCTGCAGGGAACTTTGTCATACCAGATACTGAAGCCCATTCGTGCAGCTGTACCCACCCATCCAAATGCCTTGTTTCACCTCTGAGTGAATCTTTAGGACCATACTAGCACCCAACTCTGCACTTAAGTACTATAGATGAAGTCTCTATCACCTCAGAAGCCCAGAACTCACTAGTCATTCATTATTCCCAGACTCTGCTCATCTCCCCACTTGCCCAAATTCCTACTTCTCCCTTTCCCCAGTTTTGCTTCCTCTTGCCATCTTAGCCCTATATTCAGCAACCACCCCTCCCAGTATCCTCTACCTGGAATTCTCCCTGGGGATGCCATACCTCCTGCAGCTCTCTAAAAGGGAAGTTCTTTGTTCTCACTCCTGGCCTGTGAGTTCTCAGACATTCTCATCCTGATGATCTTTTCTCCTACCTCCTTTCTGGTCACCTCAAGCAACACTCACATTGGAGCTCATCATCCCTAAAATTGCATTGCTCCCTAATAAGTATCCAAGCATTCCCACTGCATTGAGCATAAAGTAAACACTTTCTACAGGGTTCATTGCCTACTTCTCAATGTAATCTCTACCTCTTCTGCTCAGTTTATTGTGACCACATGGACCTTCTTCCAGCTCTGCAGAAAATGCAAAGTCCTTTCCTGATCTGGGACTTTTGTATCTGGTATACATTTGCCTGAAATGCTTTTTCCTGGCTTTTTGCACAGTGACTCTTCTCATCTTCAGGTATCAGCTAAACCTTAATTCCTTCCCAGGTAAGGCCCTGGGAAGCAGGCTTTCCTCCTCCATTTTTCTCTATCACCAAATGCTACTTGTTTCCTGAGATAGTTACACATTCATTTCTCAGTAACTGAATTTAGTTTCCATTTTGAGCTATCATCCCAGTGGTGGGAGAAATAATACTAATTTTCTTAGAGTTTCCATCCTTCTCTCCCTGACTCCAAGTTCTGGAGAGCTTACAAAATGCTGAGGTATGCAGTGGTGGATGGGAGTGAGATGAGGTGTAGTCTGGTCCTCTGTGTGGCACTCATTGAGAGAACCTCACTCTTGTGAAGTTTTCAGTCCTTCAGGGTTACTATGGCATCTTCTTGGGTTGTTTCAGAAACATTGTAATTTCATGACTATAAATCTCTCCACATACCTGTCTTGATTTCTCCAAGGCCTGACACTAGCTGGGCCATAATGGATGCCCAAGAAATACTGGAACTGAATCAACTCATCCCTGAGGCCTGTGGGACACCAATGAAGCCTGAAAGGAGGCTGGATGTTCATGCTAACTCTGAAGCCCTGTGCCAGGATTCTTAGCTTCATATGTCATATTCTTTAGCCAACATATTGAAAGAATGAGTATCATTGCTATGTATGTATAGTTTACAAATGGGCAGCACCCAGGCAGCAATTTTCATTCTTCTAGAATTTTAGGGACACAGAGGTCTTAGAAACCATTACATATGGGGCACTTAGGTGGCTCAGTCGGTTGAGCATCCGACTTCAGCTCAGGCCCTGATCTTGCGGTTTATGGGTTTGAGCCCTGCATCGGGCTCTGTGCTGACAGCTCAGAGTCTGGAGCCTCCTTGGGATTCTGTGTCTCCCTCTCTCCCTGCCCCTCCCCTGCTTGTGCTCTGTTTCTCTCTCTCACTCTCAAAAAAGAAAAGAAACCATTATATTTAACATGCTTATTTTATAGATGATCCAGAGAAAGAAAATTAATTGCCCAAAGTCATAAAACATGTTATGAGGTTGGGACTAGAACCCAAGTCACTTAATGTCAGGTACTTTGTCCTTTCACAACACAATGCAGAGTATACCACATCAGCCCCACGAACCACATTGATTCCATGCACCAAGTCAAGTCTGTGGGCTGCCTTGGTTCCATATACGATGAGCTTAATTTTCAGTATTGGCTACAGATATTCATTGTTTACATGCACCACTTTGATTGTCTATATCATCTTGGCCCTCTACCGTGTCCAGGTACTATGTTACTTACAAGTACCATGTTTCATTTTGATTACATGTATTCTATTCATTCCAGTGCCATTATGTTAGATAATATTATCACCCTCTTTATTGCCGCTCTCACTGTAGAAGAATTATATATCCATACCCATTGCCACGTGATGTGTTACTTTTCTGTAGAAAGAAAATATTTCCTGCCTTTTTGCTATTGGGCTTGACCATATGTTTGCTTTGGCCAATAGGATATCAGCAAAGAGATCTGTGTCACTTCTGAGCAGAAGCTTTAAGAGTTTTTGTGTGCCTTTTTGTCTGTCATAAGAATGAGATATTCCAGATGCAGCCTCCTTTTTTCAAACTGAATGCAATAATCCAATGGCAGAAAGCCATAGTCCACCTACAACTGACATGGAAAATGAGCAATAAATGAACTTCTGTTGTTGTAAGCCACTAAGATTATGGAGTTGTTTGTCATCGCACCACAATGTAGCAAGTTCATCAAGACGGCCTCCATGTTGGTTTCATGTACCATATTTGTTCCACTGACCAAGTGCTTTATTGGCTCCAATGCACAATGTTGTTTGCATATCTTAAAAATGCTGTCCCTTTCCTTAGCATTGGACATTCTACCTTGGGCCTCTCCTGTCTCTCAATTCACCAAGCCGCCCTACCCCAACCTATCACTTTGAGAAAAGCCCCCTTGATTTCCTTGTTTCTCAGACTGTAGACCACAGGGTTGAGGAAGGCAGTTAAGACATTGTAAAGGAGTGAGATCTGCTTGTCTTGCTCAGGGGAATAGCTGGAATTGGGCCTCATGTAGATGTACATGGCTGGAGCATAGAAAAGTGTCACCACAGTCAGGTGGGAAGAACAGGTGGAGAAAGCCTTGCAGCGGCCCTGTGTGGACTTGATCTTGAGAATGGTCTGGCCAATACAGATGTAGGAGGCCAGAATGAGGGAGAGTGGGGCAACAATCATGAAGACACTGATTACCAGGGCTACCATCTCAATAAGGTGAGTATCCATGCAAGCCAGGCTTCGTACTGAGGGGCCTTCACAGAAGTAGTGGTTGACCATGTTGGGCCCACAGTATGGCAGCCTCATGGTGAGGAAAGTATGGATCAGGGAGAAGAAGAAACCACAGGCCCAAGTCCCAGCTGCCAGCCATGTGCACAGGCCCCAGCTGAGGATGACAGTATAATGCAGTGGGTGGCAGATGGCCACATATCGGTCATAAGCCATGACTACAAAGAAAATACATTCAGTTAGGCCCAAGGCACCAAACACATACATCTGCAGCCAACAGGCAGCAAAGGAGATGGTCTGAGAGTGAGCGAAGAGATGCACCAACATCTGGGGCATAGTGGTGGTGACACAGCCCATATCTAGGAAGGAAAGGATACAAAGGAATAAGTACATGGGTGTGTGGAGTTGCATGTCCAGGCAGATCAGGATAATGATGAGCCCATTGCCCAGGACTGAGCTCAGGTAAAGGAGAAGGAAGGAAATGAAGAGGATCCTGTTGAACGTGGGATCACTGGAGAAGCCAAGCAGGATAAATTCAGAAACCCAGCTTTGGTTCTGTCCTACAGGTGTCCACATGGTGGGACCTATAAGAGAATCACACTCATTTAAATATCATCCAAAGTGTGGTAGTCTAGCAAGAATGTCAGCTCTGGAGGCAGGGATTTTAATTCTGGCTCCATTACTCATCCACAGTCTTGAACAGGTTATTTAACATCTCTGAGCCTCAGTCTCCTCATCCGTATAACATAGTTAATAATACTCATCCCTCGGGGGCTTTATGAGTAATCGAGGCAATATACAGGAAGCATCTGACATAATGCCTTAAAAAAATAAAAAGTGGTAATGTGCTCATATGCAATCTCCGCAGTCTTACTCCCCAACCCTCGGCGGACAGACTGGTTACCCAGATCTAGCAGCAATCAATTTACACCACGTTAGCTCCAGCCCCCAAACCTTTAGAGGTGGAGTTCCCTTCTGCTTTAGAAACCATTTGTCTAGAAGTGCTACTACCAGTCTCTCCCTCACTCTGCAAACCTTTCTCCTTTGCCAGTTGTCAATGTGAGGCTTTGTCAATAGAGGGTGCTAGAGGAGCACTGTGATGTGCTAACTCTAGGAAGGCTTCAAGTCCCTTCTCAGTCACTCAGCTGTGAGCCAGTGGGTTGGCAGCTGGAAGGGCCAGTAGCACGCACCTCAAATGACCTTAACGGAGCAACTATAGTCATACACTCAGGCCACGCTCTCCCCACCCAGTTGTCATTTCTATGCAAACTCTGGCCTGTGCCCACCAGCAGCTGAGTGTATTCCTGTGGTAGCCACACCATCTTTGAAAAAGTCTGAATTTAGACTTTCTTTTTTTCTAATTTTTTTTACACTTTATTTATTTTGAGAAAGAGAGAGAACAGAGGAAGGGCAGAGAGAGAGGGAGAGTAAGAATCCCAAGCAGCCTCTGCGCTGTCAGTGCATAGCTGTTTCAGGACTCCATCCCACAAGCCGTGAGGTTATGACCTGAGACCTGAGCCAATATCAAGAGTCAGATGCTGGGGCACCTGGGTGGCTCAGTTGGTTAAGCATTTGACTTCGGCTCAGATCATGATCTCGCAGATCATGAGTTCCAGCCCCGCGTCCGGCTCTGTGCTGACAGCTCAGAGCCTTCCTCCTGCTTTGGATTCTGTGTCTTCCTCTCTCTCTGTCCTCCCCACTCCCCCCACCCCCACATTCTGTCTCTGTCTCTCAAAAATAAATAAACATTTAAAAATTTTAAAAAAATAGTCAGATGCTTAACAACTGAGCCACCCAGGCGCCCCTCCTTTTTTTTTTTTTTTTTGGCCCATGTGTGGGGGCGGGGGGTGCCAGGAGCAAAGGAAGAGAAAGAGATGTGTCCTAAATCCTTAGTCCCTTCAATGTTTCCATGTGTACTCTCCTTCAGCCATGAAGTAGTAACTGCTTTTTTTTTTCCACTTGATACTTCTGGATGTCTTTCATCCTGTTTAGTAGTTACCCACCTTTCCCTAGTTAGTAATTCTTTATATTACATTTTCCCTGTTCACATTACTGGTGTGTTGTCTCTTGATGACATCATGACTGGTATAGATGTTAAATCTATGGCGAGTGAATTTGATAAGGAATGGAATGTTACAGAGTTATAAACTATCTATCCATAAAGCATTTATTAACTACAGAAGTCAAAAGTAGTAGCTATCAGTGGAGAAGCTGGACAATATCTCAATTGAGCCATTATAATTAACATCACCAATAAGGAGCAGGTAGAGGAGTGCTTGGGTGGCTAAGCTGGTTAAGTGTCCTTGAGATCAGGTCATGATCTCAAGGTTTGTGGTTTCAAGCCCTGTTGTCAGGCTCTGGGCTGACACCTCAGAGCCTGAACCCTGCTTCGGAGTCTATGTCTCCCTCTCTCTACCCCTCCCCTGCTCACACTCTGTCTCTCTCTGTCTTTCAAAACTGAATAAATGTTAAAAAAAAACTTTTTTTAAAGGAGCAGGTAGACATATGTGATCCATATTTGAAATCCTAGCAATATAGCATCTATATATTATTTCAGCCAAAGAGGTAAAACCTGAATCTTTTTAAAAATTTTTTAATGTTTATTTATTTTTGAGAGATAGAAAGAGAGAGACAGAGACAGAGCATGAGTGGGGGAGAAGCAGAAAGAGAGAGACACAGAATCCAAAGCAGGCTCCAGGCTCTGAGCTGTCAGCACAGAGCCTGACACAGGGCTTGAACCCACGAACTGAGAGATCGTGACCTGAGCCAAAGTTGGCACTCAACAGACTGAGCCACCTAAGCGCCCCAGGTAAGACTTGAATCTAATCATGAGGAAACATCCAAACTTAAATAGAGGGATATTGTATAAAATAACTAGTGTTTAATCTTCAAAAATATCTACATCTTGAAAGACAAAGAAAGGCTGAGAATCTATAATAGAAGGAAGGATCCTGAAAAAAAAAGCATAACAATTAATGAAATATGTAATACTGGAAGGGAAGAATGCCATAAATAACATTATTGTGACAATTGATAAAATTGGATTAGATCAATGCATCAATGTTAAAATTCCTAAATTTGACAGAGAGAGTATTCTTTTATTTTCAGGAACTATTCACTGAAGTATTAAGGGGTAAAGGAACATGATATTTGCAAATTATTCTCAAATAGTTCTGGAAATTATAATAAGAGCAATATGACAAATTGTTAAATATTAATAAATCTGGGTATGGCCCATACAAGATTTCTTTGTTGTACCCTTTCAGTTTTTCTGTAAGTTTGAAGTTAGTTCAAAAAAAGTTTTTAAGAAATAAAAAAAATTTGGGGGCGCCTGGGTAGCTTGGTTAGTGGAGCATCTTACTCTTGATTTCACCTCAGGTCATGAGCCCAGGGTCATGGGGACAAACCCTGTCTAGGGCTCCACACCAAGTGTGGAGTCTGCTTAAGATCTCTCTGTCTGTCTCTCTCTCTCTCTTAGAAACATACATACATACATACATACTCTTAAAAGAAAAAGAGTTAAAAAAATTTTAATGTGAAACAACTTTTTCAAACAAACAAAACGTAAGATTCTTCAGGCAGAAAGACAGTGACAGGAGACGGGGGGCAAGATGGCGGAGAAGTAGGGAGCTCTGTAATTTTCACCCACCCACATCTATCAAACTAAGAAGGAATGAAGCCACTACACTCTGACTTACAAGAGTGGGAGTAAAAGACACAGAATCCTCAAAGAAGACAGCCTCATAGGTGCGTAGGTGAGTGTGAACTGGGGAAGATAAGAACAGGCTGGGACCAGGAGGCTTGGAGGGGAGGGAGCCCCAGTAGCACAGAGCATCAGGAGTGCACAGAGCCGAGGAGAGATGAGGGGAAGAGAAAGAGAGGCTGAAAACACTCATAGAGCTGTCTCTAGAGAAGAGGAAAACCTTGGCCCGGGACGGAGAGGGATCCGATCATCCATCACATCTACAACCACAGGGCGCAGGGAGAGAGATCCGTAACCATTAGCCGGTGAATTTTCCTTAGGATCTGCACCCTGATCCCAGACTGTGCCAGGAGAAATTGCTCCCCTACCTCCCCTACTCCATTTCCAGCCAGGAGGCCGTCCCGACTGGGAGTACATTTCATCTTGGGCAGTATCATTAAAGTGTGTGGACTAAGATTTAGAAATGAGACAGGGCTTGGAAAATACAACGTGGCCCACCCGAGGCACAGGGAGATCGGACCCAAAAGAGTGGGTTGCAATGCTTGGTTTGAGAAGGGATTGGGGCGCC